>JAPTHN010000018.1:7831657-9049817 GCA_026936325.1 Platynereis dumerilii
TTTTTGAGTAGCTGAAAAGGTACATTTCTGTTTTTGAGATCTCGAATTTCATGTAGTCAAACATAATATGTCTAGTCTTTTCATATTGGAAAATTGCATGAGTATGAACCACATTTGAGCAACACTGAGAATTGGTTCCTTTCAGTGCAGCCCAACTGCATTAAGTTTTTTGGAGTGTGGAATTCTGTTTTAAATTGACAGACTTATGTAATGGTGGTTTCCTGTAGGGTACCCTGCTAGTAAAACGTACTGTACGCGATAAGGGCTGTGATGTAGCTTTTTTGATAAAATGGGAACTATTTTATGCATGTGTAATGCTATTGGGTAAAAAAAGTGAATGAAGGTGTATGAATTCCTTGCAAAGTAGTCCATGTGTATGGAAAATGAGAACTATTTTATGCACGTGTAATGCTATTGGGCAAAAAAGTGTGAACTTCTTAAACAAAGTAGTCCATGCGTATGAATATGCTGTGTTACATTCTTGATCAGGGGACTACTTTCACTGACACATACACCGACTTTCAATAACACTTTTTGTCAAGTTTTTACTAACATCTGTACATGTTGGCATCCACCCCGATAGAAACATACTTATTGAATTTCATAGCATTCTTACTACAAGAGGGTCCTTAAAAACAAGAGGGCAAATTATATCACCCCTCCCTTTCTTACAGGGGAGGCCAATCCTTAGAAATATCACATAGCTGAGTTTTTCTGGCCAAAATGTACACATCGAGTTCTTGTATATACACATGGGTAACTCAATAGACCTAATCTGGTCTTTGTATTTTGGGTGGGGTTTAAGGTGTTAAACAGACTGACTTAAGAATTCTAAACACTCCTATTCCACTTAATATATGGTGACTGCAATTGGTGATTTGTCCGTTTTAAGTCAATTAGTGGAAGGTCTGATTTGTTGTGATGCATTTACGTCGTACTCAGATAGTCTTTCACATGACTTGTCTGTTTTTGTGTGACCAATAAGCTGTGTGACCAACAGTGTGACCAACAAGTTGTGTGACCAACAAGTTGTGCGACCAAAAAGTTGTGCGACAACAAGTAGTGTGACCAACAAGTAGTGTGACCAACAAGTAGTGTGACCAACAAGAGTGTGACCAACAAGTTGTGTGACCAACAAGTTGTGCGACCAAAAAGTTGTGCGACCAAAAAGCTGTGTGACCAAAAAGCTGTGTGACCAACAGTTCTGTGACCAACTAGTTGTGACCATTGACCAAGAGACTGGATGCTTTTGTGGAGCTTGACCATTCTTTTTACTTGCTGCTGACTGCATATCTTACAGACCTTAAGCTAGACGGACTGGATTTTCATTTGACTGAATGGCAACCGACTAAATGACTGACTGACTGACTGACTTACTTACTTACTGAATGACAAGTGATTGACTGACTGGCTGGATTATCATCTGACTGAGTGACAACTGACTGACTGATCATCTGACTAACTACTGACTGCATGACTGACTAAATGGCTGACTGACTAACTGACTAACTGACTGAGCAAATGACAAACCGTCTAATAACTCACTAGTGAGCATAATGCAACTGACTGACATAGGCCCAACTTGACAGCTGACTAAATGAACCTGGTTTATAAATACTCAAGTGCTCAATGCTAGGCCATCTTCCTTCAACAAAATCAAACAAATGCACACTTATGTATTTAAACAGTGCAAAAAAGGTGTAAAGAAATTTGCAAAACTAAAAATATTTGAGGCTTGGTTTGTTTTGGTAACCATGTTGAAGTCTTCAGTTTCTTTCAACTTTCTTTGGAATTAAAGAAATATTTTGTATTAAAAACAAATCTGTTTCGCTACTTTACCAGTGCTGCTAAGATAGAGCTATAAATTGGATATGTACTGAAGATAGGAAAAAAATTAAAAAAAGTATTTTCAAGGATAGATTGGCATGTTATAGACAGCTTGCGCCCCCTACAGTTTTTAAATCACCCCCTTTCCAGGGTTATTAAGAAAGTTGACACTTGGAGGGTTTTTTCTGATAAGATGTTTTAACCCTTCAGTTAGATTTCTACTTTTTATCGACAACTTTAAGTGCAGGTCAACAGCATGTAGCAGAAATGAGACTTTGTTTAAAATACTACTTGTTGAAAACACATGTAGAACTCTTCTTAATATTTCAATGAACTCAAATGGTTTATGAATTTAGTTTCTAACAACAATGAGCTTACTGTTTGTACAAAATAGTACAAATTGTGAAAGTGAGACAGCACAAATTGAAAACTGTTGTTTTAGCTGACTGAAAGACTAACTGACTGACATGGTGACTGACTGACTATGTCTGATTGGAGTTGCTGGCTGAATGAACTTCCGATTGCAAACATGCCTATACATTACATAATATCTACTGACTGACTGACCGGCTAACTGACTGACTAGCTGAAGCTTACCTGGCTGTCTGACCAAAGTATTTGTTTTTTTCTGACTGACTGACTGACTGACTGACTGACTGACTGACTGACTGACTGACTGACTGACTAAAAGACTTGGTTGGCTGACGGAAAACTTTTGAGTAGGCCAAACAGTGAGTTGATACAATGTACTTAGTTTTGTAAGATTCATTACATAGAATTACATTACATTTTGAACAGCACATTGAGAAATGTTTCCAATATTATTCCTAATATTCAATGATTTGAAGCTGACATGTTGATTAGAATTCTTAGCTTCGGTAGCAACATTGAGAAATGATCTGTATTAACCAACCTTGGGTCATGAGAATTTCTAATAAAATGCAAAAACCAGTTTCTCAATCTGTCAAAGTTTCATGCGTATGGTAGCTGGGGGCTGCATGTTAATTCTGAGTATTTCATTGTGAAAATTTAATCACGGAATTGGGAGCTCTCGCCACCTGTTCTCCTGTGAAGGAGGTAGGGAAATAAAAACAATGACCACGTGACTGATTGTTGTTGCTATAACAATGGCGTCCTTGACAACAACGATTGATGTCCTATCGAATTCGCTCCAAATTAAACTATATCCACTGAAGGCCTAATAAGCTCACTTATAGCTCACTTATGTAAGTGACTTTCTCAGCTCTTTTTGTTTAACTCTTTGTCTTGGAGTTAATTTCATCTCATTCCAACTCTGTTCAAGTCTTAAAGCTCCCTTTTGGCACATTTGTTCTGACTTGACTAAGTGTGATTAAACTGATTAATAATTTAACACTAGTTGGCACACAGCATGGATTCCTTTACAGAATTTTAAGCAACTTTGTTGTCTTGTCCAATAAAAGAGAACTCTCCAATTGGATCAGTACAATTAGATCTCACTAGAACAATTAGATTAGATCATTAGATTAGAATTAATCCATTTGAGGCTATACACTTTGGTAACTCAATCCAATGAGCATATATATACTTTGGTCATAACAAAGAAACTCATTAAAACGTTCCTTAATTGTTGATCAATAATTATTATTGATGAACAACAACAGGAAGTTGTACAAGTTGATGCGTCTTTTCCATCTATCTGTCTATGTATCTATCTATCTATCTATCTATCTATCTATCTATCTATCTATCTATCTATCTATCTATCTATTAATTTAGGCCTACACCTACCTCCATTCATCTGCTCTTTCTCTTTCTTTCTTTCTTTCTTTATTTATTTATTTATTTATTTTCTTCTTTCCTTCTCCTCCTTCTCCTCCTTCTCCTCCTTCTTGTTTTCTTGCTTCCTTCATTTTTCTTCCTTCCTTCTTTTTTTTCTTCCTTCCTTCTTTTTTTCTTCATCTTTCCCTTCATCCTTCCTCCCCTCATTTCCTCATTCCTTTCTTCTTTCTTCTTCTTTTCTTCCTTCCTTCCTTCCTTCCGTCCTCCTTCTTCTTCTCCGTCCCTGTCCCATCCTCTCCCTTCCTTCCCTCTTAAATTTCTTCTTTGTGTCTGCCATATGCCATGAACCCAGTTCTTCTTTTTCATCAGTTTTATGAACAATGGCTTTTGAAAGAGTCAGGCCCACCTGAGATATCTCATTTTGGCTCTGCTGTATAGGGTTGTTCAATATAGGGAAATCTTACTTTAACTACTTAAAACCTCTTTGCTCTAATTCTGTTTTTAATGTGCGTGAGAAGTAGGTGCCAGAATTAGGAGCAAAAGTGGGGGGGGGGGTAATCTGACATCTGTGATAGAATCACGCCATGGTATAACATCGATGAATTATAGAATCTAGGTGATTTAATATTATCGATTTTATCGGTGATGCAATCCTATTTATAGATCAGTATTAATACAAGATACAGTTTGTTGTGGAATGGTTGAAATAGGGCTACATCAAAATTCAAGGTTGTTTTGATTGACCAGTTTTGATCTCTCTGTCTGTAAGGCCTAACCTATCCATGGCTACCTTTCTTTTGTCTGTTGCAAAAAGTCAATAATCTAAGTCAGGTTAGACAAAAAAAAACCTTAGCAAAAAGACTACAGACACCTTTCTCATTTCAAGATTGAAATAAAAGTACTTTTCGCTTTTTCTATCCAAGAACATTATCCTTGCAGTGCTTATGTGAGAAAAGTATTATACCTGGAGGTGTCAATTTGATTATTGGTGTAATATTTTTATTCGTTAAAACAAAATCCCACATTGAAATCAAAACTTTTCTCTCTTTGGCACAATGAAATTTGAAATCAGATTTTTGTTTCTTAACTTTCTTTTTTTTTTGACAAAGTTCTCCTGAAAACTTGAACAGTTCATTTACCTGAGAATCTCAGATCTGCTTTGAGTACAGTTTGTTGTGGAATGGTTGCAATAGGGCTACATCAAAATTCAAGGTTGATTTGATTGACCAGTTTTGATCTCTCTGTGTCTATAAGGCCTAACTTATCAATGGCTACCTTTCTTTTGTCAGTTGCAAAAAGTCAATAATCTGAGTCATGTTAAACACGCACAAAAAACACCTTAGCTAAAAGACTGCAGACACCTTTCTCATTTCAAGATTGAAATAAAAGTACTTTTCACTTTTTCTATTATCCAAGAACATTATCCTTGCTGGGCTTATGTGAGAAAAGTATTTTACCTGGAGGTGTCAATTTGATTATAGGTGTAAATATTTTATTCGTTAAAACAAAATCCCACATTGAAATCAAATCTTTTCTCTCTTTGGCACAATGAAATTTGAAATCAGATTTTTGTTTCTTAACTTTCCTTTTTTGACAAAAGTTCTCCTGAAAACTTGAACAGTTCATTGACCTGAGAATCTCATGTCTACGTTGAGCAACAGTTTCAATCATCCTTTGCTTGATTGCTATGTCTTCCTCCAGTCTTCTAATTAGCCTATTGAGTTCATAAATTCAGGACGTAAAGATCCAATCATCCATCCATCTCATTAAGGCTCTCAATTACTTCACCTATTCATGAACTCTTATTAAGCTCAATATTCATCGTTAAGCTCAATAATGCAATATGTACATGTAAGCCTACAGTCATTTTGTCTAAGCTCATTTTCAATTGAGCTCAATGGCACACTGAAATATCTCTCACTTACAGATGTCAAACTCAAAGACATAAAACAAATTCTAAAAAGACAAAATGACATGTTCTATGAGATAGTGCAGATGCAATCAAACAAAGCTGTGTGTAAAATGGAATTATTGTCTTCAAGACATATATATCTGCCTTTGTCTTAATCTACTTTTTCAATATAGACAATTTCAAAGGAGGGCTTAAAGGATGGATTTACACTGATGTTCAAAAGCAGATTGAAACATTTCTGTTGCTGTATCATTTTGATGTTGCCGTATGGATGATATGGGATGTTTCTTTCTTCGGAGATAGATAGATAGATAGACAGCTAGACAGAAAGATAGATAGATAGATAGATAGATAGATAGATAGTAGATAGATAGATAGATAGATAGATAGATAGATAGATAGATAGATAGATAGATAGATAGATAGATAGATAGATAGATAAGATAGATCGATAGAATCGGATAGATAGATAGGTTGATTGATTGATTGATTGATTGATTGATTGATTGATTGATTGATTGATTGATTGATTAATTGATTGATCTCTGACTGACTGACTGACTGACTGACTGACTGACTGACTGACTGACTGACTGACTGACTGACTGACTGACTGAAATTCTTGCTCCCTTATTGGCTGACCAATGTGTTGTTGCACCTCTTAACTGACTGATTGACTAACTTGCTAGCAGACTAACTGATTGCTATCTGATTCTGCCTTTCCTGCTAGCTCAGTGACTAACCTGTTCTACTGACTACACCTTGCATGTGGCTGTATGCAGGGTTGAGGAGATAATTAGTTTCAGTAATTATTGACAGGTTTTCCAGATTTAGTGACAGATGTGTCATTAAAAGATTAACCCATAATTTGGGATTAGCTATTGTCACATTGACAATTTGACATAGGCAATTTCAAGGCCTCTGTTAGCTTCAGTGGCTGTCCATGTTGTCATAGGCCATTGATTTGGGATTACTGGCCTCAGTTATTGAGACTCCATATAATTAAGGACAAATAAAAACGATTTTATAAATCCAGCTTTTCATTATATAACTTATTGATGGCTCATGGTAGACACTGGATCCCCTGGTAGAAGCTTTGGCTTGAAAACTAAATAGAGGTATGAAACTGATATTGACTGATTGACTGACTTCCTCGGTGGCTGACTGAATGGCTGACTGAGTGATTGCATAGCAGATGGACTAACTCCAGTCCTTCTGACTGACTGACCGACTGACTGACTAACTGACTAACTGACTAACTGACTAACAGATAGAGACTGACTGATTGACTGACTGGCTGACTGACTGACTGACGGAGACTAACTAACAGACAGAGACTGACTGACTGACTTGATGACTGGCTGACTGGCTATTCAACTATACTGACTATCTCACAAACTGACTACTTTACTTATCTGACTGACTGACTGACTGACTGATAGATATACTGACTGACAGTATAAGAGATCTACAGACATTCTATAATCCTATCATTTCATCCTGTCATTTGTAGAATCTGCAGCTAGATTTTTGAGATACATAAGCATGGTGGCTGAATAGTTAGCAAGTCAAATATGATTCAGAATTTCAGAGGATTGATGTTTAAATTACATATGCTATGCTGGTTGTGTATCGATCGCCCTGTGGAATTATTAATTAAGGAATAACTAGGATTGTTGGTGTTTTCGAAATGAAATTAATTCTGAAATGCTTTTTGAAGAAATAATGAACTAAGTAATGTTGAAATTAAGTCAAATGGAGCTTAATTTTAAGTCCTTTTTGAATTATCAAATCAACTGAGTTGATAAATATGCATTTTGTGATATAAAGCTTTCTGGCTTCAGTTATATATTCCTGAATATTTTGAAATCATTTCTGATAGAAATGTTAATAATTCCAAATTTGCACTTAGATTTTGACATGTTTGCTTATAGGAAATTTAAAACGGATGTCTAGATCAAGCCTATTTCCATTTCCATACCACCAGTTGCATAAGTCTAGAGATTAGGCTGAATTTTAATAAATGTTTCATTTAGAAGTAGCTAGCTTCAACCATTTTATATTGGATATTATTGTGCTGGTATATTGTCTACTTTAAACAATATGTCGTATTGAGCTTTTGTTTAGAAACTTCCTTATTTGAAAATACAAAAAATACTTTTATGAAGCTTCTGAGTTTTGCTATAGGCATATCAACACTCAACAGCTTACTTAAATTTTGATAGTTTACTTAATTTTTTGTGAAGTAGCAATGTATTCATAACTCACAAAATGCACCTGTTCATAGCTACAATACAGGAAATGATGAAATATGCTATGAAACTTGCATTTTAGTAAATAGTGAGTTCATTTATGGAAATAATGAGCTAAAAGTTGCTCTAGAATATTTTCATGTATACTTACAGTGACATTTTGTCTTTACAAACCATTCTACATGTACAGATGCATGGATGGATATGACTTGACATCCTGTATTCTTGCATCTAGCTAGTTAAATAATGAGACTGGTTGGATCTCCTGTATAGAGCTTTGACTGGTGCAGTGGTTAAGAGGTCTTATCCCTGTCAGCGTGCCTCGGTGGTCCGGCGTCGGCCCGGCGTCGGTCCGATGTCAGCAGCATCGGACCGGCTTTGGGCCGACGTTGGGCCGCCGAAGCACGCTGATAGGGATTTCTGCTGGTGTGGTCCCAGGTTTGATACCTGATCAGGGAAGAATTTGTTGTCAACATTCATGAACAATATCAGCTGATGTGGTTCAAATGCTGGATGATGTTGAACTTGCAGTCCCTTGCACCAGGGTCTATGCTCAGCAAGTAAAAGATCCCTTACATAGGGTAAATGTATCACATGCTGTGGACTCCTGTCTCAGAGCTGATCGAGTCTCTTTGGTTAATCCACGTGAAGAAGGCAAGAATCTACCTTTAATGGTTGTACCAACCTCAGCCCTGCTGGACCCCTGAGTCCCAGGGCTATACCAACCTCAGCTCTGGCACTGAATGCATGTATGCCATCAAGGTCCATTTATCAATTGTAGGTATGGCTCTGTTGTGATGTCACTATGACCTTTGTAGGCAACGACGCTTTGTAGCAGCCCTCCTGACGTCACGGTCATGTGACCGCGTCGCTCATTTCCGGTCCGGCACGTGGCCAAAGACAACTTCCGGTGTCCACATGAAATGTCCGTCTGGAGGTGACTAGGTGACCTTGATTGTGACGTCACAAGTTGTGAAAGGTCACGTGAGAAGGTCATTGTTGTTCCAGAGGTGTTCCGCAAGGTGTCTGCAGAATTCCATGGCTTCTGAGACATCAGCTTTGTGTTTGCTAGAAGCTGGTCAATAGTAAGAAAAATCTACAGATCCATACATGTAGATAGATAGATAAGGATCCATAGATGAAGACAGATCTACAGAAACAGATCTATAGAACATCAGATAGACTGATCAATCGAAAGATGGATGGATGATTGGAGCTTTACGTCTTGTATTTATGCGGTCCCGTAGTGTAATCAGAACAGGATAAGGACAAAGTAAGGATGATCGAAACTGCTGTCCAACATAGGTCTAGACGACACAAGCAGCTGAATCGAATCCAGAACCCAGCGATAGATAGATAGATAGATAGATAGATAGATAGATAGATAGATAGATAGATAGATAGATAGATAGATAGATAGATAGATAGATAGATAGATAGATAGATAGATAGATAGATAGATAGGGTAGAGAGTGAGCAGGCCTGCAGAGACATTGACTCAACCTTTAGCTGCCTTTGTTCCTGCATAGCCTATGATAGGTCCTTAATTGGCATATTCCACTGGAGGGACAATCCATTGCCCCAGCTCAGGTGCACCAATCGATGAACCAAATGATCAACCAATTATCTGGTTAGCTCCTTGATCAACCTCAATTAGCTTTGGGATTTGAACCTAGGACCCCCAAAAACTCATCTATTTTTCAATCAATTCTGACTACAGTGGAAAACATATAATTCTGTTGGAGCATTTTACATTTTCTAAACATCTGAGATTTTATATCAATTGCTCTTTTTTGCACAAAGGCTTCAGATACCTCAATAAATCTTATTAATGATAGAACATATTAGTCCCTTAATTGGAAGGTAACAGCATTTATATAGTTCTGGGGTATTTCAGAAATCTTTTTAATCCAATTGACGATCTATAGGCCCTATATACCTTCAATTTACTACAAATTTGCTACAAAAATGGGTATAAAGAATCTACTTTTACTGTTATATAGAGGGTTGAAAAAAGGAATAAAGAGGGAATTGGCCCATGGGCAGTAGCCGCTGTGGCTGACACAATTGAAAGCCACAAGACTATGTCTTTGTAGTGTGCAGGGCCCTAGTTAAAACGAAGCACATAGTTTATTGATCGGCTTATGGGTCCTGTTATCAGCCGCTGAATATAATGTTAACATGGGCGAGCATGCTACAATATTGGCAGCATGTAGTTCCATGATTAACTTCCTTCATAATGCCATATAAGGCAGCTTGCGGCAGATCAATAAGAACCCGTATATTGATCATAGCTACATGTTTATGACAAGTCTGAGTTGAACAACATTTAGTGTAAAAAGAGAAAGAAAAAAAGACTCTTTCTATCTCTCTGAAAGCAAAAAAAGTGCATTAAACCCAATTGATTAACAGAATCTAATAGATCAGATAAACCTATCTCTAAAAGTGTAACTCATGAAATCATGGCGTTAGGACACTATTAGTAGAAATCCTTTGTATAAAAGGGCCCAAAATATAGCCTTGGTCCCCTCCAGGGTAAAATTGGGACTACAAATTTTGCATACACGTGCTCAACAAAGCAAAGGGGTATTTGAGTGGGGGGAGGGGGGTAAGTTGTGTACCCTATAACAAAGGAAATTTGGGGGGGGGTGTTGTACAGCTTCCTAGATAGCATGCTGGGGACCTAGAAATATAATACCCTTCCCCCAATTCATTCTAGTACGCGAACAATAAATAAAACCCATTTTTATTTATGAAGGGGGGGGGGGGGCAGAATTACCCCCCCCCCCCCATTACCATAAATGCATCAATGGTTGAAATGCACCCAATGCTGATAACTTGAAATTTAATTAATTCCCTGTACCAAAATACGTAGGTGTTTCAATGACCAAGTTACATGACAAGTGACAATACTGACAGTGTAATAATGTACAACAGGGGTTCAACAAACACTGTGAAACACACATGACATGATTTCATTTGTTAATGTCCAAAATGCAAATTGCAGAATATATTGCTTTCTTGTAGCTAATCAGTTCCAGCAAAACAATGATATCCCTGAGGCTCCAGGGCTATTGTCAGGCTCTGTTTATGTAGCTTCTAGGAAATGAAAAGGAGTTATAAAGCTGTTTTCTTTAGCTCAATCTTTTGCATCCAGGGTATAGATGTTAATTCAACAACTAGCACAGCTGAGCAGGAGTTTGGCCGAGGGTATGCTGCTCAAGAAGCCCTATGTTTGCACAAGCGCATTTTTTTCTACGTCAAATTCACTTCATTTTAGATTTAGACGATAGCTCATATCTTAAAAGAGATATCTTGGCTTAATCTTAAGTTAGCTCTCAACTTTAAGCATTAAATCAATCCAGCAATTTAAGTTCAAAATTAGAATCTCAGGGCTGCTTTGATGTTGTCAAGTTAAATAAACTACAGTCACTTAACTATCAAATATCAACTGTTCTTGAGGCAGAGCACAAAAAGTATGAAACTGAATGAAAGGCGCACCTATTTTTGCCATAGATTGTTGTCGGGGTGTTGCTGCCGCGGTGACTATGTTTATTCGGACCAAGTCACTCCTTGACTACTGTTTTGGCATAATGTAAACATCATGTACGCCAGGATTGAGATGAACAGCGGAAATTCATGATTATTCATCAAAACCAGAGTGGGGGAGTGAGTCGAGGTGTCAGCTACAATTTGCTTACGAATGATAGAACGCCCCATGCATCACTGCTTACCTAGCGTTTTGTCTGGTTACGAGTGTTGGACTAATAATCTTGCACTTTTACTCACTGGCTGGTGAGCTTGTGGTGACGTGCGCTCTTTTAAATGCATTTGCTAATGATTCTAATGAGGTTTCAAGCGAATCTGTCCCATCCGCAGCTCCCAGGTTAGCTGCTCAAAGACCCTGGCAGCAGCATTCTCTGATTCTGCAAAATTCGTCTGCTTGCGTCGTCTGCTTGCAGAAGCAGGGCTACATCAGCAGCAATAGCACGTGCCACAGCCACACACGCCACCTGTCAACAACATGCAGAATCACACATGCATCCTGCTGACCTCTGGTGGATGTGCCATCAATCATTGTCAAGCCCCGTCCTTGACTAGTGCTATCCCCCTACCAGAAATCAAATGAATTATGCTGCTAAGATAATTTACTGCTAATTTAAACAGGAATGGGATTAAAAACATCACATAGGCTTACATTTTCACTGATCTTGAAATTAATATGCCTGGATGCAGACATAAAATCTCACAAAATTGTCTGCATATGTTTAATGAACATATTAGAGGCTTAGAAATATTGGGAGATGTAGATTTAAAGATCATGATGCCTGTTGCTATGGTAACTAATATAATTAAATCAATATCAGATATGAAGCTTTCTGAGTTATTGGTATTAAACAAAATCTGTACTTCTCTTTGATAGCTACACATACAGCCCTGGCCTTGCCAGTCAATTTCTCTAGATTTTAAACTGCTACAAACCCATCAGCCCAATCGTAACCTTGCTACAGTCACTGGTATTTAATGTAAACCTTTGATAAATCGACTTTACTAGACCTTAAAATAATCATAGAAAGAAGGAAGTGGAAAAATAGACTTTTGATTGACATACACTTAACATACACTGGAAATACCTTGACCTGTGACCTTAAGCAAACATACTTGATCCTAAGAAATGTACTAGACAATAAAAAACACATGAAGTTTATTATACTGTTTATATATACTTTATGTTGATACATATACATCAAGTTAAGTAAACATTACTTCATTATGGCTTTTGTCCTACCCATTCATGATAGGATGTTTTTGTTTATGTTTGTAACAAGTCCTATCAGTAAGCTGACAGCCTTTGTTATTACAGAATCTTTTTAGTTTTCTCTGTTGAGTCAGAGACTGCACTTGCTGGACAATTTTGTTGCTTTAGGAATACCATTACTTTTTTTCTGACCATTTTATGGACTGAATGACTTTTAGCATTTGACTTTAAACAGTTGAAATTTTATGGTATGCTATGCACAGACTTCAAATGTAATTTATATGCTTTATTTTTACTTTGTTGTATAACAACTGCATTTTGTCATTATAAATATGAATGAAATGATGAGATTGTTATGATGTATTATGCTAGTTACTTGTCTACTTTTAGGCTACAGACTTCAAAGTATTGACATACAGTGGTCATCATGAATGAGGACACCCCATTACTTTGAAACAGTCAATCTTCTTTCAATTATGTTGCTAATTACAACTTCATACTATCATATATATCTTGACATTTATATTGAAACTTGATATTTTAATAAGGGTGTCCACATTTATAATGCCTACTGTATCTCCTTGTCAACTCCCTTGATATTAGTGTGTTATGCAAGTGGGAGACTGGTATATGAAATGGTATTATGCCAGCAGGTCTAGCTCTGAATTAATTTTCTCTAATGAAGGACATTGCTGACTTGGAAAGTAAGAACTTAGAATCTGCAAAAATTTGATTGATGGTTGCCATGGTTACTGAGCATCTTTTCGTTTTGTTTCAGCAACAACAACATCCAAGGTGAAGTGAATGTGATGTCGGAAGTGAGCATGATGCCATTGTCTCTGGCTCAGAAGCGCCCTGCCGAAGAAGTTCATCTTTCCGAGTCTGCTGTCGGCCTCAAACGTAACGCTGCCAAGATACTAGAATCCTACAAGTCCCGCCGCGAAGATTCCGTCGGAGGTTCCGATCCCAGCTCTTCCCCCCACCCCGAAGATTCCGAGTTAGAGGAAGATATTGACATGCCTGCCATCGACAGCCACCAGCCCTTCCCCTGCGTCTGGCTGGACAGTTCCAACGGCCTCCCCCTCACGATCAGCCCCATTGAACCTGACTCTAAATATGTGGTCATCGAACCCACCGATCCAGGGGCGCCCGATGATACCACAAGCCAAGAACCAAGCAAGACTGATACGCCATCTACACAAGGTGGTGGTCCCGATAAACCCGCCCCAGAGCAAACCCCTGCCACGGCGGCCATCCCAGAAAAGACTGAAATAACCCCACCTTCAGAAAACCACGTTCCTAACGGTCACTACCCGGAGGAAGGGTCCGAAGCCGACCCCGCCCCTCCCACAAACAATGGCAGCACCCCACCACCAATCAGTAAAACAGCATCAGTTGCTGACTCCCTCGGCAGCATGGGCACACCTTTAAGATCACCCACCTTGACGAACAGCCAACCGGCTACCCCCACCCAGTCTATGGCTAACATCGCAAACGCAATGGGACAGAGTATCTTCCCCCTCTCAGACGGACAACAACAGAACGGCAGTCCCCTTATGAACAGCAAGATGCTGAGTAACGTCTGCAACAAGGTCCTGTCCGACGTCCAGGGCATGAATGGCATGCGTACCCCTACGTCTCTTTCAAACACCACTACTATTGATGAGAACGGAGAGAACCTCGAGGTCTGCCCCGAATGTCACAAAGTCTTCAAGCGCAAGGTCTATCTGCAGCGTCACATGGAGAGGGAACATTGGTCCACCGCAAAAGTCTTCAAGTGCGATGACTGCTCTTACGAAACTAAGCACCAAAGTAACCTCTCGGTGCACAGACGTATCCATACAGGTAAGGGCATTCAAGTCACCCTTAAGTACAGATTCATGATATTAACAAACAAAGCAGTGTAATTTTTCCTTAAGCTAGATGATAAGATTAACAAATTAAGTGGACTCAAAGCAAAAATATTGGGATGATTACAAGTAATGCCTACTTATAGGAATGCAGTTCCCCTGATAAAACCGTATTTTTCTTGCATCTTGCAGGAGAGAGACCTTATGTATAAGAAAGGTTTTGCTACACATTACATGTGATATGTACGCGTAGCAGTGCTGTCTAATAGTGTTGTCATGGCAACCTACACATTCACGAGACACGTATATGTGTAGCAAAACCTCTCTATAGTGTTTTAGTAATGCCTGCTCGCATGCGTTTAATTCCCAAGCTGATGACACCATTTTTTCTTGTAGGAGAGAGGCCATACCATTGCGGAGCCTGTGGCCAGCGTTACACCCAGGGTCATTTGTTGAAGTCCCATATCAGAAGTCGGCACGGAGGCAACATGGAGCTGTATAACCTTGAAAAGAAGTCCGACTCAACAAGAGGCCGCAAGTCTCTTGATGCTAAACACGACATGAGTCCGTTCATCAAGCAGGAGAAGATCAGCAGTCTGGTGCAGCAGTTGGAGCAGCAGAAGTTGCAACACATGATGGCGTCACCGGGCATGAGTCATTTCATGAACAACATGAACTACATCAACCACCTGCGCCCCCTGATGACCAATCCCTTGGCCCTCTCGAATAATCTCCTCGCCGGAGGATCGCCCAACCCCAGGATGCTCCTCGGCAACATGCAAAACGGCTTGAATAACAGTATGATGAACTTACAGCAAAATCTGTCGTTGATGGTCAACGGTAACTTCAATAACATGCCCGGGTTGAGTCCCTCCCAACCCAACATGTCGCCGATTTTCACAAATTCTCCGTCATCTACCACCGCTACACCCACCGAAGCAAACGGCATCAAGTTGCCATTGAAGATCCCTGAGATGCAAGGTCAGAATGGCAGCACCCCTGCACACAGAACACCCACCAACATGAGCTTTGGCAGCACTTCACCCCAGTCATCTTCAGCTACGAGCATGGACTGGCAAGATCAAAACGGACCCCAGGATCTGACGGTCAAGAAAGGTGCCGAACGTCCTAACCAGCGATCTCCTGGTCCCCCCTCCCAAGTCGGTCTCAACCACATTAGTCAAGTGAGTCCGTCAAGCCGGTCCAGTCAATCTAGTTCATCATATCACCCCACCACCAACGGAAGTATCGGAGATGGCGCCACCGAGAGTCATAGAGATTCTCCCGTTTCTGACGACTTGAAGAGCATACACTCGGACGGAGCGCACAAGGGTCTGAAGCGCCCCTGTGAGGAGGACGAAAACTGCTGTCACGCCAAGAAACTCAAACTCCTGCGGAAAAACATCGTGCGCATGCTTAGCGTCCTCACCCCTGACTTGAGCATGGACGCCGGTCTCAACTACGACAGCGACCAGGTCGACGAACTCCTTCACGAGGTCATCTACTCCAACATGGAGGACATCATGGACGAGAGTTCCCGCAAGACCTGACTGCAAACTTTAGAATCTCGAAGACTCCCTAGTCTCCAGGCAATCTTCAATGCTTGACTCTTTTGACATTTGAAGCCCGTTTATCTATATATATATATATAGGGACACTGTGAATGGTAATGCCCCCAACTGATAATGCGGCATTGCCAGAGGTGATGCCATATTGGTAACACCCAAATTGGGCCAACGCACTCCAGCCGATGCGTTAGTTGTTCGCTGGAACTAATCTGGTCAGTGTATGTAGACTTGTGATGTGTATTTGTTAGAATGATATAATATATATATACAAGTATTCAGCAGCATATCATTAGGCAAGGCCTTTGTGGCAGACAGAGCGTTGTGTGGATGGACCTGAGACCCTTGGACGGTGTTTCCAAAAACTATTTACTCGGATAAGTGGACCAATCTGTAATGTATCTCAATCAGTCAAGGCAATACAAGACGTATTATGTAAAGGATCAGTTCTGGGCTGGCAGGCGTCCCTCGAAAGTAATGCAATAAGGTTCTGATGACGTTAAAAAAGATTAAGGGATTTCCGGCCAGGATTTGGCAAAGGTATTTTGTACATTCCAAAAGTTAAGAAGGGTTTGACAATTTTTTTTTCTTGCTCAGTGATCTAGGGTCACTCTAATCTTGTGGCTGTTGTGTCCGAATTCAATATAAATATTTCTACACGATGAGTGGTCCAACTACGTACTTACGTAACTACGTAACTCAGTCCAAGACTGGTCTGCTATTTCACACTGTCCGCGGAACTTAGCTCTACGCTTGTTGTACTTTTTAGCTTAGTGTGCGCACGCATCACAGATATATCATATACACATATTATATATATATTCTTTTGTAACGAGTTATCAGAGAATAGTTTTCCATGACTATATTGATGCATACTTTGTGATAGTTGCAATGTCCACTTTTTGTAAGATTATAATGATGAATGTAAGACTGTCTGAACTGAAGCTTGGTAGCGACAAAGAAATGAAAAGCTCCTCCAAACGGGGCTACTTTACACTGCAATGGGCATGCCAAACTTAATGCATATCTGAGAGTATTTTTTATGAATGTAGGCATTCCAATGGCGAATCAAGTTGAGATGATGAGATGTCCACAGTTGTACGACTGTTGCGGAGAAATCTGTTACGATAAATGTCTCGGAAGATTGTTGAATCATATCGTATGATTAGAGTCGCATGGACAATGAATATTGCGAATATTGATTATATTATTATTATATATATAAGACTGCACGAAAGAACCCCACGTATGCAAGACGTTGTTGTACTAGCTAGAGGTGTTGTCCGTGAATGTGATTGTGAGGCTAGCGTTGCTAGTAGCAATAGACATTGCTATCTTTATGCACTTGTTTCTTACAACAATGGGATGTGTTGCTAAACAAGAACTACAAACGAGAATCCATGGGTGGTTGGATCTCAAGACTGACCGGCTGCTATACTAAACAATCTCTTGCCCTGGTTTATTCCTTAGTCTTGGTTTATTCGATAGTCTTAGCCAGTTCTGGATTACGACACGAGTCTCAAGACAAGATTAAGTCGAAGATTTTGTCTCTTAGCTGATGCTGCTGTCTCTTATTTTCTGACTGATATAGATTCCAAAAGCCTCCTCACGGCCACAAAGTTATGATACCCAGGTGCTTAATTGTCAAGTTATTTTTATAGTTGGATAGTTTAAAGTTTACCAGATTTAGAGATTTCTGTTTTATAGTGATACTATGGTAATCTCGCATTACTGTTATTATAGGAGCACTGCTACTGGGCACAGGCCTATTTGAAAACGGTTAACATAAAGGTTAGCTCTCTTTCGTGGATCAATCTATCCCGCCTCTGGATTTCTGTTTCTCGGCATCTGACCGATTCTGAGTCAGGAGATTCGGTTCGGCTCTGGGATAGTTCGGCCACTTGGACAGTATGCAAGTCATTTGAATTTCTTGTTAGATAGAAAGGAACTGTGTTAGCCATCTCTGGTTATTTTTGTAGCTGTTACCTACTGTATTTCGCCCCCTCCCTAGCTCCCGCAACCTGTGAAAAGGCAGCAGTTTCTGTGAAACAAGGCTGCTTCAAGGCCGTCGTCTCGCTAGTATGAAATCACTTCCACGTGTCCCCTTTTTTGGGGGCCGGACTACTCTTCCATAAATCTAGGATGCACAAATCGTTGCAGAGCAGACACTTGACTGGTTTGTTTTCTATTGTTGAGTCAACCACAGACACTGTGCTGGAGGATGATCTGAAAAGAGTTAAGGATAATGTTAGTCAAAACGAAAAATACAAAAAAAAAATTGAAAAATTTGATTTGACGATAACTTTGAACGTAGCGAATCACTATGATCCCTACGGTAATTATTAAGACGTGATAAACTGAAGATTAGTATTCGAGGAGTAAATTTTACATGAAAGTATTTTTCGTCACACTGGTTATGTAATGTACGCTATATGTATCCGATACTTCCATGACGAGCAGCCTCGTTCCGGGGCCAATCGTGATCGTCTTGATGAAGTTGCCTAGGCAGCAAGCCATTCTTTGACCATGTGCCATGTTTGAAACTTTTTCAAGTCCCACTGGAGCATATATTATATATATATAGATTATATATGAACTGTGTTTAAACCGTATTGATGATTGTAATATATATAAATATAGATATCTAGTTTTATAGCCAAATTGTATGATGATATAATGTGTTCATTTCGCATAGACTAGTGACTTGCTTGATAATCAATGACTATTTGAATTGGAATGCACTCGCTAATCAGAGGTGCACAAATCCAGGATTTGAATTTCCCGCCAAAATGGTTGCTGCAACAGTGCTGCCATCTGTTGAGCACAAAAAGAGTTGCGAAATGAAGAGAGCTGGTCATTGACGTGTCTAGTTCCAATTCCTGTGAAAACGTCTCGCTTGTAATGTACCCAAGGTACGCCCCTTCTTTGCAGACCTTAGATGTCGTGCGTGTTGCTGTTATATTTTGCCCAACATGTCTACAACAACAATTTGTTGATGTTCTATCAAAGATAGAAATGTTATATTGCGCTTATTCGCTTGGTATTGTGGCTGTTGACCTTGGCTATATATATAGTGGTGCCAGCTTGATTATTGCCTCCTGTGCTCTCGTAGGAGTTGCAGCAATCCAATTAATTGACAATTCATTGATGATTAATTGACAATTGGACATTTTTCGTTGGTTGGCATCACCGCCTTCCCCGCAGGTTGACGGTGTGCGCCATGCTTATCCATACTAATGCCAGGGGCCAACAATTCAAATGGTTGACAATTGTACGTACACAAGTCCTGAGTCTGTAGAAATGCAGGTGTTAAATATATATATATATATACATATTATGATGATGATGATTATAAATGATGATGTCACTATGATTTGTGTTGTGTGTGAAACCAATTAGCCAAATAGACTTGAGCGTAGTATTTGCCGTTTGGGGACCACCTCCTCTCAGTTCTGACCAATGTATGCAAGTTATCTACTGAAATAGCGCAGCAGCTGTTGTTGTCTCCCATTAACACAAGGAGGCAGCACCCACCAGGACTGGAGAGGCGGTCTTTTCAAACCCACATGTTGACTGTATAGAGGCTTCCATATTTTGTTAGTTATAAAGTCAACAATTTAGTTGTGTGTACTCACAATGTATGTTATATGACAGTATGGCATGGCTTGACATCATGTGTTCTGTTTACGAGTCAATCGTTAAACCACCCCCCAGATGTTTACATCTCCTAACCCACTGAGTTCACATTATATTTTATATTGGAACAGATAGATAATCATTTTGTAGCATATATATATTTTGTAGTGAAGATTTAACAAGATGAGGTATAATGTATTAATTATTGTTATTGGCACTTAACGCAAACTGAGTGTGACTGCTATCGTTTATTCAGTCATGCGTACTGTGACTTATTTCAAAATTCATTGTCGCTGATTGATGTTTTGATTGTGCGAATTTACAGGGTTTTCTATCAGATTGCCAAAATAGATGCTTAGCTTCGTTGTTTTCTTTTGATAGTGCTTAATTCATTCGACATTCCAGTTAATGCTGATTGTTTTGTTGATTTTGAGTTTGATTAGTAAATTATATGAAAAAAGATAGTTATTATTTGAGGTGCTAGTTAGAAAATATACAAAACAGCTTATAACACTTCTAAACATTTTAAATACTAACTTTTTCATAATCTGACTTTAGAAGCTTAACCATTTGTACGGAAGTCACTGAAAGTAATATGTCAAATTTTTGA
This sequence comes from Platynereis dumerilii, assembly GCA_026936325.1. Classification (NCBI taxonomy): domain Eukaryota; kingdom Metazoa; phylum Annelida; class Polychaeta; order Phyllodocida; family Nereididae; genus Platynereis; species Platynereis dumerilii. The sequence continues at coordinate 7,851,830 of JAPTHN010000018.1, forward strand.
TAAATTTCAAAAATATGGTGCCAAAGTTTTTAGTAAGATCTCCAATTCACAGTATATGCTAAGTGGTATAACTAAGTCACATTACACACTGCCACAAATTTAGTAATCCCAAATACTCATCCTGGCATTTCAATCATTTATTGTATTATACATTTAGAGTTGCTCCGTTTCATAACGTTTACATCGATACGAAAATTAGTTTTGCCGCCAAAAATGGTATTATTCGCTTATATATGTTTTTTGTAGGACTTGCCAGTTTGTATTTATTACTATTTATTTTATTTATATTTATTATTTATGTTTTGTTTAGTATAAACACCTTAGTGTTCATGTATTTTGTTTACTTTTCGAAAGGACCAATATTTCTCCTCCGCATTGAATACAAACTGAAATCCGTGCTTTTTATATTGTGTGCTTATCATTCAGATGTTCGAAAGTGGGCCAAACTTGTTGATTTCAAATTAAAAGACAAAATATTGCAATCTGGTGCTTACAAATATTCGCAGCAATGTTTTAGATTGTGACCTTTGTGTCTGCTGCCGCCGTTGAACTGGTGGTACTATTATTATTATTATATAAAACGAATAATTAGAAGTGCATGACGCTATTTGAAGCACAATTTGAGTACATATCTTAAGATTTCCATTAGAAGAGTGTTGTCTTATCGGACGATTGATGATGTGAACCGTTTTATATCGGGTTTCTTAAATGTGTGGTTTTCCATCTTTCCAATTTTCAAACAGCTTCGGGCTTGACATATCATGCATAATTTTAGATAAAAACTAATATTTGAGTATTTACATTTAAGACTTTTGGCAAATCGCAACAAAATTGCATCGATAAAACAAACATTATCCAAGATGGCCGCCATGAGCAGTTTGAAAATGGGAAAGATGGAGAACGAAGTTAGTTAAAGATGAACTGTTATGTTTCAAAACAAGGAATTGTCATCATAAACACTCCTGTGATGTGTTTTCTCACCATGTTATATTTTGTAGATCTTTATCCTGTTAGACGATCAATGATTTTTGTAAATGTGTGTGTCTATATCTGCCACCACCTATTCTCTTGATGCATTTCCAAACATATCACACTGTTTCTTCTCCATGTCAAGCTAATTGTATTTTTCATATGTATTCATAAAACATTTGACGCAGCAGCGATCTATTCAGAATTTCGTTTTGGTACATTCACATAGGAGGGGAAAATATGTCGAGGCGAAAAAAACAGCTAGAAGTTCGACGAAAATGCGCGAAAATTACTAAAAGTTTTAGTAAAACTTTATGTAAACTACAACTTTTTGACAATTGGGCAATTATTATATTTTTGAGTGAAGTTTTAAACCATTTTTCGGTCTTCACATTTTCCTCTCCTGATCGGTGCTATCCTACTTGCAATTTTCTTCAAAGAAATAAATTCTGTTTTGTCGATTAATATGATCTTTGCAGCAATGAGGGCACTACGAGACAATCAAACTTTTGAATATTGTAGATGTTATGACATGTTTGCGATATGGTGTGTGTCCCCGTGCCACTTGCTACGACTAACTACTAAATGTAATTGGAAAGAAATTCTGGTGCTACTTGTGTCATTATTATCAAATCATGTTGTGCGTCCGTACTCCGTAGAGGAAAGCCCTCACACGGGGTTACTGCCTGTTATTTTGGTCCCCCAAAAAATATTAATTTGTCAAATGTATTCAAATGTATTATGCAATCTCTGTACTGGTTAACTGGGAGAGTTTGAGAAATGAAAAATGTTGCGTACTATCCGCTATTCAAATGACGCTGAAATGTAACTTTGAAAAATGTGACAATGTAGAAAATGTTTATTTTGGTTATCAATATTATTTAGACATTTTTACCACATCTTATTTCGCAAGAGTATTAAAACAACAACCCACCAAGTCAACTACATTATTTACATTGAAACAAGCTGTCTCACATATTCACGTATATATTAATGTCTGAAACGATAATTTATTGTTGTATGAAATCATGCATTCTGTGTGTAGGCTTGCATTTTTGCAGTTTATTTTATATTAAGGGCAAATAATTTATTACAAATGTATTGTCGTTATACTTTACATTGAGTATATTAATTGCTATCATTTTCGCTTCAATTGCAATTAGCCAAACAACCCTATGTAATGTTTATGATATGTTTGCCAATGAAACAAGTTCTGTCCATTTTCAAGATCTCTATAATACAATGAGTTATATATATGCATAATTTGTCTTAATCATTGAGTTTACACCATGCTTTGCATAGGTTGATTAGTTTAGATTTATCAAATTTTTACGCAAAGTGTCAATGATGATATTAATGATTTTTTTGGTCTTGAAAGTTATGCATAATGTACGAACAATTTAGGCTAAGATTCAATAGACACATATTTATTGTATTTAATCATGAAATCTTGTTTGTTGCAAGAGAGGTATAGAACTTACATGGTTTTGTTTATTTATTTATTTGTTTGATGAGTTGACATGGTAACTGAAGGCGTTATAGCCAACTTGTATAGTAGTACTCCCAATCTAAGTCAGCAGTGTTAACATGTCATATATATATATATTATACATACATATATACTGTCTCATATTAACCATGTCTTAAGTTACGTAAGTGTTAGTTTTGTAAATGTGCCAGTTATATAATGAAAGTCGGATATAACAGCAAATAAAGATTAGATTTAAAAGAAACTCAAGCCTTTTTCTTTTGTCATATGTATATGGAGTTGCATGAAGAACTGGAGTTGACCAGGTTCAAGATCACCTGTGTCACAAATTGCAATTGGCCTTACTCAAGGGCATCTCCAGTTATTATTAGCAGTCAAATGACCTTATGGCTTCTTCCAGGTCATCTGTGTAACAAGTCTGCCATCTGGACTAATGTCTGGATAGGGCACAACTTTATATGCCTGTGGGAGTTGTCTCCGTTCTGTAGGATCCCAACACTTCTAATGTGTTGAGGATGTCATATTTCCAGGCCATTTCATTGGATTATAACATCCAACAGATAAGACCTTGTTATTGTCTATGGGTGTTCCCTGAATCATGATATTGTGGCATGTATCTACATACAGACTCTGGCAATTGCACATGTCAATCTGAGGAAGAATCCATGCTTTTAACTTTCGCTGTAACAATGAGATACTAAGAGCTCAGAAAATAGTTAAATATTATTGTATAAGGCCTACCTGAATAAGAACTTAGCAGACTGTTCATTGAGTCGTGAGTACCTCCAGCACCAATGTCAATTGTGTCGACTTTTTTTAAGATTGGCAATCCAGTCAAGTTCAGGAATGGTGTACAACTTGTCTTCGTTCTGCTAGAGATCGAAGCAGACAATAGCAGCAGAAACAGGAATATTTAAGATTTGTTGACTATAGCAACATTGTGTACCAAATTGATTAAATAATGATCTATAAAGAGATGTTAACTATTGTGGCGGAGTGTTGTGCCTCCCGGAGTACCGAGTCCCATTTCGAGTAAGCCTGTTCAAAATCAGCAGAAGAAGAGTTCCATTTCATTCTTGCAACCACTAGAGGGCAGTAGCTGTCAGTAAATACGACAGTGCCACCCTGTGGATTTCACTTGTCCTATACCACTTCTTATACCGCTTCAGTCCCTCCCTAACTTTGTTAGTTAAATGGTAGGCCAATACACATGATGAAAGAGTTCCTTTTCCATATGCTTTCCACCACCAGAAGGCAGTACCAGTCAATAAATACAACAGTGCCACCCAGTGATTTCTTAGTTCTATGATACCACTTTTTCCTCCTTCTGCTTCTTTTGTTGCTTTGCAGGCCAACAGAAGACTACTTATTCCTTGCTGACTTTTCAATGTAACCGTTAATGTACATAACACATGCGCAAGGTTCCAGTATGTATTGCACGTCTATATTCGCCTGCCAGTGTTTCAGACACAAACTATACTTATTCCCTACCTTCTCAGGAGAAATAGTCTTGGTGACTTTTGGCCAGAATGTAGTCTTCCCTGATGATGCCAAGGTCAATATTCAAGAGTGGCATCCACAATCAAGAGTGGAATCCACAATTTTCAAACTTTCTAAATATACGTGGATATTCTCCCAGTTCTTCCTGTGGATATTCTCCCGGTTCTTCCTGTGGATATTCTCCCGGTTCTTCCTGTGCATATTCTCCCAGTTCTCCCTGTGTTTCTAATCTTCCTGCTCCAGAGGTTCTCTCTAATGTCAAGGTCAATATCAGGGTGTCTGCACAATTTTTGGAATCAAATTCCAGGATTTTCCTGGTTTTTCCAAACCGAATTTTCCCCCAATCGAGGCCAATATTTCAGCAAACTGGAACGGATACTAAAACAAAGCACATTATTTTTTGTTTCTGAATATCAAAATGTTTCTTTCGTCTTGCTGACTGACACTAGAAATCGCCATAAATTATATTTATCTGTGAAGTTTTATATTAGCATGAACTAAATTACAGGCCTTATAGTTCCAGTTTTTTCAAGGCCTGAAATTTCAGAAACCAAATTCTAGGCTTTCATGAATTGGCAGACACCCAGTATAAAACCTGGCCTACTTTGCTGCAGGTGTTTGCCTGCGTGGGTTCAAACCCGGTATGGTGAACCCAAAATTTTCAGTGGACATTTACGAACAGAATCCCTGCTGGTTGTTGTTCAGATTTGATGTCTGATTTGCAGTGGCTATTATCTTTGTTTGCTGGGTGAGTTAAGATCCATCACGTGGGGCTAAAAGGTAAAGTGTTGAGGGCTCCTGCTCTCTGCCATGTCAACGATCAACCTTTGTGAGCACCCACAATTGGGCATAGAGTGCACTTTTGTTGCACCAACCATATCCATTTATGTATGTACTTTATTCTGGTTAAAGTCCTCGTCTCACTCTCTTTCTGGATTGTCCCCATCTGAATTACTTTCCGATGACTGTTACTCTACAGTATTCACTACACCCTGTATGAGACCAATTGTTATGACTGAGCCAACGCCTTCTGTTGTACAGAGGTAACTCCTCCTGTGGGAATCTCTCAAAAGTGACTGATTTAACTAGCCGTCCGGTAAAACTTGGTTGACTTTAAATTTCCCACGGATTATGATAATATGTTATTCTTTACATTTCTGCCTGAGTCTATTTCCCTGAGTGGGGCCAGGCCATTCCGGAGTGGTCCCATGGTATCTGGCTGGTCCGACTCAAAGTGCGAATCCCATTCTACGCACTGTACGCAGGTATTCCAGGAGCTGCTTCTCACTCCATGCAGAACACAGCATCTGAGTTAAAGGAGTCTCATCTTCTTTTGTTCCTGTTGAGCTTGGTTTCTCTTTCTTGGATCACAAATGTCACATTCGCAGCAAATGTTTCCAATGACTCCCACCTCATCCTTCAACAGATGTGTGTATGACTATGATGATTGGAGCTGGTGTTTGGGGTCAAGAACTATTAATATGAATGTAAGCAGTCTTGCAAGTTATGTCTCTAATAACTCTTTTGGTTGTGATGATGTATTTTGTTTCAAATAGTGTGTACAATGTACATGCAACTTTGAGGGGTCCTGACAACCAAAATTTATTAGACACATAACCTGCAAGGTTGCTTGCATTCATATTGAGGGCGTGTTGTTGATCTTTTGAAAAACTGCCAAATCGTCATAAGTGGTACATCAAAACAATTCTGGAGAAAGAATGGTAAAGAGTACCACAGAGATGCTTATACCCCAGTGAATTTTAAAAAAACTATCTAGGCACATGGCTGGCCTGCTCACTTTGCTGTTGACCCAATGAGCTGCAGAGCCCTGAAAAAGGGTCTATTTCACTTTTTTTATAGGAAACAACGCCCCATGTGGCAATGCGCCCTCAGTGTACCATTCAAATTTTTATGTAAACTTATAATATAGGTCCCCTCCTTCATATGCTCATATACATGCACAAAACCCAAGGTGCAAGCCACATTAGCCCCATCAATTCAGCTTATAACTGACTAAAGTGGTAACTTTGAGCACCCCCTGTAGTCTGCACCCTGAGTCAATCCTCATTAATGTGATAGCAGATGAAACCGTTCGACCAATATATTTGGCCATTAAAATATCACAGAGGTACACCAAGAGGGTATTGGCATAATGGGGTTGAAATCTGGACTTTGACATGATTCAAATTTAGGCCTGATATTTCACAGAACCCCTAAAATATTTCTAAAAAGTATCAAGGTCTAACCGTAAAATTTCAATTTTTAAACTTTTTAGTAGCTATTTTCCAAGAAAAAAATTATGAACAAAATCTGAGACGGCGGAGTCTCACCCCCAATGGTGAAGTGCCTGAATCTTATAAAAACTGCCTCTTAATTTTAAAATAAACACTTCATTTGGAAGTTTATCAATTCAAAAAGGTTTTACGGTGTATGGCATTTTTTATTATAACAATTACAACTTTTTTCCTAGTTGTAAGCTGACATTAACAATATCACCCAGCAAGTCAAGACAGATACATAAAATAATACAGTTTTATAATGACCATTTTCTAGGAGCACAAGCGACATTGTCCAGCATATTTTTAGCATTGCCATGTCCTACAGCATATACAATTCATTATCAAAGTGAATATTCCAGGATCAACATTGATGTATTCTCCATTCAAGTAATAAAGTTTCATTGTCATCATTGAACAATCTTTTTAAGTCAATTCATTTGGAATAACATTCTTTTTTTGTTCAGGACCTAATCGCCTTATTCCCTCCCAAAATTTCTTTGGTTTAGAACTTTGACATACCTTTAAATCATACAGGAAATCTTTTTCATATTCACGTTTGATTCATTCAAGTTCTATGTAATAGATGTTCGAAAAACCTAGATGCATCTCTCCGTCTGTTCGACCAATCTTGGGGTAAGTAGGTAAGTATTAATACAATGTACAGACATATCTTAAAATGTGACATTTTGTGTTTTAATTCTGTGATTAATATACCTTCTTATGATCTATGAAGTACATTTGACGGTTATACAGCAATTTTAAAACTAAGAATTTTGACAAAACAACCAATTCCACCAGAACCTCCATGAGCTCGTCGACAAATGCATCAACATTTTGCGATTGGACACTTAAATCTATTCTGTGGGTGCTTTATCAGAAATCCTATGTCTCCCGGGTTTGTGGAGATCGACAAATTTGACAAGAGCACTTGGTAGAATGTTTTGGTATGGATACCCTGACTTCTGGATTACAACAGCCGCCATGTACTTCAGAGTCATTGAGTTTTGCAGTTCGCATTCCTGCAGAGTGGCACTGATTCTGCGTCTGACATCCATGACAGTGATACCCTCTCTATCATCATGAGTCACAACACCCAGAAGGTCTCGGGCTGTTTTTGAATGTTTATTTTGAGCATTCGGGTAAACACCTTTTTCCAAAAGAAGCTCCACGGTCCTGATCCACTGATCAACAACCTCCTCACTGAATCTGTATGTGTGTCTCTCATCCGCGAGTGTGTTGTCATTGAGGAGACGGCCGAACGTGTTCCTGTTGTTGATGAACATTTTTATTTGCTGAAAAAAGACTGTGTTTTTAAGCCGCCTGTTCTTAATCATGTTTCTAAATCACCGACTCTTAATACCAGTACTACAGAACTTGTCATATCCAAAAATCAGATATGTGATCGATTAAGTGTGTGTTCTAACACTGAGGTAAATGAAAGTACTTCAGATTCAAACAAAAATTGTGTTGAATATGCATGTTACTCGGTTTGTGAAAGCATTGATGCAAGTTATACTGACGAAACTCAAGTACTGAATGAAAATTGTATTTCAAGCTTATCTTTAGTTTCTGATCAAACACCCTTTCCTCAACTAAACCAATTTAGGGCCCTCCATGAGAAAAATTTTATTTTTGCCCATTTAAATGTGAATGGTCTCTGTTCAAAATATTCGGAAATCCATGAGATTTTGCGATCTGAATATGTAGATTTTCTAGCCATTGGCGAAAGTAAACTGTATCCTGAACTGCAGATGAGTTTCAAGGTTCAAAATTATACGTTCTACAGAAGGGATAGGTCAAATGTAAATGAAAGAAATGCAGGTGGAGGATTAGCTGTTTACATATCTTCAGTAATACCTCATAGAATTCGGAAAGATATTTCATTTAATCAAGATGGAATTGAAGATATGGTGTTTGAGGTTGCTATGAAGAAACAGAAGTGGTTCTTTGTTGTCATATATAGACCTCCATCTGCTAGTATTAATGCTCTAAGACAAGCTTTAAAATATTTGTACACTCGATGTGAAAATGAGAGTAATTATACTATTGTTTTAGGGACCTAAATGTAAACTTTTCTCATGAAAATAATCCACTAAAAGATGATCTTGACATTCATGCTTTGAAAAACATTGTTGAAGGTCCTACATGCTTCAAAAGTCAGACAAATCCATCCTCAGTTGATGCAATTTTAACTAATAATATTCGTCGGATAGCGTCCAGCCTAAATGTTGATATTGGAGTCAGTGATCACCACACTATGGTACTGGCAGCTACGAAAATGTTTGCACCTAAGGCCGACAAAAAAGTACTTTATTATAACTCATATAAAAATTTCAACGAACAGGATTATTTGACTGACTTGGCATGTGCACCTTTTCAAACTGGATTGATTTTTGATGACCTGGATGACCATGTATGGTATCACAATACCCTGTTGAATGATATAATAAGCCGTCATGCACCCAAAAAGAAACGAGTAATTAAATCTAGACAACTTGTTTACATGAATGGTGGACTCCGTAGAGCTATAAATGTAAAAGCCATGCTGAAAAGGAAAATGAACAAAGTTGCTAGCAAAGAAAATGTCAAGAAATATCGTGCTCAGAGAAATTATGTCACCAGTTTAAAACGAAAGTCCCTGAAATCATATTTTGATATTAAATGTACAACCAATACCATACATGAAAATCCCGGCCAATTTTGGAAGACCGTTAAACCTTTCTTTGGGGAATCCAGTAAAGGAACTGGTGACATTAATCTGCGTGAAAATGGTGAAATCATCACTGATGCTTCTGAAGTCTGCAACATTCTAAACAACTACTATATCAAGATGACAGATAGTTTTAGCAAGGATGAATTAGTTACTTCGGAAAGTCCCATAAGCGAAATTGTTGATGTTTATAAGGATCATCCAAGTATAGTGAAAATCAAAGAACAAGTCAGATCTGAATTTGACTTCAATTTTACAGAAATAACATATGATGAGCTATTTAGCAAGCTCAAATGTGTCAGAAGTAATAAAGCCACGGGTTTGATGGAATACCCCCTAAGCTTATAAAGGCTGGGGCGACAGTATTAGCCCATACATTCCTACCTGTCATTAACACTGGAATCAAAATGAGTTTATTCCCTAACAATCTAAAATGTGGTGATATCACACCAATTTTTAAAAAGGATGACCCTTTAAACAAAGAGAAGTACAGACCAGTTAGTGTACTTCCATCGCTATCAAAGCCTTATGAAAATGTCATGTTTGACCAATTAATGAGATTTTTTGACAATATTTTGTCACCTTACCTGTCAGCATATCGTAAAGGTTATAGTGCCCAGCATGTTCTGATGAAAGCCATAGAAGATACGAAGACAAGCTTAGATGAAAAATAAACATGTAGGTTGGGTATTGATGGACTTGAGTAAGGCCTTCGATGCCTTGCCACATGGACTTTTGATAGCAAAATTGAATGCTTATGGTCTTTCTGAGTCTGCATGCAAATTAGTTTGTAATTACCTTTCTTCACGTATGCAAAGAGCAAAACTAGGAAATATTAAAAGCAGCTGGCAAATGTTGAAGCGGGGTGTTCCTCAGGGATCAGTGTTAGGTCCCCTACTATTTAATATTTTTAAAAATGACATCTTCTATTTTCTTGAATGTCAATGTAAACTATATAATTATGCAGATGATGACACCATAAGTCAGAGTGATCACGATATTTCACAACTAGAAAACAAATTAAGTCTAGCCTCTGTTAAAGCTGTCGAATGGTTCAAACACAATGGCATGCAGGCAAATGCTCCAAAATTTCAGGTTGCCTTTTTCACGAGATCAAAGTCAGTAAACAATATAAAGGTTAAGATTGACGAAGTGGTCCTAGAAAGCCAGCCATCCGTAAAACTGTTGGGGTTACTGTTGATACCAAGCTGAATTTCAGCGAACATATCACAAATATATGCAAAAAGGCTGCTATTCAGGTCAATGGTTTAAAAAGACTGTCTGTGTATTTGTCAACAGAAACCATGTTTAACATTTATGTATCATTTGTAGTGTCAAATTTCCTATATTGTCCTCTAACCTGGCATTTTTGTTCAACAAAGGACTCAAGAAAAGTAGAAAAGGTGCAGGAAAGAGCCTTGAGAATATTATTGAAAGATGTTGATAATGACTATAGAATCTTACTACAGAAATCTAATAGAAATTCTTTGTACTTAACTCGACTCAGACTATTTGTAATGGAAATCTACAAAATAGTTAATGGAATGTCACCAATCTTTGTAAGAGAACTACTAATGAAAAAAGACAATGTTTATACTCTCAGAGATGACAATGTGTTGGTACTTCCTTCTTATAAGACAGTTCTGTATGGTAAAAATAATTTTTCCTATTATGGCCCTTTTCTGTGGAATTCACTAGATACAAGGTACAAAAATTCAAATAGTGTGAATGAACTTAAGGAACAGATACACAGCTGGTTAGGACCGGCATGTAATTGGGGTTTTTGCTTGGTATGTTTGTTTCGGTGATGTTTTTTATGTCCTCTGTCTATGTATGTTTTAAGGTGGCTCGCTACTCATGATCCAGCAATGGCGGCGTCACCATAGCAACAGCTGCCTGCTGAGCTCTGTGAGCTGCTTTTTTGGACTTTTATAATTCCGAGCAACGACCGCTTAATTTGCTATTTGCGCCACTTCTATTAGGGTTAGAGACTTCTGGTTAAAAGCATTAGATGCGCTGTGAAGAGGACTGCAATCAAACAGAGTTTCAGCTTTATAGTCTAAATAGAATATTTTTACAGGCAATTTTCGGCAAGCAGGACTAATTTCTCAAAAATGACTTTGAGATACAAATAAATTTTTATCTCAAAATCCATCGCGGTAGGATACCTTTTTTTATGCTTTTTATTGTTCCTCATAATATTTGGAAATAAATGACAAAGAAATCAGAAATCCTATCTAGCCAATTTTTTTTTGCGCCATGGTTTATGAAAAAAGTTTAAATTGTCAAAATCAATATTTTTATTCCGAGCCCCTTGGAAAGCCATTTAAACTAAATATATCTCTTTGAAATTGTTATCAGCTTTTCCATGAAAGTATCTTCTTTAATTTAATGCTTCATTGCATAATATGGCATGCATGACCACTGAATGGCAGGGCAAACTTCACAGTAAAAAAAATAAGAAAAAAATTTAGTTTTTCAGATGTGCGTGGACTGACTTTCTTGTACATAACCTCAAATATTTTGAAACAAAGGCTGGTTGGGACCACTTTTTTTTACATATCCTTGCTATAAACTATATTTTGGGTCATTCTAAACTATTTTTGAGAAATCCTATCTTAGAAAGTTCACGAGTATCGAGCCACCTTAAAGATTTTATGACTCTCAATGTCAATTTTATGAAATTTGCATTACTTATTTCATCCTTTCATCAACTCATCTCTCATTTGTATATATATATTCCATATTTTAAATGTTTTTATCATGGATAAAAAGCACTTGTGCTTCTGTTTCTGTTATTGTACCAATCCATGTAAAATAAAGATTACCTTACCTTACCTTACCTTACCTTTATACATCTCATCAATGAATGATCTGCTATGTGGAGCATGGTGTTGCCATCACGCTCTGCTGCATTCACCTGGATCCCTGATTCCAGCATTGTCTTCATCAGTTCATAGTCACATGTTGTGTGCATAATATATTTTGTCATTCCCCCATCATTTTGAAACATGAAGTTTTGCCAAGTTATCAGGTGTTGAAGTGGAAATGGCTCGCCATCTTCTTCTTTATCCAGGAGTTGTCGGAGTAACTCTATTGCAATCATCCGTTCAGTTTTAGATGTTTCTTCCACTCGTCGGTTTCTCCTGCACAGCTTCATAATCAATGCGATTAATCTAGTTAAGGTGAGTAAGACACACTTGTCAAATCCAACTGACTCAGGCAGGTTGTCAATAGTTATTTGTATCAATTCAACAAGGCTCATTGTGTCGAATGATTCAAAGTTTTCTTTTAACTCTTTCCCCCATGCTCTCAGTACAAAACCTAAGGAGGAGTTCCTCTCTCCAGCTGGCCTGACACTGGTCCATCTTCTCCAAATGTTCAAATGGTGCTTTAGCAATTCCCCAGCTTCAGACTTGCTTGCCACCAAAACAGCTAAAATGCAAACATATTTAAAACAATATAAGGCTTCTCGGATCTCCCCTTATTACTAACACTGTGATACTTTGCTATTGCCATGTGAATTATAAAATGAATGTATTAGAATTGTTTTAAATGGTAGCAGAACGCTAGCGTTCTTTCTTTGAACTCAGTTCTGTTACCATGATCCATGTTAAATTAATTTGAATTATGCAATTGTATTTCATATTTGGGTCTAATAAATATTTCCTTCCTTCCTTCCTTCCTTCCTTCCTTCCTTCCTTCCTTCCTTCCTTCCTTCCTTCCTTCCTTCCTTCCTTCCTTCCTTCCTTCCTCCCTCCCTTCCTTCCTTCCTTCCTTCCCTCCTTCCTTCCTTCCAGGGACACTTTTTCAAAAAGGGAGGAATGACAAAACTCTTAAATTTTTTAATTGCGAGCAGGCCCTTTTTGTCCATAAATCTATTGGGCTGGTCGCTAAAAATCAATTATTTATAAATTATAACCGAAGCTCAGTACAATAACATTCATTTATCGTTCTTGTGCCAAAATCAAAAAAAGAGGAAATGACTTAACATAAAATAGTTGATTAGATAACCTGATATCACATATCCTTGAACAAGTTCCGTCAGTTTTTCATACTGCCCTTGGTGTATCCGCTCTCTTGCCAAAATTGCTTGTAATTCAAGCTGCTTTTGATTACCTCTGTATGTCTTAAGCTCTTCAATGGTCTCCCATTCTTTGCAGAAGCCATAGCACTTCATTGGCTCCAATATTTTTTTGGGGATGTTGTGTTTTATTCTGAGAAGAGTTGCCATGTGCATGCACTCGAAAGAATCAGACTCAGCCATCCACAATGCTGCCAGTTCATAGGCCTCACAAATTAACTTAAATGTTTCATTTTGTCTCCTTGCAATGATGTTGAGCATACATACTAAGTGGGGGTTGGATTTATCTAAAGCTAAATGCAAAGGGCATATGCCTGAATTGTCCTGTATTGTGGCCAAAGCACCATTTTCAAGCAATTCAATCATCAGATCCCATGTCTTTTTCGCACAACTAAGATGCATTGGAGTCTGACCCTTCTTGTCCTGAAGGTTAACGTCTGCTTTATATTCAATCAACTGCATCAGAGCAGGTGATACATCAGAGTTTCTGTAACTTTCTTCACAAAATATATGCAGTGCCGATTGTCCATTTATGTCCGTTTGGTTTACTGCTGCACCGTTTCCAAGCAATATCCACACTTGACTGAGTCCGCACTCCTTAGAGCAACTCAAATGCAATGGCGTGCGACCATTCTTGTCCTGAAGATTTACATCTGCTTTGTAGTCAATTAAAGTTTTTGTCAGAAAGTCTCCAAACAACTTTGTGCAACTCAAATGCAATGGCGTGCGACCATTCTTGTCCTGAAGATTTACATCTGCTTTGTTTACAATTAAAGTTCTTTTTAGACCGAGTCCACACTCCTTTGTGAAACTCAAATGCAATGGCGTCTGACCATTCTTGTCCTGAAGATTAACATCTGCTTTATTGTTGATCAAAGTTGTCGCAATTTCGGGAGTATCACACAAGTGCAAAGCGGATTGTCCATCACAGTTGGTGTGGTTCACTAAAGCCCCTGCATCTAGCAATTTTCCTGTGAGAATCAAGTTTTTGGGACTGTTTTTACAGAGGACTGCACAATGCAATGAGCTATTCCCTAAGTTGTCTTGTATCGAGGCCATAGCAGGGTCATTCCATGTCAACTCAGGCAGTGGTCCTGCTCGACCGTCTCAAATTCTCTTGAAACTCCAGTCAATTATTGACCTGATATCCAAATGAGGATTTCCAAAATAATAGCTTCCACCGACATATAGTTTTGGATATATGGGCCCTTAAGCGGAGGGGGTTGTCAACAAGATTTGAAGAAAATCATTCTAGACCATTTTTGGAGCTTCACTGTGGTTAGAGATTTAAAGTTACATTCAACATTGCTTCAGTACCTCTTTTGCTATTCCTAGTGACTAAGGAAAACATAGTTTCATTAGCCTACACAGTTGCATGAAGTCATGGGATGCCCCCAAACAAGGGCATTTGTGCTGCAGTGACTCAAATTGAACATGTCATAATTACATAATACTTGACTTTATGTATATTCTGTGAACATCAATCATTATTATGCCTATAAACTGATAGATTAGTGATGATTTGGTTGAAAAATGCTAGCTGTTTAAAGTATATATGTTGCTCTACACAAGTTCAAATATTGAATTTTTGTCAAAATGAGTCATCCTTGACAGGGCAGGGCTCGGTCCTGACACCTGGTACCAGTCCAATATTCTGTAATATTGCAGAAGAAAGGGTAAGACAAAACATATCTGAGAACTGACTTGGTGATTTTTTTCTAAGTTGAACATTTTTTGGGTTAAAATTATGTAAATCGGCACTTATCGCCAAATTCTTTTTTTTCCCATTTCCAAAGGAAACCATACAAAGTCATCATAATAACCTTGGTAGTGCTGCATAGATCATGAATATCACAGTGTACACTTGTCTTACTGTAATAATAACTATTTACGGTTTAAAACTTTACCTCCTCACTTCAGATACCATTGCCTGAGAGACTGAATATTAATGTAGCCATTAATTTAACACGGATGAAACATCTTTGCTTCAAATAATATTTCAACTGAAACTTATCAATTTTAGTGAAAGAAATGTTCTATTCTTAATAAATCTGTTGATAATCTTTTCTTCATTTATTGCACATTAACATGGTTTGCTCGGAAGTCTCTAGTATGTGCAACAATAATTTTGTTCAAAGTACTCTCATCAAAGGTGTCAATTAAATCTTGTTTTGAAGATTACTTGGCAGTGTATTTATGCGACACAAGAAGATGTGCTCCTTGTGCATATTGCACTCACCAGGCCAAAACAATGACCTTGTTGGGCCTTCAGGATTCATGAACTGAATGAAGACCTCCATATTTGTCATGCAAATTTCCTTGACTCTGCAAACATACCAGTCAATCATCATACACAGCAGCAATGTATTGACCAGCCTTAATTGAATTATAGCTATCAACATAGAAGTTGTTGGATTGTGGTACCAACAGTATCTGATGAAATCAAATTTTAACACCACACCAACTCTACGAATGGCCAAGACCCATTTATCTGGAAATTCTTCCTTCCTAATTCAATCACAAAGAGTTCAAAACAACATACACTACACTAAAACCAAACAAATGCCCATTATTAGCAAATTTGAATCAGTAAAATGAAAACTGTGCCTGGCACAAGAACTCATCATACCTTTTGAATTATCAATGACAAACTCTTTATGTACCGAGTTTCATTAGATACCCTTGGTACCACAGCACATGATAGATGTGTAGGCACAGTCAAGAAATTTGCAAGACATATTAATCAATCAATCAATGAATCAATTTGGTTGTCTTCAATCAATTTTTGCATCCCAAAGGCCCAACATTTTCTGAATAAAACATCCTTACCAGTGCTTTGCTCCCAACAGAGTACATCTTGTACGGCATAAGTGCACTACCAACCATATCTTCAAAGCAAAATCACACCCTTGATGACAGTACTTTAAAGAAAATTATTGTGGTACTTAGATGCTACTGTGCAAACTATTTCTATGCACAATAAATGAAGCAAAGATTATCAATGTTTAAATTAATTTGGAATAGAGAATTTTACTAACTAAAATTGATTAGTTATTTAATTTAGTAGTAGTTCAACAGTGCTTAAACATCCATTCGAAGTTTTTGTTCATGGTCAAATAAATGGCTAAATTAATATTCTGTCTCTGGGAGCATGGTATCTGAAGTGAGGACCCTCAGTCTTAAACCATGAATAGTGAATATTACAGTAAGCAAAGTGTACACTGTGATATTCATGATTATTGCAGCACTACCAAGGTTTTTATGATGACTTTGTACAGTTTTACTTTAGCGATAAGTGCCGATTTACATAATTTTAACCCAAAAAATGTTCAACTTAGAAAAAAATCATCAAATCAGTTCTCAGATATGTTTTGTCTTACCCTTTCTTTCATTATCACATCATGGTGTTCAGTTGCACTGATAATACATGTATGCAACGGCGTCTCACCATTCCTGTCCTGAAGATTGACATCCGCTTCGTAACTGATTAAAGTATTCAGTATTTCCAAGTAGGGCTTGTTTAAATAATTTCTCCATAAACCCGTGCAACAGATGTGCAAAGCTGAGCGTCCATCATCATCGGTTTGATCCACCAGAGCTTTGCCTTCCAACAGTACTCGTGTTAATGCGACGTTACTTTCCTTGACAGCCATATGTAAAGGTATATGACAAATCTCTGCAAGAAATAAAAATGTAGGCATTGATATGATGTCTATCAAGAGATTCAAGAGAACCACACAGTGTATTGTATAGATGTATGTCACATATATCTACCTTGATTGTGACTCCGAGTCCAAGCCTTTGCATCTGGGTCAGCTCCATAGTCAAGTAGTAGTCTGACAATTTCCAATGCTTCTGCAACATGTCATCAAGAAGGTATGATTTAGTGCAGTGTACTGAGTGTGGTGCATGCCATCTAAAAAGTATAGCTCTTATTTGGGATGGTCATCCATCACAGGTTTTTGAAAATACCTACAGCTGCACAGTCATGAATGCGCTAGGTTTTTGGGAGAACCAATTTTCTATGCAATAGATCTTATGGTATTTCAAAAAACCAATTTTGTCCCAACCCTTCAACTGGTTAGATAAGCAGCATATATTATGGACATTGACCTAAGGCAACCTCAGAGATAATCGGTTAGAAATCCTGATTATGGTGAGCTGTGGTGGAAGGAGGCACTGATGTGGGACTGTTGACTGGAGTGTGTCATTGGATTGGATGTAATATGTTGCTACCAAGCATTTGAATTGGAGGCCGGCCCTTTAGCTCAACTGGTAAGACAACTTTTATGGAGATAGGTATTATGTTACATTTACAATATACTTGTCATAAAAGGAGACTTCAGGGTATAAAGATAATAAGTACTTCATACAAACTTTCAGATTCCATTTAAAAGTAAAAATTTGGATTCAGGTTTGTCTCATACAATATATTGATGATTTTAATTGGAGGTGTGCTGATACCGCCATTGGGTATCGCTATCAGCAGTATTGGCATGCCTAGTATCGGTATCGGAGAATCGGTTTCTGACCTTTCCGATGCCAATGCAAGCCACGCCCACCACCTTGCAGCTCCCCCATGTTTCTGGATGCAGCATTAGACATGCTTGGCCGACCACAGCTCGCCACAGACGCACTGACACATGGAGTCAATTAACTGCATCATTGAACTCATTGACTGATTTGAAGACAGAAAATATAATTGTAAATACTGTTATATGTGTGTTGTTATAAATGCATTAATCCCAGGCCTATATTGAGGTCATCTATCTAGCAATCAATCAATCAACCAATCAGAGTCGGTCGACTGCCTTGGAGTGCCTCCTAGAGGCTTTGTCAAGTAATTTCAAAAGTGTCGCGTGAAATCGGTATCGGTATCGAAATCGGCCGATACTTAGGCCAAGTGTCGGAATCGGCAGGGTATCGGAAAATTCTAGGATCGGTACACCTCTAATTTTAATTCTTTGAGTTATACTATATTATTATACTATTACTTATAGTGATTCAACAATAACTTTCCATAAACAAACCTTCTTGTCTCCCTGTGTCATTAATAAAATCGTTGGCATATTGGCATGCCTCAATGAGGGGAGTGAGTGTCCCTGTCTCAGATACTGGTTCCCTGGTTGTTACGTTGAGGATGTCCTGGGCAAGAAAGTTGTGTCCGTGCCCCTGTAGTATAGATTTCACAGCATCATACTTGCACGATCTCACAGTCGCAATTAGTTCAGACACAACATCTTCCTTTGCAGGTAGTGTCTCAGATGTCTGTGTCGCCATGACGATGAAAAATGTTTGGTTTATTGTCCTTGTCTGATTGTGTATATGTAAATCCTTCTGATGTAGTTTAAAATGATTAATTAGTTTCAATAATCTTTCAATCAACACCAATCACTATGATTTATCCTGGGCAGGAAAGTTGTGTCCATACCCCTGTACTATATAGATTTCACTGCGTCATACTTGCCCGATCTCTCACCTGTCTAGTACTGAAATACCGAAAACCTGCCGCAGTCCTCAGTCATTTTTTTTGGATGGGCGTCAGCCCACCGATTTGTTTGACCAAACTCAAGAGATTTCCTATAAGACAAGCTTGCTGATTGGTCCACGAAGATTGCCGACATAATTTGTGTATTTCCGTGAATTTGGTATACATGAGAGGAGGCTGCTGATTGGCTTGGTAAACCACTCCCAAGTTCGTCTGCTCACGAGTGTCTGCTCAAGACAGCATGCATACATAAATTTAATTGTTTTTTATTTATTCATGTTTCAAACATTGTATAGACAATGGTATTACCATTTCTATTATGTTAATATTATTACCATTATGGTAATAATATTAACATTGTGACATTCTCTTACATTTACTGTCATAAGTGATGCTTTAGGCATGCATACAGAGGCTGAGCTACATGTAAATGAGTATCTGTATAATGTGGAATGTGGATTCCTACCTCATTTTATTTTCGTCCTTATATTCTTCCATCTCTTTTTCCTTCCTTTTATTTTCTTCCCTCCTTCTTGTTTTCTTTCTTTCCTTCTTTCTTTTCTTCCTTCTTTCTTTTCTTCGTTCGTTCTTTTCTTCGTTCGTTCTTTTCTTCGTTCGTTCTTTTCTTCGTTCTTTCCTTCTTTCTTTTCTTCCTTCTTTTCTTCTCTCCTTTTCTTTCTTCTTTAACTCATTTCTTCCTTCATTTCGTCCTTTCTTTCTTCCCCTTTTCCCTTTCTTCCTTTATTCATTTCTACCCTCTTTCATTCTTCCTTTATTCTTCTTCTTCTGTCACTCTTTCTTCCTGTGCATGCTCATTTTTCATACGCGTTTTCTTCCCCTTTCCCTTTCTCCTTCATTTCTCCCTTCATTTTCTTAATCTCTTCCTTTTCCCTCTCTTCCTTCTTCATTATTTTCTTCTTTTCTTTTTCCGATTTTAAGTAAAATTTAACTTGCAGTAAAAACCCATAAATTTACACTTGGCTACTACACACTTAAACAACATTGTATTTTCCAGAATTGAGCGAGTTTAATTGATTGTGTTAATCGACTTGTTAAATTGCTTACCTAATTGACAAAACACATGATTTTGATGGCATAAAAATTATTTGCTCATGTTTCTGTAAATAAATTATTTTGTTAGAACATCAAATTACAGTCCTTTTAAAGATTTCATTGCATTTTACAGGGCATCTACAGAAAAAGAGGACAGTCACTTTTCTTCTTTTTCACACTCATATAAGTTCAGAATTTGTTGATAAGTCTGACATAAGAATGGATTTGATAGTCAGCCATATTAGATCTATTGCAAATATGTTTATTTGTGAATTAGATCACAACTAAAGGCAAAATGCAAGCATCATATGCAAAAGTACTTGTGTTGCTCCAAGCTGAAAACGGTCATTCCTGTTTTCCTCATTGTTGATGAGAAATTTTTCACCATTTATGGTGCTTGTGAAAGAAGGAATGATTCAGTGGGACATTTGATGATGCTCCATCTGCCGATAATTCAATTCAGAACCTAACACTTGGTCTTCAACATGGAGTCATCTGATGAGAAGAAAATCACAAAAATGTCCCAAACAGCCATTGAACAGGGTGCCGGAATCAATGCAAATGTTTATAGCAACATTCTGAAAGAATTTGGGGTGCCATGGCGTCAGACAAGAAACTCGTTCGTTGGAAAAATCATCTTCCTACAAGGTGTAGCACCTGTTCATACACTGTAAATTGTGAAATTCTGAGTTAGCTCAAATGATTGAGTGAGACGGCTGCACAATTTGTTTGAGCCATGATAGCTTGCTGTTTTGAGTTATGATAATCTTTATGTTGTTATAACTTGCAAACAACAAGCTATCTTGGCTCAAAGGAATTGTACAACCATCTCACTCAATCAATTAAGCTAACTCAAAATTCAAAATTTACAGTGTACCGCATAGATGACTCTGGAGTGCCTCAAAACAAACCTCATGAGCCAGGTAGAGTGCTACCCCTTGTCTCCTGAGCTGGACCGAGTGGATTATTCAGTATTGGCAACATTGAAGACAGAATCCAGCAAGTTATGCCAACCCTCGCAGTAAAGGTAAAGGCTCTATCATATGTCTGCATGCAGCAAGCTGTCGGTTGACTGCATCAAACATGCTTTCGCATCATTTCGGCCTCATCTGCAGAAAATTACCACAGCAAGGGGTGCGAATAATATGTAATTTGACTGTTCTGAATGTACTGTTCATGTACAAATCAGAGCAACATATAATATAGTCCTACTCAGGGGTAATAATTAATGAAGTGATATTCAGACAAAAATGTTTTTGCTTAAAATTATAATCACCATTTGACATAATATAATTCAAAGCCAAATTTGACTGTGTTTGCACAGTGGGCCTATATCAGACATTTCAACATAGACTAGTTCTAGTATGCATTATTCTGTCATTTGAAACTTGTCTATAGAGATGGTAGCCAGTCTACAAAGAACTGTCTGCCAGATTGATATTGTTTAAAAATCCCTACGGGCCTATATTATATTTTACATGTACAGTGCATGAATGCAACTCTATAAGGGGGCGACCATTTAATAATCAGGTGGGGGCTTGGAGTTTTCCTCAGCAGGAAATTATTTATATATCATAATTTATTTCAATTTCGCGAAGTCCCCGAATATTCATTCCTAAATCAAGGATCACCTTCTTAAGAAAAACACCCTCAAGAAATTATTTATTTCAAGACTGCCCAGAAAGAATTTATTTATTTCACCAAAACTGAGCAAGAAATTATTTATTTAAAAAAAAACTCCAAGCCCCCCCCCCCCCTTGAGAAGAAATGTTGGCCCCCAAGGAAACTCAGTCATGCATCAAGCACTTTCAGGTCAAGTCATAAGTGTCAAATGTTGGCAACCGCATGATCATGGTATGTACTTTAAAACACAGGCTGCTGCCTACATATATCTTTCGCAGAACAGACAAGCTCACATCTGCATGGTGTTTATAAAACAAGGTGTCTCACTTCTTACTTGGCCTGAGTTTTTCAGGACCCAGTAATGGGCCAGTATGACCTCTAATTGATATGACCCAAAGCTCTGACTCAAGACTCAAGATTCAAGACTCAAGATATTTTATTTCTTTCAGAAACAGTATGTTACAGTAAAGAGGGAGGATATCTCTAAGACAAGTACTTATCGCTGGCAAGATGCCCCCTAAAAAAAATTAAAGATCATGTCATCATCTCAGAGAGATCCATTAAAGAAATAAAATAAACAATAGCGTACAGAAAATCAAAGTAACAATGGTAGGGGGAACGGGGGCACATTGGGACGCTTTTCACGTCTACTAATGTTGCACTGAAGAACTCAGAAGTTTGCATGAATATCACCAATACTATTGAGCTTAAACGCAAGGCATAATAAACTAGACTGCGCATACCCGTTTGCAGCCAGAGAGTCGTAAAAATGACTGTCCCATTGTGCCCCGGCGTGGCACAGGCGGGGCACATTGGGACATCAATTAAAAAATCATTTTAACATTCCATGTGCTATAGATATCACATATAAGTAGTGCGTAAGGCACTATACAGTGCATTAACACCTTGTAGTGCCAATAGTTCATAACTTTAAACAGTTTTAAACATTTGACATAAACTGTCCTGGGTGCGGAAATCTATGTATATTATATAGTACAAACAGTGCTTTGCGATAAATTTGTTCACAGAGCATGGTTATCCACTATATCTCTATTCACTATGGCCTAAACACCTGTTGTCTGCTGTCCCAGGTCATTCGGTTGCCTTGTACACTTGAACTCTGCCATATTAAGTGCGTCCCAATGTGCCCCGAATTCACTGTCCCAATGAGCCCCGATATGACTTTTACACCAAATTGCTAATTTCTCGGACACCAGTGAGTGTGTTTATCACGATAGCAATTCATAACTGTTCGTTACGATATATAAATTCATACAAGCACTGAGAAAGCCTCATTGTTCATGGTTTGTCCACAGAATGGTTCGAATTGAACCCGTCCATATTTACTTTAGTAGTAGGAAAACAAACTTTTGCTCGCCATACTTCTGCATGTGGCTGTAATTTGTCTATAAAACCATGGAAACATCAGGATGTGAAATTACAAGATATGATTGCACTACCATATCATATACCCTGCCAGGATCCAAGAAAACCCCACCGTCCCACAGTGGCCCGCGTCCCAATGTGCCCCCGTTCCCCCTACAATGCGGGCATATTGAGTTAAGAACCAAATATATATAATGACGAAGTATGATGAGATCAAAGGTATGAGGCTTCTCTCATTTGCAGAAAGTGTTAAGATAATGGCCTCAAAGGATTGCAGCTATCACAACTTCTTGATTCATGCATAATATAAAACAAGGTGTCTCACTCCTTACTTGGCCTGAGTTTATCAGGAGTCCAGTATGACCTCTTATTGACATGACCCAAATCTCTGAGCTTCTCTCATTTGCTGAAAGTGTTGAGAATGGATTTTGCTGGATTTAAATGTAAGAACATTTTGTTTTCTGTTGCTCTGCTATTTTTAGCTTAAAATATGAAGAAAAACTTCAAAAAAAGGCCGAGGGATGAGTTTTAATGGTAAAAAGGCAAATGAGGTGTCAAATGAAAGCAGAGAAGCAGTGCTACAAGATGATGCAAGCGCTTTTTAAAAATTTTAATCCCTGTTCCATGGGGTTTTAGTTGAAACTGAGCCATTTTTGGCATCTTTATTGGGAATAAAAAAATACTCAGACCAAAATTCAAAAAAGCGCCTCCAGGATATCATATAGTGCTATTTGTCTTCTTTCATTTGACACCTTATTTGCATTTCTACTATTAAAATTCATCCCTCGGCCTCTATTTTAGTGTTTTTATCAGATTTTAAGCTAAAAATAGCATTTTTTCCTATTAAAAGATGCAGTGACCCTCCCGAAAAAAAAATTTTCCCCCTGACATGCTTTAGTAGACTCCTGATGCCGAAAATTTTGAGTAAAACTGCACAACTGCCTTTAATTGAGCATCATTTAAGAGCATTTCAATTCTGTCCAAAAAAGCTGAAAAGTGCATTAACCAACCAGAGTGACGTTTTCTTGGCTCTAATTTTGTTATTATTTTGAGTAAAATCACAATTTTTCAATCCTGTGTTTATAGATTATACTTATTGTTGTGAGTACCCACACTGTGTGAATTGGCAACCTTAATTTTATAAGATTTGCTGGAGCTTGTTTGCCAATGAATGCAAACTATTCCTCTTAACTGAAAGTATAAGCACCAAAAACAGCCTTTAATATGAAAAAATTGACATTATGCGTGCATCAAGAAGTTAGCCGCAACCCTTCGAGGCCATTATCTCAACATTTTCAGCAAGTAAGAGAAGCTCAGAGATTTGGATTATGTCAGATAGAGGTCATATTGGCCATTACTGGCTTCCTGAAAAAACTCAGGCCAAGTAAGGAGTGACACGCCTTGTTTTATAAACACCATGCAGATCTGAGCTTGCCTGTACTGCAAAAGATATATGTAGGCAGCAGCCTGTGTTTTAAAGTACATACCATGATCATGCGGTTGCCAACATTTGACACTTATGACTTGACCTGAAAGTGCTTGATGCATGACTGAGTTTCCTTGGGGGCCAACATTTCTTCTCAAGGGGGGGGGAGCTTGGAATTTTTTTAAAAATAAATAATTTCTTGCTTAGTTTTGGTGAAATAAATAAATTCTTTCTGGCAGTCTTGAAATAAATGATTTCTTGTGGGTGTTTTTCTTAGGAAGGCGATTCATGATTTAGGAATGAATATTCGGGGACTTTGCGCCATTGAAATAAATAATTACAGCCGCCATTACCGTGAAATAAATAATTTCCTGCTGAGGAAAACTCCAAGCCCCCCGATTATTAAATGGTCATCCCTTATTGAGTTGCATGTATGCACTGTACATGTAGAATATAATATAGGCCCCTAGGGATTTGTAAACAATATCAATCTGGCAGACAGTTCTTAACAGACTGGCTAGCATCTGAAGACAAGTTTCAAACGACAGAATAATGCATTAGGCAACACATAATTGATTCTTAGCTTCGCGGACCCGCCGACACAATAGATTCCCTGCCGATGGAAAAAAAAAATTGAAAATTTTTTTATTTTTTGACATTATAAAAAAAAAAAATTTCACTTTTTTTTTTGTCCTACCGACCGACCCTAGAAAAAGTGTCTTGAGAGGGATCCGAGAAGCTAAAGATCAATTATGTGTGGCCTTATAGACAGTCTATTGCGAAATGTGTGATGTAGGTCTAGTACAGTGCAAACCCAGTCAAATTTGAATTTGAATTATACAATGTCAAAAGGTGATTATAATTTTAAGCAACAACATTTTTGTCTGCATATCACTTCGTAAATTATGACCCCAAATTAGGACAATATTATATATTATTCCGATTCTGTGTATCAGTTTTATAAATTTACAATATTCATCATACCATGAAACATAATATACAACTTGGACTATATAATCACTGGGCATGACGGTCTGGTGACACAGACTTTTCTTGATGGAAAAAAGCTACTTTCAGGAAAAAGTATAATATCACTTAAACTATGAAGAAAGAACATTTCTGAAGACCAGGCAGGTTTTTGGTATTTCAGGACTAAAAGCAGCTGTGAGATCGGGCAAGTATGATGCAGTTAAATCTATACTACAGGGGTATGGACACAACTTTCTTGCCCAGGATAAATCATAGTGACTGGTGTTGATTGAAAGATTATTGAAACTATTTACCATTTAAAGCTACATCACAGGATTAACACGTACACAACACGTACACGATCAGAAAATAAGGACAATAAACCAAGCATTTTTCATCATCATGGCAGCACAGACATCTGAGACACTACCTGCGAAGGAAGTGGTTGTGTTCGAACTAATAGCTGCTGTGAGATAGTGCAAGTGTGATGCCGTCAAGTCTATACTACATGGGTATGGACACAACTTTCTTGACCAGGATAAATCATAGTGACAGGTGTTTTAAAATTGAAAGATTATTGAAACTATTTAACCACTTTAAGCTACATAATAGGATTGACACATACAGGATCAGAAAATAAGGACAATAAACCAAACATTTTTCATCGTCATGGCAACACAGACATCTGACACACTACCTGCGAAGGAAGATGTTGTGTCTGAACTAATAGTAGCTGTGAGATCGGGCAAGTATGATGCAGTGAAATCTATACTACAGGGGCATGGACACAACTTTCTTGCCCAGGACATCTTCAACGTAACAACAAGGGAACCAGTAACTGAGACAGGAACACTCACTCCCCTCATTGAGGCATGCCAAAATGCCAACGATCATTTTATTAATGACACAGGGAGACAAGAAGGTGAGCTCTTGTAAAGTTATTGTTGAATCACTATAAATAATAGTATAATAATATAGTGTAACTCAAACAATTAAAATCATTCAATATATTGTATGAGACAACCTGAATCTAAATCTTTACTTTTGAATGGAATCTGAAAGCTTTAGATTGGATAATTGAAATTTATGAAGTACTTATCATCTTCATACCCTGACGTCTCCTTTTATGATAAGTATATTGTAAAATGTAACATAATGCCTTCTCCATAAAAGTTGTCTTACCAGTTGAGCTAAAGGGCCGGCCTCCAATTCAAGTGCTTGGGAGCAACATATTACATCCAATCCCATATAAAATTCAGTACATTGCACCATGTAGTATTTCCCAACTTCCCTGAGATTTTGACACACCCCAGTCAACAGTCCCACATCAATGCCACCTGCCAACATAGTTCACCATAATCAGGATTTCTAACCGACTACCTCTGAGTTCGCCTTAGGTCAATGTCCATAATATCTGCTGTTTATCTTACCAGTTGAGCTAAAGGGCTGGCCTCAAGCCAGGTGCTCAAAGGCAACCTATTGTACTAAATCCAGACTCTCAAAGGGCTGGGAAAAAAATATTTTTTGAAATACCATAAGATCTTTTGCATAGAAAATTGGTCAGAATTTTAAAAAACCTAGCGCATTCATAACTGTGCAGCTGTAGGTATTTTCAAAAACCTTATTAATTGGAATGTGATGGATGACCATCCCAAAAATGAGATGTACTTTTTAGAGTACATGCACCACACTCAGTACACTGCACTAAATCATACCTTCTTTACGAAATGTTACAGAAGCATTGGAAATTGTCAGACTACTACTTGACTATGGAGCTGACCCAGATGCAAAGGCTTGGACTCGGAGTCACAATCAAGGTAAATATATATATGACATACATCTATAGCGCCCAACGGAAAAACCTAGTAAGCACATTTTGGAGTTTCTGAGAAAATTGACTTTTAAATTCCAGTCTTTGCAATAAGAGATGGACTTACTGGGATTTGCCAGTGCCACTGCGGGATTACTGGCCACTTTTTGAAAATTGTAACTTAATAAATATTTAGAAACATGTCTCAGAAGTCCTGTTTTTACCTTAACTCAATTTGGACCAAAATGCGATTTAGTCGGTTTTTCCTTTGGACGCCAGATCTATACAATACATTGTGTGAACAGTGTGTGGTTCTCTTGATACTTTTGATAGACATCATTTCAATGCCTACATTTTTTATTTCTTACAGAGGTTTGTCGTATACCTTTATATATGGCTGTCAAGAAAAGTAATGTCGCATTAACCAGAGTACTGTTGGAAGGCAAAGCTCTGGTGGATCAAACCGATGATGATGGACGCTCAGCTTTGCATATCTGTTGCACGGGCTTACGGATAGATTATTTAAACAAGCCCTACTTGGAATTACTGAATATTTTAATCAGTTACAAAGCGGATGTCAATCTTCAGGACAGGAATGGTGAGACGCCATTGCATACATGTATTATCAGTGCAACTGAACACCATGATGTGATAATGGCATTGCGTGACTACCTTGCGTCAGCCAATAAGCCAGACAACACTTCAGAAAGCCAGTCACATACAGCAATAAATGTTTGCATGATAGATCTTGTGCATTCAAGTTTAAAAAGAGAGGTTTCTTCGGACCAAGATGTCTTGGAGGCATACTTGGCTGCCCCCATGTGTTGTCATGGATCATGGAGCGATAATCCATTCTTAGAAATACTGAATACTTTAATCAGTTGCAAGGCAGATGTAAATCTCCAGAACAGGAAAGGCTGGACCCCTTTGCATTTGAGCACTCTCTACAGTTGGGATGTGATGACTGCAGCTTTGCTTCAAAGTGATGCTTCAGCCTCAATACAAGATCACCTGGGGAATAACCCTTTGCATTACGCTGTCCTGAAAACTATCCAACAAAACAGTCCCAAAAATTTGACCATCATAGCAAAATTGCTGGACGCGGGGGCTTCAGTGAACCAGAGAAATTGTCAAGGACAATCTGTCTTGCACATATGCTGCAAGAGCGATGATCCCTGCTTAGAAATACTGAATATTTTAATGAGCTACGAAGCTGATGTGAATCTACGGGACAAGAATGGTCAGACGCCATTGCATCTTAGCATAACAAAGGACAACCATGACCTGACTGCGGCTTTGCTTGAAAAGGGTGCTATGGCCTCGATACAAGACAACTTAGGGAATAGCTCATTGCATTGCGCAGTCCTAAAAACTATCCGTAATAACGGTTCCAAAAACTTGATTCTCACAGGAAAATTGCTAGATACGGGGGCTTCAGTGAACCAAACCAATTGTGATGGACAATCTGCTTTGCACTTATGTGATACCCCCGAAATGGCAACAACTTTAATCAACAATAAAGCAGATGTAAATCTTCAGGACAAGAATGGTCGGACGCCATTGCATTTGAGTTGCACAAAGCCAAACAGGGACCTGACAGTGGCCTTGCTTGCAAATGGTGCTTCAGTCTTAGTACAAGACAATCTTGGAAATAGTCCTTTGCATTTGGCCTCCAAAGAAAATCACTGGCCTCTTGTGAGAAAATTATTAGATGCAGGAGCTTCAGTGAACCAGACAAACTATGATGGACAGTCCGCTTTGCACTTATGTGATACTTCTGAAACTGCAGCAACTTTAATTGACTACAAAGCAGATGTTGATATTCAAGACAACAATGGACAGACACCATTGCATTTGAGTTGCACAAAGGAGTGTAGTCTCAGTCTGGCAACAACTTTAATTGACTACAAAGCAGATGTAAATCTTCAGGACAAGAATGGTCGCACGCCATTGCATTTGAGTTGCTCTAAGGAGTGCGGATTCAGTCAAGTGTGGATATTGCTTGAAAACGGTGCAGCAGTAAACCAAACGGACATAAATGGACAATCGGCACTGCATATATTTTGTGAAGAAAGTGACAGAAACTCTGATGTATCACCTGCTCTGATGCAATTGATAGAATGGAAAGCAGATGTCAACCTTCAAGACAAGAAGGGCCAGACGCCAATGCATCTTAGTTGTGCGAAAAAGACATGGGATCTGATGATGACATTGCTTGAAAATGGTGCGTTGGCCACAATACAGGACAACACAGGCATATGCCCTTTGCATATAGCTTTAGACAAATCTAATCCCCACTTAGTATTCATGCTTGATGGAATTTCAAATAGAAAAAATGAAAATACTGAGTTAATTTGTGAGGCCTATGAACTGGCAGCATTGTGGATGGCTGAGTCTGATTCTTTCGAGTGCATGCGCATGGCAACTCTTCTCAGGATAGAACACAACATCCCCAAAAAAATATTGGAACCAATGAAATGCTATGGCTTCTGCAAAGAATGGGAGACCATTGAAGAGCTTGAGACATACAGAGGTAATCAAAAGCAGCTGAAATTGCAAGCAATTTTGGCAAGAGAGCGGATGCACCAAGGGCAGTATGAAAAACTGACGGAACTTGTTCAAGGATATCTGATATCAGGTAATTTTTTAAAATTATTTTATGTGAAGTCATGTCCTCTTATTTTGATTGTGGCACAAGAACCATGATGAATGTTATTATATAGCTTCGGTTATAATTTATAAATATTAGATTTTTAGCTGTTTGGATCGACCAGCCCAATAGATTTATGGACAAAAAGGGCCTGCTCGCAATTAAAAAATTTAAGAGTTTTGTGATGCCTACCTTTTCGAAAAAGAGCCCCAGGAAGGCAGGAAGGAAAGAAGGAAGGAAGGAAGGAAGGAAGGAAAGAAGGAATGAAGGAAGGAAAGAAGGAAAGAAGGAAAGAAGGAAAGAAGGAAATATTTATGACCCAATACTGTTAATATTTATGACCCGATATTGTTAATATTTATGACCTTATATTCTTAATATTTTTGCATTTAAGCTGTTTTGGTGGCAAGCAAGTCTGAAGCTGGGGAATTGCTGAAGCACCATTTGAATATTTGGAGAAGATGGACCAGTGTCAAGCCAGAGGGAGAGAGGAACTCCTCCTTAGGTTTTGTACTGAGAGCATGGCAGAAAGAGTTTGAAGAAAACTTTGAATCATTCGACACAATGAGCCTCGTTGAACTGATACAAACTACTATTGACAACCTGCCTGAGTCAGTTGGATTTGACAAGTGTGTCTTACTCGCCTTAATTAGCTTAATCGCATTGATTATGAAGCTGTGCAGGAGAAACCGACGAGTGGAAGAAACATCTAAAACTGAACGGATGATTGCAATAGAGTTACTCCAACAACTCCTGGACGCAGAAAAAGAAGGCGAGCCACTTCCACTTCAACATATGATAACTTGGCTAAACTTCATGTTTCAAAATGATGGAGGAATGACAAAATATATCTCGCACACAACATGTGACTATGAACTGATGAAGACATTGCTGGAATCTGGGATCCAGGTGAATCCAGTAGGATGTGATGGCAACACCATGCTCCACATTGCAGTTTATTCATTGATGAGATGTATAAATAAGAACACATTTGCGGATGAACGTCACACATACAGATTCAGTGAGGAGGTTGTTAATCAGTGGATCAGGACCGTGGAGCTTCTTTTGGAAAAAGGTGTTTACCCGAACGCCCAAAATAAACAATGTAAAACTGCTCGGGATCTTCTGGGTGTTGTGACTCATGATGATAGAGAGGGTATCACTCTTATGGATGTCAGACGCAGAATCAGTGACACTCTGCAGGAATGCGAACTGCAAAACTCAATGACTCTGAAGCACATGGCGGCTGTTGTAATCCAGAAGTCGGGGTATGCTTACCAAAACATTCTACCAAGTGCTCTTGTCAAATTTGTCAATCTCCACAAGCCAAGGAGACATACGATTTCTGATAAATTACTCACAAAGTAGATTTTAGTGTCCAATCGGAAAATTTAGATCCATTTGTCTACGCGAGCTCATGGAGGTTCTGGTGGAAATGGTTGTTTTATCAAAATTCTTAGTTGCTGTATAACTGTCAAGTAAGTACTTCATAGATCATATGAAGGTATATTAATCACAGAATTAAAACAAAAAAATGTCACATTTTAAGATATGTCTGTACAGTGTATTATTACTTATCCCAAGATTGGTCGAACTGACAGAGAGATGCAGATAGGTTTTTTGAACATCTGTTATGTAGATTTTGAATGAATCAAATGTGAATATGAAAAAGATTTCCTGTATGATTTAAAGGTATGTCAAGTTTCAAACCGAAGAAATATTGGGAGGCAAGAGGTAACAAGCACATATAATGGCACAGCATCGCCCATGCCCCGCATGTTTTATCCTATGTTTATCCTATCCGTTAGCCAGTTTATCCCGTTCGTTTATCCTATCCATTTATCCTATCCATTTATCCTCTCCGTTTATCATATCTGTTTATGCTATCCGTGTATCCTACCCGTTATCCTGTTTATCCCGTTTATCCTATCCGTTTATCCTATCTATTTATCCTATGTGTTTATCCTATCCCGTTATCCTATCCGTTTATCCTGTACCCCATAAGCACTGGTTCATCCCATTTATCCTGTTTATCTTATCTATTTATCCTATTTGTTTATCCTATCTGTTTATCCTATCCGTTTATCCTATCAGTTTATCCTATCCGTTTATCCTATCCATTTATCCTATCCGTTGACCCTATCCGTTTAACATATCCATTTAACATATCCATTTATCCTATCCGTTATCCCGTTTATCCCATTTATCCCGTTTATCCTATCCAGTTATCCTATCCGTTTATCCTACCTGTTTATCCTATCCATTCATCCTATCCGTTTATCCTATCCCTTTATCCCATCCGTTTATCCTATCAATTTATCCTATCGGTTTATCCAGTGATGGAAATGGAAAATTTTCGTTGGGGGAGCTCTCGGCTCGTCCGGCCGCGGCTCGCCACACCAAATTTTCAAAAGGGAAAAAACACCAAAGCATAATTTTGGCTAAAATTACCATGAGGACTGAAAAAGGAACATGATAATTGTAATTTCACCACTGGTCATTGGGGAGCTGTAGCAGGGTACAGCTCCCCCTGTTTTTTGGTCAAAGGAGCTCAGCTCCCCCGAGCTCCCCCCCATTTCCATCACTGGGTTTATCCTACCCGTTATCCTGTTTATCCTATCCATTAATCCTATCCGTTATTATATCCGTTTATCCTATCCGTTTATCCTATCCGTTTATCCAGTACCCCATAAGCAATGGTTCATCCCATTTATCCTGTTTATCCTATCCGTTTATCCTATCCGTTTATCCTATCTGTTATCCTATCCGTTTATCCTATCCGTTTAACATATATCTGTTTATCCTATCCGTTTATCCTACCTGTTTATCCTACCCGTTATCCTATCTGTTTATCCTATCCATTTATCCTATCCGTTATCCCATTTCTCCCGTTTATCCTATCCGTTAATCCTATCCGTGTATCCTATCCATTTATCCTATCTGTTTATCCCATTTGTTTATCCCAGCCGTTTATCCCATCTGTTTATCCTATCTGTTTATCCTATCTGTTTAACCTATCTGTTTATCCTATCATTTATCCTGTCTGTCTATCCTATCCATCTGTCAACCCATCTATCCATTAAGCCATCCGTCAATCCATTCCTCCATCTATCTATCTATCTATCCTGTCTGTTTATCCTATCCGTTTATACTATCCATCTATCCTGTCTGTTTATCTTATCCGTTTATCCTATCCATTTATCCCGTTTGTTTATCCCATCTGTTTATCCTATCCGTTTATCCCATCCGTATATCCTATCCGTTTATCCCGTTTATCCTACCTGTTTATCCCATCTGTTTATCCTATCTGTTTATCCTATCTGTTTATCCCATCTGTCTATCCTGTCCGTCTGTCAACCCATATATCCATCAATCCATCTGTCAATCCATTCCTCCATCTATCTATCTATCTATCTTGTCTGTTTATCCTATCCGTTTATACTATCCATCTATCCTATCCTACTGTATATCCCATCCATCTATCCTATCCATCTATCCTATCTGTCTGCCAATTTGTCTATCCATGCATCTATCTATCTATCTATCTATCTATCTATCTATCTATCTATCTATCTATCTATCTATCTATCTATCTTTTGTTTACATGAGTGTATATTATAACCAGTATTTTATTTACATAAATATAAAAAAGATTTATATAATATATAGTAAGTTGCCCGTAGATTGGAGGGAAGAGAATATAATAATATGAAATAGATACAATATAAGCCCGTGCTACCTGTATAATTAGTTGGAAAGATGCATGAACTACACTGAGATGCAGGAATTGCTGAGTTTCCCAGAAATAGAATGTGGTGCAAAGGGAAAAGTGGCAAAGGACTTGCAGGTGCTGCCCTCTTGTGTAAAATGTATCTGAATGAGCTGCTTGCAGTGGCCATTCTGTGTACTAAAACTCACCCTGTGGAAGGGAAAATGGCCACCACAATGCAGGCTTTCTGGACCTTGATAGCCTCTAAAACTGATAATAGTAAATTTTCTAATATTGAATTAAACTGAAAATACGAACCGTTGTGCACATCTACAATGGTATCAATGTGTTATGCATATGATAAGAACTTCCAGAGTGGGCTGGTTGAGGCCACAGAATTGGTTGTTTCACCCCTTCAGTAGATTTCAGCACTAAAGCATAATCGCCCTATGCATAGCATAGCATGGGCGATAATTAGGTCCTGAACAGAAAAGAATGTTATTCAAAATGAATTGATTTTAAAAGATTGTTCAATGATGATCATGAAACTTTATTACTTGAATGGAGATTATATATATCAATGTGTTGATCCTGGAATATTCACTTAGAAAATGAACTGTATATACTATACTTGGCAATGCTAAATAAAAACAAGAACCCGGGGGTTCAAAATGGAGGTGGTGTAGTGTCTTACTTCATATCCCCTGAAAAAGACTTTCCCTGAGTGGCCAGAACCAGGTGTTGTTCATATTGTGTGCTAAATTTCAGAATTTCAAAAATAATCCATTTCAAGCAAAATTGTACACTAAACTATATAGGTATATGGATACAAAGGTAACTTCCTAATATGATTTAGTAAATATTAAATTAATTGACCACTGAGCGCAAAAAGGGACTTAGTGCCTTTTTGAATTATTGCATATTTCGAAAGTTCAAAAACCTTAGGATTAATGCCTGTGAATATTGGAACAAAGCGGGTACAATTAAAGGAGATATTGCAGGTCAAAGTACAGGATGACACTATTTGTGGAATGAAGTGGAATTTTCAAGTTTTTGTTGTCCCTTTTTGTCTCTGACATTAGAAAATTTCACCCAACGCAAAAAGGAGCATAGTGCTGTTATGCACCTTTTGGCGCTGAAATTTACTTAACAATGATAGTAAAAATGCTAGCACTAAGCTCCTTTTTGCACCGAAACAAGTCGGCACAAAAAGGAGCTTAGTGCATCTATGCTCCTTTTTGCCCCACTGATAATGCTTTGTTTAACGCAAGAAGGAGCATTGGTCTTATTTCATAAAAAGGAAAAATATTAGCATCACTTTTTTAATATACATTTGTAGAAAATGTATATGTACGTACCAAAAATCATTCAAATCGGACCAGTATGGACCGAGCAAGAAGTGAAAACAATTGTTCAAAAGTAAAAGGCCTTTTTCTCAAAATGCCATTTTTCCACTAAGCTCCTTTTTGCGCCAAGCGGTCGATTTGTTGAAGTTAACCACTTACCATTAATTTTTGAGAAACTTAAAATTTGAGAAAAATATCAGAAATCATCCTTTTTCCCCAGTTTTTTTGTTTTTATGAAAATTTCCTAAAATTGGCCCTCCAAATGAGTTTAGCCATTTAAAGAGTTATAATTTAGACATCTAAATGCAAAATTTCTGCACTGTAACTCCAACATTGACGGAATCATGGACCACTGAAAAAATAACATTTTTGCTGAATTTACTGTTATCAATTTTTGTAAGAGCATTTAGACCCCCAAAAGGAACATTAAGGGTATTCAATGCATATGATGGTAGAATTTCATGCCCATAGGTATAACCGTTTCAGAGTTCTGCTCTGGAAACAAACTTTTTTTTTTTTAATTTTCATATTCAATATTTTACAAAAACTCTACCAATTGCTTAAATATGAACACCGAAATGCACATATATGTTGTAAGACCCATTCATGTGCCAAATATCATATACACAAGTGCTATAGTTTAGGCACAGCGGCCAATACACAATGTGTGCAGCCGCCCCCAGTGGATCCAAGCATGATATAAAAGGAAGTCACGTCCTAATTACAACATGCCTGGTATTCATTCCTATGCCAGATGCATGCTCTATAATCAAGTTATACATATCTCTTGACCCAAACATCTCCAAACAAAATAGCCAAGACAGGGCCCAAAAGACATTCTGAAAATGGTCAAATTTCAAACTTCCCGCCAAAACGGTTCATTTGTCACTGTGACTGCATAAATGGAGATGTGTACACACACCTCCATTAAAAATACGCTTGTGCACCAAGAAAATCGTCATTATAAAACTGTATTTATGTACATGTATCGTCTTGACTTGCTGGGTGATATTGTTAATGTCAGCTTAACTTGGAAAAATGTTGTAATTGTTACAATAAAAAATGCTGTACACCGTAAAACCTTTTTGAATTTATAAACTTCCAAATGAAGTGTTTATAAATTAAGAGGCAGTTTTTCTTAGATTCTGGCACTTCACCATTGGAGGTGAGACGTACTCCACTAGATAGGAAGACCCACCTTGACAATGCAGTTGTCAAGGATGGGAGACAAAACATAGGTTGAGAACTACACTTGCGACACAGAACCGTGTCACGGCTATTTTGGGACTGTTTTAAGCCTAAAAATGGTATGAATAGATAGCAAATGCTTTAAAACATATTGTGTGAACATTTCAAAGCATTCCTGTACTTTAAAGCATCAAAATCGGTCGATTTTCACTTATTTACCAGCTGAAATTACGCACAGTCTGTGTTGAATATTTGCATAATTTGTAACTGTTGATATGCTTGCTGTTCATGTTTAATAAATTTGCATACCTAATCTGAAACAGAAGTTTTGTACTTCACACTTCGTGTGCAAGTCGTTTTTATAATCCTTGTTGGTAACACTCAACAAGTTTCATTGGTGGGCATTCATGCAATTCATACCTCCTGAGAACAGTGATTAATTGACACCACATTTAGACCTCTCACACCGCATTTTTTAAATCAAAGCAATTAGCTACACATGTATCTTTTTTTTGTATTGAAAGCACAACAAAATTTAAAGACAGGCTGTGCAAAAAAACTTTCTCCAAATTTGTAACATTTGATAGTTAACTAACTGTTCACAAAATGATGGATTAGATTAGATTAGATTAGATGAAAAGAGTAACAGAAAGATACACAGATAGATAGATAGATAGATAGATAGATAGATAGAATGTAGATAGATAGATAGATAGATAGATAGATAGATAGATAAAACTTCACACGTCAGATTAAACCAGATGACTACATATGTTGCTTTCTGTTGCAGTTTGTTGTTTTCTGTTTGTAATCTTCTTTGATTGTTTGTTATTATCACTTATTTCTTGTAATGATTTCAAGAGTGCTCAGTGAATGCAATGTCCTCAGTCTACAACGTGAAGACTGTGACCTCGGTCTAGTACTCCACCGATTCAGATTTTGTTCATAATTTTTTTTTTTTTTTTTGGTAAATGGCTACCAAATTGTTTTAAAAATTTCAATTTGACTTTAAGACCTCAATACCTTTTAGATAATTTTAGGGTCTGCATGAAATATATATAAGGTTTCATCTGCTTTCCTGAGCAAAGTGATAGAGGGAGCTGTCATCAAACAGTACACCAGTCACCTCACACTTGGAAGTCTTGATGACGAAAAACAGTCGGCATACAAGAAAAATTTCAGTACAGAAACTCTATTGACAAAAATCCACAATGATGTCATGTTGAACATGAGCCGTGGAGAAGTTACAATGCTGGTACTATTAGACTTATCTGCAGCATTTGACACAATTGATCATGAAATCCTGTTGAAAAGGCTGAAAGACAAATATGGTATTGGCGGCTCTGCTTCGAATTGGTTCAAATCGTACATCACTGGTAGATCTCAATCTGTATGCATAAATGATACTGAATCAAACAAATTGCCTCTAAAATACGGTGTTCCTCAAGGATCAAAACTTGGCCCAATCTTGTTCAATTCCTATATTGCTCCAATAAGTCAGGTGGCTGAACAAAATAAAGTTGATGATCAAAAGTACGCCGATGATGAACAACTAATCCTATCCTTCAAGCCAATTTTTCTTGAAGAGGAAAATGCAACAAAGAAAATGGAAAAGTGCATCACAGACATACGCAATTTTCTTCATAAAAACAAGCTCTGCAACAATGGCGAAAAGACAGAGTTAATCCTCATTGGCACACCATTTCAACTCAAGAAACTTCGCATGTCAAAAATCAGCGTGGATAATGTTGAAATCAAGGCAACAGAGCATGCCAGAAATTTAGGTGTGTTCTTTGATAAAC
Source organism: Platynereis dumerilii (assembly GCA_026936325.1). Taxonomy (NCBI): domain Eukaryota; kingdom Metazoa; phylum Annelida; class Polychaeta; order Phyllodocida; family Nereididae; genus Platynereis; species Platynereis dumerilii. The sequence goes on from JAPTHN010000018.1 coordinate 7,889,311, forward strand.
ACATGTCAATGCACAAACAAGTGAACAAAATGTGTCAAAATGCTTATTATAACCTTCGAAACATCTCAAAACTCCGTAAGTCTCTTAGCAAAGAGTCAATCAAAACAGCTGTCAATGCATTAGTCACTCCTCACTTGGACTATGGAAATGGTTTGCTTTATGGTTCATCCAAACAAACAATAAATAAACTTCAGGTGGCTCAAAATTCTGCTGTACGACTGATTGAAGGACTAAAAAGACATGATAAGGTCAGTCATCACAGGAAAGAGTTACACTGGCTTCCGATCCCTGCAAGGATTCAATTCAAACTTATGACATCCACATGGAAAGCTGTGAATAATCAAGCACCTCAGTACCTCAAAAGTCTCATTCAACTGAAACCTGAAAATGACCTTACAGTGAAACACTTTGATATAGGAAAAATCCTTTCAGGTTCATGTTGATATCTGCATTCTGTGAGTCATGATACACCATGATTTGTCATGATCGTTACATTAGTATTGTAAAAATATATGCAGCTGATGATTCATGATCACTGCCATGTAATATAGTTGTAAATGTGACTAAATATGTGAAACACTTTGACATGGGATGATGAGTCATCATAGGCATGATTTGTCATAACTGCATAACCACAGCCCATGCGCTCAAGAGATTTTGTTCGTCAGCTGTTGAGAGCACCAGTACCAGTCCAAGGCAACTGGAGGCCAACAGGATGATGCCATGGGAGGAGGAGTGGTTATGGATGATATAAGAATATACTTCCATCATTAGCCTGGGTACTGCAATGTTGAATCAGCCTTGGCTTGGCTTGGTGCTTTCTGTAAGGCCAGACATAATTGATCTTTAGTTTCTCTAATCTTCTCAAGACACTTTTTCTAGAGTAGGTCGGTAGGACGAAAAAGGAGGTGAAATCTCAGTTTTTTATACATGTCGATTTGATAAAAATTGTGGGTATGATAATTTTTTTTTCCATAGGCAGAAAATCGGTTGGTTCGGTCGCTCTGAGAAGCGAAATATTAAAAAAGTCTGGCCTAGATGACAATAATGTCCTGTCTAGCCTCAGTAAAAAAAATCATTCCTTCTTTCTCTTATTTACAATGTGTTGTTCGATCTTGAAATCAAGTTTTGTATAGCGAGTGCTTGAAATAAATAACTGACTCTGGTACATGTATCACAGTGCAGTACTTTCTCCTCCAACCCCCCCCCCCAATATGTAATGGTTGACCCCAAATTTACTTACTGTTCAATTTCCTGACTCTTCCAGGCCTTTCCTTCTTATGGACGCCACCTGTTTCTGCATGTAGTTGTACCATTCTATACACAAATCCCTTGCTGACACAAAGGCTTTCAGATATCTCGCGTACGCTTTTATCATGCAAATATTTCAGATAAATGACTCTCCATCTCAGCTCAGGTGGATACGCCTTCATTTTGGCAGATGAATAGGAAATTGTCATCATGAAGGAAGACCAATCACTGCCAGAGCCTGGTTATGACAAATCATCCAAATGATGACCAGTCATCCCATGTCAATATCTTTCATACACAGCTTTGGATCTTACAGATTCACAGCTATGGCATGTAATCTCGATCATGAATCATCAACAGCATATGCTTCCTATACTGATGCAATGATCATGACAAATCATGGTGTATCATGACTCACAGAATGCGAAAATCAACATGAACTTGAAAGGATTTTTCCTATATCAAAGTGTTTCACTGTAATCTCCGCAGCAATGGCAAACTGCTCTTACAGATACCTGCCACACAATATCAAAACAAGCTTGAAGATATAGCCTTCTCCTTTACGTCACCAACACTTTGGAACGGCTTACCAGAAAATGTGAGAAAATCGAGTACACTGGATAACTTCAAGAAACGATTGAAAACTTATCTTTTTGCAAAATACTACAGAAACCTCAACTAATCTAACCAAGCGCCAATGAGCAGTTTACTGGAATTGGTGCTATATAAGTATTTAATATTATTATTATTATTGCTATTGCATTTATGAGGATTGACTCAGGATGCAGACAACAGGGGTTGCTAAAAGTAACCACCCACTTTAGTCAGTTATAAGCTGAATTGAAGGGGCTAATGTGGCTTGCACCCTGGGTTTACCTCCTTGTTTTGTGCATGCATATGAGCATATGAAGGAAAGGACCTATCTTATAAGTTTACATAAAAATTTGAACGATACACTGAGGGCGCATTGCCACAGGGGGTGCTGTTTCCTGTAAAAAAGTGAAAAAAAACCTTTTCCAGGGTTCTGCAGCTCATTTCGCCCAGGATCAACTGCAAAGTGAGCATGCCAGTCATGTGCTATAACACCTAGATAGTTTACTGTGGTATAAGCATCTCTGAGGCGCTCTTACTCCAGAATTGTTTTGATGTACCACTTATGATGATTTGGTAGTTTTTCAAAAAATCAACAATTAAAACACCCTCAATATGAATGCAAGCAGCCTTGCTAGTTATGTGTCTAATAAATTTTGGTTTTCAGGACATATTTTGTTTCAAATAGTGTGTACACACAATTATGTGGCACCCCAAAATTGAACATTCTCCAGTTTTTCTTGATTGCTGAATCTGCATTAATCTCAGTCATGGGATGCTGTACTTCTGACAGGCAATTTGTCATATGACAAGGTCTCTGGAGGTGCTCAGATTTGACAAAAAAAAGTCTTTTTGCTTGAGCACGAATCACAGATTATTTTGAGGCCATTCACACCTCAATGCTTATGAAATGGCATTACTAGGACCCATGCCTCAGTTTATGCTCCAAGACATGCCTGAACTTTGCATTGTAGCAGTTCACCGGCATCTTGAATACGCCAAAGTCCTATAAAAAGGACAGTAAAAAGTACACACAATCTGACAACCCCAACTTTGAGGCATAGTCTCACTTAGGAAAATCAGTTTGAAGCTTGCAAGACACATCAGCAACATTGCAAATTAACTGAACTTATTTATTTTGTGAGTGTGCACTCAATCCTCAGCACCTCCCACAAGGAGTAACAGAAAATGTAGACAATTTAGGATGGTAACAACTTCAAAATTGTCCCCGTTACCATCTGCAGCCACCCATCAACTAAGCTGGTGGCGCATCTGGGATGTTTAGCACTCAAATTTCTATTCAAAATATAGTTGGGTATAAATTTAAAGTTGAAAAGTTTGGTAGAAATTTATGATATTTTTTTTGAAAAGACATTAAATAAATCTCCTACTTTTGTATGCGTTACCATTCTCAAAATTCCTCAATGTCTTTCAGGATGAAACAAGAACCCAGGGGTTGCAAAACTGAATGATGCCGATATGTGGTAGCACAAGCCACCCAAGTGTACTTAGGTTTAGAAAGCCACTTTCACATATTCAGAAAATCATGGTCCTCTGAATTTCAAACATAGGACCAATCTATCTGTGCAAACATGTGTTGGAATGTGAAAAAAGGTACACACGAGGTTACAGATTTATTATTGCCCGAAAAAGGAATCTGGAGACACATCTTTGCTCTGAACATGACTTTGTCCTTTTGTTTTCAGAGAAACACCGTTATGGTTTTCTCAATTTTTCTTCTGATAGCATGATACCAGCAGGTATTTAAACAAGATCTAATGCGGCCAGAAGCAGCTCTTTTTTGTTGTTGAACATGGCAACATCTATACTCAACTCCTTTAAAGTTACAGCTTCAAAGCTTTATCCTAACATTTCCCAAGTTGTTTTCTGTCAACTGCACCAAAAATGACCTATACACGTACTTCTTTAAATGACATAGGCACAGTCATGGGACTGTAGCAAAACAACGATTTAGTGAGATTATTTTATTTTGAGCCCTTTGTTTGAAACTACAACTGTTTAAAATGATGTACGCACATATTTCAGAATCAATCTTCGTGCTCTTAAGTTAAAGTTTGGTAACTGCCAAAATTGATACATGCTAAAACTGAAATTAATTGTGCAGTGGTACATGAAAAAGTATTTTAGCCAAATGGGTAGGTCCCATAGATTAAGTTTGCAAAATGCCATAGGAGCCCGATGCTGTATCAACTGAGCTATCCCCCCTCCTCTTAGTCTAGTTCATGCAACAGTAATTGCAACTATATTTCTAGTGGCACCATATATAATCCAAGGTTGGTACTACCAGTGACCCAATGGAATAGTAAACTACCTGGCTACTGTAATGACCCGAGACACCTAAAGACTTGATTTTACTGACTGTAAAATGTAAATTTAAGAAAGATTTCAATTGCAATGATTTTAGACCGTTTTTAAGCAAATTCAGGACGCTAAAATGCCGAGTCAAATATACAGACTGAACAGTTTTTAACAAGCTCGTCTTGTCTTGTCTTCGGATATTCCTCCTCTTCGTTCAGGAGCACCCCTATTTAAAGGGTATGTTCGTAAAATATTCATATTAATATTCAGAAATTGTTACTTGGTGCGTATATAAAAGCAATTAAAAGATCAACCAGAGTATCTAAGATCCTTTAAGAGCATTTAAAAGCAACTAAAAGCGTTAAAAAGTGTTTAAAAGCTTATAGAAGCATGTGATAAAAGTGTCAGTAAAAACTATGTTATTCTACGGCTACAGCTGCTATGTCTACGATTTTCTATTCTTGTGTTCCAATAATTTGTTCCTTGTATTCGTCAGTTGCTGGCAGAGCATCGTGATATTCAGCTGAATCTCAGCCCACTTATCCCCATCATTGCTACTGCCTTGGGCTGGACCGTTTAGTAGTGCTTTCACTGGGTTTTCCTGTTGCTCTGTGATGTTAAATCCCTTTCTTTTCAGCATATCCAGCTTGTTGGTTCTTCCAGGGTCGAGCGATGAGCAGCTGATTAGCAGGTGTTGTAGCGTTTCATTTTCTTCTCCACAGAGGATGCACATCGCTGATTCTCCGATCCTTCCCAGCTTTGTTTTCCTTTCTTGGGTCAGGTAGGTATTGGTGATCATCTTAGCTCGTATCATAGCTGCTGTGACATGTCTTGGGTTGCCGGTACAGCTCCTCCAGATTGCATGAGGTTTAAATGGCCGGCGAAGGTCTATCTCCAGATATTGCAGGCTTGACTTCCCCGATTTGTTCAACATCAGCTCCTTCATCCAGAAGTGTTTTACTGTGTCTGTGACATATTCTTTCCAGTGGTTCTTTCTCCATGGCACATTGGTCGCTCCTTCAATATTTATTTGGTACTGGCAACAGAGCTTCTGGATATATGTAAACCAGCTGTGTTTCCCTCCCAGGCCCAGCTGACGGTTTGCTAGATCCACGAGAGTGGTGTTCCTGGACCTGCATACTGCACCAAATAGGGTCAAGGCCCTAATATGATACTATAGTATACATAACTCCACATGAGTACAACTAGATAGTATTTATTCAAATGTTATATTTTGCTTACAAAAAAATATCAGATGAATGTTTTCCTTCACTCCTAAAAACATTTTCATATTCTCAAAATATCCATGATGGAAGAAATTGATATGTATAGGCCTAGACTGGAAATATATATAGTAAAAGTGATGGTAATCAATACAGACTTCATGGCATTTTGTCTATTTCAAACCTCTGTCAGCTTTGACAGCTTGGCAATGAAAGATATTTGCTATTAGTTCTAAAATTATTGGCAATTCCTTCAACAGACATCAATTGGATTGCCTCAAAGCATGAGCTAGTTTGCATCTCTGCCTACAGGTGGCCTGGTGGCTTGTTTGCAACTCTGCCAACAGGTGGCTGATCACTGAAGCATGGGTTGCATTAGGGTTGCATTCCTGGCAAAGTCCCAATATTTACATATGGAGGGTTGCCAGTTCCTGGCTGGCCAGTGGAGAGGCAAGTCAGTGCTGGAATGCATCAGGATAAATATCATCAAAAACAGCATCAAATGCACTCCAATCTAATTTTTGCTTCCGAAATTTTTTTGCACATTCACTCCATACATCAAACTAGCAACTAAGATGCCCAAACTCCTTGCCTATCTTGAGATTTTGCGTATAATTTGCCATTGATGAGAACCAGCCAAGAGTAACCAGAATAACTGAATGAGCCTATGACTCATTCAGTTAAAAACCTTAAGGGGTTGATTATTTCTGCGAAAATTAAATAGAGGGAGTGACTTTGACCTTGATGTAAAATGTCAATGTTACCAGAGGGCCGATTGGGCGGCAATTCTAAGTTGAATTTTCATTTGTCCTATGTGTGCTCAAGACATTTGTGTTACTATGTTACCATTTTCATACCAATAAAGTGGTAGTAGGTAATATGGCCAATTTTTTAACTAAGAAAACGCACACTACTTTGTGTTGACAATTAAAAATAATCTCATGTCCAGGTTTTTGGAATTTAATGAAAAACTGTGGTTGAATAGCTCAAAGGACATACATTGGATAACTGAAAAACCTTCAATAATATTGACAGATTCTTTCCTGGCAGTGTTTTGTTAATTTGGTTTCCTTTTTTACACCCACATGCACATTTTCACATGTCATGACAATCTGGTGAGAAAATATTCTCTTCGAAGATGTCCGTAATTTTTGTCAAACGTAACAGGACATTTAATCATTGTCCTGCTACTTATCCAACAAAAAAGCATAAATGTACAGTAACACGGTCATGTCATGGTTACTTTCAATATTTTTTGTTTGGATCTGTGCAATTGAATTTAAAACTTGAAGGAAATTTATTAAAGTTTTTGGTATTGGCCTGACCAACAGTGGTTGTTTAGTTGTGAGATAATTTTGGTATGGTAACAGGACATTACTATTTTGTCCAACTTATAATATTGCAAAGTAGGCCTATTAGTCGTTAGGTTCTTGCTGTCTAACTGATCAATTGTATTCTAAAAATTTCCCTGACCAGCATTTATTTAGTTGTTATTTGTAGTGATTTGGGTAAAGGAATTTTTCCGTATTGTCCAAAGTTGAAAAAAGATCAAATGGTAATTAGGACATGTCTCAAATGCATGAATGCAGTTTAGTCCTTTTGGACCTATGACTAGGCGGTGAAATTATTTTGAAATGAATTGTCTGATCAGTATACTTACAGATTTATTGAGTCTTTTATGTTTAATTTCCAAGAGCATTAATTTATTTTGTATTTTGAGACATTTGATAGCATCATAGTAACAGGACATTGATAGTTTGCACTAAATAAATCGTCAATGGTATTATGTAAGTGAAGTGTCTTTTACTGACATGTTTTATTTGTATTTGCCTTACTAGTTTATAGTTGCAACACATGTGCACTGCAGTTGAAGTAATTTTGCTATTTCATAGTCCATGAAAATTTGAAAGGTAACAGGACATGTCTTTGTTACACGCTGCGCTGTTTTGTCCTGTTACGAAACACGTCCATTTAAATTAATAGCCCACTTTGATACTTTTTTGGCATTCGCTATGTTAGGATAATATAATCCAACAATATGAGACCTATTACCAGATTTTACAAAGATCATTTGAGCAGGAATAGCAGTAAATGTCCTGCGTGTCCACGTTACCATTTTCAAGCAAGACCATTATTTTGCATATTTTTTTGTGCAGACTTTAAAAACTTGAAAGTAAGTAAAAAAACAAAACTTAAAATTAGTATTACCTTCAATTTATTAGTCCTACCATTTCGTTTTAGTTAGAAATCCAGTTGGATATGTCCTGTTACCATTCATGGTACATAATAAACAAAGTATTATTATTATCAATGACATTATCTCATATTTATTGTAATGGGTCTGGCTTAGGTGACCAAAGAGGGCGAAGATAATGTTGGTTTACTGCACTTACCACCGCATTGCACAATTTTAAACTCTGATTATCGAAATTGTGTCCATGTTACCATCCTTTGGGTGGTGTTTTCCTAATCCCTGTCACTTATCTGGCAATTATTCATATATTCAGAAATCTTTCACTCATTCAGTTATCCCAAATTGTTAAAACATTGACTTGTTTATCCACTATTTCGCTGAATTACAGAACTATACATCTGAATGTCCTGTTACCATTCAAAATTTTGCCTTTTATTGATTATCAATTTTTAAGGTGTCCTAACTATGATCCAACATTTCAAAGGTGGTCCCAGGTGACATGATGTTCCCCCTGTATAGTTTGTGTTATTACAAAGAGTTCGGTTTATTTTAAGGAAAGGAAAAAGAAATGTGTTACCATTTACGGGGGTTTAAATTATCTCGATTTTTAAATTTAATATATGAGATAACCACTATACTATGGGATAGGACTAGGTTTCACGTGTTTGAGAAAAAGCAAAATATTGGTGATCACTGCAAGTTATTTTTTACGGGCAGAAACAGCCAAGTCCTAGCACCTCCAGAGACCTTGCCATATATACTGTGCCGCATGTAGGCAGTGCATTGTTGAAATAAGGGGGGGGGGGGGGGATAGGGTGCATCATTTGCCCCCGACCTTTTCTAATTTTGATGTCCAGGTGATATGCTAGGAGGTTGGATGTCCTGAGCATGCACACCAAATTTCAGGTTGATATTCCTATGGGAACAGCCACCTCCGTGGCATTACTTATTTCAATGATATTTCAATAAGACTAAACAGCAATATTTTGTAAAAATGTCATAACTCAAGAACCAATTGTCCGAAAGACTTGATATTAGGCTCAAAATGTGCGGAATAAATGAGTTTATATTCATTACAATTGCAACTTTGACCCTGGGACCAATAGTTTCAGAGCCAGGTTGGAAAAACTGACTTTTTATTGAATAAGTCCACTTTTGTGATGATGCAGAAGTCGGACTGAACAAGATATGTCACCACAATGAGCACTATGGAATACATGTACCCTCAGAGAAGGATCTGAGATGTAAATAATACATTAGGGTGGCCCAAAAAATAAAATTTTTGATTTTCTATTCGCACACCCCCTCATTTTAGGAGAAATGGTGAAAAAAGCACCCTGTAAAAATTTCAAGAAAATCGGTCAAGTCTTACTGGTCTCTCAAGGCCCCTCCATTCTTAGCAAAAAGGAAAATTTCAACCATTTTCGCCAATACGCGGTTCCTCATAACTTAATCAATTTGTACAGTACTGCATTTTCATTGCCATGGTTGGATAGGTCTCAAAAAGAGCTTCAATTTGCATACCAACATTATTGGTCTAAGGTAATATCTCAACTCCCATGGTCTCTTCAGTTTACACTTTTCATGAATGAAATTGTTGCTGAACAACCGATCCTGATTAAGCCAGGCTTTTGATTTTTTTTCGCTGTAAATTGCTGTGATTCTTATTTTCCCAGTTCCAGAATGACCAAATATTTAAAAAAAAAGAATTTTGACCATGGGAATGCCCGGTTTATGAGTGATGAAATTCTATGTCAAAGTTTGTCGCAAACACATAAAATAGCAGGGGGGAATTGTAGTATTTCAAATTTATATCTTCATCCAAATTTATTACAGGGCAACATGATGGGTACCACTTGATAGACAATATTCTTATGTTTCACATGATATAAATAATGTTGTCCTATATTTAACTCTTATGAAGTTAAAATATGAAATGCAACATCCCCTCTCCGATGTTTTCAGTACTTCAGACCAAATCTAACATTAAAACTTTACAGCTCAAAAAGCGGGCTTCTCCATGGTTAAAAAAAAGTTTTATGTTTTATCGGGTCATCCTGCCTTTTGGAGAATAAGAACTTGTTACTTGATAGTGAAATTTAATGGAAAACTCTTTCTTGAACAGGTTTAGTCATTCAGAAACGCTTTTGCACATAAGCACTGTTAGCTGAAGAGTCCATGGGAGTTAAGATATCATCCTAGACCATTAATGTTGGTATGCAAATTGAAGCTAATTTTGAGACCTTTCCAACCATGGCAATTAGAATGTTGTTCATCAAAAATTGAGAAAGTTGTGGCAAACCGCGTATTGGCGAAAATGGTTGAAATGTTTCTTTTACGTGAGAATTGAGGGGCCTTGAGAGACCACTTAGACTTGACTGATTTTCGTGAAATTTTAACAAGGTCCTTTTTTCACCATTTCTCCTAAAATGAGGGGGTGTGCGATGTGAATTTCAGAAAAAAATATTTTCCTGTACATTTTTAGGCCACCCTATAATACATGCAGGTCCATTGTGGACTTGGTAGGGCCCAAGTTTAGATACCCATTTCTATCGGATTTCCCCGTAAAATTGTGTTTTTGTCAAATAACAGAAAAACTGTTAGAGATAGGGGAAAAGTTTCAATTGGAGTGAATATAAATATGGACATTCCGCACATTTTGAGCCCAATGCCAAGTCTCTAGGCCAAGTGGTTCCTGAGATAATCTGATTTTTTATGATTCTCCGATTTTATACAAACATGGGCTTGGAGGTGGCTGTTCCCTTCAGAATTTTTAGTTGAAATTTTTTTTCCATGTTTCTATTGTCCAGCCTCCAAACATATCACATAGACATCAAAATATGAAAAGGTTAGGGGCAACTGATGCACCCTAGCCCGGGAGGGGGGGTTAAGGGGGTTTGATATATCCCTCGCGAATGTCCAAGAAGTGCAACTATGCCACGTCATCTCCTGTACTTTGAGTCTTTAACCAAATTTCGAATGTGCTATGTTAGAAGCTTCGCCATACTTCGTAATTTCTTTGGATCTTCTTCCATAGATCTATTCCATCGGAAGCCATTTGGTTAGACCAACGCGCATGGATTGTGTCTGACTATGAACTTCATAGTCAGACACAATGTGGACACTTTTTGGATTTACCCATTTGTCTGCAAGGGAAAAATTGAGATCCACAAATTTTGATTGGATGACCTTTTATCAGTCACTTGGGAACAGTCTTGGGTGGGGGGATCACTGTAGTACCCACATCTGTTGGGGGATGAGTTGGGGGCTAAATTAGTCTGGCTCAAAACATAACAGGACTTTCACTTCGACCAAAGTTTGAAATCTGGCGAATAAATTTGCTTCTACGAGACTACGCCCTGCACATAGCAGCCAACCAACTTGCGTCTGATTGGTCTAGAACTTGGCCATTCTTTGCAAATATCATAAGGTCTTTTTTATATACGGTTCGGGCTGTCGGTTCCTTGCCCAAGATTGAGATGAAAACTATAATTTCAACGTTATTGCAAACCAGATATGACACAGGCTATAAAAACTACATTAGAACTATTAGTATTATTTACTATTAGCTAAAAATGTAACATAAAATGCTGAATGTTCCCTGATCTACAGGGGTGCTCCCGAGTCCTGATCGACAAACCGAGGAATCGCCTGGAGACAAGACAAGACAAGGTCACTTAGGTGACTGGTGATGACCAGTGGTGTGAGAGCTGACGATCAGTGATGTGGAAGTTAACTGGTGCAACCATAGAAATACATAGAACGGACATGAGGCCCTGGCAAATGAAGCAACCAAATCCACCATCTTGGAACTGCCCTGTATCCTGACACAATGTAATCGTGACGTCACCAATAACAGTGATGTCACTTATAACAATGGTATGACGTCACATCATAATTAGTCCATTGTGACGTCATGTCTCAGGGCAGTTCCAATATGGCGGATTAGGTGACCTCATCTTGAGGTGGCTTCATACAGCCTCATGTCCGTTCTATGTATTTCTATGGGTGCAACTAGCAGCGCCCTCGAAAAAAAGCGCTGTATAAATCCATCAATGTATAACTTTTAGGCAGTTTTAAAAATGAAACTTTAAAAACTGCCTTTATATATTGGTAGATAAAGGGGTAATGGGCCCCAAACTAACAAATAATACTCTTCAAACTGGAATCATAACCGTCATATCAATACAGCACCTTAGTATAGTGACCTTAACACAACACAACCACGGTGTCGGTCTCCAACAAAAGGAACAATAAATATAATGTCTCTCCTTAGTTAATTTTTGCCAACAAATAAAAACAAAATATAACATATATTTTGTTAAATGGAATGTGATTTATTATATTCTTTCTCACACTCACAAATAAATTGAACGACATGTATAAAATGAGATCTAACACAAAATTTGTGACAAATGTAAATACAGTATAATAAATGCAAAATTTGCAAATTGCTTGATACAACATTGAGAATACATATGGACACAGACTTGTGATCATACATTGTACATGATCTTCTATATATATACATGATGAAGGGAAGGTGAACTGCACTAGCTCCCTCAAGTGAGAACCAATGGCTCTTGCGTGCACTGATAAAGCAGCAAAAGTAGCTAAATATAGGACACTTGGGATATCCCTTGCTTGCGCTGTTGCCTGGCAACCATGCAATATAGGGAAACAGAATGTCTTTAACATGAATCCACCATTTACATGTAGGTGGTGCATTTTTTCCCAGTTTACTCAAAAGAGGTCTCTGTAATTTTTATGATTCTTTGACTTCTGAAGTTCTGATTGGCTATCAGGTGGAATAGCCAGGAATTCCCTTGTGATGCAACACATTGCTGTCAATACATTTTGTGCAAGTTGGCGAAGTAAGCTTTAAATGTGAGTTGAAATGCAGTGCGATGACCCTAATGGGTGCAAATGATATTATGGGTTTGCTATTTCACTTTTGTTCTCATAGTGCGTTTTTGGAAAGGTTACACTAAGTATTGTAACTCGGGTGACATGGGTAACTAGGATTTGTTTCTGAACAGACTCGAGCCTCGCGTTTCTGGGAAGTACCTACGTCAATCTCGAATGTAGTGTTTCAGGTTACTCCCCGATATGTGGGGAGTACTGGGGTCGTGAGATTTGTACCGAAAAACTGGTTCCTGCTCGAGTGAAGCTCTCCTGTACTGGTTCCGGGAAACATGAGGGTCGAGTCTTGCGTGTTTGGAAACAAATGCTCGTTACCCGTGTCACCCGAGTTACTAGTGTAACCTTTCCGAAAACGCCCAATGACTACCATGTATGCACTTTTAATCAAGTTGCTCTATTGTCCATTCACAAGAGGGCGCTTCAGCATTGCACCTTCGCTTCATAATATATAGCAGAAAATTAGGCACTGACTTACGATCACAGGTCTGTGATTTGAATGATAATACTTTGGAAATACTGAAATCAAACGGTTGTCTGTTTAGGTTTTTGTAGTTTCTGTTTGACAAGCAGATCTTGGTAAGCACAGTTAATCAGGTCGGATTTCTCGATTCCCAATTTGTTCATTAAATCTTCGGCGATCATCTGCCCTTCTTCAGTTGGTTGGTCTTCTTTCATTTTTACCTAAACAGAGAATAACTTGTTTTTTAACGAATACCATCATAACAAAGTATTTATATGGATAATATAAGCCTGCAAATTGGAGGGAGCACTTAAAAACTGATATGTCTTATAATACATCGAGGGGGCATTGAAGTTGACAAGGACACAAGGTGTAGATTAAAGAGCAATGAAGTCTGAAGATACATAAATTACAAGAAGAATAGAGGCAGAAACAACAATAGAATCTGAACATTGATGTCACTTACCGTCACTATAAGGCTGTCTTTGGTTATTTACTTATCATTACTATTTATCATTTGTATGGTTTAGCTAATTACCTCTAATTCCATGAAATCACCCAGGCCTTCCACTTTGTCCAGGTGTACTCTGGTTTGACCGACCATGTAAAGGATCCGCCGCTTTTTCACACGACCTCGGACATCACAGGCATAAGATAGGGTGGTCTGTTAAAACACAAAATAATTCATCAAGGATGGATGGATGATTGGGGCTTTACATCCTGTATGTATGCACTTGGTAGGTTATTAGGAAAGGAGGAGGACACGGCAATGAGGCAAAGGATGATTGAAACAGCCGTCCAACCAAAGCCCAGGTGACCAGGCAAAAGCTGGATTCGCACCCTGGACCAAGCGATTGGCAGCCTGGCACGCTACCACTAGAGAGCAGTGTGAGTATATTTCTGTGTCATGACACAAATTAATGATGGGTGGATGAATAGGGCTTGATGTCCTGCATTTATGCATTTGGTAGGCTAATTAAAACAGTAAGTGGACACAGCAATCAGGTGAAGGATGATTGAAAATGCTGTCCACATATGGTCCAACATAACTACTAACTAACACTTTGTAAGTCCAAGTGACCCAACCAGAGCAGAATTATAAGGAACTGTAGAAGTATACCAAATATATTACTTATATGCTCCAATATAAGATTCGCATTACAATCTCTCTTAAGTGGCCCAGTTTTACACAACTATGGCATGAATACAGACAATAGTCTAATTTTGGGGCCACAACACAAGTCCCAGGATGAAGTTCTGTTGTGGCCGCTAAATTCGATTATTGTCTTTTTCCATGCCACAGTTGTTGGAGACTAGGTCACATAGCTGAGATTGTAAGAACGTTTTCACACACTGAGTACTGCAATTTTGTGTCTAATTTATACTTGTTTATTGAGCCGTCATAAAATGGTAGTTTCACAGTTTCACTAATCTGCACAGAGAATGTAATCGAAAAATAACAACCAATAACAACCGTCTCTGGAGGCAGTCAGGCACAGACTAGCCAACTGTGTACTACTTGCTGGGGCTAAATTTTAACAAGTTACTCCACATGTTTTTAAAATGCACCGGATTTTACAAATATTTTTAACTCGTGGATTAATTATATGGACTTTTTAATCTGTATATATCCGTCTTATCTCGCACGCGCACCACAGCTTGTGATACTCGGGCGCACCGAGGACTAAGCTCACTAGAAGAAGAAGAAGAAGGGCACATAAAGTCAGATATTGGTCATGTTGAATCGTTGATCTTCCGATTCATGTATTGCACGAATGTATGGAAGGATGATCAGGGCTTATGTCCTGTATTTATGCACTTGGTAGGCTAATTAGGACTGGAGGAGGGCACAACAATGAGGCAAAGGATGATTGAAGAAGCTGTCCAAGATCGGCTAGAGCGGGAATCGAACCTGGGACCCAGCAATTCTGACTTCTGAATTGTTACTATCAATTTACCTTAAGATCTTCGGGCTGGCTGATATCAGTTTTGTGGTAATAACTAGTTTTTGGTCCTTCCTTGTCTGGTCTGTCGTAATAAATCAGTTCTGCAGAACTCAAACCATCTGCCTGCAAAAATAAACAGAGAATTCAATTAAATGAAAGCATAATTATATTTTAAGTAGACCTACTCCTGAAGTCATTATAATTTATCTCATAAAATTATGGAATACAGATTGGATATTTTCTTGAATTCAAATTCATTATGGTCGGGTATTGAACCAAGTTAGAGCGCCTCAAAATTATCATACATACTTTAAAGTGGTGCCATCCGCTGCAAACTTGAAGAACACATACTGCTAATCAAGCCTTACAATAAGGATTAGGCCCTACTCCAGTCTGAAAAGCCTACCTGTTCTTGCCGCAACTTTAGTCGACCATTTTTGACATTGAAGAAAGTGTCCTCTTGCAATAAAATTTTTTTGGGCTCATCGCTCAGTTTGGACGCAATTTCTTCTACAGCTTTCATGTCTCTCACTTTCGCTTTTATTTCCACGTTTGAAGGCATGACTGCAACAGAAAAGAGAAAATACATTTACTACAAGACAAGCATGAACATTCCGAAAAATACACATAGGTCTGACAGGATTCAAAACTCTGTCTTCCCTCTTCTGGAAGTCATGCACAGTGCCACGTGCGAAAAAAAGTACAGTGAGAAACTTTGGGGATTGCTGTTAAACATTTGTGCTTTAGAAGTTACACACACATGTATTTGAATTGGTATTGAAAATTTCAATGTTGTGACGACCAATTATATATAGCGCTTTAGACTGCTGTCAGACACATTTCATGTTTAGTAGTGTTTAGATACCTTGTTCAACTCAAGTTGGGCTTTCATTTGCTGTTTTTACAGTCTTGAAGTTTCAGATTGCTGTGCAACAATTGTTCAGGTTGGATTGCTGATCAAAGCTAGTTCAGTTTTGATGGATTCTCAACACTTGCTGTTCAACAAATCAGGCCTCCCAGTAGCCGCGTCTAACAAATATAGGGATTTTATAGGAAGTTTTTATAGAAATGTATAGGGTTTTATAGGTCTTCGAGAGTCAAAATATAGGAAAACAAAGGGCTTTTTGGCTTCAAATATATCGTAAATTAATATTAAATTCACTGGTCCAGTGCTCAACCCGCATATGATATCGAAAGAATGTACTGGATCAGACTTGACCATTGTTGAACAAGATATTGGCTTGTTGACCAAGGAATGACCTGGAATTCTGGTATTAGGGGAGACCGGGGCTATTTGAAGCACTTGTTTTTATTTTTGCTTTGGAGAACTAATGGCACAAGATATTCACACCAAATTATGGCATGTGACAGTGAATGTGTTTAACTCAATGATCAGTGTATTAGATATTGCAAATAATTATTGAACTCAGTGTTACAGACAAAAACTTTCAACTTTTTTTTTGCTTCAAATAACCCCGGCACCTGATTTAATTGAAGCGCCATAAAAATTTTAAAGACAATTACTTATAACAGAGTTTATTTTGCATTACTGCTATCCCTATGATTACTACCAGCTTTAGTAAAATACTCATTTAAAAAGAACTTGTATACTGTTATTTACACAATTTTTTGTGTATTTTGGGTAAAAAAGCTGGTTTTTCAAAAATAAAAAATCCGCAATGCAAATATGCAGCATGTTAGTTCTTAATTGCTATAACTTCAACTTGCAATGACTTGCAAGGTAATTTGAACAAGAAAAAAAAACCGTGCAAGCACGTAAACCCCGCTGGCTCTATGTGAAGCCATTGAGACCATTCGGATCCATGTGTCCGTCCGTGTGTCCGTCCGTCCGTGCGTCCATGTGTCCATCCGTCCATGTGTCCGTCCGTGTGTCCGTCCGTCCGTCCATCCGTCCGTGTGTCCGTCCGTCCATTTGTCCGCCCGTCCGTCCGTACGTCCGTGTGTCCGTACGTCCGTCCGTCCGTACATCCGTCCGTCCGTGTGTCCGTCCGTCCGTACGTCAGTCCGTACGTCCGTGTGTCCGTCCGTGCGTCCATCCTTCTGTCCGTGTGTCCGTCCGTGTGTCCGTACATCCGTGTGTCCGTACGTCGGTGTGTCCGTCCGTCCGTGTGTCCGTGTGTCCGTCCGTCCATGTGTCCGGTCCGTGCTTGTGTCCGTCAGTCCGTCCGTGCGTGTGTCCGTACGTTCGCGTGTCCGTACGGACGCACGGACTTGTCATTCCCATCTGCATGACAAAATAAGATAACAGGCAAAATTTGAATGAAATATGAGCAACACAAAGTGAGTTATGCTTGACGAAATCCCCAGCACATTGAGGCATTGAGGACTGCAGTAGCCGTAGGCTATTACATAGCCAGCGGGGTAAAAATCATGTTTTGGCCAACTCGATCACGTGTGATTCAACTAACCCCACCACGCCTGGAGCAGAATACGACCTTATTTTTCAGTCTTATCAAATGCACATAACAAAATGCTTCGGGTCACGAATCGGGTGTGAATTAGGAATGGGTTTGCTCATTTGGAATTAGTGTTAGTTCATCTGGATTTAAGTCTTTACTATACAATAACTGAAATCGAAATCTGAGCAAACAAGTTACTTGGACACCCAAAAAACAAACTTTCTTGTCTACAGAATTAGAATTTAGGAAATTTGGATGATTAAGAGTATGATAACATGTGTCAGATGAAAGGATGGAAATCGCAAATTTGTTAATTTAATGCCATGAAATTATACGGATTTATAGGAATTGTTGCCAAAAAGCTTAAAAATACATGGAGAAAAAAAATAAGGAAATATAGGAATTTATAGGAAATATAGGGCCGCTGGGAGCCCTGGCAAATGTTCAGGTTTGGATTGCAGTTCAACACATGTTCAGCTTTGGATTGCTGTTCAACAATTGTTCAGCTTTGGGTTACTGGTAAACATTTGTTCAGCTTTGGATTGCTGTTCAACACTTGTTCAGCTTTGGGTTGCTGTTCAACACTTGTTCAGTTTTATATAGCTGTACAACACTTGTGCAGCTTTGGATTACTGGTCAACACTTGTTCAGCTTTGGATCGCTGTTCAACACATGTTCAGTTTTGGATTGCTGTTCAACACTTGTGCAGCTTTGGATTGCTGTTCAACACTTGTTCAGCTTTAGATTGCTGTTCAACATTTGTTCAGCTTTGGATTGCTGTTCAACACTTGTTCAGCTTTGGAGTGCTGTTCAACACTTGTTCAGTTTGGATTGCTGTTCAACAATTGTTCAGCTTTGGATTGCTGTTCAACACTTGTTCAGTTTGGATTGCTGTTCAACACTTGTTCAGCTTTAGATTGCTGTTCGACACTTGTTCAGCTTTAGATTGCTGTTCAACACTTGTTCAGCTTTGGATTGCTGTTCAACACATGTTCAGTTGCTGTTCAACACTTGTTCAGCTTTGGATTGCTGTTCAACACTTGTTCAGCTTTGGATTGCTGTTCAACACTTGTTCAGCTTTGGAGTGCTGTTCAACACTTGTTCAGCTTTGGAGTGCTGTTCAACACTTGTTCAGCTTTGGAGTGCTGTTCAACACTTGTTCAGCTTTGGAGTGCTGTTCAACACTTGTTCAGCTTTGGATTGCTGTTCAACACATGTTCAGTTTGGATTGCTGTTCAACACTTGTTCAGCTTTGGATTGCTGTTTGACACTTGTTCAGCTTTGGATTGCTGTTCAACACTTGTTCAGCTTTAGATTGCTGTTCGACACTTGTTCAGCTTTGAATTGCTGTTTGACACTTGTTCAGTTCAGATTGCTGTACAACACGTGTTCAGTTTGGATTGCTGTTCAACACTTGTTCAGTTTGGATTGCTGTTCAACATGTGTTCAGTTTTGGCTTGCTGTTCAACACTTGTTCAGCTTTGGATTGCTGTTCAACACTTGTTCAGCTTTAGATTGCTGTTCAACATTTGTTCAGCTTTGGATTGCTGTTCAACACTTGTTCAGTTTGGAGTGCTTTTCAACATATGTTCAGTTTTGGCTTGCTGTTCAACACTTGTGCAGCTTTGGATTACTGTTCAACACTTGTTCAGCTTTAGATTGCTGTTCAACATTTGTTCAGCTTTGGATTGCTGTTCAACACTTGTTCAGCTTTGGATTGCTGTTCAACACATGTTCAGTTTTGGATTGCTGTTCAACACTTGTGCAGCTTTGGATTGCTGTTCAACACTTGTTCAGCTTTAGATTGCTGTTCAACATTTGTTCAGCTTTGGATTGCTGTTCAACACTTGTTCAGCTTTGGAGTGCTGTTCAACACTTGTTCAGTTTGGATTGCTGTTCAACAATTGTTCAGCTTTGGATTGCTGTTCAACACTTGTTCAGCTTGGATTGCTGTTCAACACTTGTTCAGCTTTAGATTGCTGTTCAACACTTGTTCAGCTTTAGATTGCTGTTCAACACTTGTTCAGCTTTGGATTGCTGTTCAACACATGTTCAGTTGCTGTTCAACACTTGTTCAGTTTGGATTGCTGTTCAACACTTGTTCAGCTTTGGATTGCTGTTCAACACTTGTTCAGCTTTGGAGTGCTGTTCAACACTTGTTCAGCTTTGGATTGCTGTTCAACACATGTTCAGTTTGGATTGCTGTTCAACACTTGTTCAGCTTTGGAGTGCTGTTCAACACTTGTTCAGCTTTGGATTGCTGTTCAACACATGTTCAGTTTGGATTGCTGTTCAACACTTGTTCAGCTTTGGATTGCTGTTTGACACTTGTTCAGCTTTGGATTGCTGTTCAACACTTGTTCAGCTTTTGGTTGCTGTTCGACACTTGTTCAGCTTTGAATTGCTGTTTGACACTTGTTCAGTTCAGATTGCTGTACAACACGTGTTCAGTTTGGATTGCTGTTCAACACTTGTTCAGTTTGGATTGCTGTTCAACAATTGCTCAGTTTTTGATAGCTGTTCATCAATAATTATTGTTCAGCTTTGGAGTGCTGTTCAACACTTGTTCAGCTTTGGAATGCTGTTCAATACTTGTTCAGCTTTGGATTGCTGTTGAACTCATGTTCAGTTTGGAGTGCTGTTCAACACTTGTTCAGCTTTGGATCGCTGTTCAACACATGTTCAGTTTGGAGTGCTGTTCAACACTTGTTCAGTTTGGAGTGCTGTTCAACACATGTTCAGCTTTAGATTGCTGTTCAACACTTGTTCAGTTTGGAGTGCTGTTCAACACTTGTTCAGCTTTAGATTGCTGTACGACACATGTTCAGCTTTGGATTGTTGTTCAACAATTGTTCAGCTTTGGATCGCTGTTCAACACATGTTCAGTTTTGGATTGCTGTTCAACAAATGTTCAGCTTTAGATTGCTGTTCAACACTTGTTCAGCTTTGGATTGCTGTTCAACACTTGTTCAGCTTGGATTGCTGTTCAACACTTGTTCAGCTTTGGATTGCTGTTCAACACATGTTCAGTTTGGATTGCTGTTCAACACTTGTTCAGCTTTAGATTGCTGTTCAACACTTGTTCAGCTTTGGATTGCTGTTTGACACTTGTTCAGTTCAGATTGCTGTACAACACGTGTTCAGTTTGGATTGCTGTTCAACACTTGTTCAGTTTGGATTGCTGTTCAACAATTGCTCAGTTTTTGATAGCTGTTCATCAATAATTATTGTTCAGCTTTGGAGTGCTGTTCAACACTTGTTCAGCTTTGGAATGCTGTTCAATACTTGTTCAGCTTTGGATTGCTGTTGAACTCATGTTCAGTTTGGAGTGCTGTTCAACACTTGTTCAGCTTTGGATCGCTGTTCAACACATGTTCAGTTTGGAGTGCTGTTCAACACTTGTTCAGTTTGGAGTGCTGTTCAACACATGTTCAGCTTTAGATTGCTGTTCAACACTTGTTCAGTTTGGAGTGCTGTTCAACACTTGTTCAGCTTTAGATTGCTGTACAACACATGTTCAGCTTTGGATTGTTGTTCAACACATGTTCAGCTTTGGATTGTTGTTCAACACATGTTCAGCTTTGGATTGTTGTTCAACACATGTTCAGCTTTGGATTGTTGTTCAACACATGTTCAGCTTTGGATTGTTGTTCAACACATGTTCAGTTTTGGATTGCTGTGCAGCTTTGGATTGCTATGCAACACTTGTTCAGCTTTAGATCGCTGTTCAACAATTGTTCAGCTTGGATTGCTGTTCAACACTTGTTCAGCTTTGGATTGCTGTTCAACAATTGTTCAGCTTTGGATTGCTGTTCAACACATGTTCAGTTTGGATTGCTGTTCAACACATGTTCAGCTTTGGATTGCGGTTCAACACTTGTTCAGCTTTGGATTGCTGTTCAACACTTGTTCAGCTTAGATTGCTGTTCAACAATTGTTCAGCTTTGGATTGCTGTTCAACAAAATGTTCATCTTTTGATTGCTGTTCAACAGCTTCAGACTGCAGCTGTTTGCCAACTACAAATTATAGGACTGCTTTTGAAACACTTGGGACAACTCCTTTGATTATTCAAAGCCCTTACCGTAAGGCCACAATAGTCACATAGACACAAGACCTTTATAAGTTTTTGAACATGTAATAAATAAAACAAAATTTGATAACTGCTGCAAAAGTTTATATGGTCAATATAATAATTTCTTTTCCCTTTCTTTTTCATCAAAATCTGTACAATACAATTAATATCAGTAGGGTACCTAAGAATGAATTGTGCAACTTTCTTAACAATAAATAATTCCATCTTACTAATTCATACTTCCACAAATACATTTTCATAAATCATTTATAAATAACTGATATACTTATATATTCCAAAGGATAAGTAGATCTTTCACATCAAAATATTGATTCATTCACACCACAAAATTGATATTCAATATGTTTCACAAGAAATTAAGCAATGAACAGGGCTACAAGCCAAACAATGTAATAAAGAAGACATAAAGCAAATATGTAGAAGGAAAATAATATAGCTGCCGACCATTTTAAGTATTTCACAGTAAAGATCAGGATATATAAACAAATGAAAATAATATCAAAATGAACTAGAATTCAATTCCATACAAATTCAGTCAATTTGAATAATTTCAGCTCAGAATTAATTTCTTGGTCAAAATCTCGTAGACCATTCTACGTCGGAAGTAAGGCATGTTTGACTGATCGAAGGTAATTTTCTTGTTTAACGAGATGTAGTCCGCATATTTGCAAGTGAATACCCCACAGTCCGAGCCGTTTAATTGGGGAGGAATGTCTTTCACAGTCACAAAATTCCAACCGGACATATCGAACGCTTTTCCCTGTTTGTCTTTCATTTCGTCGATCAAGTATTGTTTCACGGCGTGCAGAATTTTCTCTCCCGCCCCCTTCATTGAGTCGTAGAATTTGATCGCCTTTTCTTGGAAGCTGACAACCTGAGAAAATAAAACGACAAATTATTAGTTATTGATCAACTACAGAAACTACAGACATTGACTATAATTAATGGTACTCCATGTTGATTGATGAAAGGGGAGAGCAGGGCTTCTATACATTCATGTTACACTGCAGTGTCCCTGATTCCCGGTCGTCCTATCGCCAGAGACGCCCAGATTTTGGGAAGGACGCCCAGATTTTGGGAAGGACGCCCAGATTTTGAGAAGGACGACCAGATTTTGTACTATGAAACATTTATCTGGGCTTCCACAATGTGGGGAAGGACGCCCAAGAGCAGACAACGAATATGGGAACCTGCATGTGAGGGATCTTTTACTTTCCAGCATAAATATGTAAATCATAGGAATGTGACATTGTGAAATATCAGACTGAATACAGTAAAGAGGTCAAGATTCTATTCATGATCATAAGCAACGTCAAACCCCAGATACAATAAATGGATGTCGGACTCCGAGTATTTTACTATAAGTGACGTCATCTATGTTGATTTAGGTCAGCGCCCTCTCCGGTCATGGCGGGAACAAGGAAACAATAGTGACGTGACGTTATGAACAGGACAATGAACTTTGCTCCTGACTGAACACAGTCTGCTGAAGCAGGCGAGCGAACTGGGCAGGATGTTTACTTATATTTTAGGCCTACTGCCTTTTTAATGCCAGTCTAATCAAAATGCTAACAGTGGTACATGCACATAGGCCTTCTGGGCGTTAATAAATTTATGTGAAGGGCTCGCTAGAAAAAAATAGTGGTCTAGACTTTGCATTTTTCCTGGAAATGCTGAACATAGATAGCCAAGGCCTAATAATTTATTCCCAGCATACAACATCTATCAAAGCTTTCATTTCTTTCTAAATCAAGCAACACAGTGCTAAGAAACCCAACCTGGCGCTTTTTTTTTTTTTGGCTAACAAGTTACAACCATCCCAATGAACCCCCCCGTTCCCAGTCCCCCCCAAACCAAAATAGGGTAGGCCTACTTGTTATCGCAGCCAAGTTTGGTTTTTTTTAAGTACTTAACATTTCCTCTTGTCAATCATTTTTGTAGTGCATCTCAGATCCAGAGCAAGAATATCTGCTTAGTAATAGCTTTACTCTGCTGCAAACTTATATTGTCACTGGTAACCTACATGGATGGGCACTATTCAATGCTCATTAGCATAAAATATGCAATGACATCATGAGTTTATGTGTAGTTTAATGGAAATACTTTTGCAAATGAAATCTGGAAAATTCCTGTCTCTATGTGCTTTTCTGTGGAGATATGTGACATTGCAAATTTATGTCACAAATTATGTGTGTTTCACAGTGAACTGAAACTTAAAAATATCTATTTCATCATAATAAGCCACGACATAACACATGCTTTGGAATGAAACCCTAAAAATTCAGCCTGCAACTGCAGGGTCTCAGTGGCTGAATGCACTAAGTGCCTGCCTCCCACCAGACAGACCAGGGTTCAATTCCAGCCTCGGTCAAGCAAAAAATGTGTACTTTGTTGATTTATATTATGTTTACATGCAGTATTTAATTTGGTAGTTAGAATAGAACTTCAATTATTTCTTGAATATATCAGTTGATAAAGCAACTGAAATTATGTTTTCAAGATACACAAAACTTGAGAACCTATGGACAACCAGATGTTTTGTAGATAGCAGCATAAACAGCAACATGTACTATAGCCAGCAGATACATTTAGACAGATAGATAGATAGATAGATAGATAGATAGAGTGATAGAATTTTGAGATTGATTACTTGATTGATTGATTTATCATTTTTTTCATCAATGATTGGTATTTGATTGATTACATTTTGGGTGGTTTGGCAAATTAAAATAACAATAAGTGTCCGTAATTTGATATGTTTATAAGTAGATAGACACATGTTTATGACCTTAAAAATGATTTGTTACATTTTTTGTGAAGAACTACTGCACGTTAATTGTGTACAGAAAAGCATTGCGATCTGTCACACCTTTTCTGAATATTTACAATTCATTGTGCTGGACTACATGTGTGACAACCCTCCGTGCTTGTAAAAGTCTCTTTTTTTTAAACCCTCATTCACTTCAAGTGTGTCCATGGTCCAGTGGGGAGCCTTTTGCTGCAGTATTTTGAAGATCCAGGGTTCAAATCCCAGTCACTTGCTTTTTTTAAATCTATAGAATTGATAAAATTGATTAGATTGATTAGAATGCAGTACATTTCATAAGGCCCATTCTATCATATCTCGTTCTGTATCTTCATATTTTATCTTATATTATAAGGCCATCCTGTAATTTGTCAACATCTATTCAAACTCCTGCTCATGAAGCTATAACTGAGTGTGATTAAATATACTTTTGGGAAGCCTTTGCATGTCAGGCCCTTCTAGAATAGGATAGAATGACAGAATATTGTAGGAGGAGATTGAATAGGATGAGACCTATAAATCTAATGCTTTTTTTAGGCTTTTTAGCAAATTTTATTAAAAAAAAGAAGATTTTTGTTTCGGATTCAAACCCACGCATGCATCAAAGCATGTAACTGTAGCATACAAAGCCTGTACCCTGACAACTGAGCCGTCTGGGTGGCTTGCAGACACAGAGCATGAAAGTTGACAGTTGACACCAAGTTGAAAATAGATACTCTCATTATATGACTACTGCATTCAAGACAGCAAACTACAATTCTTTTTTTTAAAGAATTTTTTATTACTCATCTCATCACGTCAATGACTTTCAGATACGTTATTGTCTGGGAAATTGGGAATGTAACCATTTATAACATAGCGCAACAATGTAGCAAGTTCATAATTTCCAGACAAACAAACTGTCTGACATTTAGTTGCTCTAATAAGGCCTTGATATAGCTGAATGACGTTTGATTGACCTTTACACCTGAACATCTTAAACTTAATTAAAAATCACCTGAAGAAATCCAGGTTCATCAGAAAATCACAAAATGCAGAAACTAGACTTCTATGAAAGATACAACACTCTGGTTTTCAACTAACCATATTATTCTGTGTCACAAATTTTCATGGGTTGATTTCAAAATACATCTTATGGTACTTTAGTCTGAACCAAAATCACTGACCATTTCTATACAACTTTCACAAACTCAATTTTATTTTTCTCCTTTTCCTGTGAGTCGGGACTATGAAGATGCATATATTTTTTATTTCAGGAGAAGCAGATGTTAGATTTTTAAAAACATTGCAACCAGGGAGGGGGGGGGGGGCGGCAGGGCAGGCTAGGGGCTCCATGTGGCCTATACCGAGCCTGCCACCTCTGGTAACCATGCAACCAGGCAGCTTGACCAGTTTGCAGGTGCTTACAGTGGCATATTTAGGTAGGAAATTGGGGGGTGGGGTGGGGGATGGGGGTTCCTTCAGTCATTTATAGTAAGCTCCGTTCACACATTGGCGATT
This sequence comes from Platynereis dumerilii, assembly GCA_026936325.1. Classification (NCBI taxonomy): domain Eukaryota; kingdom Metazoa; phylum Annelida; class Polychaeta; order Phyllodocida; family Nereididae; genus Platynereis; species Platynereis dumerilii. The sequence continues at coordinate 7,915,038 of JAPTHN010000018.1, forward strand.
ATATGCTGCGGTTGTGTGAAGTGCAAGAAATCACTGCTTGTTGACGGTGTCAGTGTTAGACCCAGGAGTCAGTCGAATTAGGTGAAAAAGTCAGTTGAAATTCATTTTCACTCAGTCAGTCACATTAGGATCAAGTAGTAACTAGTGTTTTTTTGCTAAAGCCAGTTGGAATTTGTAGGGTAAGTCAGACTGAGATGGCATATCCAAGGATTTTCGAAAGTGGCTTAGAGTTACACCTGTGGTCTTATTTATGTTTAAAAAACTCATTTTAAAAATAATTTTTAATTTTGAAAATGATAATCCGATTCTTTGTAAATCTTGCCTTTCGCTTTTTTTTTGGAATCATTTTTTGGAACAGTTGAATTTAGCCAGTCGTAATTTATTCAACTAGTTGGAGTTGAATTTGCCAAATATAGTTGAATTCAACAGTTGAATTCCTGTTTTGTCAGTCATGATTTGATTTTCAAATGACTCCTGGGTCTAGTCAGTGTACGTACATCAAGAAAAATAGTTAGAAAGTTGGATTTTACCAAGGAAAAATAGTTTGTTGTTCACAAATTCATAATAATTTTTTTTTTATTGTAACTTTAACACACAATTTTTCTCCTTTCAGGATTGATTAGTCTACTTTTTTTTCTGTTTTCTGTCTCATTCTGGATTCTGCGAGGAAAATCTCGTTCTAAAGTATCACTACCATTATTATAGTTTGCAATACACCTTTCAGGACAAATGTTTTTACTTTCATCTGCAGAACAACTTTTCAGTACACATGTGAATTGTGGAACATACTTTTTTTTCCACCAAAATTCGAAATTGAGATTTTATATGCAGCCTCCTCCAATTATCATCTTGTCGGCACGTAATAATTAAGAAGGGGCCGACCAGACGATAGTTGGGGGGCTATGGATTTTACCCTAGGGACAAACTTTCTTTTTTTTGTTCGCGAAATTGACAATTTTTTTTTTCATGCAGACGCATGAAAACTTTTTCTTTGCAATTTTAACATTACTGTATCCTAGCTACAGGTGGAAACAATTTTTTTTATGTACAATGAATGAACAAACTTTTTTAACGTGAGAAGTGGGAAACAAACTTTCACCAAAAAATCCATAACCATGCACCCTGCCCCCCCCCCAAAAAAAAATCATCTGCTCGGCCCCTAATTGGCATGGTTTTCCATGCACTCTTGTTGCATAATATAATTCATACCCCATAGGGATTTATTGTTTCGACAATTGCATGCCCATGTTTGAAGTTTTCATCAATAATTGTCTCATTGCTCATAGGCCTAGGCTAACTGCTGGCAACTGCTTGGCTTCAGTGGAAAGTCAAATTTATTTCAAGTTTGCAGTGGTATACATTGTATACATTGTACTGAATGGCACATACAAAATATGATGATGCAACATATTTTCCTATGAAGCTGCTCAACCACTCATGCACACATTTACAATCTGCTTTCTACATTGTAGATCACGTCATAGGATCAAAGCATCAAAGCGAGTCCTGCCTGTTCATGACGCCACCTTCAATAACAGTTGTCATGACGTCACCAATTCAAGCTAGTGCTTGCCATGACCGGTGAGGTCGCATGATGAAACAACATAACGTCACATCAGCCAGAGTCCGTCGTCAAGTCTATGGTCAGACTTAGCCACAAGTCATATTAAAACTAGAATCCGCGGATTGCAAACAGAGGTGTTGAGTGATCTTGAGTAATTCACGGAGTTTACAAAGACAAGATCAAATCTTTCAAAAGCAAATTACATTTTTGTAATACTACTTACGCATAAGCACCAATGCATTCCCAGATGAACAGGGATGAGGAGGTAATCTTTCTCGAAGATGTTCACTTTCTTAGTCCACCTTCTGACCGACTGCTGCCCTGACTGTGCAATCTTAGGATAGAAGAATGTGTTGAAGGCGTGAATCTTAGGCCGATCTTCTGACTCTCCTCTATCTCTGATCATTTCCATGTAGAAGTTGATTATCTCATCGTTAAGCCAGTTTAATCCTGCTAAAGTGGCGATGTCAGAGCGAGTTATCTGGATGCGGAATCCCTCAGAGAGCTTCTCGCCCCCTGGACCGGGTCGTAACGCTCGGCTGATCACGTTTTCCGCCTCTTCGCCCAACTCCGGAAATTCATCCTCCTCATCCTTTTCTTCCTCATACGGATCTTCTAGGACGGCTAAAATTAAATTCACATTTACAATATCAGACACAACTTCTTAAGTTTTTAGGCATAGCAAGTGATTAAATATTTATTTCCTGATTACAATAATCTGTAAAAATGTGGCTTAAAAATTCAGAGAGACGGTATAAGTCCAATCAGATTTTAGAATTTAGATCTAGAATCTCGTTTAAATGACAAAGAACTATAAATCATACCATATCTATAGAACAAAATTTCTCCTTTGCAAAGATTTTAAAACAATTAATAAGTATACCATTTTTAAACTGCAATAATAATTATTAATCAAATCATATAATTACCTGGTTCTTGCGATGACAACTTCAATCTGTTCTTGATTCTCAGAACCATTTCTTGCTCCCACATATCTTTCTTTTCTTCACAATGTTTCAGTTGCAATTGCGCTTCTCTTATTGCTCTTTCTTTCCGCAAGGTGTCGCTACTTAACGATTCCGCGACATCCTCAATCCATGATGTCATGCATTTCGATTCATTCATTGTCTTCTCAAATGCTGCCACTGCCGGAGATTTTGCACCGATTTGATGAGACGACTTCAAAGATGATACGTTGCCATTTTCGACAACTTTTGGGGTTGTCGCAATCTTAGGAGTTTCCTTATATTCCTTTCTCGGTTGCTGGGTGATAGGGGTGGAGCTACGGAGGTTTCTGGACGACAGTCTTCGCTCCCACACGTTCAGGTTCATGGGGGTAACGCAAGGAGACTTCTCAGCGGTGAAAGTGATTGGTCCAGAGGAAGTATCACACAGGTCAACTACTATAGGTTTGCTTTCACGAATAGGCGTCGGTTGACTCGGTTCTTGTCTTCTGTTCATTGACACGCCAAAAATGGAGGAACGATCACTCAGCCCACATGTCAAAGACTGTCCCAGAGGTACGCTAGTATATGCTTTTAACAAATCTTCATATCGCTTTTTATCGGTAAGTCTGGACACCTCCCGCGCTCCAGACGCTCCATTACCGCCTTTAACTGGACGACTGCCAGATCTATTAGCAGCGCCATCTGGCAAAAACACCTTGTCATGGACTGGTTGGTAATGAGTCGGCATATAACCGGACTGAATGAAAGGAACACCAGTGGAATTTTTCACGAACTGTCTTTGCTGCACTTTGTGAGAATTGTTAGCATTTTGATTCCACGACATTTGAGGTGTCATTTTAGGGACGGCCCCGCGCCCCATGTTAACACTATCACCGTGACTTGAATTCATGGTCGACGCAGAACCCCGTCTGTAGTCAGTGAAGCCAGGATTTGTTTGACGCGGCACAGCTTGGTAAGGGGTGCCAAAATTACCGAGCACAGGACTTGGTGGGTAATAATACTGCTGCCTTTGTGGTTTTCTTGGCTCCTCAGCTGCTTGGCTTTGAGCCCCACTAACCCTCCTCATTAGCCAGGAGGAAAACCTTGATATTTTATCCTTCCCAGCCTTGAAAAACTTGGTCAGTCCAAAACTCGAATTTTGGCTGTGTTGATCATTTAGCAACCTGGGCCTTTTCGCTGCTGGTCCATTGTCCAAAGTGTCCAGGGACCTTTTCTTCAAAGATAGTGGACTTGGCACATGTATTGTTTTGTCTGCTGGTTTGTTTACAAGCGACCGAAATGAGTCCTCCAATTTAGCCAACATTGCCGACATGTCGCGCGCTTTCACTTGAACTTCGGCATCAAGAAAATACCAATTTTATGCCCCTGTTCGTCGACCAGGGCGATTCACTTGAAGCAGTCTTTGTTCCTGGTTGAACTGACACCCTTTGCGCAGTTGAATTGTCTCTCCTTGACGAATAAGACTCAAAATTCGAAGCCGATGTGCGCAAAATTCATCCAAACAGCATGCCGGAAGTTGCCCATGAAACGCATGCGCGCAGATTTCATTCACGATTTGGGGAGCATTAAATTTATAAAATCTAATAATTACTCTTTGTCACAATGCTCCTGCAATTTCAGTAGATATTAACACATTCAAATTCATAATTGCAGAAATGCTCACCTGAAGATTATTGCCAATTTCTCATAAAATGCCCAGCAGCGCCGATCGCACGTGATAAAACAACATTCAATCTTCGCGGAGTAATGTTGAGCACTATTTTTATTCAATAATAAAATATTCCAAAATACCAATTTTCCTGATTAAATTTTTATTTTCAGGCACAAAATAAGGTAATAATTATCGAAATGCAAATGTGGCAAATGCGCGAAGGAAAAATAATTCATAAAAGTGACTTGGAATGGCGGACTATTTTTTCATAATATCCAGCAGAATGGAAGCTGGGGACATGGGGAGCCATTATGTGTTCTGTTCTTTCTTTCATGGCGACGAAGAACGTAATTTTGGAAGCGGATTCTACAAATAATTTGGGAACCGTTGTGGACCAAAACGTCAAATAATGTATTGCGAGTTCTAGTGAACGTTTTGGGACAGTTTGAGACCGTTTCATCGGCTGGAAAGGTTGGTTGAAGCGATTTTATGTGGGGCCGTCTGGGTCGGAAAAGAACGGTTTTGTTGTTGGAAATCAAAATTATGGAATGTTTCACAGACGGATATTTCGGTTATGAATGAATGAATTCTCACAATCTACCAAGGAGTTGTTGAATTAGGGTGACTAGAACATTCGAGTCAAGTTGAGATTATTGTGCACTTGTGTTTTTGTTGGATTTCATACTGAAGTTTTTTTTGTATTTTGAGTTGGGTAGTGACGGCTGTTCTTTTTCCTCCCTCCGCAAGGAAACCCTGAAATCTTGGGAGACAATAAGTTGTGCTAATACCGTTTCTTTTTGTTCTGTTTGAACAGTAACCCTACCCTGCCACACCTCCTGTGTTGTTCTAACACCCACTGGTTTGTTCAATGACATGACACTCAATTGAAATTATACAATGGAGTGGGCAGGGATGTTTTTGCTGAATTTCACTCAGTGCAATCATGGTCACTGTAGTGTAAACAGTCACCAATCAGATTACTGATTAGGTAATCTATTTATTCTGGGAAGTGCAATTATGAGAATGTGATCATTGGGTTAGGAAGTGTGAATATCCCATGAAAATTGGAATGAATGAATACAAAGTCATGTCACTTTCATAACCAAGTATTTCTTCAATTATCTTCTTCCTTTGTTTAAGAATTTTCATTCATTCTTCCTTATTTTGCACTGAAAATGAAATGTTTGAACTATGAATTTTTAGTGTGCATCTGAAAATTATAGTTGATTTAATGTCTAGTTGAACTGTGCCATCTCCTTGGCATATTGTGTGATCTTGTCGGTCATGCAGTTGAAATTATTATCTTGAATGTTTAGGTGTCGATAAAGAAAGTGAAACTATAACTTACCTATTTCTTCCTACATAACCGGTAATAACCAGGTTGGCAGTGCCATAATTTAAACTTCCCGACAAGCTTTAATTAGAAATTGTGTGGGCTGCAAACTGGTGTATTTGTCAGTTGGTGTATTTATACATTGTGAGTTTCTTGTTGTTAACATAAAATTTCTTGTCTTTCCAGGGGGTGCAAGATGGTGGCGGACGGAGGGGGACCTCGTCTGGTCCCTTCGACGGGAATGTCTCCAAAAGAACTGTGCGAGAATGACGACCAGGCCACGATGCTGGTCATTGACCCCTTCTTGGGGTTCATGTCTCACAAAATGAATACACGGTAAAAAGATACAAAACGATTGACAAGAGACTCAAGAGACTCAAGAATTTTATTTCTCCACAAAATTAAAATTATACAATTTTGAACTTATTATTGATTTCAAGAAAAGTAACTCTAGTTAAATACAACATGAACAATTAAAATAAATTCTGTGGACAGGATGACCTATCTAAGACAAGGATCTTGTCGCTAGCGACAAGCCAACCTGGGGAATAGGGAAGATCCAGTCATGATATTTAAAAATTGTAGACTAGATTATTATCATTGACATTCCATCAGAAATTTTAAAATCTTTGACAATCGCCAGACATGATATATATAAAATGATAGTAGATCAGACATTGCATTAAATTACTGGAGCATATTTGAACATACTCACAGAAAATTAGTAAGCATATTCTCAACCAACAAAATGATTAGGCTGCTTGTCTTTCTTGTCACTGGTAAATAAAAAGGTACCATGCTCTGACTGTGCCTGCTAACTTCATCTGGACAGAAATTAGGTCACAGAAAATAGGTCACTTAAGAACCCAACCAATCAGAGAGGTTCTATTATAACTTCTAACAGATATAACCTTTCTAAGAACTTCTCTGATTGGCTTATTCCAAAAGTGACCTATTTTCTCTCAAGATGAAGTTAGCAAGCCTTGTAAGAGCCTGACACCTTTGAGTTTCCTAGTGACAAATGAAGACAAGACTGTGTTTAGACCTTGGCCTGTGTTTGGTGTTTAGATGTTGCAGATCTATCTGTAGATGTATTAAAAAAAAAAGGAAGATTAATAACTTGTATTGAACTTTTGAGAATATAAGAAATTTTGTGATTTTAATTTCACAATTTTATTTCAGGTTTCGGCCGGTGAAAGGCAAGCAAGAAGAATGGAAGCAAACCGTGAAGCGGTTTCAGAAGGACCAACATTACGAAAAAGCTTATCGTGATCTAACGGCGGGCGATTGCTTGCGTTCATTCTGCTTGACCAAGTCCAAAGCACAGAGACAAGCTTTCAAACAACATGTAAGAGAAATTCAGGGATAGAGTTTGACAGTTTGTTAAAATTTTAATGAAACAGGATATATTATTATTTTCTTCAATAGTGTTGTGCCGGTTCCCGAAATTTCGGTTCGGTTCGGTTTCACCACTACAACCGAAACTCGAACCGAAGTTCAATCTAACAACCGAGTGTTTCGGTTATCGTATAATATCTAATTTTATTGAGAAAACGACGAAATAATCCACAAAATGTCAATCTGTTGATGTATTGAATTTCTGGACCGCAAAACGATTTTGCGGACCGGGCGCTGAACAGCGGATCGCAAAATCGTGTCGTGCACATTGCGGACCACGTGAATTGGTCTGCAACCGAAACTCGAACCGAAACCGCGGTTTTGGGTCGGAAAAAACCGAAAACCGAACCGAACGAAAAATATCACAACCGCCCAACACTAATCTTCAATATTTTCAACTAAAGTCAGAATTGAACTTGTCAGTTGTAAGAAACATTAAGTTATCCAGTGTGCGAAATAGTGGACGTCCGATCGTCCTGACTACCAGAAAAATGCTTTGGACTAGTGAAATTTTACTGAAAAATGAATAATCACTATGTTAATTTGTGTGCCTTCCAAGTTCGGACTAGGGCTTTCTGAAAGCCATTTCTCACACTGAAGTCATCCATTGTAATAAATTTGTGATAATTTTACTTTCCTAAATCATTTTACAAGCAAGCTAATTTGGTCTCACTATATACACGTTTAAAGTTATTATATATTTTAACTGCTGCCCTCTGGTGTAATTTATTTGCAAAGGATCAGCAGCTTCGTCAATGATTGGAACTTGAAAAATTGTCAATTTAAAGTTTCCTTTAACAGTTGCTGTATTCTCCCTTCTAGTTTTGTTGTTGTCTTTAATAACAATTATTTATTTAATTTTTTCACAGGTTTTCAGGTATCTAGGAATGTTTGACGCCCAAGCTGGTTTTGAGATAGCTCCATGCTATCGATACAGCATGGAGGGAGAAGTTGGTGGCAAGATTGTATCAACAAAGAAATGGTAATTATATGGATTTAAATTGTCCTTGAAACCTGACCATTGTTTCCCTGCATATTTGTTGTTGTTTTTTTCTCCAACAAATTCTCAAAAAAGAAAAAGTCTTTGTGTACCCTGCCCCCTTTTCAAGGACACGTAATCACATATGCAGTGAAAACTCAGTGATCAATAATTGTATTGTTCTGTGTTTCTCTGCGATTGTGATGGCCTTATATGCATGAATATCCTATGTTTGTGCTTTTGAATTTATCCGTATGATTGAACTTCGGTAATATTTGTTTATGAATGGACTATTATATCTTGAAGAAATTTTGTGAGATATACTTTGACGTAAACAAGTAAAGTTACAATATTTCACTCAATATAAATGGAACTTGCAGGAAGCTTGTGAACTTTGATATAAATCTACAACACTAACTTATGGGACATGATATATTCAAAATTATTGGGGGGGGGGGAAGGTGAGCTCAGTTGGTAGTGCACTGGGCTGCGAATAACTGGGCTTCAACTCTGGCTCTGGCCAAGTCCTATGATGGATAGCAGTTTCAATCAACCTTCACCTCGTTTCTGTGCCCGCCCTCCTGTCTTGATTAGCCTACCAAATGCATAAATACAGGACGTGAAGCCCTTATCAACCATCTGTCCATCCCACCCCAATTGGACAACCAGGTGCATAAATACAGGACGTAAATTCCCAATCATCCATACATCCATAATCCATTCATTGATCAACGACAATCTATTTTATTATCTCTTTTTATTTTGTAGGATGAAGGGTGAAAAAGTGCACATGTTAATTGGCTGCATAGCAGAACTGTCCCGGGAAGAAGAAGCTTTACTGCTGGCTCCGGGGGTCAATGACTTCAGCGTGATGTTCTCATGCAGGAAGAACTGCGCTCAGTTGTGGTTGGGGCCTGCTGCTTTCATCAATCACGACTGTCGACCTACTTGCAAGGTATGCGAAATCAAACTTTCTTTATGGTAAATCAAACTTTCTTAATTAGTTTGGTTGTAGCTTTATGACAGCTAAATTTTTGACCACAACAGAATTTGCCAGAAACACTAGGATTTTCCATAACGTCAACAGCTTGCAATACTGTCTGAAACCCTTGCACAATATTATGACAGAATCATCTGATCTCTTGAAGTTGAAGTAAAGGCACAATGGTTCATTCAAAGAACTGAGACTGCAGACATTTGTTACCTCAGAACAAACTTTTTTTCACAGATAAATGGATATTTTCAACATTGTCTCTTTTTCATTTCAGTTTGTATCAACCGGCAGAGACACAGCCTGTGTGCAAGTATTGTGTGACATAGAGCCCGGAGATGAAATCACTTGCTTCTACGGAGAGGACTTCTTCGGTGATAACAACAATTACTGTGAATGTGTCACTTGTGAGAGGTAAGTGGGAGGATCTGACGTTTCAGTGTTGCTTGAAAAATTCTCAAAATAAATACAGGACGGAAAGCCCGAATCATCCATCCATCTCAAAATGAATTTCTTCTCATTCTCTGATTTCTCTCTTTGGTTTCAATAACACACAGCAAGGGCAAGCTGGTTGTCTTAAAGCACATGGAAAAATCATGAAAACTTGTACTCTTATAGATATAGAAAACAATTTTGATGTTGTGAATTAATATTTGATGTCATTAGTTCTATAAACCATGATAAATTTTACTTTTTTTTAAATTCAGTAATCGTCCTTGGGTCGTTCAATATTTTCTCAGTAACATCTTTAATAGCTGAGATGAGACTTTCAAAAGCTGACTTGAATCAAATTTAAAAGATATTGTTTGTCTTTAATATTGTATTCTGTGCAGTTCCGTAAGTATTTGGCTTTGTTTTATAACAGGAGAGGTACAGGAGCTTTCACGCCAAAGAACGTCTCTCAGAAACAGCTCTTGACCTCGGCTAACGGCTACCGCCTTCGTGACACAAACGACCGGCTCGGTCGCGAACGAAAAGCGGCCGCTGAAGATAAAGACAAGGACGAAAAAGAAGAAAAAGAGGAAAAAGGAAAGCCCTTGGAGAAAAATCAGGAGAAGAACGTTGCTACCAAAAAGCGCACAAATAACAACAACAACAACCAAACGGACCATGAGACCTCTGGTGGCAACGGCGGGAAACAAATTGGGGTTCCCGTTAACCCGCACGGTAGGCTGGAAAAAAGTTGGTATCGCTTACGCTTAAGATATTTTCTTTTCGCTTGTCTCATGTTGCCCTGTTTAGGGGTGTTATTTTGTTTTAACTCAGTTATTTAACCATTATTAACTTAGTTATACGTGTTGAATTGGTTACTTATTAACTTGTGTTCCAAATTAAGTTGAGTTAAGATTAGTGAGTTGAAATACTAAGATTTATTCCTATTAAAATGCAGTGCCATACTTAACGTTTTTAGTCTGTCTTAAGATTAAGGCCAGATTAGCTTCGTATAGGTCATGATTAAGGTTTTTGAATAAAAAAAGGTTTAGACTGTTTTGGTCAGATACAAAAAATTTCCGTTTATTGGAAAACTTTGGGAGTTCAAAAGACTTCAGTTGTAAAATTTTGAATGACATTGCCCAGGCCTGGCAGTCACATTTCAAAGCTTGTCAGATCAGGGTTATGTGGCCTCGTCAATGCAAATATACTGGATGCAAATCTGTCGACTGTTAGATTTATAAATACAGGAAGGCTTTAAGAAAACTCAGCTCTCAATGATCCAGTAATTATAGGAATAAAACTTCTCGAATAACTCAGCCCGCCAACCTACCAAAGTGCCTAAAGTATTGGTATTCCTTGTATAATACTTGATGTTAGGTTTCTATACCGAGGATCAAAATTTTAAAAAGTATTAAGAAAGTACGAGAGTTAAGGCTTAGGACAAATTTCTGCTTATATGCAGAGGTTTAAGTAAAAAGATATTAGGTTGATCAACGGTCAAGGTAAGTAGATTGTCGAGTTTTGTCCCCTGTGCTTTTTCCGGTGAAGTGCTTGCACAGCCTTGCAGTGTATTGCTTTGGGAGAGTTCGAAATGTGCCTTTGGATGGTCGTGAAGTTGATTTGTAAATTCCTCCTTTTTCTGGTATTTAGAATGTGAAATGTTTGATTGACAACGTGTGCCTGATTTCTCGTTTCTGTACTTTGTCATGGGCAGTGTTCCAGCTAGGCGATCTGAGCATGGTGCCGTGCCATGCCCGACCCTGGTCTGCCATGGGAAAAAAAAATTACTTTTTTTCAAAATCTTTAGAAATTTTTATTTTTTGAAAATTTTTATTTGTTATTTTTTTGAGAATTTTTTTTTTCCAAAATTTTAATTTTTTTGGGAAAAATCACGTATTTTCTAGAAAATGTATGCCCGTATCAAATTCTAACTGGAACACTAATGGATGTATTGAATATATGAAGTTTTGTGGTTCTGAATTGTGATTGGTTACTGTCTAAAGAGTATTACAGAGCTTTTTAAAAATATTTTTAGGAAAATAATAACAATGATGTTAACATGGAGAGAAACTTGAGAGATCGAATAAATTACTGAACATTTCTGTTTTGTTGCTCTGTGATACTCTTACAAAACTTCAATGAATATGTGAACCTTTTTGCATGAAAGCATGGTTCTGTTAGTTTTCTAAAAAGTTTGAACCCTGAAGTATTCAATGAATATTACTTTTTGTCCCGAAGAATGTCAATGTCCTCATGTAGTAATGGCCGTGAACTCATGCTTATGAAAATAATAATATTATGTACTGTTGTTTGTTAAATCATGGCTAATGATCGAAAGCACCATATATATCTTAAAATCCGATCTGGTGTAATAATTAGCTTTGCCCACAGCTTTATGAGGCTTGTACATCAATATCTACACACTTTATGACAATACTCACAATGTGTTCAGTGATCCACTGTTCACAGATCGCTTGCAAATCACAAAATTAGGCCTTGAACGTTCAATCATTGTGGCTTGAGCATGCACCTGCAAATTGTTATTGTACTTATAAGTGAAATAGTGATTAAAATGTGAGAACTTCTCACTCAAATTAAGCGCTTGTCTCTTGTTAATTGAGGTCTGAAGTCAAGTGGATATGGTTGTGTTTATTGCACTGGATATTATATATTAATGTAAGTTGTTGGATGTTTGCACATATTTGGTGTGTTTTGAGGGTAATGTTACCACCAGGTGTCACTGTGATCAAGTCAGGTGACCAATTAATATATTTGTGATGTCAGCAGTAGTGTGACATCATAGATCTGTGAAAATACTTCAAAATTGGCCTGGAAATTTAACACAGGGCTCAAAGTTGGTTTTTTGGAGTCTTTGCCAAAAACTAGAACTTAATGAATCTCTTTATTTTGAGCCCTGAGTAAAATATACAATTTTTAGCATCCTTATCTTGTTATCTGACTTGGTAATAGTGCCTGGTGAGAACTGTACCCTATTGTTTCCATACAGGATGTCACAATGTATTTGTTCTTATTGATTTGTCCTTGTCTTCCAGAAAATTGGGACAAGCGTTCAAACAATCTGCAGAAAAACGCCCACTTGTTGACAGCAGCGGAACTAAAACGGCGAGGAATTACCCGATACGATGCGGAGATACTGTTAGGTCAAGGAATTAAGTTACCCGATCCTAAACCGGGCCGAGAAACTCGGACTAGATCTGGGAGGATCGACGTGCCGAAACCCGAGACTCGGAGGCCCCACACTCGCGCCTTGCCTCTTCGTAATAAGGGTCGGTTCACGCGGAGCCGACCTGTCGTCGAGGAGCCTACAACAATTCCAGAAAAGGAGGAGAGCGTAAAAGCTGAAAATGTTACAAATGCTGCAAATGTTGCAAATGTTACAAATGAAAATGCAGGTGCAAGTGCTGCAACAACAAGTGCAACAACAAGTGCCCCTACCACCAGTGCTACAACAACTAGTGCCCCCAGTGCAGGGCCAGAGGGCAGCACCAGCAGCCACCCTAACCCTGAATTCAACTTGAAAGAAACGTACTGCAGTCGGAGGGATATCCTCTTCCACCAGGGGGACCACAGTCCGTTGCTACGGCATCGGAGGTTCAGTGGAGACTGCTCCCCCTCTCGGACGAGACGTTTAGGTTCGGGAGACCGCGTATCGCGATCTCCCGCAGGTCGAGTGTTGCGCAACAACTCAAACGCTCAGAGCATGAGTCCTTGCACCACTCAGTGTGCGAGCACTCAATGTTCAAATAACACTCAGGGTGCCTCAGGGTCTACTAACCCATTGGAGGGTAACAGGAGCCCAAGGCGAACTCGTAGCTGCACTATAAGCCACTCGGAGGAGGCCCAAGAAAAGATATTGTGTCTCCCCGATTCCACGAGTAGCGACGTCACTGACGTGTACACTCCTTTAACAGTCGACGTCAAGACAGAAGTGCTAAGCATAGGTGACGATAAATCTGATAAACTAGAGTCACCAAAAAGCCCAAGATCTCCCCGTAAAAAGACAGACCAAATGCCGAGGTTGCGTAAAGAAATCGATCTCTCCCCCGCCAGAAAGAAGCCAACCTCCCCCGAAAGGCCCGAGCCGGTCTTAACACGGCAGACGAGAATGGACCGCAGCAAAGAAATGCCTATTCTCATCAAAGAAGAAGTGCCAGATGGAGCTGTGGCTGATCTCTCGGACAAAGCTGCTGCTGCAGCCGCAGCCCCCGTTTCCACGGTAACAGAAGACAGCTTTATAGACGTGGAAACGGTGACCCCTAATCCGATGGATGACCACTATCGGTTGACCCACGGCCACGCTCGTTTATGTCGAGAGTTGAGGACTACCCCATGTTGGCGTAATAGAGGGGACGCAGCTGAACCAGAACAGAATTCGCAAGATTCGTGGTCTGGTTTAGATGCGTTGGAGAACCACGCAGAAATAGAGACGGACCAAAGAGAAGACTCTCCCGACCCAGAGATAAGCTGGAATAACTACGAGACTGAACGTACGACCGATTTAGGTTTAAAGATCCGATCCACCTCTAAGTCGCCCGTGTGTGTTCAGTCTCCAGTGTCTCGCCCGAGCAAGAGGCGTTTAAAAGACTTGCAATACAACGCAGAGCTCCAGGAACAACACGGTTGCAAGGTGCCCAAATTGACGATACGAATGCGCCGCGATCTAGACTCTGACTCGACGTCCTCTAGCACAGGCAGCAGCAGCAGCAACAGTGGACAGTCTCAAGCCCCGCCCATTTACGAGGTTCTCACGTCCACGCTACCCTCCCAGCAGCAGCAGCAAACCCTTGACTCCCCCTCCCCGCCTTTAAAACGGAAAAAGTCCAAGAAAAAGAAACGCAGTCGTTTCGCTTTCCAGCGCGAATTCTGCGACAAAACTGCCCCCAATGGCATCAGCTCAGACTGGTTTGCGGACGAATCGGTGGTTAACTCCGCCGTGAACGCAGAATTCGCTGGAAACATCACCCAACCCAAACGATTCCGGCTAAAATTCGGTGACAGTGCAATTGATATTCCTATTTTGTTGCCGGGAAAACACAAATCTCATGAATATATGGTTTCTCAGTAAGATTGCCTCATTTTGAAAGATGTGTTCTACAAGATATGTTCTACAAGATATGTTCTACAAGATATGTTCTACAAGATATGTTCTACAAGATATGTTCTACAAGATATGTTCTACAAGATATGTTCTAAAACATATGTTCTAAAACATATGTTCTGAAACATATGTTCTAAAACATACATTGTTCTACATGAATCCTCTGAAAGATATGTCCTGTGAAATATGTTCTACAAGATATGTTTTACAAGATATGTTCTGCGAGACAGGTTGTACAAGATATGCTGTAGGCATCTTATGTAGGATATGTTTTGCAAACTTATCTTTTGCTAAGTATGTCTCTGACGATGAATGTCGAAAAGTTTGAAAGTATTAGGAATTATATTTGATAGCATGGTTACTAGTATGATGCATGTAGTCGTATGGATATGTTCATTATGTTCAATTTGATAATGTTAAAATTCAGGTACTGTTTTGTATACGTCGTATACAATTAATATACTTAACATTATTCAGCGCTTATTTTATGTACATTAAATTATTATTTATTAGATTCAAGAGGGATCTTTATTATGGAAGTTAAACTAAATTGTGTAGTTGCATTTTATTTTGTATGGTCACACTCGATGCATGTTTTAAGTTGGCAAAATTTACTCTGAAATTGCATTAAGTTAATGTTGAATTTGCTCTGATAAATTTGCATTGATGGATTTATATTATGCTGTATTTTTGTAGTGCCTCGGTTTAAAATGGTGAATCTCTGTGGAATTTCGTTGTTCTTAAATATCTTAAATATTTATTTATCAGGTTTAATAAGTTTAATGCATCTATAGTTACTGTAAGTTTGTATGGAGCCTTGATCAATTGTTGTACTGAAAAATTGAAACTTGGGTTATGTATCATGTAGTAATTACGTGGAATGAGTGAAAAATTCTAATTCCGTTGAAGACTTTGTAACATCATGTCTGTCTGTCTAAATTAGGTTACCAACTTGTTATAAAAAATGCGTAAATGCAAGACGTAAAGCCCCAATCCCCATCCTTTTGTAACATCATGTGTCGGGCATTCTGATTGGATGATAGAATCATGTGATCTACAGATTTCAACCAATCACATGAATTATTTTGTTTTGTTCTATTTTGTTTGTTAATGTATGGATTTTGTCTAAATTTGAATAACTGGTTGAGATTATTTATGATTTGGCTTGATTCTGTCAATTTTGGTAATAACAAGTTTCAGGTGTCAATTTCTATGAAGTTGTCTGAAAAAATCTTCGATAAAATTGAGAAAGCAAATTTCGTATTACATTCATCCATTCCCCGTATTTATTACCATGATAATGCCCTTATAACTAACTGTATACTTGAATACATTAGGCTAATAATTAATGTAAAATAACATTAATATAGCGTGAAGGAAATATACTGCATGTCTAGTCTTGTAAACTAAAATACAAAGCTCTGGAAAATTGGGAGAATTTAATAGTTCTCCATGGAATGTATGTAAATAATCTACATATTTAGATGTAAAGGAGTTTTAGGCTAGAGTCAGCATCGTGAAATGATGAATTTGAAATTTAACAGATTCTCGAAATGTTTGTAAATGAAGCTTTCACGAATTGACGTTTTGAGATGTCGTCTATGTAAAAAATGTATTCGAATGTGCCTAGTAAATATCTGATATGAAAAGGTATTAATGTACTCAAGAATTTGAGGTGATATCTGTTTATTATAATCTGAAAGTGTAAAAATTCACTTGGATATATTTGAAGTATTCGATGAAATCTGAATTTTGAAATATTTAAATTTATAACAGACCCATCCAGTTTCTTCCAGTTCTTGTTCTTAACTTTCTAAAACTGAATTTATTATGAATTACTATAAATACAATAATACTATGTTAAGTAACAGTCATTTTAATAGTAAGAACTAATGAGTTTATGATATGAAATCAGATTATCCGTTTGTGGCGTATGGCTTGAATCGGATAAAATTATTGTTCAAAGAAAAGGGTTGTCACACATTCAATAAAACAGAAAATACCCTTGTATTTCTCATTTATAAGACCCAAATTTAATAATATTGCATGAATTTGACTTTAAATCTGTTGAAATATATAACAAAAAAATATTTTTTCAAGAACCAGATTTTCAATTTCTTTTTTGGAAAAACCTTTTTGGAATAGGCAGTAGTGTTAAAAGTAACCAATAGGAATATATGAAAACTATATGTACAAAATACGTAGAGAATTTAAGATATATATGTGAGAAATTGACAAAACAACAAGTTATTATAATTTTCTTAGAAAGCTCTATGAAAAACCTGTTTAATCTTGTTTTCTTAATGTGTGAGAGCCCCAGATAAACTAACACTTGTGAATAGCAGTTTTGTATGCATGATTTGAATGCAAGGTAAGTTAAGGTATATGTGTCTTCTGCTCACGCCTTGCACAGAAGGTGATTCAACAACACTAATAGGGTACCTCTTATAATTGTGGTTGATATGTCTTTTTATATTTCAATTGTTAATTCAGGAGCAGAATAAACTGTACAGAAACTTGGCGTTTAATATTTTAGTCCTTTTGTGTTCAAATTAGCAATTAGCATTGATTAGGGATGTATGTGAATGCTTTGTTGTTATGGGGGAAGGTTTAGTTCAGTGGTAGTGTGCTGGGTACCAAATTGTCAATGCCAATCGCTGGGTCCTGGGTTCGAATCCAGCTCTTGCCGGGTCACCTTGGCCAGTGTTAGACGGCTGTCTCAATCATCCTTTACCTCATTGCCGTGTCGTCCTGTCCTCATTAGCCTGCCAAGAGAGAGAGAGCAAATTAGCTTTATCTAGCACAAGTTTTACATGAATTTCATATCTGAGAGAAATCATAAATAGTCTAGGCTTTATATCATCGAGACTTTTAAAATGATGTGCAAGGAGACCCACTGAAGCAGTGCTTTTGGTTGGCCACAAGTGCATAAATACAGGACGTCAAGCCCCAATCATCCATCCATCCATCTTTGTTGTTATGGATAGGTTCGTGACAGACTCCCGAGAGTCCCTCTAGTGGTATTTGCCAAAGATATGCAGTCTCTGCTTGCATGTTGTATGTTAGCCCTCTAGTGGTCTTGTGGCTGGGTTCATGATATTCAGAGGGGGGAGGGGGTAGGGTTAGTTGGTCTAGTGGTATTGCTCAGAGGGGTTTTTGCACCAATATTTTTGTTGTTTATATAACTATATTATATATTTGTATCTTACACACAGATAATAGGCGCAAAAACCCCTATGGTAGTGCTGGGCTGACTATTGCTGGGTTCAGGGTTCAAATCCAGCTCTTAACAGGTCACCTGGACGACTGTTTTCAATCATCCTTTGCCTCATTGCTGTGTCCTCCTCCTGTCCTAATTAGCCTACCAAGTGCATGAATATAGGACATAAAGCCCCAATCATCCATCCATCCAGAAGAGTTGATAGGTCTTTTTCATAGCTCAGTGGAATGAGCCATCACCAATGTTCAATCTTTGGTTCAAGTCCAATATAAGGACCAAATAGTTCCAAGTGTAACAATAAGTGTGTTGCTTGGCTGATGACGTCATCACAACAACAATTTCAACCAATCAGCGGGGGTGTGGCGCAGCAGCCCCCATGTGACGTCATGACAACGGTTGTGACGCAATGATTTTATGAAGTAAACAGTCCCTCAGGAACTTCTTATCCGTATATTGGACTTGAGCCCTATCTTTCACTTTGTTCTCAATGGAGTTGAAATTGCTTCGGTACATAGAGGCATGTGAATTTCATCAAAGATCTTTTTTCAGGAATTTGTCTTCTAGGAATTAATCTTCAAGTGAAATCTTGGTCAGAATATCTAAAGTTGATTTTGTAATACATTGGGAACAGTCGTCGATGGTAACACATTGCTTCCTTGGAAGTTGCTATTTTTTTCAGGTTATTGTGTGTTGGGTGTCCGCAAGAGGGGAGGGTTGGTCTAGTGGTAGCATGCTAGGCTGCCAATCGCTGGGTCCGGGGTTCGAATCCAGCTCTTGCCAGGTCACCTTGGACTGTTGGATGGCTGTTTCAGTCATCTTTTGTCCAGTTGGCGTGCCTTCCTGTCCTAAGTAGCCTACCAAGTGCATAGGTACAGGACGTAAAGCCTCAATCATCCATCCATGTCAATGCAGTTGAAATTGCTTCACTACATAGAGGCATGTGAATTTCATCAAAGATCTTTTTTCCAGGAAATTATCGTAGAGTGATTATTTCAGTGAAATCTTTGTCAGTTTATCGAAAGTTAATATTGTTATATGTTGTGGACAGTCGTCAATGATACTGTATTGCTTCCTTTGGAAGTCGCTTTGTTGTTTTGATTGTGTGTTGGATGTCCTCTACTGTGTGCAATGTGAGTCGCAACTCGCCTTTCGTGTGAGTCCTGTAACTGAAGTTACTCCTCAAATGCCTGAGTAACTCGCACTGTGACCTATTTCAAAGCCTCACTGATTGCTCGTCAAGTCAAAAAGTAACTGGTTTTTTTGAAGATGGCTTTATTTTTTCATTGTAGTTAGGTCTATTTAGGTGTGACCGAAAAGTTCAGAGTGAGAAAGTGTCACTTTTTACATCCCCTTTGCCGCTAAATAGCCGACACTGGTTCTGATGGTAGGCAGGAAACAAACTCTCTCTATTAAATTTCCTTATTTAAGTGCATACGACTTCATCAAATTGCAATGGTTGGTAGTTCTGTGTTTCGTTTGTGTCGTGGGTTAAAAAATTAAGTTTGATACAAAGTGCTCTACTTTTACCGTAGGGCATGTGATTTTCATCTGATATTATTCAAGCGTTTTAAGTGATTTTTATGAGCGTAAATAGCCCACACTGGTGCTGATGGGGGCGTAAAAAACAAACTCACTTATGGGCGTAAGAAATTCAACTCTCGAGAGAAAAATGTGTATTTATAGTCCAGCTATTTTAACCTCGACAAACCGATTGCTGTTGGATCTTCCTGCATCATGTTGGAGTTTTGGCAATCTAGGAATATTCCAAGAAGTGTCCAGATGTTCGTCCATGTTTATGTTTCTTAAATTGCCACATGTACATCTAATGTTTTGCTGGTTTTACTTTAGAATTAGAGGAAATTTTGAACTATCAAATTAGATGCTGATAGCCTGATACTAAGTACTAATAAAAGGAAATATTTAATGAAAATGGGATGCTGAAATGAAAATTGGATGCCCAAATAGTGGTAGCGTGCTGGACTGCCAATTGCTGGGTCCAGGGTTCGAATCCAGCTCTTGCCGGGTCACCTGGGCCTATGTTGGACGGTTCTTTGAACTCCACAAAGCAAAAGTCTAACGCACATCCTTGAATTGCTGTTGTATTTATTCTTGTAAACTTGTTGCATAAAACTTGGTTAACGTGATGCATGAAACGTGTAACGTGGAGTGTAACGTGTTGTAACGTGATACTTGAAAGCTATTTAAAAGCTATTTGCTTCTCTAGCTGTCAAGTCCAAATAACATACTAATTCAGAGGTGGCCACACCTCTGTTTGTTTCCGTACGAATTGTCAAAATGCAGGTTTTGGAGGATTAAACTTTTGGTTTGTTTTTGGGGTTTCTGGGGCCAATTTAACCACTAAATACTGTCGGCATTGGCCTTTTATCTTATTAAGCTTTACATGTGGGTACTCACGATGTTGTCCTTGCTTACTAGCTTGAGTATTCTTGCTTGCAAATTCCCTTGTTTTCCGAGAAAAGGACTCTGCAGATCGACTAAAATCTTTCAATTTCGCGCTGGGAGGGGTCAGCCTAAAATGCGGGCCATACGGCCGTAAAATGCGGGTCATACAGCCGTAAAATGCGGACGATCAGTCTCAGACAACTCCAAGCAAAGCTATGCATTGGAAGTGTGGACTGTAATCCAGAATGTCATCCAATTGGAGGTGTCTTTATTGATTGCATTAACCCATAATGAATTCATGACACTCCCTAGGCCCACCATCCATGATTACCAGATTTGAAATTAATTGCACTTTAAATGTTGTCTTTACAATATTAAAAGTTCTGCCTTTTGCACTATGACACTCGAAGTGCAATTTAGCCAATTAGAGGCTGATGCCAATTACTGAATTAGCACTTTCATTACAGAAGTTACATAATAATGCTTTTCTAGTTCTTTTCTAATTCTTTTCTCTGTATTTTATGTTGTTATGGAAATAATATATCTCTGACTATTATTAGTCTTTATTCGTACATATGTAATATACAGTTAACAATAAATTAGGACATAACAACAATAAAAGGGAAAAAAAAATTATTAAAAAGAAGAAAACAAGAAGAAAGAGAGAAAAATCTGACCCCCTGAGAGTGAACATCTCTCCAAGTCTCTCACTTACTTCTTGAGTAACAAAGCAACTTTCAGGTATTAATTTAGGCCTCATGGAGATATATTCAATTGGATGACATATAGATTAGTGTTAAGATGCAGGCCAAATGAACACAAAACTGACAAAAGGCACCCTTTCATATCATGATCCCAATATAAATTTACTGCAAGGTCACACTAGATGACACTTCTTATAGAGGTCTGAATTAATACATTTTTCTATTCATACAAATTTGTCCATTTCAACTTAGAATGCAGACCAAAAGTGCCATCATGTTGACCATGCAGACCAAGATGCAGGCCAAACACATCAGTTAGCATTTTTAAGTTTCATGAATATAGATTAAGACCATTATGTTCTGCCATCCAAGTTGAATGGCCACCTCCTTTCATTCCGCTTCGCGATATGAAATCTAGTTTATAACTGAAAGTGAGACTCAAGAGCCAAGCCAGAGAGATGACGTCACCATCCTTCGCCTCATTGCTGTGTCCTTTTCCTGTCCTAATTAGCCTACCAAGTGCATTAATACAGGACGTAAAGCGTAAAGGTTACCTCAGTTGGTTATGTAGTAATTATCGCCTAAAGCAATCTGACTGCTTTGGGTTCAATTTCTAAGAATCAGACGATAAGCGTCTATTTGCGTAAGATTGGCTAGATATCGGTTTAATCACAACAATTAGTGTTCAATTTAAGGCTGGGGGTGTTTATTTACAAGATACTTACAGTGGGATAAGGCGACAACCCTCTATGTAAGCTTTCTAAAGTTGTTTTCCAGTCAGTAATTTCTGAGCATCCGTCTCCGTTGAAAGAGCTGGGTAGAAGTGAAGTTTCAAAACAATTTGAATCGTGCGTTTGACCTGACCTGACTTGACCTTGCATAATTTCTAGGTTGAATCAGCGTAATAACTTCGCGATCGCCACGTCTCTTGCGTGATTCTATGGATGTTGTAGCTGGTGTGTCTTGTGTACTTTTCTTCAGTGTTTCATCTATTTCTGTTAAAGCAGCTATTGCTTTCAGAAATAACTTCATCCACTCCTCTGCTTCTTCAATTTCTATATCATCTGTTAGTGTTTGCAGATATTCATCATGGTATTGCTGTAGCTCTGTCACGTCACTGACAATAATCTCTTTGCCAATTTGCAGCTGTGCTGGCGTATTAGCTGGGGATTTACATAATGCGATTTCTTGGAGTAACCATTCTGCACGTGTTGATCTTGCAGATTTTGCTTTATTTCTTCTGTCTTGATTGGAATTTTGTGTGATGATACGGGTCAACAATACCGCACATCTGGATTTTGCAGAGTTCGCTTGATTTCTTCTAGTGCTGTGGCAATGGAGCACATTTGGGAGATAACCCCAACAGAAGGTATAACAAAGCACAACCTATATCATCTTGTGCAGAATATTGTCTGGGATCTGAAAAATATGGTTGTGGTGATTTCAAAGGTGTCTGACATGTTCAAAAGAGCATATATCTGATGTAAAGTAAGTTACGAAAACGAAAAAAATTAAAAATCACTTTTCTGCCTATATGGGCTCCCCTATGAAACTTAAATGCTTCAAAATGGTCCTAACTGATGCCAATGGGTGTAGAATAGTATATTATAGGTAAGATATTGTAATATTTTCTATATTTGACAAAGCAGGGGTGTTTTAATGTCAAAAATTAGCAAAAAAATATTTCATTTTCAGATTTCCGAACCACTTAAATTGCATAATACCAGAGAACTATTCATCAAATGTGAACATATTATACATCAAAATTTTCCTTATTTAGTCCTCTATCCAGTGGTATATAACACATGTAGGTCTGAGTAATAATGTAGCCACAAGAAGACAAAATGCTTCCCCTTACCCTTATTTTTCGAAAATCGCATAAATTTTGCATCTGCAATAAGAAATGTGCAAAAAAGATATTAAATGAATAACAATTGACCACATTAGCAAAAGAAGCTCTGATGAATGCAATTCTGCTTTATTCAGTACATTTTGGGTGATTTATGGGCTTAATTACTATATATATGGTAGTTCATGCATACATTATGGCATAGTATAGGAATGGCCCCCTAATCAACACAATCACGACAGCATTTCCTACCAGCAATTACAACTTGCATTTATGTCTGATTTCATGTTTCTCTTTCAAATTATAACTTATTCAATCACAATGTTTCATATTTTCTACATTGTGCGATATCATTCACATATAAGCCTTGTTTTTTATGACCATGAACTCTTAATCAGATGTTGTAATGTCATTATTAATTATTTACATAATTTCATTTTGTGCAGTAGGTGTTGTGTTTGCTTTTTTGAAAATGTCTTCATGCTTGCTTTAAGAGCTTTTCGATAAGTGACATAAGATTTTTTTGGGAGCAAGTCACACACCAACAAAGAGAATCACCACCAAGGGCCCTTTACCAAGACAAACAAGAAACTAACTTTGCTGAAAAAAAGCTTGCTTCAGAAAGATTGCAACCTTTTTCAATGCTACAAAATTAGGAGGGTGATATTGCAGATAGGCTGCAGTGACTACCCTACAAAGAAGACATAATCCCGGGGACATAATAACTGTCTTGTAAGATTTTGTGGAAGTATAATTTATACACAAGCATAGAAAGACTAAACCTGCTATATGTATGTGCTACAGAGTTTATTTCTGAATGCAATATTAGTTCTACTGAACACTAACCAAACACAACCATGTGCAGCTGACATTATCTAAATGCACAGCTTGTAAAAATACTCTTGGAACCATCCTGCATCCAACGAAAATTCTTACAAGAGAATATCCCAGAAATGTGAGAAGAAAAATGCTGTTGTATGTGGAAATTGAAACAGCATCTTGACAATTCAGAGGGTCTCTTCTGGTCACTGAACACAGACGCAAAAAATGACATTGTGCAGTCAAGTGAAGTCACAATCAAGAAAACACTGCAAAAAGCGTCTGAATTGCTGGAACACATAGCAACTGTTACAATCGCAAACTTAGAGACATTTTCTAAATGGAAATAAAGAGCTGAAGGGATGAGGAAGCTTCCAGGTCCAGACCTGGCTAGGAATTCAGAATGCCATGCTGAAGATACCTTTGTCCGACCACATGTACCTGGAGGTATGTTTCTCAACATACAAAGGCATACTTACCAGATGGAATATGGTCACAAGCTGGCGAAGAACCATCATTTCCACACAGTATGATTTGCAGTGTTGCTCCATCAACCCAACCAGTGTTGGTGAGGTTGATGGAGCATATTATGTCCCACCACGTTTTGGCAGAAGCATAGATTGTAAATTTTTTTTTTTAATTGTGAGGATCCAAGGACCTCGGTCCACGAAGGCTGTTGCCTGATTTTGTCCCACCACTTTAAGAATGAAACTGATGCCCCTGTCATGTGAATTGCACTTAACTTCCTAAAAAATTTTCAAACTGGGCAATATGTGAAAACATGTGAAAACCATCACATAATTATATTGGTGTTTCTTATTCTATGCTGGTGATTTGCCATTGGAAGTCTAATTGAACAGCGGATGCTGGTTGGCAGTGTGCCCACGTCAACCTATGCACCTGGTAAAATCTGGGAGTTAAAGTTCTTAAAAATCATGGTAGAATCAGGATAATAGCTGGTCCTGACATTCACAGCAGTTTCAGCAGGGCTGTATTGAAGCTCTCCAATGATGGTACTTAGATTGCACCAATTGGTACCAAGTCCCAGTTGTCAACGGATTGTCCTGGAGATGAGGCTGTACTTGTACTTGTCATGATGCACAACTTGTCATTGCAATATTGTCTAGCAGGTGCTGATGTACTTTGCACATATTGTGGGATGTTAATGGCAGTTCCTCCTCCCATCGCCTTGAAAAATGGAATTAATCTTCTTATGCTTGCCACTTTAGCAGTGTTTAGATTCAGGAGGATCTTTGTTACAGTTCCCGGCTCTTGGCGGCATGCAATTCCTAGTAACAAATGGCAACCCTCCATTGCACCATCTCAATGGAATAGTGTTGCATTGTCTCTACAGATCCCAGATGAAACATACTCGAGGTGTGGGTGCACTAGGGTGCATCTAACCCCCTTACATCCTTGGATCACCTCTGACTTTTTTTGGGGGTGAGGTTTGGTGTCCTGAATAAAACCCTAAAATTTCATTGAAATCCATAAAGGTCTAGGGTGGCTGATTGCAATTGAAAATTATGCAATATTTATGTTTTTCGATCATTAAAACAATCCGCGGTTCTCCGTAACTTGGTCAATACTAGAGATACATCAAAGATTATGATTTCTCTAGAAAGCCCTGATCAAGAGCTTCAAAATGAATACCAACAACCTATGTTTTCATGCATTTTAAGCAGTAGTCATCTTTTTCAAACAAGAAATGAGGCTTTTTGCAATGACTCTATGCTAGGCCGTATCAAATTGCGACAAAGTTAACTGATCAGAGCCCAACCTTACAAGAAGTTGTGGATGAAGTCGAGAAGACTTCCTGTGAAATTTCAGGTCAATTGAAGACGTCCTTATACCGGTTCACCCCTTACTTTTGATTTTACATTTAAAAATAGGTGATTTTCGGGATTTTCGGGCTGTATCTCAACAACCTTTCCACAAAAAGAGCTGCAAATACACTCAAAATGTGCAGAATGGTCATATTTGGTGTGGTCCATGTGCCCTTTTACCTTCTAGGTACAATCTCTGTTGTTATACTATGAAAACTGGTTCCAGGAACTCAGGGAAGTAATGTGAAGTCCTAATCCTACTGCCGCAACAAGAAACACAAAGAAATTCCATTGCACATCTCACTTTGCATGCAGGCTAAATGAGTGCTTTGGTAATATATTTGGAATTCAAAAAGTCATTGAAGTCATCCCAGTGATAAAAGATGACAGAGCATTATTTGGTAATAGCCTAGATTATGTATCCTTCTGACAGAAAGGATTAACAAGTTTGACATGACCTGCCACGGCTGGAACACTTGGAAGGTCTAGTAATAATTCCATAGCTATTGAAAACTTTCAAACGAAGACAATGTTCATGTGACAGCTGTGAATCCTTTCTCTGATTAAATAAACATTTATTCTGCATGTCTATCTTATCCCCAACAGCATTTCAGTTTAGTTGCCATACCCAAATCAAAATCAAGTCTTGTTTCGCTGACACAAAAGGGTTCCTAACAGCATCTTCTCTGTTAACTTCATCAGCTTGTACACCTACAGTTGCCATTCTCTTATTGTGAGAAGCAGATTCATTCATGTGAGCCTCAACAGCTTTGTATTCTTCTCCAACACTAAAGCCTGAAATGTTCAGCATTCAACAATTTAAAGTCAAATGCTACCGTGACTGAAATATTTCCTGTAGTTTATGGTGACACAGCTGAGGGGAGAAATTCATCCTTGTCAATATGCAGTCCAACATATTTTCTGGCTGTGGTTGCAGAATCAGTAGCAAGTGTAATTATGGGACCAGCAGCTTTTGTTTCCATCTCCCTTTCATTAATTCCATAGTGTCTTCATAAATGTATCATTATGAATCAGGCACATCGTTATCATCATTATATCAATTTTTTGCACATATGCCCAATTGCATTGACCACTT
Organism: Platynereis dumerilii; assembly: GCA_026936325.1. Taxonomy (NCBI): domain Eukaryota; kingdom Metazoa; phylum Annelida; class Polychaeta; order Phyllodocida; family Nereididae; genus Platynereis; species Platynereis dumerilii. The sequence goes on from JAPTHN010000018.1 coordinate 7,941,393, forward strand.
GTGGCTGAACATGGCTTTACCACAGTAGTTCCTCAGCAATGGCATATCTATATTTGCAAACTGTTGTTGAGGAAAGATGGTCTGGGGCACATTCAGATAGAATAATCCTGAGAGTTAGATGGATCATCATCTTTACAATGGCATTAACAATTCATGGAAATCAAGCTCTCCACATTTTTCTATACGTCTCAGTGACCACCTGCCCCTTTTGGAATTCATGATTACATTACAAAATTTAACTGCCATTGACTCGCAGCTTTAACCAAAGATTTCAATTTCTACTTCTAACAGCAAAACAAAAAGTGGTAGGGACACTGACAGTCGTATCTATATGCAACATCCAGTGCAGAATAGCACTATCTTCTTCTCTCTCATCGACGATGTCTTCACCCTTGTATTTGCTCCAACTTGCCAAGTCCAAGCCCTCAGCCCTTGCAGTCTTTATATGTACCAGTTGCTGAATGAAGTGGGACTGACTTACAAATCTATAGAAGATCTTTCCATTTCCTTAAAGTGATGCCTATGTATTTTCAAGACTGTCCAAGATTATTGTCTCTCATAATATAAAATTCTTTCAAATCTCAGTCTGAAGAGATGAGTTTATTTTGTAATTTTTCAATGAATATTCACCCAAAAGGCCATATCTCAATAACCATTGAACCTACAAAATTGAAATTGATGCTAAAATGTTCATAATAACCATTTTTGTATTCAATGCCAATACATTTATATGACCTAAAGTCAATAGTTTTCATATTTTGATGGAAAATACGATTTTTGACATCTGAATAGACGCGGTTTGACATTTAAGCCAGTAGCAGCTGGAATAAGCCTTGAAATTTGGTTTGGTAATATTTTCCTTGTTTCTTGAGACAATGAGCAGACTTTAAGAGGGTCCCTACAAATTTCCATGATAAATTCCCTCTACTTGTTCACAAAATATGAGGATTTTCGGCGTTTTCTTAGCTTTTTAGAGTTTGCAATATTCAAATGAAATCAGCCACCCCTAGGCAACCTTCAAAATGGATGAAATTTGGCAGAATTACTCCTTTCTATGAACCTCACCACCAAAAAAAAGTCAGAAGGGATGTGACAAAATTTTGCATTTTGAGGGGGATCAGATGCACCCTAGGGTGCACTGAGGACTTGTATGCTTGCCCTGTAATGTCCTAAGGACATTAGCTCGGGGTTCGTCTCAGGAATCCCTGTGTTCATGTTTCCTTGTTAATCACATTCTCAGCAAAATATTATGCGTCATTTCACAGAGGAAACGAGTTGAGTGATCCCTGAATGTCTTGAAAAGCAGCAGAGAAACATTTCAGAGTCAATGGTCAGCACACCAGTGATGTAGTGGAGGTAGGTAGATCCGAGGCTGAGCTGAGAAGGAAAGCGAGGCAGGAGCCACTGAGACTGAGGCCGAGGCCTTCAAAAGTGGCTCAAAGACGCCCGAGACCTCAAACACTGCAGCAAATCAATCACGAATATGGTTGTTGATGTCAAGTGGCGAACTACTACATCTTGTTGAAGCCAAGCAGTTCAGATTATAATGTTTATGGAGAAATTGAAGAAATACTCAGTTCTGACTGGTCAATAGGAAATGATATGGCATGTCGGTTGTTGTGCACTGCAGTTATGACTAGCTAGTGTATTGATGTGACTACATGATTCTTTGCTTGATTTTCAGGATGGCAAGTCATTTTGGTTTGCATAAGTCACACAAAACTATTGAAGGTCAATTCCACAGAAGTGTACCACTTTTGGCATTTTTTTAAATCTTAGTGATCGTCAAATCATTCACAGTAACAAACCAGTATGGTCTCTACTGCCCAAACCAAGTTAAATTTTTCTCATATTGTGTTCCGTTTTGAAATAATCAACATTTTACTCCAATCTGTTCAGAATTTTAGGCTAAAATCAAAATTGAAAGAAGCAGTTGCTTATTATCTTCATACTGATCACACATACATCACAGAAAAGCAAAGTCATGTTTTTCAGGCCTGCAAAGGTACTTGGAAGTTGTTTTTAAAACATGTTTCTAACACTAATGTTGAAGAGGATTCACACTTCATCTACGTTAGACATTTCTGATACATTGTCCCATCAGTCACACTAAAACATAATAAATTGACCTCACTCAGTGAATTATTTGTTTTTGGCAGCTTTTTTTCATTGTTATCTAGTACATAGTGACAGATAACTGGGCATGAATTGTCTTGAAGACTGTTCTCACTCATTTGTATGAAGAATGGTGTGTAAACATTGTCCCATCAGTCACATTCGAACATGATAAATTGACCACATGCAGCGAATTACTTGTTTTTTGTTGATTTTAATCATTATTATTTTGTATAAAGTGACACATAAATGAGCATGGATTGTCCTTTCTAATTTCCAATAATTTTTATGGCAAAAAAGTACTGAAATCCTAGCCCTGAGTAAAAAAAATCCTACTTGGAGCATGGTGAAAAGTTTGGTGATGGATAACTTGTTGCTGAACTGCATGGCAGGGTCTATTAATGTTAATAGGAAATATAAGGACACACAGTTTGGTAAGTTCATATGAAATACAAGTTAAATATTTAGCCAACCTGAGTCCTGAAACATGGCCTCTTATCAATATGATATCCATGAAATAATTCAAAAATAAGATTCATGGAGTGTCTTTGTACCATAATGTGTTCACAGGAACCAGAAATACAAGATTATTTTCAAGGATGGCTTGGATTAATGAGTATTGCAATTACTATCTAAATCTGGTGCCAGAAGCATGGACGCTGTCTCCCCACAGATGTGACAAACAGATAGGTTTCCCATTTAGGACTTTAATGGATGCGTTACTGAAAATGTTTCTGACAAGATTTTTTAGCCTAGAAAATACACTCTAGATGATTCGAAACCCATAGCATAGACCATAATATGCACATTGCACATGTTTTAACTGTGCCGAGCATAAAAAACAACAATTTCAAAAAATTTTTTTTTTCGTATGAAGGGATGGAGACACATCCAGAAATTTTAGAACATAGTTAGATATTAACCATAACTAATCACAAAAAAAAAGTTATTGTGAACATTTGCCCACTTGGTCATTTTGATAGTATAAAACTCCAATTTTCTGACGTTTTTCATTCTGGACTCACATTTGGACTACCGCTACACCTTGAACAATGGAGATATATCTGTGAATCTATTTTTTGCACACTCGTGGCAACACTAAAATAATTTTGTGTTAAATGTATTAAATTGACAATGTCTTCTTTTCTGATCGCTCATTGTGTTACCTTAACATTATATTTCATAAATAATTTGAATCTAAAGACTTCTATTAAATACTTTCGAGATACTGTCCCATCAGTCACAAAGAGGTGTCCCATCAGTCACAGAATGAATGAGGTACTGCTGAAGAACCATTGATCCACCAGTCTAAATGTGGGCCTGATTTGAAAGCTTATCTCAATACAATTACAATGCACTATGACAATAAGGTGTGACATGTGAACTGAGATAGTAATTACATTTTCAGCAAACTCACAAAAAACGGTGGTCAAAAAAGTCCCATCAGTCACAAGAGCATATTTGACCTCATATCAAAACTAAGAATCAAATTCCGGGGATGTTTTTATAGTATTTTGCAACTTCATAGGCATAACAACAAAATGTCATAACAACAAAACCTTCCTCTCGTGCCTTCCATTACATTTCAACTCCTATCAAGGTGGAAAATACATTGATTGTCCCAAAGTCACGGTGGAATTGACCTGAAAACAAAACTTTAAATCCAAATGTTGGATCAACACTGTTTTGACAATGTATCAAATGTTGATGGAAAGTAATTAGTAGACCTACATTTTTCTTTGTATTTCATGAAAACCAATTTTTACTGTTACACCATTGTCAAAATGTGGTTATTTCTCCTTTCTAGCAAGCCAGCAGTCATCCATGTTATGTTGCAGTTGACTCACTTCATTTTTCTCCACAAAATATTTACTTAAAATGATGAAATTATATTATGAAGTGTGACACAGAAGCTGGAACAATTGTTATTTGGAAAGCTGCATACATTGTAAGTACAATGCACCAGATCGTTTCAACACTTTTCTTGATTCCCTGTCAAAAGTGGTCCATCAAGCCAACTTTAGTTCAAACATTTCACAATTAAATCCTAAATTGAATTATAAAGTAACTACAGATCTGCTGTTTTGTGGCAAAAATCAAATTGCATTTTACCCTTGGAACCGTAAAAATGGTATGCATCCTCTCTTGGGAACAACCAGAATGTATATATATTAAATCCTTATAAGCAACAGTCTGCTGTTTTCCATAATTCACTAATATGTTCCTTAGTAACAAAGAAAAAATTAACAACTCAGCTTCATCATCAAGACTGTCTATCATAATATCTCTTTTGGAATAATGACAAATTTCAGATATATTGGCGAAATAAGGGTATGGGTTTGACTCCCTTTGGTCACATACATTAGAAAACTCATGTGTGTCATATATCACTGCCTGGAGGACAAAATAGGGAAAGCAAGAAATCAGATATATAGGCAAGTTGTTGATTGCTTGGTGAGAATTGCTGTCCTGATTGCGTTGATTAGGGGCCATTCCTATATTATGCCATAATATATGCCTGAACTACCATATATATAGTAATTAAGCATATAAATCACCCAAAATGAACTGAATAAAGAAGGATTGCATTCATCAGAGCTTCTGTTGTTAATGTGGTCAATTGTTATTCATTTAATATCTTTTTTTCACATTTCTTATTGCAGATGCAAAATTTATGCGATTTTCGAAAAATAAGGGTAAGGGGAAGCATTTTGTCTTCCTGTGGCTACATTATTACTCAGACCTGCATGTGTTATATACCACTGGATAGAGGACTAAATATGGAAAATTTTGATGTATAATATGTTCGAATTTGATGAATAGTTCTCTGGTATTATGCAATTTAAGTGGTTCGGAAATCTGAAAATGAAATATTTTTTTGCTAATTTTTGACATTAAAACACCCCTGCTTTGTCAAATATAGAAAATATTACAATAACTTACCTATAATATACTATTCTACACCCATTGGCATCAGTTAGGACCATTTTGAAGCATTTAAGTTTCATAGGGGAGCCCATATAGGCAGAAAAGTGATTTTTAATTTTTTTCGTTTTCGTAACTTACTTTACATCAGATATATGCTCTTTTGAACATGTCAGACACCTATGAAATCACCACAACCATATTTTTCAGATCCCAGACAATATTCTGCACAAGATGGTATAGGTTGTGCTTTGTTATACCTTCTGTTGGGGTTACTCCCTGTTTTAAGCCTCTTTTGAGAAAATGCCACAGCACTATTCTATCGTCATTCGAATCTGCCATATTCATCATATTCATAGGTTTCAACTTCTAACTTCTACTCCAAGTAGCATAGCTTTTAACTTCTTTGAACTCGACAAAGCAAAGGTCTAACGCACGTCCTTGAATTGCTGTTGTATTTATTCTTGAAAACTTGTTGCATAAAACTTGGTTAACGTGTGCGTGTAACGTGGAGTGTAACGTGTAACATGGAGTGTAACGTGTAGTAATGTGTAACGTGATACTTGAAACGTGGTTACAAGCTATTTGCTTCTCTAGCTGTCAAGTCCAAATAACATACTAATATTATAACTGAAAGTGAGGCTCAAGAGCCAAGCCAGAGAGATGACGTCACCATCCTTCGCCTCATTGCTGTGTCCTCCTCCTGTCCTAATTAGCCTACCAAGTGCATTAGTACAGGACGTAAAGCCCCAATCATCCATCCCTCGACTGCAGGTCACTTGTTCCGGGTTTTGAATGCAGTTCTTACCAGATGCCGGGTGTCCTAAACCGAAGCAGGACAGCAATTTCAATATCCTTTGCCTCGTTGCTATCCTCCAATCCTAATTAGCCTATTATTTCAAATGCATAAATACAGGACATAAAGCCCCAATCATCCACTCTTCTTTGATCCAAAATGTTCCATATTTTGTATTAAGTTGGTGTATTATCAAATCAATTTCAATGGCATGTTATTTTCATCTATGTATCAGTTCAAAAACATTAATTAATTAATCATCATTTACTAGTTCATACATCACATTAATTAATTAATCATCATGTATCAGTTCATGAACATTGTTTGAGACGATAGCCGATCTAAAATACGCTTCTAATAAACAAGGCGAAGTCTTCTCTCTGATGTTGTTGAAATATGTTTTTCCTCTCGGTCACACTGCAGGCTATTCTTGAGACGGATAACCAAAGCCTTATCTCTAAAGTTCTCTGCAGTGTCAATATTAGCCAAAAACTCGTCTTCATCGTCAATTTCATTGTTGACTATTTTTTGCAATTCTTGGAGATTGCTCATTTTTGTGTCCAAATCTTGAATCTTTTGCCTCAGACGACTTGGTTTAATGGATTCTTCATCACAGGCATTACTTAGGCTTGAAAGTGCCCTGGTGACCCAGCTTTTTGCCTTGCCTCATGAACGTATAGCATCAGACATAAGAGATGTTGTGTGGAACTCTTCTATATACATGTATATCCCGGGTAGCGTCCCCAAACGACACCAATGTTTGAGACTGACTTTAACAGATCTGAAATCTGACTTTAACAGATCTCAAATCTCCCGGTGTCTAATGGAATATAAACAGTTCAACAAAAATAAGTCCCCCTTTTCGAAAACGTGAATATCTCAAAGACCTCTTCTCCGATTTTGGAAAGTTGGCCAGTTTGTAGGCCTGCATATTGACAGTCTGCGTGTGTATTTGTAGCTTTATTGCTAAATTTTTGTCTGCGCCAGCAAACCCCGAGTGCACCTACCCCTCTTTTCAAAAATCCTAAGTTTTGGTTTTTCCAAAAAAAAGTTTACCAAAAGGTGTTTTAACTCCACTCAAATTACTTGTTATTGCATCCAAGGAACCTAAACTGTAAAACTGTTACAAAAGAAGTCCTTAGTTATCTTCTAAACACGATTGAGAAACAAATTTTATCCAGAAATATGATGATGTTTATCAAGCTGGTGGCTCCCTCGCATGGTGAAATTGTTCATATCCATTGGAAAAGCCATGGATTTTTGAAAACAGGGGTAGGCTCACTCGAAGGTTGCCGGCTCAGTGAGGAATAATGCCACTGAGCTATAAATACACACTTGTAAAGTCGATATATGGGGCTATAATTTAGCCAACTGTCATAAATATCAGCGAAGGAATCTTTGTGATATTCAAGTTTATCCAAAGGGGGACTTATTTTTGTTGAACTGTTTATATCTATCAGTACCAATGTCGTTTAGTAGACTATCTTCTACGATTTCGACAACATCAGAGATAGTCAGGAGGATGTTTTTGGCTCCTCTGCTCCCTGACTGAGATCCCGGGTTCTGTCACCAATGTTTGAGATTTTTGGTCTTAAATCTCCCGGGCTGCATCACCAAATAGTCAGGTGGCATTTGTTAAAATTGCAAGGCTACTTTAGACAAGCTGCCAACTCTAGTTTTTCACTTGAACTTTGTGGTTCACACTATAATAAAGGTAATCCAACTTGTTGTCAACATCACACATTGATTTTTAATTATTTTGTAATCAAATCAAATTACGCTTATTAATTAGCATAAAATCGCAATTTGATACAGCTTTGTAGTCAATATGTGCATCATAATGCATGTAATATTATTAATTTTTCTTGATGAATGATCTTATCATTAAGGTGCCAGTCTGGTGGATAACTATAGATATCATAATTATTATAATATAAGTGAATTTTTTACAATAATGACCAATTTGGTGTCATAAATTACAAATTTGTTTGGAGTGCCGAGGTTAATCATAACCACAAGCACTGGAATTTCTCTGGTACTTCTACAGACTATGAAATATCAAATAGTTACACGAATTGATAATTTGGATCATCAGTGATTTATGCACATATCTTAATTTGCTTCCATGCTCAATTGCTCATGACCAATACCCAGGGAAGAGTTGCCGGGATTCCAATCTCAATGTCACAATTGGATAGCTTCATGTTTGACTTCAAATTGTTCTTATGAGAAGACCCATCTAATCCAAAGTTCTTCATTTTCATCTATTGAGAAGGGGTAGTAAATAGTGATGGCAAAATGAATTCCCTTAAGCATATAAAAACAATACTAATTGTATCTTATCATTCTTAGGTGCAACAAGAAAGTTAGGTACCCGTGTCTCTTACCACCAAACTTCATCTGGTGATTGATAATCTTCTGTGATTAGTTGTCATGATCTTCAGACTGGTAGTCTAAAGATTTAAATGAAGAAAGGAAAGTTTATTTTGTGCTTCTGAACTCTTGAACTGGTGAAGTTACTCAGATCTTGCTTAGCGCCACCTTCCAAAGATATTTGGAATAGCATTAAGCAAGCTTTTCGCTGATTGTGTTTGCTTTTTTAGTATTTCCTTTTTAGAAATTACTGGTGATCTCAGAATTTGCAGTGGTCAAAATTCCGTCCAATTGGAAAACATGGACACTGTGAATGAGTATCCTCAATAGGAGCATTTTGAAGAGAATAGGTCAATAGTCCTCAGAAATGGAAGTTTTATGGCATGTTAGTGTGATTAACTTATTTTCTAAGAATTCAACCAGCTTTTCTCTAGCATCAAAGGCAAGTTTAGCTAACAGTAACATTACCTCCAAAGTCTGATGTCTGCTGCTGAAAACTGTCTCGAACGCATTGTACATTGCTTGTATGTTACAACTACAAAGCATGGATCCTCAAGCCTGGAAAAGTTTGGATGACGGCAACAATGATATTTTGTCATTTCATAAAATGACATTTCATTTACAGCCAGATCTGAATCAATAGCACAAGATGATAAATATGGCTATCTTTGACTCGCAGTCAGTGGTAATGCTCTTGAAAAGTATATTTCTCCATTGCACTCTGCCTTTCCAGGGTTGTACAAGAATTAAAAAGATAATTCTTGAGTTGAACCAAGAAAGGCATGTTCACTCTATCATGAGTGATGGAATGGAAGGAAGGAGCAAGATGACCCTGAATGTTACCAAAATTGTCTAAATCCTCACTAAGTAGAATAATCCCTCAAACAAGACCTATGTTATACATTTAATGCAATGACCTAAGTTACTGTAACAAGTCACAAGTGCAGTGTGATATTGGGAACGGTTGGCACTTGGCAGATATTGCAAACATTTATTTCTATGAGAATGGTCAAATTCTCTGAACTTTGAAAATTCACAAAGCACATGAATGGCCCACAGGAAACCACCAGGTGAGAGAGACAATTCCCTTCCGGGTAGCTGTTGTGGCTAACTGTCAACCAGAGTTTGCCTGATTATATATGGCCTAAAAGACCAGGAACATCATCTTCCACCACAGAACCAAAGGTGGAACCTAACCCCCTGCACAGGACTACCCTTTTATTTGAAAGACATATCTGATTATAAATTTATAATGTATCAGGAACCTCACCTCCACCACAGCTTCTGGTCAAGACATGGGTATCAGTTGAATGAATGCTACTATTAGCTAGTTGTTGTACTCCTGTCTGATCAGTACGCCATATCCAAAATGAAAGATGAACACAACAATTCGGAAGAGGGTGACCAACTGGTCACCTTAAAAGTATTTGATGTCATGCATAAGTATCCAGATACAACTCTTTGTGTGTTCTCAGTGGATACTGCCTTCAATCTCTTGATAGCTTTTCATGTATAACCACATCTTCCTATAATTAGACAACCTTGGTTAGGAGTAAAGTTGGGTGATTATGCATACAAGACACCTATAGAGTATAGATACCTGAATTGGTAAGGAGAAAACAGAGCTGATGATATGATAGTGTTTTTTAAATAAACAATGTGAAAATACTGGCTCATTTTATTAAAAGGCATTCTGCAAGCAGATGACACACAACATCTATGATCCATAATTTGGAGTCACAAGCAATGAGACAGAAATTTGACAGTTGAGATGGGAACCACTTTCCAAAAAGGAAAGGAGGGAAAACAACTGCCCCTGGTATACAGTGCACTGATTCCCCATACGTGTACATTTTCAGCATACTAGAATACATGTCCGTGACAGGCCACATCTTCTACCATCTGCTGATTACTACTGGTTTGCTAGTTTACAAGTTCTTAAAAGAATCTTTTACTGCCACCCACCCACAATCGCACATCACCGTGACATCAGAGCATCTTGTCTGGTGCCCCAGACAGCCACAAGACTTGCTTTTACAGCCCAGGATCATCTAAAAGCAAAAAAAAAAAGAAAGAAGCTTAGAATGGAGGTACATCCCCGTACGCCAACATATATATATGTTATTGGAGGAATCTTCAGGAAAGACTATCACATGCAACCTTTAGTCCTGACATATGCATCCAAACAAGAGATTTGTTTCTTTTTAGTGTTACATTAATCAAAGGTGATGTCTAAGGTTTATTTATGACCTTTAAAGTTTTGCAATAGTTTTCAACTGGTATCCCAAAAAAAAATTATTTACCTAGGGGGCCAGAGGGTTCAACCAGACACGAGCTTCTGTAAAAGGTTGTGTAATATGGATGGATTAATTAATTAATTAGACCCTCTGACAGGGACAGCTGCCTTTCCAAACAGGTGCTCTGTCCATGTTACACTCGTTCTTTATTAACTTGGTCTCTATTTCTCTATTTCTATGATACATCAAATTAGGGGTAAAACCCCACATCAGTCACCAGTTTGACCACCTTGACACAAACTTTTTGAACACAATTGTTTTATTTTAAACAGTGTATAGTTTACAGATACAGCAACCCGTTGCCACTCACTGGTAAACAGAGGAAGCTGTTATTGAGTGAATCCAGATTCATAATGTCAGATGTCGAAACTGTTATGACAAGCTTTGTTATTTTTCATATTATCATGATTCTTCAACAGAGGGGTCATAAATCACCTCCAATCCCCCTGAAACCATCATTTTTGGATTCCTTGACCTGAAATACCCCTAATTTGATGTATCGCTTGAACAAATAAGAGAAATAGTGACCGAGTTAACAAAGAACTAGTTTATGGCGGCCATCTTGGACGCCATCTTGAATAACATGGATTGAGCAGCCAATTTGAAAGGCTGTGTACCTTAAGGATGTTCCTGAGGGTCTAAGCATCCAATCCATATGCTACAACCTTTCACAGCAGTTAAAGTGAGGTCGTCCAAAAAATTGGCGTCCGGCCCCGAGGTATTTTTTAGCTTTTTCGATACGAAACTTCATAACGTGAAAAAATAATTAATAAAGCCAATGTAGACATGACAACAAGCTTAGATTTATTCCTTGGAATGTTAATGAAGATATAGCAGTGAGAAATCAAAGTTGGCAAGCACTCCAAAGTAGATTACATATGCCGCCTGACTAAAATGTTTCTTCCCAGGTTCCGGCACCAATGTTTCAGACTGACTTTAACAGATCTCAAATATGCTTATAATAAAACTAGAAAAGCCCGCTGGGGCGCGTGTATTGTTAATGATGCAAAAAATAACAAACAAAAAAATTAATAAATCCATCAGATGTTAGCCTGCCAGAAGTTAGTCAGGCCAAATTGGCTGGCTAAGAGGTGACGGCTGGTCGGCTGAAGCTTGCAGTGGCTTGCAGTGGCTTGCAGCTGAATTTAAACAAATGACTGTCGACTGATGCAAAAGATTTCTGTGTAGCGATATATCTCCCTTCCAATCAATTAAGAGCATGGCAATTTTTATGTGATTTTCAAAAAATGACCTTCAGCATGATAACTTGGCTGCCAATCGCTGTATCTTGAGCTATCTTGGGGATCAAAACCTGCTTTTTTTTTTTTTTTCATTTTAGGCTAACTGGAATTTAATTTACAAACTTTGAAATGTAGGCTATATGGATTTGATTTCATCCAATGATTGAAGAACTTCAATTGAAGTTTTAAGAAAAGTAACATAAAACGATATGTGTCCGCCTGAATCAGGGTGCTTATGGATGAGATGGCCTGCACAGGCAGACTCTTCACTCGTCTTCCAAGTCTATCATACACTCACTCAGTTAGAATCATCCTTCGCCTCATTGCTGTGTCCTCCTCTTGTCCGAATAAGCCTACCAAGTGCATAAATACAGGACGTAAAACTCAATCATCCATAATCTTAAAAGAGCAGAGTGTAGAATGTGAGTTGAATCAACTTCGTCAATCAAATCTACCTCTTCAAAGCCGTGGTAGTGTCTGCCTGCATCAGGGTACTGCTTATGGATAAGACGGGCTGCACAGCCAGACTCCTCACTTGTCTTCTCAAGTCTATCATACACCCTGTTAGAATCATCCTTCGCCTCATTGCTGGGTCCTCCTCTTGTCCTAATTAACTTACCAAGTACACAAATACAGGACCTGAAACTCAATCATCCATGCTCGTAAAGGAGCAGAGTGGAGAATGTGAGTTGAATGAACTCAATCAATCAGAATTAATCTCTTTATGGCTATAGTAGTGACTGGCTGCATCAGGGTACTGCTTATGGATGAGATGGGCTGCCCAGGCAGGCACCACTCTTCTCACTCGTCTTCCAAGTCTATCATGCACCAACAGTTTGAAATGTATGTAGGCCTGATGTAGTAGAAGGTCATGGGTGAATGGCTCTCTATGGGTGGTTTATTTTTTACATTGTTCCAATTATTGATTGCAACAGCCAGATGGGCTGCAAAGGCTGGCACCAGTCTTTCCACTTGTCTTCCAGGTCTGTCATGCACCGACAGAGTAAATTGGGGGTAGTCCTGGTGTGGAAGGAGGTCATGGCCCACGACTCATTGGTGAATGGCTCTCTCTGGATAGTTCTTCGTAAGTTGTTCCAACCCTGGGTTGCTGCAGCCAACACTCCTCTTGTCAGCGTTTACAGCTTCCATTAAAGTTAATCATTGCCAGGACATTGGGAAACTCATGGCAGCACACATTGTCTTAAACAGAGTTCATGTTGCAGTAATAACCACAGTTGCGCTATTGCGTGGTTTTACCCATATGAAATAAAGTTTATCTATCCATCTCTCTAGGACTGCAAACATATCTGGTGATGCCAATCTTCTCCTGCACCTCCTCGACCATCTTCACCAGAATGCGGCTCCATGCACTTCAGTCTTCCATCCTTCCTTTCTGGTCTTGGCCAGGTTGGATGAAATTGATAGGCTTTGACCTCAGACATTCTCAACAGTTTGCAACAGTTTAAATCTGACAAATCCATTCATTCTTTGCATCATTGTCGTCTCCTTCTCCTGTCCGAATTAGCCTACAAAGTGCATAAATACAGGACGTAAAGCCCCAATCATCCATTATCTTAAAAGAGCAGAGTGTACAATGTGAGTTGAATCAACTCCGTCAATTAAAATCGACCTCTTCACCTATTCAAGGTACACATTTTCGTCATTCTCCTCAGTTAATGCCCTTCCCTCCAAATGCTGAACTGCATTCAAAAGGTGATAGTATAGGGCATGTTTAACTCCATGCTTCAATTTTCGTGTTATCAGTGTGATGTCCTCGATGGTTGCTTTCCTCTTCTCACTCATCGTCCAAGTCTATCATGCACCGTCAGTTTGAACCGGGTGTAGTCCTGATGACGAAGGAGGTCGTGGGTAAATGGTTCTCTCTGGGCAGTTCTTCGTAAGTTGTTCCAGCTTTTGATTGCCGAGGCCAACACTCCTCTTCTCATCCTTCGCCTCATTGCCATGTCCTCCTCCTGTCCTAATTAGCCTACCAAGTGCATAAATACAGGACGTAAAGCCCCAATCATCCATCCATCTCCTCTTCTCAGTGACTACAGCTTAGGTTAATCATTGCCAGGACATTGGGAAGCTCATGGCAGCACACATTGTCTTGAACAGAGTTCATGTTGCAGCAATAACCATGGTTGCACTACTCCATGGTTTTACCCTTATGAAATAAAGTTTATCTATCCATCTCTATATTGACTGTTGAAATCTCCGCTGCTGCCAATCTTCCTCTGCACCTTCTTGACCTTCTTCACCCGACTGCGCCTCCTCTTCCAGTCTTCCATCCATCCTTTCTTGTCTTGGCCGAGTTGGATGAAATTGATAAGCTTTGATCTCAGACATTTTGCAACAGTTTGCAACAGTTTAAATCTGACAAATCCTTGACAATCATTACCAGACTGCGCCTCCTCATCCAGTCGTTCCATCTTTCCTTTCTTGTCTTGGCCAAGTTGGATAAATCTGACAAGTCCATTCATTCTTTGCGTCATTGTCGTGTCTTTCTCCTGTCCTAATAAGCCTACCAAGTACATAAATACAGGACGTAGAACTCAATCATCATCCAGTATCTTAAAAGAGCAGAGTGTAGAATGTGAGTTGAATCAACTTCATCAATCAAAATCTACCTCTTCAAAGCCATGGTAGTGTCCGCCTGAATCAGGGTGCTTATGGATGAGATGGGCTGCACAGGCAGACTCCTCACTAGTCTTCCAAGTCTATCATACACTCACTCAGTTAGAATCATCCTTCGCCTCATTCTGTGTCCTCCTCTTGTCCTAATTAGCCTACCAAGTGCATAAATATAGGATATAAAACTCAATCATCCATGCTCTTAAAAGAGCAGAGTGTAGAATGTGAGTTGAATGAACTCAGTCAATCAGAATCTACCTCTTGAAGTCCGGCTGCATCAGGGTACTGCTTATGGATGAAATGCACTGGCGGACACCACTCTTCTCACTCGTCTTCCAAGTCTATCATGCACCAACAGTTTGAAATGTATGTAGGCCTGATGTAGTAGAAGGTCATGGGTGAATGGCTCTCTATGGGTGGTTTATTTTTTGTAGATTGTTATGACTTTGGATCGCCACTCTTCAGTAAATAATATTACTTGACTCCATTGCCATTATGTATATTTGAAATGAATAAGAGAGTTCTTCATATGTCGAAATGATTTTTATTATCCGAATATTTCGGCCTTCAAGCCTTAGTAACTGTTCTTTGTAAGTTGTTCCAACTTTGATTGCAACTTTGGATTGCCACAGCCAACACTCCTCTTCTCAATGACTACAGCTTCAAAGTTAATCATTGCCAGGACATTGGGAAGCTCATGGCAGCACACATTGTCTTGAACAGAGTTCATGTTGCAGCAATAACCACAGTTGCTCCATTCATGGCTTTACCCTTATGAAATAAATTTTATCTATCCATCTCTCTCTGGACTGCTGACATCTCTGCTTATGTCCATCTTTTCCTGCACCTCCTTGACCATCTTCACCAGACTGCTACTCCACTTCTAGTCTTCCATCCATCCTTCCTTTCTGGTCTTGGCCAGGTTGGATGAAATTGATAGGCTTTGACCTCAGACGTTTTGCAGCAGTTTGCAACAGTTTAATTGTGATAAATCCGTTTCAGTGAAAGTGTTTCTCTAGTGCCGAATTCTTGCTGATGGTTTAGTCATTCTTTTCGAACAGATGAACCCAAGTTATAGACAAACTTGTAAATGAATTTGTCCTCCTGAAAAATGGAAGGGTTGACAATTCATAGCATGGCTCAATTGATGACATGTCGCGTTTTACTGTGTTCATCAGAAATCTCGAAACAATGAACGATCCCATGGCACTTAACTCTCTTCCACACAATTTGTGACATTATGAAATAGGTCTGCGAAAGCTCCATTCTCTGTACTGCCACTGAGATAAAGACAGAAAAAAAAAACAACAAAATAACTAATGTCATCCTTGATACCAACCATGTCTGTAAATAGCCCAATCGGGTGCTGACGAGACTTAAAACACCAATTCACTCACTCACTCAATCCCTGTACTACCCTTGCAAGCTTAACTAGTGACAATCTGCTCTGTTGATATGATTTCATCAACACTTGGATTTTCTGACAACTTTTTGTGATACCAACCAGGTATGTCTCTAAATAGCCCAATCAGCAGCACAGCTCTTTCAATCATATCTCCAGCACTTGACATATTGAAGCTCAGAGCTCTGACACGCCGCATGAATGTGAAGATAGTCGAGAGTCCATTGGGATCTCATCTGCTGCGGTAAGTAAAACTGGTATGGTCGTAGTTCATCGACATCCATAACACACTCTAAAAAATGTCTGGACAAAATTGGTTTTTTAGATTCAAAATGGTTTTTTGAAAAACCAAATTTCAATGCAAAACCAACATGGATTTTTAAAAAAATCCATGTTGGTTTTTTGTATTGAAATTTGGTTTTTCAAAAAAACCATTTTGAATCTAAAAAAAACAATTTTGTCTGAAACTTTTTAGAGTGATTGGAAGCGTTTACACCTCACAACCGCGAAGTTGTCACATTTCGGACTGAAAATAGAACATGAATATGGAATAGCAATATTGACAATCATCAAAACTTTTGCCAACCAGGGCAGATCCAATTTTTCAAAATGCGCAATACTTATAATATATTCGGAATCTCTGGAACTGATATTTTTCAAAATAGCAATATTTTACTGATACCACAGAGCAAATGAGCTCTTCAATGCTCTTGAAAGAGGTATCAGTTGTTGGATTAAACAATTTCCAGAATTAACCCTCAGCTGAGTCTATTTCATAATAAAAATCTCCTACGCTCAAAAGAAAGTCGTCTACAGGAACCTCCGTTTCCAGATCTTCTTCATCCCATAGTGTCGCACATGGCTTAGCCTTTTCTGTTTATTTTAGATTTTGAACCTAGCATATTTCTTTCCATGATTGATCGATATCTTTGGTGCATTCTGAGCCTATGAAAACTCTCCCCTACGCTCAAAAGAAAGTCCTCTGCAGGAACATCCATTTCAGGATCTTCTTCATCCCATGTGATTTCTCCAAGTGGCTGCTTCGAAACAAAACTAACAAATTCAGGTTTACTCCATTCTTGATTTCTTGATTTCACTCTGACATTGAGTCGAAACTATGATGCTCAGTTTAGGTGAATCTTATTGGCTAGAAACTGGAGAATCAGATCAAGTATACAATGACATCACTGTTTGGAGCTATTTTAGATAGATTGTAATGCCAGAGAAAAGGGATGTAGGTTGTGACACTGAGTTAATATGTGACATTACAGTTCAACCGAATAATAAACTTGTACGCATTGTACAAACATGACACTTCATCTGGATGTTCTATTCTTTGTAAATTATCATTTGTAATAAATAAATTTACGAATAGGCCATGCAGTTCAGTGAAGCATTGTCATGAACACAACTTCACCTTGTTCACCTAAGATCCACACAGTTTGGTCCCTCTTTTTCATCTGTGCCACATGGTCATTTATCAACGCAAGAAGTGGACAGATGATCAAAGCCGCATTTCTTTGCTTGCTAATCTGAAATGAAGAGTTGAGCAGAGGAGTGATCAGAACACAATATAAGGTCCCATACGTTAAAAATGATGTCAAGTTCTGATAATCACTGTATATAATGTATAGCTCAAAATGAGATTCTCATTATCTTTTCAACTGTCATCAGGAGAAATATGTATATCACTGTATATAATGTATAGCTCAAAATGAGATTCTCATTATCTTTTCAACTGTCATCAGGAGAAATATGTATATCTAGGATTTCCCATATCCTGGGGGCAGGAAAATTAAACAATCTTGCTTGTTAATCAGTAACTCCATTGCCTCTTTCTGATGAGGTTTCAGTATGATTTGTAACCACTGGACTGTAGAACTGACTGAGCATCTAAAACATTCCATGTAGGAAAAAAAAAACATTGACAGAGTTAATGTATTATTGGTCTTTTTTAATTTTAATTTTCAATCAGGGTATATGGAAATTGGTTCTGTCTCATTAAGGGGTATAAAATAAAGAATATTTTTGTCTGAATTCACTTTTTCCATAGAAAAAATAGAATATCAAACTTCTCTTAAAATATTATAAAATATTAGGACAAGTAGGTATCTCAAATTTAATTAGACTTGACTGTCAGTGAATGGACAGTGATTGATCAAAATTAAATGGCGTATTTTCACCTTAACTCTTTCAACATCGCGATCCATCCAAAGATGTTCCAGGAAAAGTAGTTTTGTTTCCAGTTGAATCTCTTTCTGTAAAAGAGAAAAAAGTTACCTGCAAAGGTCACTCTGACATATAGTGATGGTTCATATCTCCATAAAACTCTTGTGTGTAGAAACAGGAAATTTTAAGAACACTGGATGATCCCTGGTTTGATATCTTTGGTGCATGCTGAGCCTATATAAAATCTCCTATGCTCAAAAGAAAGGCCTCTATAAGAACCTCCATTTCAAGATCTTCTTCATCCCGTATGATTACTCCAAGTGGCTGCTTCAAAACAAAACTGACAAATTCAGGTTTATTCCATTCTTGCTGCCTCGATATAGCCCATCAAGGTGCTGCAGAGGCATAAAACACAAACACACACACATACACACACTCCATTCTTGATTTCGTGATTTCACTCTGACATTGAGTTGAAACTATGTTGCTCAGTTTAGGTGAATTCTAATTGGTTAGAAACTGGGAAACCGATCAAGTATAAAATGACATCACAGTTTGGAGCTATTTTAAATAGATTATAATGCTAGAGAGAAGGGATGTAGGCTGTGACACTGCATTGACATCACACTTCAACAGCATAGAAAACTTGTACACACTGCACAAACATGACACTTCACCCGGATGTTCTATGCTTGGTAAATTATCATCTGTAATAAGTGGATTTATAATTCAGTTTGTGAAGTTAACCTTTATAAAGCCGGGAATAGGCCATGCAGTTCAGCAAAGCATTATCATGAATCCAGATTCACCTTGTTGAGGGATTTTGTGGTGTATTAGGGACTGCAGTTCTTGCAGCTCTGAGTCACAATTTCAAGTCTCTGTCATCTCTCTTGCAAGACATACTGCCTTGACGGTCATATCTCTGCCCTTGTAGCTGAGTTTCCAGTGCCTGGGCAGTTGAGACTGAGCACAGTCAAACACAATTCCAGGTCTCTGTCATCTTTAATGTGAGTTTTTGAGTTTAATTGCTCAATTTTGTATGCTATTGCGCTAGACGATCTGTCAAAATATGGATGTCCAAATTTTACCCCAAAAATTTAACTTAAGGTTGTCTCTCTATTTAGGTTTTGCTCTGGGAATGAAGGTAATGACTGTCAATATACTATCAACTTGTGGTATGTATTGGTTTGTCTGTCAATAATTGTATAGTAATGATCAAGGTCAAATTTCCTTCAGTAAATTGAGGTGACACTCTTCATGTAATCATTCTTCACCTTATGATTGAGTCCACATCTTGTCCTGTTTGGCCTACCGTGTGCATAAATATACAGGAGAAGAGCCCATATCATTCTCAGCTGATAGGAGCCACAAACCAGTGCTGTTTCAGGACCTGCCTTTTTTTCGCTGAGATATCTTGGACAAGGTGGCATATTATAATATTTGTGGATATGACGATGTTGAGAGACACGTTTTCTGTCAAACATCATCACATGCACATTTAAGGTCATATTAAAGGGCTGATGTACACGATGTCATTCCCTGTCCAGGAACTGTTGATGATATTATGTTGTTGTTTCATTTTTTTTGCAAGTTGCAAGGTAAGATAAGAAAGACTCTTCATTGGTCAAATCTTCTCTAATAAGTATTCCAGTGTTTTTGATGTCTTTTATTCTGTCATTATATATAGCCTGTGCTTCCCAAATGGAGTTGAGAGTTACTAGTATTCTTTTCCGTACGGTCACCATTGGTGCTCGTTGTCAGAAACTTCGCAGCATTAATTGACAGCTTTTTGTGATATTTTTTTTATAAAAGGTCTCTTGAACAATGGCCTTTGGATCATTACCTGTTGTTCTGCAGTTGATAACTAGGTAGTGGGCCCCAATTCCTCTTGGTTTTGGTAGTACAGCGTGTGTAGTATTTTTATTTTGAAGTCTCCTGGCACTGTTGCTCTAGTTGGCATTCCCGCATATTTTTGGGAGAATACCATCAGTTGTAACAATTCATACGCTTACCTTTGAAGGTCATTAAACAACATGAGGATCGTTTTTTCATTTGTGAATCAATTTGTTTCGAAGCTCTCCATTTTCTGCAGAACTACATTCATCTGTTGCGACATTGAGGCTGTGAAGTCCTGCAGTAAGGAAGTCAAGGGCAGCAGCAAGCTAGTCAAGGGCTGCATAATGTCATAGTTGCTAACCAGGCTGAACCTTTGTTTCATCTGTCCCCTCATGCACTCCTTATATTTCCAATTCTTAAACAGATCTGCTGTCCCTACTGTCTTTATACTACTGTTCCCAATATTCATAAATAATGAGGCTGAGTACTCATGAATCAAAAGAATAGTAATTCACCTTGTGGAATCTAAATTTGTGCTTCTGAGGATAAATAGAGGGAGGGGCCTCAGAGGCCCCTGTGAACCGTACATGTCACAAAATTTGGTGGACTGTAGGAGGGTTAAAGTTTAGACAACATTATATTCAAATAAAAAGAAAAATTCACAGTGAACTCACTCATCGTATTTCCATTGAAGGAACCTTAAAGCGTATCTTTATGGCGGTCAATCAAATCCACAATGGTGAAATTTGCCTTTCTCTTGTTCTGAAAATTAGAAAATAACTTCACATAGGCTAATGCATATTAGTTAATTAGTTATTGAGGAAAGTTTTAACAATTTTATTATATATGGATTATTTCAATTTTGATGCAATTGATAGTTTGTAATTGGGCTATCTTGAGACCTCCGCCTTCACTTAACTTGACATGGAGTCCGCCAACCTGTTTTTTGGTTCTTTTTGACCAATATGGCCATTCTTCAATGAAAGTTGCTTGCATGTGGTCCAGAGTAGTTTACTGGACCTCCATCTTGTGTGCAGAATGGTTAAAGATGTCCCTAAAATGTCAATTTTTACGGTTTGGAATGATTTGTGATGCCCTACAAGCTTAAATATTGCCATAAATGAATAAAATGTTTCAACAAAAGTGTTCTCTACACTGAGGTATCATTTCCTCTTCCAACAAGTGTACACTCTCAACAAAAATTCTGGAATATTTTACGAATTTTTTCAAGTAAATTCAATATATCCTGGCGCATGTTTCACACAGCTTATGGAGAAATTATTGTGTGATGGGAAGGTGGCCAGATACTGTCTGAAAACTGCGTCAGGGCCACAAGGGCTCAGGGTAGCGGTTTAATGCTTGTTTTGTGTGTCATTTATTATGACGGAAACTTGTGTGTGGTAGTCTGGTATAGAAACATTCTGGCAGTCTCCTATCTCTTAGTTTGCTGGAAGAGGAACTGGTACCTCAGTGTAGAGAACACTTCAGTTGAAATATTTGCTTCATTTATGGCATTGCTCAAGCTTGTAGAAATCCTTCTAAACTGTGAAAATTGAGAACTTGCCGTTATTGGCGACTTCATCTGATATGAACCTAAATGACATTATAAGGACATCTTTGACCATCCTGCACACAAGATGGAGGTCCAGCCAACTACTCTGGACCATAGGGATTTCTAAGCTTATAGATGCTTATATTACTCATATAAGTTATATATACTTATATGTTTATTGACCATGCCTTAGAAGCCCCTATGCTCTGGACCAGGTGCAGAGGACTTTCACCGAAGAGTGGCCATATTGGTCAAAAAGAACCAAAAAACAGGTTGGCGGCATCCATGTCAAGTCAAGTGAAGGCGGAGGTCAATGAATGTGGAATTCAACATGATTTTGTTATGTTTTTTGTTTGTACACATCAAGATTAAGTTGGCATTTTTTGCATATGTTGAAATTTTATGTCTGTGTTGTTGAGGCACTGTGCAATTTTTGATGTTTTTTTTATTAAAAATGATTGATTTTTCCGGGTCACCCAAAGGAAGTTCTCAAATAATTGTCAGCAACTAAAAATGGTTTATGACATCATTTATACATAAATCTAATGTCTGAGGAAAAAATCTTTGCAATTCCACACATTCAATCACCAATTTTAGAACTTTGAAATCATCAACCTTGAATTATCCAAATTATTCCAGCATTCGGATCAAGAGTGTATTTGACATTCTCCAAAGATTATTTTGAAATGTTGTAGATTTGGAAGAGGTATTTCATTTTCAAGCATTTTGCACATGTCTTAAATCTTTCATCCACACTGCTGAAATTGTTTATTTTTTGTTTCTTTTGTCATCTTCCTGCACATGCACAGAAGCTGTCACTTTCCTCCTTATTCAAATCTCCTGAAGTGGTGCAATTCTTTTTTTCTTCAAGACAATTTGAGATTTTTTCAGTTTTACTAGTTATTTTTAACTTGAATCCAGCTCTTGTCAGGTCACCATGGTCTATGTTGGAAAACTGTTTCAATCATCCTTTGCTTCATTGCCGTGTCCTCCTCCTGTCCTAATTAGCCTACCAAGTGCATAAATACAGGACATAAAGCCTCATTCATCCATCCATCCATCTCTGCCCATGCAAAGCCTGTGATTCGGAATAAAATTCCATACTTGATCTTGGTGTTTCACTGCATGCTGATTGCTGAATCTTCTTCGTTACTTCAATGCAACTAGTACAACAAAATCTCACCAAATGATTTTCTTTGTTTACCCAAATTTGTCCGGTATTGTTTGTAGTTTTCATAACAAACAAAAGCCTTTCCACGAGCAGTTAGGTGGTGTGAAGTTCCATTCAAGGATGCCACATTTTTGTGCCCGGAAAGTTGTGCCACATCATTAGGATGGACTTCTCCATGCAGTAAGTCGGTACACATTGTTTTTCTAACACTGTGATTTGTAAATTTGCCTTTCAAGCCTCTATTACTGGCCGTCCTCTTCATGATTGTTGACAAATTGTTCAGCCAATTGGTTTATTCTTATACCAAATTTCGTTTTTAACAGGATTAGGGATTGGCCATGATAAAAAATGGGGCATCATGTAAATTCGTAAATTCCAGCATCTCTTGATTGAATTTGTTCTGCCAACATACTTTAATTTACGGTTCCAAAATTATTATCATGAATTCAGACCTAGATTCAGATTAAAATTTTGTTTATTTCCAATATATAATTAACAACATTCATTACTGCTTCCAATAATATTATACTCCCTATATGAACATTCATATGCTCCGAATATGCTCCCTTGTAGAAAAGTATATTCATTTTTGCAGTGCAATCAGTAATTTTAATAATTTGATCACTTCAAATGTGCTCTTTTTTTGTTCTGGGATAGCAATGGGCTGTGAGTCAGAGAATTGCACCGTGGGAGATTGCTGTAATAATAATGTACAGGACAACTCCTTCTGCTTTTGTATGTTAGCAGTTCTGTAACTATTCAAGGATACCGAATTTTTTTGCCCAGAAAGTTGTGCCATCATCGTCAGGGTGGACTCTTCCATCCAGTTAGTTCGGACACATCGATTTTCTATTGCTATGACTGGCCATTCTCTTCATGATTTGTGAACAAGATTAGGGATTGAAAAAAAAAGTTTTGGCTTGAAGGCTCTTGCATTTCCATTGTCTCAATTTGTGTTTCCGTTGCTCCCTCTGTGAATTAAGCGTAGAGTTATCTTCGATGACCTGATGCTGGGCCAATTGAAATTTTGATGAATTTTGTAGTATATTTAATTGTACAGTTCTTGTAGCACAGTTTCCTGGTCAAGTCTTTTGAGAGACATCACTGGCTGGACAGTCTAGAAAGCAGTGACGTATCTGCCCTTGTAGGTGAGGTTCCACTCAATGTCTCTGTCATATAAGGTAGAGATATAGTGCCTCTTCTGTGTGGTCGTCACTGTTTACACTGAAACTTACCTACAAATATAACACATAGGAATGTTGCATCCAGTATAATATATCTCAATTGCTTGTCTTCACATGTATTATGTTCATGATACGGAAAAGTATGAAGATTCAATAGATCTTCAAAGAAACTTGGCGCTGACATTCATCAGAAGCTTGGAGAGAGGATTGTCCTCTTTTTGTGCAGTTGAATCACTTTGTCTTGTCGCAAGGCAAGGCCACACCAATGAGTCATTCTCTGCTCTTTGCCAATTCCTGTTGATACCAATATCAATCTACACTGATGACTGGACCCATTACTTGACCAAAGTTATCCTTTGTTCGCAGGTCCAAATATTTCCCTGCTGTGTGTGGATTTTCCTGAATTGTTTAAGGCCCCCCTCCCCCAAGGGCTGATTGGTCAACTTCTCATTCCTCCATCTTGTAGACCTGCATAACCCAACAAGGTTGCAGGTTCGTTAAATAACGCAAATCACCCATAATTACCACTATCACTCACTCCTGGAATGTTTTGAACATGGTTGATTTGTTGTCTAAATCAACTTCTTCGCCAGTGGAGAACATAAAGTGTACATACCGAGATGCTAGTAGACTTCTGCAAGACGATGTTCGGGCTGGAATCCCAGATGTTATTCACACCATTTCCGATGTATACTGGTCGTAGTCCGTTTTTCTGACAATCACATGAAATATTGTTGTGGTAGTTGTAGCCAACATGCTTTGACAAGTGTACACCTTGAACAGTCCTGCTTTTTCTGAAATGCTCTGTATCATTTGTGCTAAGGAGTGCTTTCCTTTGGAACTGTTTAAACCATGTTCCTTCACTCCTTGAACTACTCGGATATTGGAACAGTCTGCCACACATACGGTTTAGCTTGTCAAAGTGAAAGCTGAAAAGCTCCACAGGCTTCCCATACGTCTGTGCATCGGAATATAGTCTTGCTTTTGTTGTTCGTAGCCACCTTTAGGCTTTATTGTTTTTCATAACCTTCATTTTCGAAGCTGAAACAAAGTTTTGACCCTCTGAGTCCTTTTGTACTTTGAAGATTTTCTTGGTCATAGCAGAGTCAAGCTCTACCGACCTCATCTCCCGAAGTGTAGTCCTTTCTCTCGCCTATAACCCCGTGTAAATTTTAAGCTGCTGAAATTGTTTTGCCTTAACCTTGTAGCTGAGTCTCCTGGCTTCCTTAATCACACAGGTGAACTTCCAATTTTAATGTGAATAGGCACTATGTGGCGTTTTTCAAAAATTTCCACTCTCACCTGTCAATTTTCCTTAATTAGCAAGATACAGTTTCATGCAGCACCACTTTTAAGTGTTTTTTTTACATGAGGAATCCATTTCTGACCTTAGTTTTTTGGTACAGTGTGTGTATAATGTGATATTGCAACAGTAAATTTTTCGCATGGAACATACAAATTTATGGATGCAACAAGTGGTTGATTAATAGCAATGAGCTATGAGTCAGAGAATTGCACTGTAGAAGATTGCTGTTATAATATTATACAGGACAAGTCCTTCTGCTTTTGCATGTTGGCAGTTCTGTAACTTTTTAAGGATACTGAATTTTTTTGCCCAGAAAGTTGTGCCATCATCGTCAGGGTGGACTCTTCAATCCAGTTAGTTGGGACACATTGATTTTCTAATGCTATGACTAGCCATTCTCTTCATGATAGTTGGCAATTTGTTAAGCCTCATTGGTAGATTCTTATACCAAATTTTCCTGTGTACAGGATTAGGGATTGAAAGAAGGGGGCATCAGGTAAATTCATGGATACAGGCCTCTTGCTTGCAAATAATTCATAAGCCTTTACTGGGCATCTCTGAGGCGACCTGAAAAATTTTAGGCTTGAAGGCTCTTGCATTTCCATTGTCTCAATTTGTGTTTCCGTTGCTCCCTCTGTGAATTAAGCGTAGAGTTATCTTCGATGACCTGATGCTGGGCCACTTGAAATTTTGTTGGATTTTGTAGTATATTTAATTGTACAGTTCTTGTAGCACAGTTGCCTGGTCAAGTCTTTTGAGAGACATCACTGGCTGGACAGTCTAGAAAGCAGTGACGTATCTGCCCTTGTAGGTGAGGTTCCACTCAATGTCTCTGTCATATAAGGTAGAGATATAGTGCCTCTTCTGTGTGGTCGTCATTGTTTACACTGAAACTTACCTACAAATATAACACATAGGAATGTTGCATCCAGTATAATAAATCTCCATTGCTTGTCTTCACATGTATTATGTTCATGATACGGAAAAGTATGAAGATTCAATAGATCTTCAAAGAAACTGGGCGCTGACATTCATCAGAAGCTTGGAGAGAGGATTGTCCTCTTTTTGTGCAGTTGAATCACTGCCGTCATGAGGTTGAAGATCTTTCAGTGGTTCTCCATTTTGGTCTTTTCCTACTGGGTGACATGCAGACATTCCTTGTTAATTTACCGTTAGACAAATTTTCGGCACACTAATCGAGATTCAAACCTGATGCAGTTCTGTCATGCAGTATAATGAGGTTCTTTTGTATTGTCGCCGGGCAAGGCCATGTCAATGAATCATTCCTCTGGTCTTTGCCAATTCAAGTCGATGCCAATTGTTATAGTAGTTAAAAGGAAATATCGACAAAAGTTTAAAACTGACAAGGCTTACAGCTTGGTGCACAACAGAGTGATTCCTGAAACCAAGTAAATTATCTTAAATTTTTTTGACAACAATACACCATCTTACACAGTGTTAAATTGCGATACCAGCCTCTCCAGTGACAGGTGCCTTGTAAACAGTTTTGTGGTCAAACATAAGTGAGTTGGGGCAGGTTGACCTGCAACAAGGGTCAACAACAAGTTCTCACAATATCAACTGCAGCAGTCAATGGTCGTAGGGGAATGGCTCTCTCTGGGTAGTTTTTCGTAAATTGTTCCAATTTTGATTGCAACAGCCAGGTGGTGGCACAGGCAGACACCACTTTTCTCATCTGTCTTCCAAGTCTATCATGCACCCAGTTAAAATCATCCTTCACCTCATTGCGGTGTCCTCCTCTTGTTCTAATTAGCCTACCAAGTACATAAATACAGGACGTAAAACTAAATCATCCATAATCTTAAAAGAGCAGATTGCTGAATGTGAGTTGAATCAACTTCGTCAATCAAATCTACCTCTTCAAAGCCGTGGTAGTGTCTGCCTGCATCAGGGTACTGCTTATGGATAAGATGGGCTGCACAGCCAGACTCCTCACTCGTCTTCTCAAGTCTATCATACACCCTGTTAGAATCATCCTTCGCCTCATTGCTGGGTCCTCCTCTTGTCCTAATTAACTTACCAAGTACACAAATACAGGACCTGAAACTCAATCATCCATGCTCGTAAAGGAGCAGAGTGGAGAATGTGAGTTGAATCAACTCAATCAATCAGAATTGATCTCTTTATGGCTATAGTAGTTACTGGCTGCATCAGGGTATTTTCTATGGGCTGCGTAGGCATGCACCACTCTTTCCACTCGTCTTCCAAGTCTGTCATGCACCCACAGAGTGAACTAAGGGTAGGCCTGATGACGAAGGAGGTTGTGGGTAAATGGCTCTCTCTGGGTAGTTCTTCGTTAGTTGTTCCAACTTTTGATTGCAACAGCCAGATGGGTGCACAGGCAGGCACCACTCTTCTCACTTGTCTTCCAAGTCTGTCATGCACCCATAGAGTGAGCTAAGAGTAGGCCTGATGTAGAAGGAGGTAGTGGGTGAATGGCTCTCTCTGGGTAGTTCTTCGTAAGTTGTTCAAACTTTTGATTGCAACTTCTACATAAATGAATGTTCAATATATATATATGGTGTATATACTTGTAAATACTGTAAATGCTGTGATATTATTAAATACAATTTCGGGTTCTAAATGAGATAGAGACATGATTTAAAGAGCTGAAAATTTAGTAAATAACTATATAAAGCATATTAGAAAACTACGAATCAAGAAACACTGGCTTAGCATGATTTAGTATTGAAACAACATGATTTTTTGCACTGTTTTTGTGCCCGAAATGATGTTTTTGTCACATTATTGATTCTAAATGAGTTAGAGACATGATTTAAAGAGCTGCACATATGTGTAAGACCATGCCAAGTACAATGGACAATATTTTGTGTGAGAAATATATGCTTCATATGATGTAATATTGAGATGTAAAGATTTTTCTTACTTTTTTGCATTATTTAGATTAAAAGTATTGGAATTTTGTTTTTGTCATATAATGGGTTCTAAATGAGCTAGAGACGTGATTGAAAGAGCTGAAAGTTATTAATCATATCCAGTATTTTATAAAACCGCTACACAGCTCTTTCAATCATGTCTCCAGCACTTGACATATTGAAGCCCAGAGCTCTGACACGCCGTGTGAATATGAAGATAGTCGAGAGTCCATTGGGATCTCACACTCTAAAAAATTTCAGACAAAATTGGTTTTTTAGATCCAAAATGGTTTTTTGAAAAACCAAATTTCAATGCAAAACCAACATGGATTTTTAAAAAATCCATGTTGGTTTTTTGCATTGAAATTAGGTTTTTCAAAAAACCATTTTGGATCTAAAAAACCAATTTTGTCGCGGCATTTTTTAGAGTGCATCTGCTGCGGTAAGGAAAACTGGTATGCTCGTAGTTCATCGACATCCGTAACAGAGAACTTTCCACAGCTCATCAGACTGCAGCACCATGTGAGGACAAGTTTGGCATAGAGAGAGAGAGAGAGAAATTCTTTATTTACGTGAAATGGGCTCACATTCTAGCCCCCAGCCCTCTTGGGCTTACAATTCACTTCAAAAACAATAATACATCAAAATAACAGAATTTTCGTTGAATAATACAAATTTGAATTAAATTTGAAATGATTTGTTGATATACATATATACATTAGTCCAATATGTAATATGGTCTAGTGGTAGCGTGCTGGACTGCCAATCGCTGGGTCCAGGGTTCGAATCCAGCTCTTGCCGGGTCACTTGGGCCTATTGAGGATGGCGGTTCCAATCATCCTTCACCTCATTGCTGTGTCCTCTTCCTGTCCTAATTAGCCTACCAAGTGCATAAATACAGGACATAAAGCCCCAATCATCCATCCATCCATCCTAACTTGGGACCTATAGGATAATAGAAAGCCATATTAGTTAGTGTCTGCAATACATGTACCGAAAAGGATTCAATGCAAAGGGCTGATCAGTTAAGTGAGAAATAAATTAGTAAAATATCTAAAACTGCAAGCCAACAAATGAGTTATTTACTCACGTTGAGTGTTTGACAAACTTAAAGGGAGATGAATTTCAAATGATACAGTTCAGAACGAGCCATGAAAAGTGAATGACATTTTGTGACAAACACGCTGATTGGTCTTTGGAAATAACATTGAAAACATAGGGAAAATCATGGTTTTTTTTTAGTCTGTGGGCTTATGAAATCAAAAATTGGTGCATTCTGAGCCTATAAAAAAATCTCCCCTACGCTCAAAAGAAAGTCCTCTACAGGAACCTCCGTTTCCAGATCTTCTTCATCCCATATGATTACTAAAAGCGGCTGATTTGAAACGAAAGTAACAGATTCAGTTTTATTCCATTCTTGATGAACTTGGGATGAGATGGGGAAGCTTTGACTGGTAGAGTTGAGCAAGTCGTTATTGACAATTCCTAGAATGAAAATGAATGACAGCTTGGACATGTGTAATATTTTGATGAAAAAACTTGGTCCTGTGAAATAACAAAAACATTTCCAGAATCAACCCTCAGCTGAGTCTATTTCATAATAAAAATCTCCCCTACGCTCAAAAGAAAGTCCTCTACAGGAACCTCCATTTCAGGATCTTCCTCATCCCATATGATTACTCGAAGTGTCACACATGGCTCAGCCTTTTCTGTTTATTTTAGCTTTTGAACCTAGCATATTTCTTTCCATGATTGATCAATATCTTTGGTGCATTCTGAGCCTATGAAAAATCTCCAACGCTGAAAAGAAAGTCCTCTTCTGGAACCTCCATTTCAGGATCTTCTTCATCCCGTATGATTACTCAAAGCGGCTGCTTCAAAACAAAACTGACAAATTCAGGTTTACTCCATTCTTGCTGCCTCGATATAGACCATTAAGGTGCTGCAGAGGCGTAAAACACAAATACACGCACATACACATACTCCATTCTTGATTTCGTGATTTCACATTTATATAAAACTTTTACGCACTCTACAAACATGACACTTCACCTGGATGTTCTATATTCAGTAAATTATCATCAGTAATATCTGGATTTATAATTCAGTTCTCAGTTTGTGAAGTTAACCTTTATAAAACTGGGAATAGGCCTTGCAGTTCATTGAAGCTTATCATGAACATAGCTTCATGATCTTGTTCACTTAGGATCCACACATTTTGGTCCCTCTTTTCCATCTGCGCCACACGGTCGTTCATCAACGCAAGAAGTGGACAGATAATCAAGGCAGCCTTTCTTTGCTTGCTGATCTGAAATAAGGAATTGAGGTTGCGAGCCATGCAGGTCTTTAAGCAGCTCATCACTTGCTCACTTCTTCCCAATGACAATGTTCATCTTGCAAAGTGGCCACCAGCTCCACACCAGTCCATGCTCTGCCAGTTGCTCTGGCCTATAATCCTATTTACATTTCCAACTGCTGGGAATTTGCTTGTTGAACCTCTCCTGCCTCCTGAATCACACAGGTGGACTTTCTGATTTTACTGCATGTATATGGTGGCATTTTTCTCTCTCCCCTCCGTTATGTCTATTTTCCTTAATATTCGAGGTAAAACACCACTTTTTGGAGTTTTTTTTTTGACATGCAGAATCCATTCCTGACCTTACTTTTTAATTTTTTTTTTTTATACAGTGTGTGTATCATGTGATATTGCAATGGTTAATACCACCAGTGGGACAAGGTAATTTGTGGGCCCTACAAGTTGGTGCTTTTTACCAACAGGCTGTGAAGCAGAGAATTGCACTGTAGAAGATTGCTGTAATATGCTTGACAGTTCCTTCTGCTTTTGGTACGTTTGTAGTTGCGTTACTATTCAAGGATGGCAAATTTTTGTGCCCAGAAAGTCGTTCAACATCATTACGGTGGACTCTTCCATCCTGCAAGTCATGAACACATTGTTTTTCTAACGCTATGATTGGAAAATCTGCCTTTCAAGCCTGTATTACTGGCTGTCCTCTTCATGATTGTTTTTTTCGTACGTTTTGCCATTATTTTTCCAAATTTCTATTTGTCAATTTCCACTATTACTCCAGGGGCCCCTAGCTTTTCTCCTTCTTCATGATTGTTGACAATTTGTTAAGCCTCATTAGCCAATTCTTACAAAAAAATTGTTGTGAACAGGATTAGGGATTTTTAAGAGAGGGGGCATCAGGTCAGTTAATTTGTACATGCCTCTTGCTTTCAAATAATTCTTTTGAATATTTGGTTGCTCTTAAAAGAGCAAAGTGTAGAATATGAGTTGAATCAACTCCATCAATCAAAATCGGCCTCTTCCTGTTTAACTCAGAGTTAAGGTTCCACCTTCTTTAGGTTTTAGCTCTGTGGGATATATCCGACTTTGTGGTCATCATTGATCCCTGGCCTACTCCCTAATCAAAGGGTACTTCAAAACAAACTCATCATCGTAAGGACCCTGGTACAGTGTAATCTATTTTAAGTATCCCTCCTGAATAGCTAACCCATTGTTCTAAAAATAGTAATAAAATTTAATGTGTTTTGTGCCAATCTATGTTCTCCAAGGACAATATTCTGAACCATTTTCTAATGTCTCCTGAATTTCTCATGACTTTCTGCCAGATCAATACATCTTCGGATTCTAGTTTTTTTTGCTCACAGTGAAGCCCGTTTTAGTACGATGTACCCCGCTTTTCACTAGATCTTCATTAGATAGGAAGTAATCGTGTGATGTCATGTACTCGTTTATATGTTATGGGCAAGGACAACAATTTTCAGATCAACACATGAATAACTTTGTTTCAATTCGGAAAACAATGCAGCCCGTTTTAGTACGATGTACCACATGTTTCTTCTCGATCCAAAGTTATCCGTGGGGATCCTAGAAATATCCACGGTACAAAACTGACTTTAATTTATAATTTCAACGACAGATTTCGATTTCCTTCAATCATCCTCTATCACTGCTTTTCTTATAGTTCTCATTTCTCAGAGAGAACTTTCCTCTCAGCTGTTATTTGAAATGTTTTTGTTTGTATAGTTGAGGATGTTGTTTGTACCAATGATGATGACCACGACATCGGGTATCATTTGCACTGTGGCAAAACTGGACGAGGGTAACTGAGTTACCCTCGTCTCCAAAATAGCCTTAAATGTTATGTAATGATGAATATGAGCTTATAAGTGATTTTACAAGTTATTCAAGTAGTGTATAACCATTATCAGGCATTCAGAACAACATTACAAGAAAGAGAAAGTGCTGATTCAGGCTGTGTGGCTCTAGAAATGGCTTAAAGCACGTCCGAAATGACGAGGGTAACTGCCTCTCGAGACGAGGGTAACTGTAACCATGCTTGTTGCTATGACGAGGGTAGTTGCCCACTGTACTCAAAGTGAATATCCATAAACTTCAAGTGGATAGACTGCAGGAAAGTCCAGACACACCCTCCATGCCATCACTTATACACTGGTACTTTAGCTAGTGAGATAAGTCCATTTTCAAGAGGCCATTTGATGCATCATCAGATTAACACACAGGACAGGAAGGCCTCAACTATCCCTAATTGTAATTACAATGTCACTGCACCAAACTGGAAGTCAATAAGCAACATAACTGCAGGTACACTCTCAAAACATCCACTGTGTTTGCTGTCGATTCAGAAGTTTGCAAGCACTTCTCTCGTCCTGGAGTACCTCCTTTTAATGCTCCAGCTGTTTATTACATATATCAGAACTGTCCTACAGTCATTAATTGAATAGATAGGTTGATAGACAGATAGAATAGATAGATAATTAGGAGATCGATTTTTATTTTATTTGATTAATGAGAACGCACACTCACTTCAGCAAAGATTCTCTGGGTGCACACATTGAACATCATTAAAAACGCAACATAGCAATATGACTTAAAATGGCATTTCCTCCTCTTAAAATATTAAAATGAAAGTTTGCACAGTGTCACATCTAGTAGTTGTCATCCGGTATATTCATGACAATTTTCACATCTCTTAGTGCAATACTGTGGTGTCAAATTAAATCGAATGGACGCAGATGGAAAACTCTGGAAGTCGTGTTCTAATTGTGGTTTGGGGGTTGTATTATGAATAAAAAAAACAAAATTTCAAGATCCTGTGATCATTAATTTAAATAACTTTGCTGTTCTTTACTTGCTTGATTGGATGAGAAAAGGGATATGTGACTCAATCACAATTAAAGATGATCAATTTAATAGAATTTAAGTGCCAATGCTGCCCAGCCCCCTCCAGGAGCTTTTTGTAAAAATCTTTTAAAAAACCGATATTTTATTCAGGTTTTTTTTAGAGAGTAGTGATAAGGAATGTTTGTTTATGCTTCTATTCTGGGCAAGCATAAAAACTCCATTTTTCAGTACTTTGGGTTCACATGCTTCATTTCCAGTTAGTAATTTTTTTAGATGGTTTTCAAGGTTAAATTCAGCTTGTTCCACAATTTCACCCCCATCAAAATTTTATTACTGCCGATATTTTACTACGGTGCCAACCCTCAATTTAGCAGACAAATCTCTTCAAGCGTATTTCCCAGTTTTGGCCTCTGGGCCTCTGTTGAAAGGCCTCTGTGCATCCTAGAGAGGCACTTCGCGTCAAATAGTGCTACTAAGTCTGTGTCATCGATGGGCTGAGGAAATGCCTAAAAAAATTGAGACAAAAATCAAGAAAATTCTATGCAGTCTGAATTTCAGTGAAGCGTTGATTGGTCATAGCCTGGCAGAAAAATTGTTGTTAAAGTTCATAATAGATATATTGACAGGCAGATAGGAAGATAGTTAGATAATCTTTCTACAAACACCCCTTACAGTGTGTGTCCGTTTTTGTTTTTTTTAACGGTAGGGATCAGAAAAGAAAAATTCAAAATGAACATCTCCTCTCACCTTTTGTTAGATAAATCTTTTACAATGCTATTTGAAAATTCAGCTCCTGACACTCCAGTGTTATGGTCTGTTTTTAAAACCATTCTTGGTCATCTGTGATGTGTCACTTTACTATATGGAACTGATCTAAACAGTTCAACAAAAATAAGTCCCCCTTTAAATGAACTTGAATTTCTCAAAGATTCCTTCTCTGATTTTTATGAAACTCAGATTGAATTATAGGCCTGTATATCGAGCCTAAATGTGTGTATTTGTAGATCAGTTGCATTATTCCTGGCTTAGCCAGCAGCCTTCGAGTGAGCCTACCCCTGTTTTCAAAAATCTGTGGCCTTTCTAATGGATATGAACAATTTGACCAAGCGAGGGAGCCACCAGTTGGGGCTTACTTCATCATGAAACTGGAGAAAATTTGTTTTTCAATCATATTTAGTGGACAATTGAGGACTTCTTTTGTAATCTTTTCACAGTTTAGGCACCTTGGATGACATTAGAAATAATTTGAGTGGAGTTTGAGCACCTTTTGGAAATTATTTTTTGGAAAAGTCAAAACTTCAAATTTTTGAAAATAGGGGACTATTAGGGGTAGGTGCACTCAGGTTCGGCTTGCTAAAACAACAATTACAATTACACAGGCATAATGTCAATATGCAGGCCTACAAATATGATAACTTTAAAGAAATAGGAAAAAGCGTGTTTGAGATATTCAAGGTTTTGTAAAGGGGGACTTATTTTTGTTGAACCGTTTATGAGTTTCTCATTACAAACTTTAAACAAATTGAGAAATTACAAAGGATACATAATGCCCCAGTCTCACGGCGGCTCCCGGAGAACTATTTAGATCGGCGTCGAAGTATTTCCTGGTAATTTGGATGAATTTGGGTGATCCGCCGTCGACTTTTAACATCCCCCCAGGGGAAGTTTTTGTTCCCCTCAGTGGTTCCTAGAAATGGGAAAACTGCGCCGTGGATGTCAAAAAAGATTCAACAGGTACAAACTTTTTTTTCATGACGGCGGAGCAGAGCCCAAAATTTTCTTAATTTTTGGATGTCCGGCGTGGATTTTTTCAGTGAGAACGCCTCAAAAACATCTCCGCCGGGATATTAGGACATTCCCTGCCCCTGAGGGGACCTCTCCTGCCCCCGCGGGGACCTTTCCTGCCCCGCGGGGACCTTTCCTGCCCCTGGGAGGACATTTGAAGCCTCGCCGGCAGTTTTTGACATCTCGCCGCGGTGAAATAGGTTCACTGAGGGGCAGTTATAGGTTCCCTGAGGGGTACTTTTTATATCTCGGGGCGATATAAAAGTATCCCTCAGGAGGAGGAAATTCCTTTCCCCCGGCGAACTTTTGGGGACGGCGTACAACTTTTCTTCCCCGCAGTGAACAAAAAGAACCCCGCCGTGATATGCTTTTAATTAATTATGTAATGGTTTTATAAACATTGTATGTCGCCGTGATGGTCATTTTTTTCCTAGAATTCAACTCAAGCTGCCCCTCAGTGGTAAAAAGTTCTCCGTAACGTGCCGTGAGACTGGGGCATAAGTCATCACTTATTCTCCGTATATAATGCTCATATATGGAACAACTCTGGCTTTTCATCTTACATGAGAAATTATGTAGAAATATATCAATTAATTCCTGAGTACCATCAGGGGCGGACTGGCGACATTTCAGGCCCGTGGCGAATTAAGTCGATGGGCCCCAACATTCATATTTTCATCAGTGTTTTTCCATTAATGCGAAGGTGAAAGGGCCCTTTCCTACATTTGGGCCCTAATAACCTAAGCCTAAAAATAATCTGTTACCTAAACGTTTGATTGTGCTTCACAGTCACAAAGTTGGCCAAAAAGATAGACATTTTGACTTTTTTCTCTATTTTTTTAAATTTTTGGCAACTTGTGTGGGCCCCCCTGAGTGGTTGGGCCCGTGGCAGCTGCCACTCTGCCACATAGGCCAGTCCGCCCCTGAGTACCATACTTATTTTTATGCGTTTGTGTTCAACTTCTTCAACAATAGCCTTTACTTCAAAGTTCTAATACGATTGTTCAGGTGGCTCCCTGTATAGGCCTATGGGCAGTGACCACTCATACAACATGTACTTTTAAAACTTTGTGTATGAGCATCTCCTTTTGCAACATTGTGTATTCCAATTACACCAGTATCTGTTGAGCTATTCAATTCATTCAAAGTATATTCTGCACATCCAAATAATAACTGGATGATAACTCTAAATTTATGGCTTATTACGATATATTTGGCTTAATTTGAATGTGGTATGAATATAATGTATGGAAACAAACCACGAAACTGTCCTTCTTTATGTATCCACATTGGTTTAAAGCACAATTTACTAGCAGTTACCCTCGTCACCAATCACAGTTACCTTAGTCATTCAACTTTGAGAAAAGCAGTTACCCTCGTCCTTCTTTAACATGGGATCCAATGGGATGACCTAGTTTTTTCAATTAATTTTGAGAAATTGAGACGAGGGTAACTCAGTTACCCTCGTCCAGTTTTGCCACAGTGATTTGGGGCCATTGAATGTATGAGTCTCTGGTCATCATATTGGTAAGTTCCTCAATCCTCAACACCCCATCTATAAGCGATAGACAGAGCACCCATAAGAGGTATTACTCTAGCCATTGAGTCTCCCAATATCATAATGTTCAGTCCGCGCCGTTCTGCATTTTTCTGTTTCAATCTTGTGTTTCTGGTTTGTTGGTCGTTTAAATGGATGGAAGTATGCTCTGGCCTCCCGAAGGGCATGGTTCTTGATCGATTACTTTTTTTCTCAATAATTCTGAAAGCTATTCAAAGAGAAGAAAAGAAAGGCCTCTTCAAAGCCATGGCAGTGTCTTGCGTCATCAGGGTACAGCTACCATTCTAAAGAATACATATTCAAGGTACACATTTTCATCTTTCACCTCAGTTAATGCTCTTCCCTCCAAATGCTGAACTGCATTCAAAAGATGGTAGTATAGGGCATATTTAACTCCATACGTCAACATTCCCAGTTCATCAGTGTGATGTCCTCGATGGTTGCATTCCTCTTCTCACTCATCGTCCAAGACTATCATGCACAGTCAGTTTGAACTGGGTGTAGGCCTGATGTCAAAGGAGGTCGTGGTTGAAAGGCTCTCTCTTGGTAGTTCTTCGTAAGTCATTCCAACTTTTGATTGCAACAGCCAGATGGGCTGTACAGGCAGGCACCACTCTTTTCTCTCATCTTCCAAGTCCATCATGCACCTACTGAGTGAACTGGGTTTGGGCCTGATGTCGAAGAAGGTCGCAGCTGAATGGCTCTTTCTGGGTAGTTTTTTTTTTAATTGTAAATTATTCCGGCTTTGGATTGCCACTCTTCAGTAAATAATGTTATTTGACTCCATTGCCATTACGTATATTTGAAATGAATAAGAGAGTTCTTCATATGGCGAAATGATTTTTATTTTCTGAATATTTCAGCCTTCAAGCCTTAGTTTGTAAGTTGTTCCAACTTTGATTGCAACTTTGGATTGCCACTGCCAACATACCTCTTCTCAGTGACTACAGCTTCGAAGTTAATCATTGCCTGGACATTGGGAAGCTCATGGCAGCACACATTGTCTTGAACAGAGTTCATGTTGCAGCTACAACCGCAGTTGCACCACTCCATGGCTTTACCCTTATGAAATAAATTTTATCTATCCATCTCTCTCTGGACTGCTGACATCTCCGCTGCTGCCAATCTTCCTCTGCACCTTCTTGACCTTCTTCAATAGACTGCGCCTCCTCTTCCAGTCTTCCATCCATCCTTTCTTGTCTTGGCCAAGTTGGATGAAATTGATAGGCTTTGACCTCAGACATTTTGCATCAGTTTGCAACAGTTTAAATCTGACAAATCCATTTCGACAGTGAAAGTATTTCTCTAGTGCCGGATTATTGTTGATGGTTTAGTCATTATTTTCGAACATGTCCCAACCCCAAATGTTGTCTGTTTCAATATTGTGAATCAGTGTGGAGATGCCAGTCTTAGTTAGAGTTTCACAGAAACAACTGCATTGCTGGTGCTTTGCTTTACAAATTTCCATCAAGCAAAATAGCTGACAAACTGCTCTCTTGATATGATATCATCAACTACTCAAAATTGTGGTAACTTATGGACAGACTTGTAAATGAGTGTGTACTTCTGAATAATGGAAGAGTTTAAAATTTTTAGGCCTCAACTGCTAACTTATCTCATTTTATTGTGTTCATCAAACATCTTAAAATATTGGAAGAGCCTTCCGTATAACTTCAAGGAATTGGCGATGTTCAGTCCCATAAGGCAAAGAGATACAGGTTCTTCCCTTAACATCCTCTCAAGGTTGCTACAACCAGGGTCAACTTCCCCACCTTCGGGTGGCATATGTCAGGTCTGGAAGGTAAATGCAAAATGCCGTCAGCAACAGGATTATACATTGGTTGTCCCTCAACAAGGTTCATGAATTTACTGTACCAATGCTTCGCAGGCCTCTTCAGTGCAACCATCAAAACTCTTGCCTGCTCCAAATGGATCTTGTGCAAAACAAAAATACTTACATTATCATTGAGCCAAGCACTTGGTTTTCGCAAAATTTCGATCTCCTTTTTGCCAAAATTTTCAAATTCCAATTTGAGAAATTCTCATATGTGACAGTTTCTCTCATGCCAACTTTACACTTAACATCTTGGACAGCTTTCCAGCCTGGTGCACGCCCTTAGTTTATTTACCAGGTTTATCTTGGGAGCCGCATTCCAAGCAACAAACTTAGTTATTCCAACATCCCTCAAGGAATGGACAGAACTCCTATGCAGGTTGAATCAGTTTGTCAGAAAACTGCTCACCGTGCAGATTGGTCACAACTTTCCATCCGGACCTAGTTGACCTTCATAACCCAAGAGGGTTGCAGGGTCGTTAAGTAACCTGCCCCACCTCACCTCGGTTTGTCAGCAGCACATAGTCTTCTAATAGTGATTCCTGGCAAGAGCTGACACTCATCAGCTTGGAGAGAGGATTGTCCTCTTCTGATTGAGCTGGAGCACTGCCTTCGAGAGGAGGCCATATATCCTTTCGTGGTTTTCCATTTTATTCCTTTCCTGCTGGGTGACATGAAGACTTTCCGTGTTCAAAGGTTGCCCAGCTGGACAATTTTTTGGCACTCTCATCAAGATTCAAGCCTGATGCCATGCAGTCATGCGGCGGGTCGTGAAGCTGCCATGTTGACAAATCTGAAACAAAGAAACATAATAATTATTTAATGCCTTTTATAGGGAATATCCTATTTGGCCTTCTATGAGCATCAATACAAGATTAAAGCCCCAATCATCCTTGTTGATATGATGAGCCAGAAATCAATGCTGTGACCAGGGTTGGGTACAATTACTTTCATCAAGTGTGCTTATCAAATGTCTAGTCCTGCATATAGAGTTAATATATGATGACGGTTCTGTTATGCCATGACTTTCACACTAACTTCACATCCATGCAACAACTTTGACAGCTTTCCAGCCTGACGCATGCCCCTAGTTTCTTTACCAGGCTTATTTTTGGGATATCTTCAGTAGGTAAAGTAACTCGACTTCATCGCCATTGTGTATGAAAAAATGAATACGAAAAAAAAAACGGTCGAAATATTCGGAAATAAATATTCAATTCACCATATAAAGAACTCCTTTATTCATTTTATTATTGGGAGCCAAATTCCATACGACAAACTGTTATTCCCAACGTCCCACCTGCAAAAGGCAGAACTGCTATGCAGGTTGTATCAGTTTGTCAGAAATGCATGAGTCTAGAGTGCACATTGGTCACAACTTGTCTTCCTCTCATAGTTGACCTTCATGACCCAAAAGGGTTGCAGGATCGTTCAGTAACCCACCTCACCTCACCTCACCTCTCCTTGGTTTGTCAGCAGCAAGCTAATGGTCTTCCAATAATGATTCTTGGGAAGTGCTGATTGATTGTTGATTGATTGATTTATTGAGGGAATTCCAAAAAACCAAAGATGGTCGCTTGTAGGGAACTACCTTTTACAAAATTGTTAAACAGATAGAAATGTTATAAAATACACAAATTTAAGGGATGTAGAAAATATTTTTGCAAGTTTCAAAATATACTGCATGATAAATATATTAATAAGAGAAAAGTTCAGGGCCTTTTTTTTTTGTTTTTTGAGTGAACTAGAATAAATAGGACATTGGTACAGTGGCTGGAAATTTATAACATAGAAGAAGAGAAAACTAAGCTTTTATTCAACAAATAAGTTGTTTGATCAAATTTGGCATTCGCCATTCCAGGGAGATGTAATGAGAAGTCGTATATAAATAAATATTAATAAAATGTTTATTATAGGACTGCTGTTGCATGTAAGTAACTTACTATCATTTCACTGTCCCTGCTTAGGCACCAAGCCTCCCTTGCACTTTCAAAGCATTCCAGTTTCTTCAAGATTGCGTCGAAAAAAAAATAAGCTAGTTGTTTTGTCAGCAGACAGATCTGTAGAGGAGAGTACAGTGTATGTAGAATAGAAAGGTATTTCTAAGCAAGACAATACGCTCTGAAGGTGAGTGATGGGAGTTAAATTGTTTATTGTGATTGACAATGATTTTCTGAATCACTTTTTGTGATACCAACAAGTATGTTTCTAAATAGCCCAATCGGGTGCTGTTGAGACGTAAAGCACCAACTCCTTCACTCACTCTCTCACCGAACCTTTTTTTTTGTCTCCGTTTTCCAACCAGCTTCCTGTGGAATTGGGAATTTAATACAACCAGGGTCAACTTCCCAACCTTCGGGTGGTATCGGTCAGGTCTGAAAGATAAATACAAAATACCATCAGTAACTGGAATATACATTGGTTGGCCCACAACAAGTTTGATGAATTTACTGTGCAATGCTTCCTAGGCTCCTTGCGCAACCATCGACACTTCTGCCTTCTCCAAATGGATCTTGTGCAAAACAAAAATACCTAAATTATCATTGAGCCAAGCACTTGGTATCTCGCAAATTTTCAATGTCCTTTTTGCCGAAATTTTCATTTAAAATGCATAAAGGAAATGTCTCTATCATCCAAAGTGGCGAATGGCAGCACGTCTGAAAGGATGTTTGGACTTGAATTGGCTAGCGCATCCATCCATCTGTGAATTTTATCAGCTTTTTATTGTTATTTTTTCCATATCTGAGACTGAATTTCCTCATAATCTGGTCTGCTGTGGTACACAGATTCTCTTCTCCAACTCCTGCCTTTGAGGCTTTGTTATATCTCCAAGGCTACTTTGAGGAGCCATGGCACTTTGATGTCATTTGATATGACAGGGTTTTTTGGCCCCTCAAAAAACATTCATACATTGATGACATATCCTCATATGGATGCTGAATATATTTGCAACTGTTGAATTCTTGCTAATTGTTTCGCCAGTCTTTTTTAACAATGAGCCGAGTTGAAACTTTAGTATCTTCTCTGTTTTTGAATGACTGAAAATTTTTATTTCTTTGTGGGTGTACAACCCAGGAGTCCTAGGTACTGATGCAGTGTTTGAGTATGTGGACACTTTGGTCTTATATCTCTGAATCAGCTGTGAACTAGATACTTTTTCCTTGTTCTATCAACTTCTATCAGGAGTCCAGGACTGAAGTATTATTGGCTTATAGCTGTCAAAAAGTAAAAAAATGTAGTCAGTGTTTACAGAGTCATTTGGCCAAGTCATGGCCAAGATTAGCAAACGGCATATGGTCTGGATTGACTTCTGCTTAAGCCTGTCAAGCTGTCACCCTTGGTTGTACGTCTTAAGGCTAAATGCACAGCATTAAAAAACATAGCTCAGTCCTTTTTTTTTGGGGTAAATAGTTTGCAAAAAACATTCTCTGTGTGTTAAACCTCAATCTTGCCAAGTCGCACTGGAATTTAACAAAATACCGCACTGGTTGATCAGCCTTGTGTCTTCTGCTGCGCTTCACTGGGTGTTTTGGCGATCATGCTCTTCTCCATCTCAAAATTGGTGCTCACCACTGTATGACTTTGTATTTTGGTTGTAATGATGTCAAGTTGCTCAATCAGAGGATACTGTCACGACTTTGATATTTGCCAGTCACAATAAATTACATATGCGATCGAATTCAAAATGATAGCGCAAATGCATATATAAATGAAACACTTAAAATAAGTTTGAATCTTTATTGGGTTCTTTGATACAATATTGGGCTCATCTGGGGAATAAATTCATCAATTCATTTCATCACATCAATCAGTCATTTTATCACGTCAATCACAAGTTTAGTTCTTCTGAAGTCCAATCCCCTTGGATCGGATAATCACACTATCTTCAAGTCCAGCATCTCTGAATAATCACACAATCTCTGAAGTCCAGAATCTCTGGATCATCACATATTCTCTAAATCCAGCATCTCTGGCTAATGATCACACAGTTGTTAGTTCTCTGAATTAAAAGTCCTGGCCTCCTGGATTCATGAATAGAAAAGTAATCTGTTGTCCAGTCCTCCTGGCTCAGGTCACAGAATAACAGAAAAAAAAATGTATTAGTAAACATTGTACTTCCCTAGCTAAGCCACAATCTGAATTTGAACCCACAACTCATCTGACAGTTCATCATTTCTGCTACTGCTCCCATGGAGGAATGATGTGGCTGGCAAAGGGTTTAATAATTTTAAATTCCACTAATTCACTCTACGCAATCATAGTTCAGATAAAAAAAAAAGACAACATACCTTCAAGTTTGTTAGTCTCTCACAACTCTGTGACCACTCAATTTCGCTGAACAGCTTCCAAGTGAACCGCTCAACAGCCGGCCCCCGAATGACCCGCCAACGGTGCTTTTATATTTTTTTGTGGCCAAAACCTGTGAAAATTGTTCTAAACCCGTTAACTCAAGTCATGGAAAAACTTGTAAATGAACGTGTACTTCAGGGTAATGGAAGAGTTGACAAT
This sequence comes from Platynereis dumerilii, assembly GCA_026936325.1. Classification (NCBI taxonomy): domain Eukaryota; kingdom Metazoa; phylum Annelida; class Polychaeta; order Phyllodocida; family Nereididae; genus Platynereis; species Platynereis dumerilii. Next base: position 7,984,147 of record JAPTHN010000018.1, read on the forward strand.
TTATGCCTGCACTGATGACACATCTAATTTTACTGCGTTCATCAATTAAACAATTCTTGAACAATGGCCATTGGATCACTACCTCTTGTTATGCAGCTGATGATTAAGTTGTTGGCCCTTATTCCTCTTGATTTGGTAGTGCAGCATGTATAGTATTTTTTTTTTGAAATCTTGCTGGTACTACTGTTGCACTAGCTGGCATTCTGCACTGATTTTTGAGATAATACCTTCAGTTGTGACAATTCATATGCTTGCCTTTGAAGGTCATTAGACAGCCTGTTGATCGCTTCTTCATTTTTGAATCGATTTGTTTCAAAGATGTCCATTTTCTGCAGTACTGAATTCATCTGTTGCGACATTGAGGCTGTGAAGTCCTGCAGAAAGGAAGTCAAGGGCAAAAGCAAGCTAGTCAAGGGCTGCATATTCATAGTTGCTAACCATGCTAAACCTTTGTTCGATCTGTCACCTCATGCACTCCTTATATTTACAAATCTTAAGCAAACAGATCCGCTGTCCTTACTGTCCCAACAATCTTGTATTGCACAACAGACAACACTGCCTGGACAGTTGAGATAGAAGTGATGTCTCTGCACTTGTAGGTGAGACTCCATTCTAGGTCTCTGTCTTCTGAAATGAGATGTTTTTGTTTAATCCTCAATTTGGTGTTCTATTGCACTATAATAAATAATCTTCGTGTAGCTTCAACCATTCTTCACATCACGGCTGTCACCTCCTGTCAAGTTCAGCTCATCCAGTGCATAAATACAGGATTAAAGACCCAATCATCCATTCCACTTGGTTGATATGAGCCAGAAATTGGTGCTGTTCCAGGGACTTCTTAAATTTAGGTGCCGACCAAATCATTCCTAGGATTTTATCCCCTGTACAAACTTCATAGCTGTCACCCAAATACAGCTATAGTATGCAGATTTGGATATTGTGTATGCTCTATAAGGCCCAATTCATATATGCTGGACAAGTCCTTCTGCTTTTGTACATTAGCAGTGGAATAGTTATCCTAGTATGCCACATTTGTATGCCTTGTCTGTTGTGCGACATCATTAGGGTGGACTCTTCTGTGCAGTAAGTTGGCGGTACTCTTTGTTTTTTCTTATTGATTTTTATATTTATTTTGATATATCTGATTTGTAAACCTGCCTTTAAAGCCTGTATTACTAGCCGTCCTCTTCTTGATTGTTTTCTCTGGCATTTTTGCCTTTCTTCTCTTTCCAAATTTCGATTTGTCAATTTCCGCGAGAACCCCGGGGCCCCTCAGCTTTTATCCTTCTTTTCAGTGGCCACTTCCCTTCTGAAAATGTACCAGTCAGCTGTTTTGGAAGTTGATCCAACTGTTTGGTATTCTTGGGCAACATTTTAGTAGGTTCTGTTCAAGATAGCGGATATGTTTGTTCCAAGTCAGCTTATCATCTAGTCTTAGGCCCAAATATGTGACATTTATTGATCTTTTCACCAATGTATTGTTCAACAGAAGACTATTGAGATTTGGTCGAAGGGTTCTATTTTTTCGTGGAATATCATGTATTGTGTTTTTTCAGAATTCATTAGAAGTTTGTTGTCATAAAACCAAATGTCTATCTTTTTTAGTTCTGATTCAATGTCCTTTTTCGAGTGCCTCAGCCTTCTTTGGTAGATTTCCCAAACCAATTTGCTTCAAGTCATCCTTTTGAAGACTGCATTCGTCTGGACAGCTTGAAGAGTTGTCTCTTCCAAGGTCAATCCCATAATTTGGAAGAGTTGACAATTCATAGCATGCCTCAACTGATTACACATCTCAATTTACAGTGTTCATCAGCAGTCTTAAAATAATGGACAATCTCAATTAGGAACTCATCTGCCTGATTTATCACATCATGAAACGGGTCCACTTCCAGTCCCTGTACTGTCTTTGCAAGCGTAACTGGTGACCTCCTTCTCTGTTAATATGATGTGATCAACTGCACCTCGTAATTCCATAGTTCTAATTAAATATTCAATCAAATATTTGTAGATACATAATTGTTTATCCACTGGATCCTTTTTACATTTTAGAGGGTCAGGCTTATAGTTCTCTTCTCAGGGTTGCTACAGCCAGGGTCAACTTGCCCACCAATCGTGTAGCATCGGTCGTGTCTGGAAGGTAAATACAAAATGCCATCAGAAACAGGATTATACATCGGTTGGCCCTCAAGAAGTTTAATGAATTTACTGTATCAATGCTTCGTAGGCCTCTTCAGTGCAACCATCGAAACTCTTACCTTCTCCAAAAGGATCTTGTGCAAAACAAAAATACTTATATTATCATTGAGCCAAGCACTTGGTTTTTGCAAAATTTCGATGTCCTTTTTGCCAAAATTTTTGTTACCAGTGCAGAGAGTGATCTTCGATGACCTGATGCTGGGCCACTTTTGATCTGCTTTGACAAACTTCAAATGTTGCTTTCAAACCCTGAAAACTAAAAATCATGACATGAAATAAATATTCTGTAATTTTTCTTAATTTTTTTTTGACAGTGATACACCATCTTACACAATGTTACATTGCTTTATCATCCTCTGACAACCGCTGACAGCTCCCGAAGTGTAGGCCTTGCTCTCGCCTATAACACCGTATACATTTTAAACTGCTGAAAATGTTTTGCCTTAACCTTGTAGCTGAGTCTCCTGGCTTCCTTAATCACACAGGTGAACTTCCAATTTTAATGCTAATAGCCACCATGTGGCGTTTCGAAAAATTTCAACTGTCACCTGTCCATTTTCCTTAATAAGCAAGATACAGTTTCTTGCAGCACCACTTTTAAGTGTTTTTTTTACATGAGGAATCCATTTCTGACCTTAGTTTTTTGGTACAGTGTGTGTATAATGTGATATTGCAACGGTAAATTTTTCGCATGGGACATACAAATTTATGGATGCAACAAGTGGTGGATTAATAGCAATGGGCTATGAGGCAGAGAATTGCACTGTAGAAGATTGCTGTTATAATATTATACAGGACAAGTCCTTCTGCTTTTGCATGTTGGCAGTTCTGTAACTTTTTAAGGATACTGAATTTTTTTGCCCAGAAAGTTGTGCCATCATCGTCAGGGTGGACTCCTCCATTCAGTTAGTTGGAACACATTGATTTTCTAGTGCTTTGTTTTTTTATAGCTGCCTTTCAAGTTTGCATTACTGACCGTCCTCTTCATGACTGTTGACAATTTGTTACAGTCCTTGTCATACTTACGTGGAATCTCAAGTTTTTTTTTCTATGCTGTTGAACTGTGATGTCAGAGATGACTCTATTCTAGCATTGCAATATATGTAAATTAACTACAAGCTGTGATGTCATTTCAAACTGGGTCAGATTCCCCAGCTTCTAGCCAATGTTGATCCTCCTGAACTGAGCGTCACAGTTTCAACACAGTGTCAGAGTAAGAGTTTTGTCAGGGATAGCCCTACAACTACGTCATCACAGCTTGATAGCCAATGGGCTGACCGTAAACTACGTCATCACAGTTCAAACATTGATATATTGAAGGAAGCATTACATTTTTGATCCCAATGATTTATCACAGCAATCACCAGTCTAATCCTACCAAATGGCAGCTTGGTGAGCATTCACAGTAGACAACTGTTGTAATCCCCACAGAGTTGTTTGATAAATCTACAGACTTGCTAACTTACAACTTTAAACTTTGATGGAAGTTGGTATAAACAGAAGGCTTTGACAATTTGTCTGTAAACACATGGCTTATGTTATGTATATTTGTTCTGGCAGCCCATTGGCTGAGAGGCTGTGATGTCAAACTTGCATGGGTTTTCCCAGACCCAATTTTAACTCTGACACTGAGTTGAAACTGTGATGCTCAGTTTGATGGATTCGCATTGGTTAGAAGCTGGGGAATCTGACCCAGTTTGAAATGACATCACAGCTTGTAGTTAATTTACATATATTGCAATGCTAGAATAGAGTCATCTCTGACATCACAGTTCAACAGCATAGAAAAAAAACTTGAGATTCCATGTAAATATGACAAGGACTATAAGCCTCATTAGTCGATTCTTATTCCAAATTATCTTGTGAACAGGGTTAGGGATTGAAAAAAAATGGCATCAAGTGAATACAAAGATGCTGGCCTCTTGCTTGCAAATAATTCATAAGCCTTTACTGGGCATCTCTGAGGCGACCTGAAAAATTTTAGGCTTGAAGGCTCTTGCATTTCCATTGTCTCAATTTGTGTTTCCGTTGCTCCCTCTGTGAATTAAGCGTAGAGTTATCTTCGATGACCTGATGCTGGGCCACTTGACATTTTGATGGATTTTGTAGTATATTTAGTTGTACAGTTCTTGTAGCACAGTTTCCTGGTCAAGTCTTTGTCATCTTTTGAGAGACATCACTGTCTGGACAGTCTAGAGAGCAGTGACGTCTCTGCGCTTGTATTTGAGGTTGCACTCCAGGTTTCTGTCATATAAGGTAGAGATTTAGTGCCTATTCTGTGTGGCTGTCACTGTTCACATTGAAACGTACCTACAAATATAACACTTAGGAATGTTGCATCCAGTATAATAAACCTCCATTGCTTGTCTTCACATGTATTATGTTCATGATGTACGGAAAAGTAGTGAGGATTCGATAGATCTTCAGACGGGAACTGTTATTCATCAGAAGCTTGGAGAGAGGATAGACCTATTCTGGTGCAGCTGAAGCACTGCCCTCAGGACGAGGCGATAGATCCTTAAGCGGTTCTACATTTTGGTCTTTTCCAGCTGGGTGACATGCTGACATACGTTGTTCAGAATTTGCTCAGTTGGACAACTTTTCGGCGCATTCATTCATCGAGACTCGAGCCTCATGCAGTAGATCATGCTGTCTTGTCACCAGGCAGGGCCACACCAATGAATCATTCCTCTGCTCTTTGCCAATTCCTGTCAATACCAATTATTATGTAATGGGAAAAGGGAAATATCAACAGAAATTTAGAATTGACAAGGCTTACAGCTTGGTGCTCAACAGAGTTATTCTTGAAACTGAATTTTCGCTTTCATTTTCAAACTTTTTGAAGACCTTTTTTGGTCTATTCCTCTTTCTGGCGAACAATTTTACACCTGTGATGAATTCTGGTCTTAAAAACCAAATTAATCATGTCATGAAAAACAGAAGAAACGTCACTTTCAACCCAGGAAAACTCAAATCATCATGTGTTTTCACAACGGAAACAAATCTTAAGAACATTTTCTTCAATATTTTTTTGAGAATGATACACCATCTCACACAGTGTTAAATTGCTTTGGACTGTCTGTTATACCAACAAGTTTGAGTGCACCAGATGTCTACTGGATTTAAGCTAGCTGGTAGTTCAGTTTTTCCAAGGTATCAACTGTATAGGACTTGATTGGACAATGAGCCTGTCGACCTGAATAATGGCTTTCATGTTTATATATTTTTCCCTTTTCAAGACAGGAAATAACAAGGATCTTCGCCTGTTAATTTTATTTGTGAATTGGTCTTTCAGAAAGTAATTGCTTCCATTTAGGTAGAAACTTGCTGCCCACATGTTGATTGCTGGTCTATTTTTTTTCATCAATCTTTTGTCACAGCTTTCAATCATTATAGCAGCTTTTTCGGAGTTTTATCGGCAGTCATCAAAGTTGATTCCAGCTCTTGCTGGCCTATGTTGAACAACTATTTCAATCATCCTTCGTTTCATTGCTGTGCCTCCTCCAGTCCTAATTGGCATACCAAGTGCATAAATACGGGATGTAAAGTCTCATTCATACATCCATCCATCTTTGCCCATGCAAAGCCTTTGATCGGGAATAAAATGTTGTTACTTGATCTTGGTGTTTCACATTTTCATAATTTCCTTCAGGTGACGCTCTTCCCTCTAAATGCTGAACTGCATTCAAAAGATGGTAATACAGTGCCTGTTTCACGCCATACCTTAACTTTCCGTTTTCATCCGTCGTGATGTCCTCTTCTCACTCATCGTCCAAGTCCAAGTCTATCATGCACCCAAAGTTTGAACTGCGTGCATGAAGTGCTTATGTAGAAGTATAGTTGTGGGTGAATGGCTGTCTCCGGGTGGTTCTTGGTTTGGCACCCATGGAGGTCATCCAGGGTTTGCAACTTTGCAAGGTCATTAAATTACTCACTCAACCTATTTTTTATTGTTGCACATAGACAGTGGGATTGCAAGTGGATCTGACATTCTCCAAAAATAATTTATAAAACCTTGTTTGGAAAATATATTTCATTTTCAAGAATTTTACGCATGACTTCTAAATCTTTCATCCACACTGCTGCAATTGTCTTTTTTTTTGGTCATGCACAGAAGACGTCACTTTCTTCCTTATTCAAATCTCCTGAAGTGGTACAATTCTTTTTTCCTCCAGACGTTTTGAGATTTTATCAGTTTTACAAGTTATTTTTAACTTAAATCCAGCTCTTGATGGGTCACATTGAACTATATTGGAAAACTGTTTTTGCCTTATTGCTGTGTCCTGCACCTGTCCTAATTAGCCTACCAAGTGAATAAATACAGGTTATAAAGCCCCTCTCATCCTTCCATCTTTGTCCATGTAAAGCCTTTTATGGGAATAAAATTTCCTTACTTGATCTTGGTGTTTTACTACATGCTGAATCTTCTATTTCTTTACATCTATGCAACTAGCACAAAAAAAGCGAACCAAATAATTTTCCTCGGTTACCCAAATTTGTCCGGTATTGTTTGTAGTTTTCATAACAAACAAAAGCCTTTCCACGAGCAGTTAGGTGGTGTGAAGTTCCATTCAAGGATGCCACATTTTTGTGCCCGGAAAGTTGTGCCACATCATTAGGGTGGACCCCTGTGCAGTAGGTTGGTACACATAGTTTTTCTAGCGCTGTGATTGGTAAATCTGCCTTCAAGCCTGTATTACTGGCCGTCCTCTTCATGTTTGCTGACAAATTGTTCAGCCCATTGGTTTATTCTAATAACAAATTTTGTTGTTAACAGGGTTAGTGATTGGCGATGACGAAAAAGTGGGCATCATGTAAATTTGTAGTTTCCAGCATCTCTTGATTGAATTTGTTCAGACAACATAATTTAATTCACTGTTACAAAATTATTATCATGAATTCAGACCTAGATTCAGATTCAGATTTTGTTTATTTTCCAATATATAATTAACAATATTCATTCATTTTTAAAAATTACTATATGTAGTGGGAAGGGAGACCTCTCAAAGACCTAGTCCTAAACAAGCACCTGATATTTCTGCTTTGGAACACAAATTCGGGAAAGTTTGACACAGTGCAGTCTGGGGAATTGTGACTATGATAAGGGGAATTTTGCAAGTTCTTTCCTTTTCTGATACCATACTGTTTCTTGTATCTTATTCCACTTTCACTACCAAAATCTTGTAGAAAAAAATATGCCTTTTTGCTGTACAATTGGTAATTTTATTTTAATAATTTGAGCCCTTTAGATGTGCACCTTTTTGCTCTGTGATAGCAATGGACTGTGAGTCAAGAGAAGTGCACTGTAGAAGATTGCTGTTATAATATTGTAGAGGACAAGTCCTTCTGCTTTTGCATGTTGGCAGTTCCGTCACTATTCAAGGATACCAAATTTTTGTGCCCAGAAAGTTGTTCCACAATGACAGGGTGGACTCTTCAATCCAGTTATAGTTGGGACACATTGATTTTCTGTCGCTATGTCTGGCCATTCTCTTCATGATTTTGGACCATTGGTTTAAGCTTCATTAGTCAATTCTTATACCAACTTTTCTTGTGAACATTATCAGGGATGGAAAAAAGGGGTGCATCAGGAAAATTCATAGATGCAGGCCTCTTGCTCGCAAATAATTCATAAGCTTTTACTGGACATCTCTCTGACGCTACCTGAAAACTTTTTGGCTTGAAGGCTCTTGCATTTCCATTGTCTCAATTTGTGTTTCCGTTGCTCCCTCTGTGAAATTTTCATTACCAATGCGTAGAGTTATCTTCGATGACCAGATGCTGGGCCACTTTAAATTTTGATGGATTTTGTTGTATATTTAGTTGTACAGTTCTTGTGGCTCAGTTTCCGGGTTAAGTCTTTGTCATCTCTTGAGAGACATCACTGCCTTGACAGTCGAGAGAGCAGTGACGTCTCTGCCCTTGTAGGTGGGGTTCCAATCCAGGTCTCTGTCATATAAGGTAGAGATATAGTGCCTCTTCAGTGTGGCCGTCACTGTTTACATTGAAACGTACCTACAAATATAACACTTAGGAATGTTGCATCTAGTATAATAAATCTCCATTGCTTGTCTTCACATGTGTTATGTTCATGATATGGAAAAGTATGAAGATTCAATAGATCTTCAAAGAAACTGGGCGCTGACATTCATCAGAAGCTTGGAGAGAGGATTGTTCTCTTTTTGAGCAGAACTTTGAATCACTGCCGTCATGAGGCCATAGATCTTTCAGTGGTTCTCCATTTTGGTCTTTTCCTACTGGGTGACATGCTGACATTCCTTGTTCAGAATTGGCCAAGTTGGACAACTTTTCGGCGCACTCATCGAGATTCGAGCCTGATGCAGTAGATCATGCTGTCTTGTCACCAGGCAAAGCCACACCAATGAATCATTCCTCTGCTCTTTGCTAATTCCTGTTGATACCAATTATTATATGATTTGAAATGGGAAATATCAACGGAATTGAAAAATTGACAAGGCTTACAGCCAATTTTTTCGCTTTAATTTTCAAACTTTATCGAAGACCTTTTTTGGTCTGTTCCTCTTTCTGGCTAAAAATTTTACACCTGTGATCAATTCTGGTCTTATAAACCAAATTTATCATGTCATGAAAAACAGAAGAAATGTCACTTTCAACCCAGGAAAACTCAAATCATCATGTGTTTTAACAACAGACACAAATAAATCTTTAGTACATTTTCTTCAATATTGTTTTTAGAATGATACACCATCTCACACAGTGTTAAATTGCATTAGACTGTCTGTTATACCAACAATTTTGAGTGCACCAGATGTCTACTGAATTTAAGCTAGCTGGCAGTTCAGTTTGTCCAAGGTATCAACTGTATAGGACTTGATTGGACAATGAGCCTGTCGACCTGAATTGTGGCTTTCATGTTTAGATGTTTTTCCCTTTTCAAGACAGGAAATAACATGGATCTTCGCCTGCTAATTTCATTTGTGAATAGGTCTTTCAGAAAGTAATTGCTTCCATTTAGGTAGAAACTCGCTGCCCACATGTTGATTGCTGGTCTATTTTTTTTCATCAATGTTTTGTCACAGCTTTCAATCATTATAGCAGCTTTTTCGGAGTTTTATCGGCAGTCATCAAAGTTGATTCCAGCTCTTGCTGGCCTATGTTGAACAACTATTTCAATCATCCTTCGCTTCATTGCTGTGCCTCCTCCTGTCCTAATTGGCATACCAAGTGCATAAATACAGGACGTAAAGTCTCATTCATTCGTCCATCCATCTTTGCCCATGCAAAGCCTGTGATCGGGAATAAAATGTTGTTACTTGATCTCGATGTTTCACATTTTCATAATTTCCCTCAGGTGACACCCTTCCCTCCAAATGCTGAACTGCATTTAACAGATGATAGTACAAGGCATGTTTTACTCCATACCTTAACTTTCCTTTTTCATCAGTTGTGATGTCCTCGATGGCAGCACCACTCTTCTCACTTGTCTTCCAAGTCTGTCATGCACCCACAGAGTGAACCAGGGGTAGGCCTGATGACGAAGGAGGTCGTGGGTGAATGGCTCTCTCTGGGTAGTTCTTCGTAAGTTGTTCCAACTTTTGATTGCAACAGCCAGATGGCCTGCATAGGCATGCACCACTCTTCTCACTCGTCTTCCAAGTCTATCATGCACCCACAGTTTGAAATGTATGTAGGCCTGATGTAGTAGAAGGTCGTGGGTGAATGGCTCTCTCTGGGTAGTTCTTCGTGAGTTGTTCCAACTTTTGATTGCAACAGCCAGATGGCCTGCATAGGCATGCACAACTCTTTCCACTCGTCTTCCAAGTCTGTCATGCACCCACAGAGTGAACTAAGGGTGGGCCTGATGTCGAAGGAGGTCTTGGGTGAATGGCTCTCTCTGGGTAGTTCTTCGTAAGTTGTTCCAGCTTTTGATTGCCGAGGCCAACACTCCTCTTCTCAGTGACTACAGCTTCAAAGTTAATCATTGCCAGGACATTGGGAAGCTCATGGCAGCACACATTGTCTTGAACAGAGTTCATGTTGCAGCAATAACCACAGTTGCACCACTCCATGGCTTTACCCTTATGAAATAAATTTTATCTATCCATCTCTCTCTGGACTGCTGACATATCTGCTGCTGCTGATCTTCTCCTGCACCTCCTTGACCATCTTCACCAGACTGCGGCTCCATGCACTTCAGTCTTCCATCCTTCCTTTCTTGTCTTGGCCAGGTTGGATGAAACTGATAGGCTTTGACCTCAGACGTTTTGCAGCAGTTTGCAACAGTTTAATTGTGATAAATCCGTTTCGACGATGAAAGTGTTTCTCTAGTGCCGAATTCTTGCTGATGGTTTAGTCATTCTTTTCGAACAGATGAACCCAAGTTATAGACAAACTTGTAAATGAATGTGTACTTCTGAAATGTGGCAGAGTTTACAATTCATAGCATGCCTCAACTGATGACACGTCTCGTTTTACTGTGTTCATTAGAAATCTCGAAACAATGAACGATCCCATGGCACTCTCATCCACACAATTTGTCACATCATGCAACAGGACTACTAGAACTCCAGTCCCTGAATTTCTTTTGCAGGCATAACTTGTGACATACTGCTCTGTTGATGTGATGTCATCAACACTTGGATTTTCAGAACAACCTACCAAGTATGTCTCTGAATGGCCCAATCGGGTGCTGATGAGACGTAAAGCACCAACTCCTTCACTCACTCTTTCACCGAACCATTTTTTTCTTTTACAGAATTACAGAATTACAGAAATGTCTCCGTTTTCCCACCACCTTCCTGTGGAATTGGGAATTTAATACAAGCACAAAATGATACCTTCCCTTTTCTAAAACGAAGACAATCATTCCTATCTTTTCACAGAGCTGGTTTCTGCCTTTAATCAGGCTTACTTTAGGCACCAACTTACATTCGACAGACTTTCTTATTCTTAACATCTCTCCAGCAATGGTAAGAAAATCGATGCATATTGAAACAATTTGTCAGCAGCAAGTATTCTTCAAATAGTGATTCCTGAGAAGTGTTGACAGCCATCAGAAGCTTCAAAAGAGGATTGTCCTCTTCTGGTGCAGCTGAATCACTGCCCTCAGGACAAGGCGATAGATCTTTCAGCAGTTTTCCATTTTGGTCCTTTCCAGCTGGGTGACATGCAAACATTCCTTATTCAGAATTTGCCAAGTTGGACAACTTTTCGGCGCACTCATCGAGATTTGATGCAGTAGATCATGCTGTCTTGTCGCTAGGCAAGGCCACACCAATGAATCATTCCTCTGTTCTTTGCCAATTCCTGTCGATACTAATTATTATGTAATTGGAAAAGGGAAATATCAACAAATTTTAAATTGCCAAGGCTTACAGCTTGGTGCACAACACAGTGATTCTTTAAACTAATTTTTCGCTTCATTTTCAAAGCCTTTTTTGGTCTGTTCCTCTTTCTGGCTAACAATTTTACCCCTTGATGAATTCTGGTCTTAAAAACCAAGTTAATCATGAAAAACAGAAGAAATGCCACTTTCAACCCAGGAAAACTCAAAATCATCATGTGTTTTCGAAAGCGAAGCAAATCTTCATTAAGTTTTCTTTAAACTTTTTGACAATGATATACCATCTTACGCATGTTACATTGCTTAATCAGCCTCTGACAGCCACACACAGCTGCCTTGTGAACAGCTTCACGATCAAACAGGAAGTGACTTGGGGTAGGTCGGTCTGCAACAAGGGTCAGGAACCGGCTCACACAACATCGACTGCAGCAGTCAATGGGCGATTCCCGTCCTTTTGTAATTAATGTCTTTGACAAACTTTCTGATTTTCAACAGCCCCCGCAGGTCCCGGGCCTCCTCGTGGCGGTGGGTGGTAACACTAAGGTGAAGACCTCTATCCTTAGTGGCCAACATGAGACAGTGCGCATGCACGGTGTGTCCCCTACCTTACAGGGGAATATCAATGAATATGTCATTTACCATGATTCCAAACCGGATCGTACGTCAACCGGGTTACCAAGGTGCGCGTCCCTCAGCGGGAAACCAGGCTCAGATCGAAAAATTTGCGACTGGACTACCAAGATTTCAATGGACAAGATCATCCTCGGATGACTTGATTGACCCTGACCGCCCCTCACTCATGTCAAAAGATGAAAATTGCCTCGTGATAACTGGTATTGAAAAATCACTAGAGGACCTATCAGCAATCGCTGTATACGAAATTGTTGCAGACATTTGTGACAACACAGTAGCAGATACAATAAAGCGTCAAGTCAATGGAACGTTTCTCATTCAACCACAGGATGACACACAAAAAGAGAAATTGACATTAGTCAAAGAAATAGCGAATACACAAGTCTCCATTGAACCTTTCCAAAAACCAGGCAAAGGCATTATCTTCTCGAAAGAGAGCAAGACATGCTCGGACTCACAACTCACTAAGTGGTTCCGAAAACATGGTATTACCCAATTCAAACGTTTGTCCCAACGGAATGGTTATGAATCCATAAAACTGACATTCAAAAACAACAATGTACCCAAGAAAGTACCTGTAGCTTTTGAGAAGTGCAGAGTTTGCCCACTCTTTCCTCGACCAAAACGCTGTTTCAATTGCCAATTGTATGGCCATATCAGCACAACATGTAGACGGTTCTCAATTTGTGCCAATTGTGGTGATCGAGATCCCACTCACACGAGAGACAAACCATGCTTCAGGCCCTCGCATTGTGTCAATTGCAGAGGGGACCACCCTGCGTTCAGCCACAACTGTGAAGTCTTCAAGAGAGAAAAAGAAATTGTACAATTTCAGATTGACACAGGATGTTCGTTTCCTGAAGCCAAGCACATAGTTGAACAGGACATGGAAAAAATCGACCAAGACGCAGATTACCCAAGCCCAGTTTTACATTCGTCACCACGGAAACGGATTCAACTTGAGAGGGACCTTTTCATGGATCTCTTTCGGACAACGCCTTCACCAGACCGACCGAAGACGGGAGAAACTGTGAAATATCCTGAATCTGACTTATGCACACCACCCAGTAAAAAGATTAAAAAAAGTCAACCATCCTCTCCTTACCCTCCATGGACAAAAATGTCACCACAACAACCAAAGAAGAAAGAAACAGCTCCACGGACAAAAATGTCACTACAACAACCGAAGAAGAAAGAAACAGCTGCTGAGTACATGAAACCATCCACAACAACTAATCAAGCCAGCTCAATAGACCAACGATTTCCTTGCATAGACAAGAGAAAAATGACAAGCAACAACAAAGCACCTGTCACATCTCACAGACTTAACGTATCAAGAACCTTGACACAAACCAAGTATGTCTCTAAATAGCCCACTCAGGTGCTGATGAGACGTAAAAAACCAACTCACTCACTCACTCACTTCTGATTTTCAACATCCCTACGGCAACAGGCAGAACTGCTTATTGAAGTGGTTTTTCAGTACCAAGTAGCCTTCCGATAGTGATTCTTTGGAAAAGCTGACATCCATCAGAAGCTTGAAGGGAGGATCGTCCTCTTCTGGTGGTCCCGAGCAGTGCCATTTCTTGCAAATTCATGTCTCACAGCAGGTAAGCATAGATCCATTGCTTGTCTTGCATTATGTTATTGTTCGTGATACGGAAAAGTGTGAGATTCCATAGATCTTCAAAGAAACTGGGACCTGATGTCCATCAGAAGCTTGGAGAGATGATTGTCCTTTTCTGGTGGAGCTGGAACGCTGCCCTCAGGAGGAGGCATCAGATCCTTCCACGGTTATCTATTTTAGCAGAAATTCCTAGTTCACAATTTGCCCAGTTGGACAACTTTTCTGCAAACTCATTGAAATTTGAGCCTGATGCAGTAGATCATGCTGCCATGTGGCCATGCAAGGCCACACCAATGAATCATTCCCCTGCTCTTTGCCAATTCCTGTCGATGCCAATTATATTATGTAATTGGAAAAGGGAAGTATCAACAAAAATATAAAATTGACAAGACTTACAGCTTGGTACACAGCATAGTGATTCTTGAAACTAAATTTTCGCTTTCATTTTCATCCTTTTTCGAAGACCTTTTTTGGTATATACCGTTTTCTGGCCAACAATATAACACCTATAATGAATTTTGATCTCAAAAACCGAATTAATCATGTCGTGAAAAACAGAAGAAATCCGTCATCAATAGATGGCTTCTCTAAAATGTTTTCCTCAGTTTCGTCCATGGCGTAGAGTAGCGCACTGACTTGCTCATTCTGGGGTCCGTGTGTCAAGCCAGAAATGAGAGCAAACCTTTCAAAACAACAAATCCATCGGGGCCATGCATCCGCTTGTTTGGGACCGCTTTCTTGGATAAATGGCTCTGGATGAGGGACCTGTTGCATGGGTAGTGCAGAATGTTGGGCGGAAGGCGTAGAGGCCTAGGCAAGTCAGGAATGACTGATTGCCAGAGTTAAGATAGAACCGCTGCCATGTAGTAGTAAAATTGACAATCATTTGTATAGAGTATGAATAGTAGTAAAATTGTTTATGTAAGGAGTCCTATCTGTGTTTAATCACTCAATTTCTATCATACATGTGCATCGGTACATTGTATTGTGAGTTTTAAATTTACAAACAACATTCAGAACCTCTTCTTGTCCTAATTAAACTGCCCAGTGCATAAATATAGGACATTAAGCCCCTATTCTCCATTCATCTTTGTATTGTTACTAGGAACCAGAAATCTCCAAGCTACCCAATAATTACCTTGGCCAACTCTTGGTGACCTGCGGGTGTGTTTATTCATGCTGTCAATAGGTTAGAAATACATCTTGCAAAAAAAAAAATTGATCTGTCAGCGAACCTTTGAGTGAGCTGTCACCTCATGCTCTCCTTAATACATACAATTCTCATTTGATCAAACAATGATGGTAATTCCGTCCACTGTAATTTCCATTGTGTCACCTTTCCAGGTGTTACAATTAAGTTATTTAACAAATCCTACAAGAATAATAAAATTCTAAATCTCATTCCACAATTTTTTTTTACTTTCAATGATTTTTTTTGTTGATGAATATCAATCAAGAAGATATATGCCCACTGCAAAAAATAGTTGTGATAACAGGATTTCATTGTATTTTGTCCTCTGTTTTAAATGGACCTAAAATATCCTTTGAAATGCAGTCAACACAAAAAAAAAAATGGTAAAATTAGCTGAAAAACTGGTTTCTCTTGCTTTTAAAACTCCCACAACTGTAATAAATGTGATTGTATGCCTATATAAGGGGGTGGACAGATTTACCCTCCTGGACGGATTTACCATCCTTGACTCTACCTGTGGTTTTGCAGCTAATAATCAAATTGTGGGCCCTTGCTCCTCGGGGTTTTGGTTGTGCAGCGTGTGTGGTATTATTATTTAGAAGTCTTGCTGGCACTGTTAGGCTATTTGGCATTCTCGTAGATTGCTGGGAGAATAGCTTCAGTTGTGATAGTTCATATGCTTGCCATTGAAGGTCAGTAGACAGCCTGTGGATCGTTTCATCTTTTTTGAATCGATTTGTTTCAAAGCTGTCCATTTTCTGCAGAACTGCATTCATCTGTTGTGACATTGAGGCTGTGAAGTCCTGCAGCAAGAAAGTCACATGCAGCAAGCTTGCCAAAGGGTGCATAATGTCCTAACCAGGCTGAACCTTTGTTTCATCTGTCCCCTCATGCACTCCTTATATTTACAAATCTTAAACAGATCCGCTGTCCCTACTGTCTTTATACTTCTGTTCCCTAATGATTATAAATAATGAGGCTGAGTACTCATGAACCAAAAGAATAGTAATTCACCTTGTGGAATCTGAATTTATTGTGCTTCTGAGGATAAATAGAGGGGGGAGGGGGCCTCAGAGACCCCTGTGGACCGTTCGTGTCACAAAATCTGGTGGACTGTAGGAGGGTTAAAGTTTAGACAACATTATATTCAAATAAAAAGAAAAATTCACAGTGAACTCACTCATCGTATTTCCATTGAAGGAACCGTAAAGCGTATCTTTATGGCGGTCAATCAAATCCACAACGGTGAAATTTGCATTTCTCTTGTTCTGAAAATTAGAAAATAACTTCAAATAGGCTTATGTGTATTACTTAATTAGTTCTTAAGGAAAGTTTAAAAAATTTTATTATATATGGATTAATTCAATTTTGATACAATGGATAGTTTGTAATTAGGCTATCTTGAGACTTTAACTTCTCTGATTACTAGAATAACAGGAGCAGATTTATTGTCTCTGCTAAAGGGAAACCATTTAATCTCAAGGGGGGGGGTGGAATTTTAAAATTCTTACTCAGTTTTTTTTTTAAACAAATAAATTCTTCATGAAACAAATAATTTCTGTAGTGGGTTTTTCTTAAGGTGTTGCTTGATTTAGGAATGAATATTTAGGGATAGGATAAGATAAGGATAAGGAAATCTTTAATATCCCTGGTGGGAAATTCCTTGTACACGTATCACAAGCATGAAATAAATAAATAAATGGAATGGAAATACAGAAATCTAAATTGTCAAGTTGAGGGTCACTGTTTGTTATAGAGTCTGATACTCAAAGGTACAAATGATTGGGACATGCGGGTTGTTCTGGCTGCAGCTGATCTCAGTCGTCTACCGGAAGGCAGAAATTCATATTCATCATGCAGGTTGTGGCCGTGATCACGCATTATCTTGTCCACTTTGTTGGTAACCTGTCTCTTGTAAATAGAGTCCAATCCTTCCATCTAACGCCCAATAATTTTGCCTGCCGTTTTTACAACTTTCTGGATCTTGGCCTTGTTTTGCACAGAAAGACTCCCATACCATGACATAAAATTGAAACATAAGATGGGTAGTACAAAAGTCTTGTAAAAAAGTGTCATGATATCAGCACTAATGTTTAAATTCCGGAGACATCTGAGGAAATGTAAACGTTTCTGAGCTTTTTTCAGAATTGTCTCGGTGTAGCATGACCATGAAAGTTAGGAATCTATGAGTTTGCCCAAGTACTTATATTCATGTACCTGTTCAATGTCTTCATTGTTGACGGTGATGGCATCCACCTGGCTTATACTCCTTCTAAAATTAATTACCACTTCCTTGGTCTTTTTGGCATTTAAATGCAAGTAATTCTCGCCACACCACTGAACAAGTTCATGTGTTGCATTCCTATAATTGGCATCAGATTCAGTTATTAATTCTACTAGTACAGTGTCATCGGCAAATTTAAAAATGTGGCAGTTGGCCAGGGTACAGTGACAATCATTTGTATAGAGTATGAATAGTATTGGAGATATAACGCACCCTTGAGGAGCACCTGTTGATACATTTACTAATGAAGATTGTATTCCATTGACAGGGACATACTGTGGTCGATCTTGCATAAAACAATCCATCCATTTTATGATGCTTGAGTTGACGGACATGTTATTAAGTTTTTGAAGTAGTAGATGTGGCTGCATGATGTTAAATGCAGATGAAAAGTCAATGAATAACAACCGGGCATAAGATCGTGCTTTATCAAGATGTTTGTAGACTAAGTTCAACAAAGTAAGTGTAGAATCTTCCGATCCACGTTTTGGTCGATATGCAAATTGATTTGGATCGAGAAGGTGACTAGACTCCCGTACCAGGAAGCTTTTAACAATTCGCTCTAAGCATTTCATTGCAATTGAGGTAAGGGATGCTGAGCACTCGAAATCAATAATTTACTAATTAATTCTTTACTAAAAGTGAAAAACACATTTTTTCTTGCTGTTGCTGCAGGTCTCAGGTCCTCCCTCAATATTCCACACTTTGCAGTGATCCTCATTGAAGACCAATGAGGAACAGCCCATGAGGTATAATTTTGTGATCCACCTTCCCTAATTTGAATATGATCCACCATCCCTAATTTAAATATGATCCACTATCCTTGATTTACATATTTATTTGAGGCACTACTTCAGATCACAAATAAGGTCACAATAACGACACATGATATCACAACAGCAGCACATGAGGTCACAATAGCAGCTGAACCACTATGACATCATCAGCATCGGTGATGTCAGCAGTCATGTTGCTCTGTGTGCTTTGTTTATAGCCACCAGTCAGACTCCACCCACTTTGTCATTTGTTTGTGTTACAGTTTGATCTGATTGGTTTGGCCACCATCAAAACATTAGATCCATTCACCAAAGTGATTAGGTTATTATTATTTTAATTATCCATATTTAAGCATTAAAATACCCTCACAGGTTGTCAAAATAGCAGAAAATGGTCAGGGAATGCCTTTTGTCTGATCTTGATCAGCTGCAAAAAGCCAATTACGGCAGATTCCAGATCTTCCCAACACTCACAACTGATCGCTGCTCTTTCTTCGTCCATCCTACCTCACCTCGTACCGCTTCTTCTGAACAGTCGGAGGGTGATCGCAACAATTTTGTCACTGGCAACAGACAAGACTGCCTGCCAGTGCCTGGACTGTCGAGTGGGCAGTGATACCTCTGTCTTTGTAGGTGAGGCTCCATGCCAGGTCTCTGTCATCTGCTATGTGAGACATTTTTGCAAATGACAATTAGGTGTGCTAGTGCGGTACAAAATTGTTATGTAGTTGCAAACATCCACCTCCTATCCTAATAAGCCTAACTACTGCATAAATACAGGATTAAGCCTCTGTCCCTCTTTGTTGCTTTGAGCCAGAAAGCAATGCTGTTCCAGGAACTCCTTAAATACCAACCAGGTGATAGTCTCCTCTTTTCCACCTCAAAAACATTATGGTGCATGATGTCAAAAGAAGTATTGTACTGGAATTTATTGAGCTTGATTTTTTCCTGTTAGAAACAGAGCACTGTTTCCAACTTAGCTAGAATATAATGAATAAGGCTTTGTATGACGCATACACATTATGAAAATACGCATGCACTCGCGTTGGAGCAACAGCTATAGTTTGACTCTATACCCGGCCCCGGGTAAACCTCCCTTATCAGAAGCCTGTGACCGGAAGTAAAGTTTCCTTACTTGATCTTTGTGTTTCACTATATGTTGAATCTTCTTCTTTACCTCTATGCCACTAGCACAAAAGAACATCAATTTACCAAGGCTGATGTAATTGGAAGAAGTGCCTGAAATGTTTTTGGGCTGTTCCTGTACCATTCGTCTAGGCATTCTCGGCACCCCAGAAGTGATTTGCAATATTGCGATGCAACTGGCGTGTTGATAGGACCTAAAATGAATACAATTATAAATAACAAACATAAAATAGGCTATGTCTCTAAATGGCCCCATCAGGTCGCGATGAGACGTAAAACACTCACCCTCTGTACTGCCCCTGTATGTGTCACTAGTGACAGAGCGCTCTATTATATATATATATAGACTTTTATTTGACAACGAAATATCACATAGATACATGTGTCATAAATCAAAATTAAATAAATCATATAAGGAAATGAATATGTACAAAAGAGGGATAGCAACTACATCTAAAGAGTGAAAGGATTGTGCAGTAGTGCAATTATATTCAGTTACATATGTTTAACTGTGTTACAAGTATTTTAAATTCATGGAAAGATATTAGGCTGATTTAGAAAAAAATAAATAAATAAAATAAAAGAACTATTACCCTGCATTTACAAAAAAAAGAAACAATAATAATCCAAATAATAAATAAATAAATAAATAAAATTGTAAAATCATGAGTCCAATCTTTGGTAAGTTACTAATAATAATCAACGGGTTTTCATGTGCATTATGGAATCAATAGTTACTGTAAGCAAGTATGAACAGCGGGAACTGCTTTTTAAGTCCATACAATGTCACTGTAATAATCTAATACTAGAATTACAAGCACCAGAGAAGAGAACATTATATTAAATGAACATTATAAAGAGCACCATAAAATACTACAGTTATACATTAAAGCACCATATTAAACAATTTCCACTGCACCATTTTATAAGTACAAGAACATCATTTGTAGAAGATATGATATATAACAAATGTACATGAAATGTCTGCAGAAATTTCTAAGAAAATGAATGAGTATGTGCAATGATAACAATACAGCAGTGAACAGTATAAAGCACAAACACATGGAAGCAACACAATTAATATGCCACTAACCACTCAGATTCCAGGAGCAAATAACAGTTGTCTAATGTCTAGTGCTATGATTGGTTATCGATTTTTAATGCAATGTACAAAAATTTACCAAGTGCAAAAATTACATCGAGATCTTTTGAAATCATCAGTTGATGAAATTGTTCAGATTGAGAGAGTCCTACAAACCCATTGATCGACTGAGAAGCTACATTGAATAATTCATCTCTAGAATCCAGCCATTTTGGGCATGTCATTAAGCAATGGAAATCATCCTCCACAAGGTTTAAGTTGCATTTCTCGCAAATTCGATTTTCCACTGGGACATAGGGGCGTTTGTGTGTACCTAGTGCAATGTTTAGGTTATGAGAACTTAGTCTGAAGCGGGCTATATTAGTGTAAACAGCTCTAGGAAGATTGTGGTTGAGATACGGTTCGATTCGCATATCCATTTTAAAGGTTTTATATGTTCTAAGTTTTGGATATTTTATGTTATCATTTATGTCACTCATCATAGTGTTCTTTGCACAATCAAACATTAATGCAATTGACTTATTCAGGTCAAAATTCATAACATCAATTTGAAGACTGTCAGAGACTTTGCAAAGTCTTGTGAGCCAACATGGGGCACATTTCTCTTTTAGCTGCATTTGAATTGCTAAACATTTGCGGAGAAGTAACGGACACTCAAAATTTTTGAGTTTAACAGATATCTCACTGCAGCTGATTGTTGCCTAATAAGTAATGGAAATCTACCAGCATCTGCTAAAATAGCAGTTGTTGGTGTCTGATATCAGACACTAAGCATATTTTTGAGGTAGTTCAATTGTATCTTTTCTACATCAATATTTTTTTTTTCCGGAAACCAAACCTCACTATTGTATTCCAAAATTGGCAATATATGTGTGTCAAACATTTTTAGATTTAGCTTGGGGGAAAGATAGCCAACAGTAGATCTTGTATTTTCTTTGAGCGCATAAATCCATTAGAGTTAGTTTACGATAATTATCAGGTTCATTGTAACTACCCTTTTTGTGTAATGGTTGTATTACACCTTCTGACCACTTGTCAGGATAGACACCTTTTTCCCAAACATAATTGAACAATGTCGTAAGTGGATGCAATAGGTGTTCTGATAAGTTCTTATAGAATTCATTACTGATGCCATCAATACCTGGAGCTTTCCCATGTTTTAAGTTCTTTATCTCAGACTGAACTTCATTGACCGTTATTGGGTGGTCAGTCATGAAGGGAGCAGCTGTGTCTATAAGCTCATCTAATTGTTGTTCTACATATTTAAGGAATTTTAAGTCAAATTGAGATGATGAGTCACTTGGTGGTGACTTCATACTTTCAAAATAATCCTGAAACTCGTTAAGTCTTACACTTCCAACTGTTGTTGGTTTATTACCTTTTTTCAGTGTATCCCAATATTTCCAGTAATCCACTGGATTTTTACGTTCTAAGTTATCTAATTCAGCTCTTATTGTGTTTTGGTACTCACGCTTCTTTCTCTGAATGGTAGCCTTGTACGACTTTTTAAGTGACATGTATTGATTAAGATTATCTTCTGTATCCAAATTGTTATATTTTGCGTAGTCATTGGCTAAACGTTTAAGGTTTTTACATTCATCATCAAACCATTTATTGCAAGGAAAGCTGTTTTTTGGGGCTTTTTGGTATTTTTTTACACAATTTTCCATAATAGCAGTTTCAAGAATTGCATATACACTATCAGCAGCTTTATTCACATCAACATCAGAGATGATGCAATCAATAAATGCATCATGCAATACAGAGCAACTACTACTAGTTAGTGATTCTCTTAAGCTTGCTAAAGCATTAGGGTCATATATGTACTTATAATATCTCAAAGTTGAAACATTAAGCAGCGGTTGCTGAGGTTCTGGCAGATTGTCATTACTTTCACGAAGTTTAACAGAGAGTACCAAGGGTCTGTGATCAGAGTAGGTACAAATAGGTTCTAAGTCAAAATTGGAAAGGCTTCGATAGAATGATATGTCACAAATTAAATAATCAATGAGACTTTTGCCTCGAGGTGTATAGCATGTGAATGCACCAGTTTTCCTGTCATTTAAAAAGTAGCCATTCATAATCTTCATGTTGCTAGATTTACAGAGCTCAATGAGTTCTTTTCCATATTTATTTGATTTTATATCATCAGAGTGACGTTTATGAGATGGGAACGCATCCACAGAGTCAAATGAAATCATGTTGACAGCATTGTTACCAAAAATTCTTGTTACATCATCTAAGCTGCCAGTTCTAGCATTAAAATCACCACATATGGCAACACTACCCTTACGACTGAAGTATGAAATCTCTTCTTGAATTAAATGAAAGGCATTGTTATTTTGAAAACTAGGCGCTGTGGAAGAAGAATCAAGTGGAGGTATATACACTCCTCCAAGATAAAAATAATTATTATTTTGACCAATCCTTATCCACACAGTGAAGTCAGAATTTTTTACAATTTTAACATTAGATTCAAGACTGGATCGAATAAGAATGCCTATACCACCAGCGGCTTTACGGGTACGCGGGTGCTGATACTTTCGTTGGAAGTGTTTATATATAAATTGGCCAGTATCAGGAGAATATTTATCTAGTTTCATAGTTTCAAGGAAAATAATCAGATCACACTTTGAAATATATTGTAAGAACTCTTTGTCCTTAAGTTTGTCACCTAAACCTTGTATATTCCAAACCATTATTTTCAGTGGAACAGCATTGTCTATTTCAGCAATCGTATTTTTGTAAACATTATTATTGAAACCATCATTACGGATTTCGTCGCTGCTCTCATTTACATTAACATGCTCAATCTCATAGGCACTTGACATTTCATTGCTATGGATATCTGCTATTCCATCATTAATATCACTAATATGACTATATACTCTGATTTCATCATTAATATCACCTTCTACAAGTATTTCATTGTCAACATCATCACTAGCTATTATTTCATCATCAGTAGTTTCCCTGTCATTCAATGTTATGATATTGAGAGCATCCATTATACATGCACTTGTTGCATTAAAATGATTGACTTCAACTGGAGCCATACATTCGGAAACATCATGACTCTCATTTAAATTGACACAATTGTTAAAAATTACAGACGAAGAAACTTCGTTTACATTGTAACTAATAACATCATTTGAATATTTGTCTAAAGTTCTACAATTATCTTGCAAGTGTAAATTTAGCTTTGGCTCACTGGATATCAGAGTGGAGGGCAGCACATTAAATGCACTGCTTCACAAGGTAACAAATGTTACGGCAAATCAAGTCTCTGGCATGTGTAGTAAGGTGGATACGATCTCTTTGTAGTGCTGCAGACTTGTTCGACACAAAGTAAACGTTGTTCATAGCATGACAGAGTTGGCTGTTGGCAGAGTTGATGTATGCGATACGGCGATTCAGTTCATTCTGCCCTGCCACATGCGGTAGCCCACTGACGATGATCGGAGTGTCGGCACACTCGGATCTAATTCCAACAACGAGTGACTTGATGTTCTTCGCGATAGTCGTAACAGAGCAGGTGAAGTCACGCACCTCAATGTCACCAGCATGCACAAGGACAGCACTGGGTGTCTCAGCAGGAAGGTTGATGCTTTTAACACGAGAAGCGATCTGTACGGCCGTCTGACCAGGATAAACGTATCCTGTGCCAGACACTCCATTCTTGCAAAGTCTCTGAGAGAATCCTCGAGTATTTGAGTTGCCAAGGATGACTACTTTGGGTTGACTGCTCTTCGACGTAGCAGTCGCTGTTTCGGTCTTCGCAGACACCTTGGGGCGAACTGTCTCTGTTGGTGCCTGAGGGAGAGGGGGAAATTCCTGGATGTAGTCTAAGTCCCGACGACGGACATTCATTAGGATTTGACCCATCTTATTAAGTCCTTTTAGGTCAAAACCGCATCCCCACACTGAGTCTGTTTCTGTATTGTGTAACAGAAAAGCGTCACCAGATTTTCTCAGCGCCTCCTTGAACTTTTTGCATTGAGCAAACTTAGCAGTGCAGATTTCTTCCATAACCTCAAATTTAACACTGTCCCATGAGGCACTGCTGCGCTGAACACACCTGTAAGCAAGGCGTTTACATGCATGGGATGATTTACATCGGAGCATCTCTTTCTGGAGAGTCAGAGAAACTTTATGGTGTACCAGTTTTGCATGCTGGTAGGCCTGCTCTGCCGAGATGTACGATCTGTTCTGCCATCGTAGTGGATGATGGTAGAACGCAGAGAGAGGCTCATGCGGTCCACGGAACAGCTGAACACGATGATGTGCTGCAAGTGACCCAGCGACAGGTGCACTCACACGATCCGTCACAACAGTTGTGATCGGGTCCCCAGACGTCTCTGTAGCTGGGGCGACAGTCTTTGGTTGCTGAGTTAGTAGCAGGCTACTCGCTTCATCCGTAGAGTCGAGCGAGTATACTGGAGTTCTAGATGATCTCTTTCCATTTCTAGACTAGGACATGCATCCCTGTCTTTAGGCAGAGCAGGTTTCTGCCTTATTTTTTCCTTGGGCTAATCATCAGGTCTGACCAATTCCATCCACTCAGGACATTTTGGCTGTTCTTCTGAACTTCTTCATTATGACTGGGTTTTGATCATCTGAAACATTCAGATCAGTCTCTGATCCAACAGACATCCTCATTTGTCAACAGTTGAATTCTTGCTGATGGTTTTGCCAGTCTTTGCGAACAAACAAACTGGTGAAATTTAGGGACAAACTTGTAAATGAACGTGTACTTCTGATTAATGGAAGAGTTTACAATTCATGGCATGCTTTCACTGATAACATCTCATTTTACTGTGTTCGTCAGAAATGCACGACCTTAGAGCCACTCATCCGCGCATTTGTTGCATTATGAAACCGGTCTACTCAAAGAAACACAGAAACAAAAACAGAAAATAATAACTGACAAACGGTGCATTGAAGTAACATCACCCTTGATACCAACCAAGGATGTCTCTAAATAACCCAATCAGGTGCTGACGAGACTTAAAACACCAATTCACTCACTCACTCACCCCCTATACTGCCCTTGCAAGCGTAACTTGTGACGCACTAGTCATACATCATCAATACTGATTTTCTGAAACCCTTTATGATAGAATTACAGACATATCTCCATTTAACCCTTGTGTGTAGAATTGGGGATTTTTTGCAAACACTGGCTGATCCCTTTCCATTGCTAAACGAAGGCTCTCATTCCTGTCTTGATGCACACAGCTTTGGTATTGTGATCATTAAGTTGCTTTTGCAAGATTTTCACTACATGTATCTGCAGCAGTTTGACTGAAATAAATTGATGATGAAATTATGTATTACATGTAAAGGTATTAAGTTTAATTTAGGTATTAAGTTTAATGTACGATTCTGAATGTCAGCACTTTCGAAAGTAAGTACGCAACATTTGCCTTTTCAAAATCTGAAACATTATGTTTCAGATTCCAGATCTTCGCGACACTCCCAGCTGATCAAAGCCCGCCACTGCTCTTTCTTCGTCCATCCTGCCTCACCTCATATCGCTTCTTCTCACTCCTTGAACCATTTTAAGCTGTTCTGTGCCTGATTAATCAGAGGGTGACCGCAACAATTTTGTCGCGTGATGATGGCTGCACAGATATCAGACTTTCTTGTCTGGAATTGCAAGTGTCCTCATTGTACGGTAATTTCCCTGACATATTTCATGACTTTTTCTGTTGTTAAAATTTCATATCCCCCTAAAAATGTTGTGAAAAATTAGTACCCCTCCTTGAAACACATGTATAAAGTCAGTACCCCCTTGGACTAACACCCCTCCCCCCTTCATAAATTCTATATGCTCTTTCAGTGAATGGACAGTGATTGATCAAAATTAAATGGCGTATTTTCACCTTAACTCTTTCAACATCGCGATCCATCCAAAGATGTTCCAGGAAAAGTAGTTTTGTTTCCAGTTGAATCTCTTTCTGTAAAAGAGAAAAAAGATACTTTTCATAAATTTCATTTGCGAAGCTGAAACAAAAGTTTTGACCTTCTGTGTCCTTTTGTACTTTGAAGATTTTCTTGGTCGTAGCGGAGTCAAGCTCTCCCGACCTCATCAACCGAAGTGTAGTCCTTGCTCTCACCTATAACCCTGTATAAATTTTAAGCTGCTGAAAATGTTATGCCTTAACCTTGTAGCTGAGTCTCATGGCTTCTTTAATCACACAGGCGGACTTGGAGGAATGTTGGGAAACGGTTGTGAACACATAGGAGTGTGTCTTTAAGATTTAGCGTTTAGTCTTGACATTAATTTAACTTGCGTGAAAAACTTTTGGTCCTCCCTACTTCCGGCAGACGGATTATTCAATAACTGGAATATTCAAAGCATCCTTTATGGCCTGAAAGGCCGCTGCCTCCGCATTCCTGTTGTGAAACAGTTCAGAGTCCACGTTGTACAGACAGGGATGGTCCTGCCAAATATCAATGAATTTTCTTTCCGCAGCGTCCGACCAGGCCATTTTTGTCGTCTGTAAAGTTAGATGTCGTCTGTAAAGTTGATGACATAACCTTACTTTTTAACTCGCATTATGTCATTTTCATTGGTTCCTGTTGGTTGAGAAGTGACAGACAGTCTGCTGACATCTGGCACGTCAAAACTGGCCTGATTTGTTGCCTACAAGTGCAAACAGTCGCCGACAGCTGACTGTACACACTGCCAAACAAAATTGTCGCAACCTATGGACAAATTGTAAATGAGTGTGTACTTCTGAATAATCAAAGAGTTGACAATTTGTAGAATGCCTCAATTGATGACCCATCTCATTTTACTGTGAGGAACTGTTGGCATTAGTAAGTCATAAACATGCTCTCCAGCAAATTCAGTCCATTTCCGGATATAAGAAGCATCAAGTTTCAAAGTAGATGGCCTCTGGGCCTTCGACATGATATTAATTACAATGTCCTTGAAACCTCTTTTTCGAAGAGCCTTCCAAATAACCTCAATGGAATCGGTAACCTCAATGGAATCGGTAATGTCCATTCGGATAAAGAGAAGAGATCCAGGTTCTTCCCTTTATGTCCTCTCAAGGTTGCTACAACCAGGGTCAACTTCCCAACCTTCGGGTGGTATCGGTCAGGTCTGGAAGATAAATACCAAATACCATCAGTAACTGGAATATACAATGGTTGGCCCACAAAAAGTTTAATGAATGGTTGGCCCACAAAAAGTTTAATGAATTAACTATGCAATGCTTCGTAGGCCCCTCCTGTGCAACCATCACAACTCCTGCCTTCTCCAATGGATCTTGTGCAAAATAAAAATACTTACATTATCAATTGATCCATGATGGCTTCAGACACCTTCGTGATTCCTGGAACACCCTTCCGCCTGCCACAACGTCAGCGACTGAGGCAACTGTTCGATTCCTTCTTCAGCAGTCAACCGACCCAAGACGAATCTCCTAATGTGACTGTTGTTCCTGAGACACAAGTTAAAGACATTCCGTCCCGCTCAGTGCTAAACAAGCAGCTACTAGATGTGTCTTCTTTGGTCTCTTCAGATGACAGTGATCAGAGCTGTCTTCTGGTCCCACAACGTTTGAATCTTGAACCTGAGGTTTTGGGAGAGCCCATTCAGACTATTATTTCTAATCGAGACCCACCTCCACCCTCTGGACAGCAACCAACATTGCTTTTCCGTGGTCCCAAAAATGCACTGTCTGCATTTTTTCGTCATCCTTTACGCTGGAAAAATCGTACGTACTTGTCCGCGGAAGTAGCCTATCAACATGAAATGTTCCTTCATCACAAGCTACCGCCAAGAGCTTACAGAGAGCTGCTCCGTTGCCGCTCGTCTCACGAAGCCAAGTACATAGCAAGCAAGTGGGTCCCAGTTTGCAGTGAATCTTGGAAAGACATTCGATTTTTGCTGATGGAAGAGATATGCACTGTCAAGTTACAGCAATGTCGAGCATTCAGAAATGCGCTTCGTGAGAGTGGCACCAAACGTCTGCTTCACAATACCGAAACTGACCCCATCTGGGGCTGTGGACAAGACCTTCTCGGCAAGAATATGATGGGACAAATTCTAATGAACATTCGTGCAAGGGATGCTCAGTCTCAGAGAGAGTGTCCCCCTCCACAGAGTAATACAGCCCCTCCTCCTAAGCCCGACTTGCCACCTGTACGACGAACTGTTACAGAACCTCAAGCTGGCAAGCCACGCAAGCCGAAAGCACTCGTGATCGGTAACTCCAATGCCCGAGGAGTTTCACAGTGCTTGATCGAACGTGACATTGACTGCACTGCCTTTGTCTATCCAGGACAATCGATTTCTCAACTCAGAGGCAGAACCGACAACATCAAGAAAGCGACTGCAGACTTCAAACCAGACGCTATACTGCTTCATGCAGGTGACATTGAAGTCAGAGACAATCGTACTTCAGTCCTCCGTATCGTCGAGGATATGAAGCGACTTACCACCGACATCCAGGCGAAATATGGATCGAAGATCATCATCAGTGGCCTGCCGCATGTGCCACACAAGAGACACTTGAACCAGCGCATTGTGGATGTGAACGATGCCCTCTCTCGTTTTTCTCGGGACTCAAACAGCATTGCTTTTGTCTCTAACGAAAAAGCAAAGCTTCAACGTGATGGCATTCACTTGACTGCTCAGTCAAAGGACTTGTTAGCTCGGACGACTGCACGGCATGTGAGGTGTTGTGTTTAGTGCTCTGCCTGCCATCCATACTTGTTGGGAAATTAATCAAAATGTTATGAGTAATCTTAAAAAATCTGCTAATTTTGTTACAATAGAAAATGATAAGTCTGACATTGATCACATTGTTAACCCAAGTAACAGTTTGAATGCTAATACAAGTAGTAGTAGCAGTTTTAATATTAATACCAGTAGTAGCGATATTTTGAATGACCAAAATATTGAACTCCATGAATTGTCATGTCTATCTCAGCCAGCGTTTTATGACTGTAACTCTACCATAAATGGCAAAGATGTTAATGAGATTAATAATGCTTGTCGTGCTAAATCTAGCGTAAAGTGCTATGAGCAGAAGACCAAGCAACTTAAATTTATTGTGTGGAATATACATGGATTAGCCAATAAGTTAGACTGCAAAGATTTTGTAGATTATGTAAGTAAATTTGATGTGGTGATTTTTCTTGAATCAATGAAACGTGACTCATTTCAGCCAGTAATACGTGACTTTGAATTTATGCACTTCCAGCGAAGGTATCAACATCATCGTGCACGTAGACCTTCAGGAGGTATAGGTGTAATGATACGTTCAAATTTAGCAAATAGCAAAATTGTAACCGTTGTAAAGAATTCTGATTTCAGTGTATGGCTTAAGATAAAACAACATGATGATCTAGACTTATATGTAGGAGCAGTTTATATACCACCTCTAGATT
Organism: Platynereis dumerilii; assembly: GCA_026936325.1. Lineage (NCBI taxonomy): Eukaryota > Metazoa > Annelida > Polychaeta > Phyllodocida > Nereididae > Platynereis > Platynereis dumerilii. Next base: position 8,013,836 of record JAPTHN010000018.1, read on the forward strand.
CAACTTCAACTATCTCCAGTTTTCAAGACAATAATGCTTATCATCTCTTACAAGACGATATCACTCATTTCAGTCAAGTAGGACATGTTAGTTTATGTGGTGACTTCAATGCTAGGACAGGGACACTCGTAGACTTTGTTACAACATCTGGAAAGGATGATCATGACGTGTTTGTCCCACAACTGAACAAAGTAAAATATAAATTTCATGATAGTTCTCGTCATTCTGATGACAAAAAATCTAATCAATATGGTAAAGAGTTGCTACAGCTTTGTAAGTCCAGTGACATGAGAATAATGAATGGCTATTTTAACAGAGATCATACAACAGGAACATTCACATGTTATACTGCAAATGGAAAAAGCTTAATCGATTACTTAATTTGTGATGCATATACTTACACTGTTTTGGATGCTTTTGTGATTGATCCACTGATGTCTGAATCTGATCACAGACCGCTTACTTTCTCATTTACTATTTCTCCTTTTAGGACTGATAAACCTGCTAATCAGGTAGTGAAAAGCAGTAAGGATAAGTTTTACAGGTACATTTTTGAGCCAAATAAGGCAATAGGACTTACAGAAATGATAGAAAGTGACATGTGTGTAACCATGCATGACAAATTCATTGATTCAGTTATCTCTGACAAAGGAGTGAATTGCGCAGTTAGTGATGTATACACACTACTTGAGGTAGCTATTTCTGCAAACTTTCCTAAAAAATTTCAAAAATCCATCGGTGATACCTTCCCTAGGAATGAATGGTTTGATTCAGAATGTAAAGCAATGAAAAGACAATTAAATAATTATCCTAAAACCCATGATCTAAATCTTACAAATAACTTTAACTGCTACCATAAATTAAAGAGAGAATACAGAGCATTAACTCAAAGGAAAAAGAGAAGTTATCAGAATAAAGTTAGAAATGATCTTAGAAGTATGGAGCTTAGTAATCCACAAGAGTATTGGAAGTACTGGGATAGATTAAAGAAAAACAGCTCCAGTACTGTAACTGGTACTATATCACTTCAATCGTTTGATGACTATTTTAATGGCATCAAATGCCCACCAGAGAAAGCCAAACTGAATTTTGACATGAAATTTTTAGAGGAGATTGAATTGTATATGGAGAATTTTGATAAATGCTCCAGTAAGACATATATGACTGATGCTCCTATCACAGTTCATGAGGTAGAACTGGAACTTAAAAGTCTTAAACTAGGCAAGGCCCCTGGTATTGATGGTATTAGTAATGAATTTTATAAATATTTATCAAAACACATGGCACACCCTTTGACCGTCCTTTTCAATTACATCTGGGAAAAAGGACATTTTCCAGATAAATGGTCAGAAGGAATAATTCAGCCTCTGCATAAAAAGGGTGACAGAAATGAACCTGATAACTACCGTAAACTGACGCTAATGGCTTGTATGGGAAAGATATTTGAAGCAATAGTTAACAAGAGATTAGCCTTTCAATGTGAAGCAGATAATTTGGTAGACCATAGTCAATTTGGCTTTTCAAAAGGTTGTAGAACTAGTGACAATGTCTTCATTATTGATACCCTAGTTTCTTATTCTAAATCTAAAAAGAAACCTCTGTACATTACATTCATAGATTTCTCAAAGGCTTTCGACTTTGTCAATCGAACTTTTCTGTATTACAAACTTATCAAACAGGGATATGGTGGCAGATTGCTAAGAATAATTCGTAGCCTATTCTCTAAATCTAGCGCCCGAGTCAGATGGGAGGGTCAACTGGGATCCAAAATTGATAGTACATTTGGTGTCCTCCAGGGTGGAATCATCAGTCCAAAACTTTTTAATATATTCTTGGCTGATATGAATGAATACCTTGACCATAAATGTGGAGTGACTGTAAATGGCACAACTTTCACACACTTGCTGTATGCAGACGATCTTGTACTAATGTCTGAAAATGCCAGCGACATGCAGGTGCTGCTTAGTAATCTTGAGGCGTATTGCAAAAAATGGCACTTACTGATTAATTCTCAGAAAAGTAAAGTTATGGTTATTAATGCAAAAGGTAGAAGTAATATTTCAGACTATGAATTCTTAATTGGGGATGCAAAACTTGAAGTAGTTGACTCATACAAATATCTTGGTCATATAATTAGTAATTCTTCTAATATTCACAAACTTATGTATGACCATCTAGCATCTCAGGCACAAAAGGCGATGCATGCTCTTAAAGAGAAAATTAAATCTACAGTTGGGTACCTTCCGCCCAGCCTGAGCTTAAAAATGTTTGACACTCACATATTACCCATTTTAGAGTATAACAGTGAAATTTGGTTCGAAACAAGAGAGATTGACATTTTAGAAAAAATACAACTTAAATTTCTTAAAAACCTCCTAGGTGTACGAAATCAAACATCCACAATTGCTATCTTAGCTGATACAGGACGATTCTCTCTGATATACAGACAGCAGGCTTCAGCACTTAAATATTGGCATAGGCTTAAATGTAGTGATGTTCCTAAACTTCTTAAAACGTGCCTTGATATCCAGGTTGATCTACATGAACGAAACTACCCATGCTGGTTATCCAAAATCTGTACAATCTCAAATGGTCTAGAGAGTGCAGGTGTTACAGCAGCTTCTATGAATGAATCTTTGTTTAAGAAAGCTCAAATTAAAATAATGCATGAAATAAATGATAGTGACTCAAATCCGAAACTTCGAACTTACAAACAGTTCAAATTTGACTTACGACTAGAACCGTATCTTAATTTCAACCTGCCAAAATCTATCTTCCAAAGTATAGCCAGATTTAGACTGAGTTCCCATAATTTACATATCGAACTAGGTCGACATAAGCGCCCCTACATCCCTGCGGAGAATAGAATATGTAAGAGATGTGATTCCAATTGTGTTGAAGATGAGTTTCACTGTTTAATTTGGTGTAACCATTGGAAAGACATAAGGGTAGAGCTATTTGAAGTAGCAAACAAATTTATAGAAAATTTTTCAGTGCTTAGTCAAAATGAACAGTTCCTTAGACTTTTGTCTCATAAAAATGAAGATGTTTTATTTGCTCTAGGTAGATTCCTAAATACCGTATTGAAAACTGACAATATTATCTGAATATATTTAGCTCCCTCCAAGGTGGATGACAAATGGCACTGACACTTCCCTCGCGTGATCTGTGGTCTATGCTATTGTGTATATATTATTTAAATGTAAATATCCTTGCTATGTTTGGTTGTCATTGTCTTTTATGTTGTCAACAGTATTAAAACTTGGTGCTCTGTATCTTAACATTGAACTCTGCTTCTGATTCTATATATTACATATGTACTTGATGTGCTATATATAACCTGAATGAGTGCTGACTGTGTCTTTATTTTATTTTGAAATATCCCTATTACTTAAATGAATTGTACATATTATTTTTGCTTGTGATTGTATATCCCAGTAGTTTGTAGTTTTTTTTGTTTTTTTTTGTTTTTTGTTTTTTTTTGTGTTATTACACATTCATATATTATTATTTTTTATTTTTCTATTTCGATGACATATGTATCTGTTTGATGCTTTTTTATGTCAATAAAATTCTATATATATATATTTATCATTGAGCCAAGCACTTGGTTTTCGCAAAATTTCGATCTCCTTTTTGCCGAAATTTTCATTACCAATGCTTAGAGTTATGTTCGATGACCTGATGCTGGGCCACTTAAAATTTTGATCTGCTGCGACCTCTTCACCCGAAGTGTAGTCCTTGCTCTCGCAAAATTGCTTTTATAATATTATACAGGACAAGTCCTTCTGCTTTTGCATGTTGGCAGTTCCGTAACTATTCAAGGATACCAAATTTTTGTGCCCAGAAAGTTATGTTACATCATCAGGGTGGACTCCTCCATTCAGTAAGTTGGAACACATTGATTATCTAGTGCTTTGTTTTTTAAAGCTGCCTTTCAAGTTTGCATTACTGACCGTCCTCTTCATGACTGTTGACAATTTGTTAAGCCTCATTAGTCGATTCTTATTCCAAATTTTCTTGTGAACAGGGTTAGGGATTGAAAAAAAGGGGGCATCAAGCGAATACAAAGATACTGGCCTCTTGCTTGCAAATAATTCGTAAGCCTTTACTGGGAATCTCTCTGAGGCGACCTGAAAAATTTTAGGCTTGAAGGCTCTTGCATTTCCATTGTCTCAATTTGTGTTTCCGTTGCTCCCTCTGTGAATTAAGCGTAGAGTTATCTTCGATGACCTGATGCTGGGCCAATTGAAATTTTGATCGATTTTGTAGTTTATTTAGTTGTACAGTTCTTGTAGCACAGTTTCCTGGTCAAGTCTTTGTCATCTTTTGAGAGACATCACTGTCTGGACAGTCTAGAGAGCAGTGACATCTCTGCCCTTGTATGTGAGGTTCCACTCCAGGTTTCTGTCATATAAGGTAGAGATATATAGTGCCTATTCTGTGTGGCCGTCACTATTCACATTGAAACGTACCTACAAATATAACACTTAGGAATGTTGCATCCAGTATAATAAACCTCCATTGCTTGTCTTCACATGTATTATGTTAATGATGTACGGAAAAGTAGTGAGGATTGGATAGATCTTTAGAAGGGAACTGTTATTCATCAGAAGCTTGGACGGAGGATTGACTTATTCTGGTGCAGCTGAAGCACTGCCCTCAGGACGAGGCGATAGATCCTTAAGCGGTTATACATTTTGGTTTTTTCCAGCTGGCTAACAATTTTACACCTGTTATGAATTCTGTTCTTAAAAACCAAATTAATCATGTCATGAAAAACAGAAGAAACGTCACTTTCAACCCAGGAAAACTCAAATCATCATGTGTTTTCACAACGGAAACAAATCTTGAGAACATTTTCTTCATTTTTTTTTTGGAGAATGATACACCATCTCACACAGTGTTAATTTGCATTAGACTGTCTGTTATACCAACAATTTTGAATGCACCAGATGTCTACTGGATTTAAGCTAGCTGGCAGTCCAGTTTGTCCAAGTTATCAACTGTGTAGGACTTGATTTGACAATGAGACAGACATGACATGACAGACAGACAGACATATAGTTTTTATTCGACCAAAGTAATGCTCTTTTTTTTGACAAGTTAATCACATAACATATATATACATATATAAATGGTCTAGGAGGCATACACGTTGGCTGGAGCCGCTTATGTATATGACCCCCTAATAATTACAGATCTATAATAATATTTACAAATTTTTGATTTTGCTGCACTACTATTTAGAAAGATAGATATGAGATTTTATAACATATATATGTAAAACAAGTAATTATTTTTTACTAACTTTTAGAAAGAAGAAGAAGAAAAAAAAAAAAATATATATATATATATATAGGTTACTACATGATGGGAACAATTTAACAACTTATCAATGATAAATCATCTATATTGTCACTTAATTAAGTAAAAACAATATGTCATATCAGTGGGCTATCTCAATCCACAAATGTAACAATCCTGAATAGTACAATCTGTTGGATAGGCATCTATCCTCATCCTTTTTATATAAGAACTCAGACCATTAATACTATGGGTATGCAATTTGTCTAAAATTGCTGGTGGTGCATCATTTACTATTTTGGGTATACGGTTTTTTATTGAACAGTTGGAAAAACTATAGTTTAGTCGAGGCATGACTAACTTATGTCTGTCTCTGGTAGGGTAGGGATGAATGTCTGACTGCATTTGGAAATTTAGTTCAAGAAAATATTTTGGGACTTCTCGATTTATGAATTTATGGTAGAATTTCAGTTCTTGCACATATAGAATATCCGAAAGTTTTAGGGCATTCATTCTTTTGAATAATGGATTAGTATGAGCATTGTACTTACTTTTACTAATAATTCTCATAGACTTTTTCTGAGGTTTGACCAGTTTGGTATGTTTTGGTCCCCATAGCAGGATACCATATAGTAACTGGGAGAAAATAAGGGAATTATAAATGATAAGTAGAGTTTCTGATGGTAGGTATGATTTCATGCGGTTCATTACCCCTAATGTCTTTGCAACTTTCATTTGAACCTTATGAATATGTTCATTCCAAGTCAGACATTCATCCACTGTAATACCTAAAAAGTCAAAAGCTGTCACTCGTTCCAGTTTGTCACCGTCTAAAAATAAATTCATGTCACTAATAACTTTGTTTTTGGGATGAAAAAGCATATACTTTGTTTTAGAAACATTCAAAGATAACTTGTTAAGCTTTAACCAAGTACTAAGTTTTTCTAATTCACTGTTTAGTTTTGACTCTTGTATGTTTGACCTATTATTTTTTGAGGATAGCATTGTTAACAAAGTTGTATCATCAGCATACATAACAAAGCTGAACACATCCGTGGACCTGTCAAAGTCATTCATATAGATAAGAAAGAAGAGGGGGCCTAATATAGAACCCTGGGGCACTCCTGTTACTATAGGTAGTAGTTCAGATTTAGACTCATCATATTCAACAAATTGTTGTCTGTCTGTTAAGTAAGATTGACATAGTTTGTATGAGTTTCCTGATATTCCATAATGGCTAAGTTTGCTTAAAAGTATAGAGTGGTCGAGAGTATCAAATGCCTTTGACAGGTCCAAGAATATGTTCAGTGGTGTTTCTTTCTTTTCTAAGCCATCAATCACTCTATCTATATTTTCAATAACTGCGTATTCTGTATTATGCTTTTCTCTAAATCCATATTGACTCGGAAATAATAAGCTAAGAGATTCAAAGTGTGTATTCAATTGTTGGTGCATCACTTTTTCAAAAATTTTTGATATTGCCGGCAATACTGAAATTGGGCGATAGTTTCCTATAACAGTGTTGTCATCTTTTTTATGAACTGGCACAATTCGTGCAATTTTTAATTTCTGTGGAAACATGCCTGTTTTAATAGATTGGTTTATAATTATCATCAGAGGGGATGCTATTGTTTCTTTTATATCTTTCAGGAATTTTGTAGAGAGTCCATCTACGCCACGGCTAGTTTTTGTTGGTAGTTTATTAATGATACGAGAAACATTTTCCTCTGAAATTTCATGAAACTCAAATCTTTGGTGCGTCACATCAGGTAGAAAATTGCGAAAGGTTGTATTACTATTCGGTAGCCTTATTTTTCTTGCTAAGCTAGGACCTAAATCATTGAAGTACTGGTTAAATTTATTAGCTATATCTTGAGGATTCGATATGTTTTCGCCATTTATCTTGAAGAACTTTGGTAGGTTTTTCTTATTATTGGTTTGATTAATTAACTCTTTTATAGTGATCCAGGTATTTTTTATGTCTTTTTTAAAAGTTCTGAATTTATCATTGTAATACTTTTGTTTGGCGGATCTAATACTTGTCTTTAATATCTTATTGAAAGTTGCAAGGTTAATCTGCAAGGTGCCATGGGATGGAGAGTCTCTAGGAGTCTTTTTTAGTTTAATATAAAGCTTATCACGGAATTTTATTGAGTTCAGTATGCCTCTTGTTATCCATTTGTTGTTTTTATGCTTATATTTATTGAATCGTACTCTTTTCAGAGGAAAATGTTTCTCTTTCAGATCTTTCAGGATATCATCCAAAATGTTATAATTTTCATCAGCTGTCTCCTTTGTCAGTTGGACATTAAAATCATAGGAGGCAAGATCAGCCTTGAATTTTCTTACAGAATCATCATCATAACGCTGCAGATTTACATATTTGGGAGTTCTTTTAGATCTTTTTAAATAGTCAAAGCAAACAAAGTATGGCTGGTGATCAGATAGGTTATTTGTGAGTATTCCACAAGTTGTTTTTGAGAAATCTTTGGATAACTTGCAGAATGCATTATCAATAAGAGTAGCACTATTTCTTGAAATTCTGGTAGGCAGCGTTATCTTAGGAATTAAGCTATGTGAAATCATAGATTCAAAAAAATCATTACATTTTGTTCTATCTTTCAGCTTCAGTAAGTCAATATTAAAATCTCCAAAAAAAGCAATGTTTGCTGTGTTTTGATGAAACTGATCATAGAGTAAATTAAATTCATTAATAAATTCATCATAATCTGCATTTGTTTCTTTTGGAAGTCTATAAACATTACCCAGTACAATCTTCGTGTTTGAGTGACTGTCAACCAGAATTTCAAGAATTTGATGTTCCCAGGATAGGTGATTTTCAGTATTAATAGATAGGTCTTTATATTGATAACCACATTTTAAGTAGACAGCTAAACCTCCATGTAAGCTACATGTTCTCGTTCTACTAATTAAATTATATCCCTCCATATTTAGGGCCTGTCGACCTGAATTGTGGCTTTCATGTTTATATATTTTTCCCTTTTCAAGACAGGAAATAACTTGGATCTTCGCCTGTTAATTTCATTTGTGAATTGGTCTTTCAGAAAGTAATTGCTTCCATTTAGGTAGAAACATGCTGCCCACATGTTGATTGCTGGTCTATTTTTTTTATCAATGTTTTGTCACAGCTTTCAATCATTATAGCAGCTTTTTCGGAGTTTTATCGAGCTGTCATCAAAGTCGATTCCAGCTCTTGCTGGCCCATGTTGACCAACTATTTCAATCATCCTTCGCTTCATTGCTGTGCCTCTTCGAGTCCTAATTAGCCTACCAAGTGCATAAATGCAGGACGTAAAGCCCCAATCATCCATCCAGCCATCTTTTCACGCAAAGTGATCGGGAATAATATTCCTTACTTGATCTTGGTATTTCATGATATATATTATGCTGAATCTTCTTCTTTACTTCAATGTAACTAGCACAAAAAAATCCCACCCAATAATTTTCTTCGTCATGTTTTGTTTGTAATTTTCGAAACAAACAAAACCCTTTCCACTAGCAGTGGAGTAAAGTTTTATTCAAAGATGACACATTTTTGTTCCCAGAAAGTTATGGTACATCATTAGGGTGGACTCCTCCGTGCAGTAAGTTGGTACACATAGTTTCTAGTGCTATGATTTGTGAACCTGCCTTTCAAGCCTGTATTACTGGCAGTTCTCTTCATTATTGTTAACAAATTGTACAGCCCCATCGGTTTATTCTTAAATACGAAATTTAGTTGTTAACAAATTAGGGATTGGCGATGACAAAAAGTGGGCATCATGTAAATTTGTAGTTTCCAGCATCTCTTGATTGAATTTGTTCAGACAACATAATTTAATTCACTGTTACAAAATTATTATCATGAATTCAGAATTCAATCACTTGATATTTCTGGTGTCTAACACAAATTCGGGAAAGTTTGACACAGTGCAGTCTGGGGAATTGTGACTATGATAAGGGGAATTTTGCAAGTTCTTTCCTTTTCTGATACCATACTGTTTCCAGTGTCTTATTCCACTTTCACTACCAACATTTTCTAGAAAAAAAAATTAGCCTTTTTGCAGTACAAACAGTGGTTTTAATAATTTGAGTACTTAAAATGTGCTATTTTTGTGCTCTGGGATAGCAATGGGCTAAATATGAGTCAGACAATTGCACTGTAGAAGCTTTCTGTAATGATATAGTGCGAGACAAGTCCTTCTGCTTTTGCATGTTGGCAGTTCCGTAACTATTCAAGGATACCAAATTTTTGTGCCCAGAAAGTTGTGCCACATCATCAGGGTGGACTCTTCCATCCAGTTAGTTGGGACACATTGATTTTCTGGCCATTCTCTTCATGATTTTTTGACCATTGGTTAAGCCTCATTAGTCGGTTCTTATACCAACTTTTATTGTGAACAAGATTAGGGATTGAAAAAAGGGGGGCGTCCTGTAAATTCATGGATACAGGCCTGTTGCTTGCAAATAATTCATAGGCCTTTACTTGGCATCTCTCTGAGGCAACCTGAAAAAAAATTTGCTTGAAGGATATTGAGTTTCCATTGGCCCCATTTTTGTTGCTGTCTCTGTCAATTCAACAACAGAGTCATTGCCATTTTCCCGCCTTTTTGGATCAATGTCCCCCTATTTTAATTAAATGTTTTGTTTTACTTTCTTGTACCCTTCTACACCGAAAGCGTTTTTGAATGCTGGGCCTCACAGAATGTTGAAGTCTTGAAAATGCTTGCCATTATCTTGTCCAAATTGTCTCATTACTCCCCTGACCTCAGCCTTCTTTGGCAGATTTCCTAATTCACTTTGCATCGAGGTTTTCTTTTTTGACAACAGCACTCATCAGGCTTGGTCAGCTTGAAGAGGGGGTCTCTTTTAGGAAACAATTCACTATACTGGGCTGTGAAAATGAATGTATTTGGCAACTGACAAACATTGTTATTTAGTGGTTAATTTTGGGGCTACAATGACATGACGTCACAAATCTATTGTAGAATTTATCATTTAGTCTTGACATTAATTGAACTTCTGAAGAGCTTCCAAATAACTTCAATGGAGTCGATAATGTCCTGTCCAATAAGGCGAAGAGATCCAGGTTCTTCCCTTAACATCTTCATCGGGTGGCATCGGTCGGATCTGGAAGGTAAATATAAAATTTGATCTGTACCAGGATTATACACCTGTTGACTCACAATAAGTTTCATGAACTTACTAAAGTATGCAAACTCGCCAAAGCCTGGTAGGCCCACTTTCGTACAACCATCACAACTCCTGCCTTCTCCAAATGGATCTCGTGCAAAACAAAAATACTTACATTATCATTGAGCCAAGCACTTGGTTTTCGCAAAATTTCGATCTCCCTTTTGCTTAAATTTTCAAAGCAATTTCCAATTTGAGAAAGTTCTCATTTGTGACAGTTTCTTTCATGCCAACTTTACAGCTTTCCAGCCTGGTGCACGCCCCTAATTTCTTTACCAGGTTTATCTTGGGAGCCGCATTCCCTCCGGGAATAGGCAGGACTCTTATGCAGGTTGAATCTGTTGGTCAGAAAACTGCTCACCGTGCAGATTGGTCACAACTTTCCATCCTGACCTAGTTGACCTTCATAACCCAAAAGGATGCAGGGTCGTTAAGTAACCCGCCCCACCTCACCTCGGTTTGTCAGCAGCAAGTGGTCTTCCAATAGTGATTCCTGGCAAGAGCTGACACTCATCAGCTTGGAGAGAGGATTGTCCTCTTCTGATTGAGCTGGAGCACTGCCTTCGAGAGGAGACCGTATATCCTTTCATGGTTTTCCATTTTATACCTTTCCTGCTTGGTGACATGATGACTTTCCTTGGTCAAAACTTGCCCAGCTGGACAACTTTTCGACATACTCATCAAGATTCTAGCCTGATGCTATGCAGTCATGCAGCGGATCATGGGGTTCTTTGTCTTGCATGCAAGGCCATACCAATGAATCATTCCTCTGCTTTTGCAAATTCCTGTTGATACCAATGGTAATCACAATTGAATACTGGATTCATGACTCGATTTGCTGTCCAAATCAACTTCTTTACCAGTGGTAAGCAATAAGTGATTTGATGGCAAGTGCTTCGGAGGCTTCATGTGGAATTCAGATCATCTTCTCGTTGTATAACATGGCAGTGCATCACCCATCTGGATTTTGTAGTGTATAAGCTTCCAGTTTTTCTCAGCTGAGTTACCATGTCAGGTCTCTTTCATCTCTCTTTAGAGTCATCCCTGTCTGGCAGTCGCGAAGGCAGTTATATCTCTTCCCTTGTAGGTCAGTTTCCATGTGAAGTCTGTGTCATGTGCAATGTGAGATTTTGTGTTTAGTCACTCATCTTTGTATGCCATTGCTATAAATTATCTGTCAAAAAATATGGTAGTCTTCCCAAAGTTCACCAAAACTTGAACTCAAGGGTGTCTCTTTATTTGATTTTGCTTTGGAAATAAGTTATAACTTTTAGCTATCAACATATATACCGCCAAATAGTAGGTTTGTCAGTCAGTAATTGATAAAGGTCAAATTTCCTTAAGTAAATGTAGCTGAATCGCTTCCTGCAATCATTCTGCACCTTATGGCTGTGTCCACTGTCCACATTTCATCCTATTTGGTCTTCTATGTGCATCAATACAGGATTAAAGCCCCAATCATCCTTTACTCATATGAGTGAGAAATCATTGCTGTGACCAGGGTTGGGTACAATTACTTTAATCAAGTGTGCTTATCAAATTTCTTGTCCTGCTTATAGAGTTAATATATAATGCCGGTGTGGTAGTTGAGAGTGTCCCAGTACAGAGTGTCCTTTGGACACATTTTCCCAGGAAAGACTGTCCTCTGGACACAATTTCCTGGAAATGAGTGTCCCTGGACAGTTTTTCCTGGGAAATTCTGTCCAGTGGACATTGGTTCCTTAGTTATGGTTGTCCGTCTTAGGGATTAATGTCCCATGGAAAAAAGAAAATAATTTTTATGTCCTGGTTTCAAATGTCCCACCAAAATGTCCAGGATAATATATCCTAGGTATGGAAGTCCTGGACATTATTTCCTAGGTTAAGCAGTCCTGGACATTATATACCAGTAATAATTGTCCAATGAAGGACAAATATTCCTGGTGTTTGTAGTCCTGGACACTTTATCTTGGTTCTGGATATAACAAAAATGTCCTTTGCTGGACAAATATTCCTAGTTTTGCTGGTCCTGGCCACAATATCCTAGCTATGGATGTCCACTGTCCAGGGCGCTATATCCTGGTAACACAGGTCCTTCATAGGACCAATATTTCCTGGTTTTGCATGTCCCGGACATTACTTTCCAGTTTTACAAGTCCTGAGCAAACTATCCTAGTAAAATAAGTCATTTACAGAACCTTTTTTCCGATAACTGGTAGGCCTTGACAATGGCCAGTGGACATTTGTTCCTTAGTTATCATTGTCCACTTTAGGGATTAATGTCCCTCGCTTGCCAGTCATTAATCACCAGCAAGGCCCTCCAAAAAAAAGTCATTGTATGATTATCGAAAAGTTGATGTCCCTACCATAGGGTGGAGCCATCCATATCCAGCTAGTTATTCAAAGTGATAAGTATTTTTGCATTCATCGTCACATTTCAACTTTATGAATATCTCACAAATAAATACAACATATTCATACCTTGTAATTATTAAGGCATGCTCTCCTTATGTTTATTTTCACATTCAGTGACAACCCTTCAGGTATGTCTTTGTAGACAGATATTGTCTGACATGGAGAAGATCCATCGTATGCCAAGTCAATAATGACTGGAACTGAGACTCAGACTGAAATCCAAGATTAGCAACCCAAATATTCATTGTAGCATGACCATAATCATTTACATATCAATTACATAAAAACAGTCGGAGGCAGGACTTGAACCTGCAATGTTCTGAATTGAAGTCTGATCACTAGACCACTATGCTATGGGGGAAGGCTGCCCAAGCTGGTGATCCCAAGCTTGGTCTTTTGATTACAGTACATCAGTTCTATTAATAGCTACGGTCATAAATACAGGTCGGACAGTTTTGAATGTCCTAGGTAGAAATGTCCAGGACAAATAGAACTAGTATAAATGGTCCTGGACCATTTATAATAGTATTATATGTCCCAGACAAATAGACCTAGGATAAGATGTCTGGGACAAATGGACCTGGGATGATCTGTCCTGGACAAATGGAACCAGGATAAAATGTCCTGGACGAATACATCCAGGATCAGATGACCGGGACAGCTAGATCTAGGATCAGATGACCTGGGCAACGAATACTAGTTTATAATGTCCACCTGGACATCTGACACCAGGTATAAATGTCCTGGACATTTGAATCCAGGTTCAAATGTCCTGGACAATCATTACTGGTCCATGCAAAAAAATGTCCAGGACATTTGAACCCAGAGAGGACATTATAAACCTCAGTTTAAAGTGTCCCAGGACACTGGTTACTGGAGGACAATTATTCCTTTCACACCGGTTCTGTGTCGCTGTGACTTTCACTCTAACTTTACATCCATGCAACAACTTTGATAGCTTTCCAATCTGACGCATGCCCCTAATTTCTTTACCAGGCTTATTATTGGGATATCTTCAGTAGTTAAAGTAACTCGACTCCATCGCCGTTGTGCATGTATAAAATGAATACGAAAAAAAAAAAATAACGTCGAAATATTCCGAAAATAAATATTCATTTCGCCATATAAAGAACTCCTTTATTCATTTTATTATCGGGAGCAGAAAATGTTTGTGTAAGTTTCAAAATATACTGCATGATAAATATATTAATAAGAGAAAAGTTCAGGGCCTTTTTTTTTTGTTTTTTGAGTGAACTAGAATGAACTAGAATGAATAAGACTCTGGTACTGTGGCTGGGACATTTATAACATAGAAGAAGAGAAAACTAAGCTTTTATTCAACAAATAAGTTGTTTGATCAAATTTGGCATTCGCCATTCCAGGGAGATGTAATGAGAAGTCGTATATAAATAAATATTATTAAAATGTTTATTATGCGACTGCTGCTGCATGTAACTAACTTACTATCATTTCACTGTCCCCACAGTGGGTTTTAACCACCATTAAGTTAGAAAAAATTCTAATGGCATGACGCCTGTTTGATATAGTCCACAAGGACATGCAGATTGCATAACTGAAAACGAGAAAAAAATCTGTTGGGAATTTTTTGAGAAAATCACATTTTTATGTAGCAGCAATTTTTCAATGTGATAAACTCCATAAAAGGGTCCTGGAGATCATCTAAACTCATTTTAATGGCATGAAACCTGCTCAGTATAATCAATAAGGATGTGCAGATTACTAATCTTTTAATAAGAAAAAAGTTGGAAAGAAATTTTTGAAGAAAAGCACATTTTTATGTTAAAAACATATTATGATGTGATAAACTCCATAAAAAGGTCAGAAACGCATTAAAAAACATTGAGATGTCATGAATTCTGCAGGAAATAGCCTGAAAGGACATGTTGATTACATATCTGAATATGGGAAAATATGTGGGGCATTTTCTCAGAAAAAACATAAAAATATTTTTACGTTGCAGCTATTTTGTCATGTAATAAACTTTATCAAATTAGTTCATTGTACCTTCAGCAACTTGTGTCTAAATTTACTTGAGGATGTCTTTGAGCCATCTCAGTTTCAGTAACTTCGAGAAGATATCTTGAAAGAGATGTCATGAATTCTGCAGGAAATAGCCTGAAAGGACATGTAGATTACATATCTGAATATGGGAAAATCTGTGGGGAATTTTCTCAGAAAAAACATAAAAATATTTTTACGTTGCAGCTATTTTGCCATGTAATAAACTTTATCAAATTAGTTCATTGTACCTTCAGCAACTTGTGTCTAAATTTACTTGAGGATGTCTTTGAGCCAACTCAGTTTCAGTAACTTCGAGAAGATATCTTGAAAGCAACAACGATGCAGACATCTTCCAGAATATGCTAGATTAAGGATATAACATTGGAAAACCAATGTAGAAAGGCCAAGATGCTGCAGGAATGATGAGGAACAAAGGGAATCCCAGCAAACAGCATGCAGATGTTCTCCAGAAAGCACAGACACCATGCTGAAGGTTCTAAGAAGGAACTAAAATATATTTCGAAGTGTGTAAACCAGCTTAGTACGTGATATCTCAAGAAAAATCTAGTCTTTGCACACAGTCTATCAACAAGTAACATTTTCTAATTTCGTCGGCACAATGCCCGGGCCTCATCCTGATTTTCCTAGACTATTCTTTTATCCCTCCTAGAGCGCTTCTAGACGTATTTGCACTGACCCAACATGATCATGGGTATCCAACACTCTGTCTGACTTCAAACAAAATGCCGAAGTTCCTGGCTATGAATAAAATTCTGAATCCTTTCTCTGATGCTGAGAGTATGCTGATCAAATCTACTTGCCGAACCCTTCCTGGCATTGCCTTGGCCCATGTGTATGACCTTCCAGCCCTTTAACAAATGAAAATTGGTTCACGTATCAAAAATTATAGTTTGGGTCCTATATTTTTTTTTTTTTTTTTTGAATGACTTGGTCTTTATTTTTTCCAAAATACAAATTTTTTATGTTCAACAATATAAGATTGGTGGCCTTCGAACTCTGTCGAGTTATTTGAAGACTCACCAAGACGGAGTGGGATGAAAATGAGATGAATGAAAATGAAAATCAAGGAACATTTTAAAGTTAAAACATGCTCTCCGTTGCCACATCACCAGACATAAAGTAAAAAGAAGAGATGTACTTTTGAAAACAGGTTTGATGAAAATCACAGGGTAGTGGAATATGAATCCCAAACCGTCTTTCAATTTTTTCAAAACGATTGTCAAAAACTCACAAACCAAAAACTCTTCAAAATCAAATTAGATGAGAATCACAGGGTTAGGAATACAAAATCCCAGTCCGTATTTCAGGTCAGATTGAAAATCAGATAAAATTCATAACCAGAGACAAAATATCTTCAAACACCAAGCCTCAGAAGCAGCTCCATTAACCCGATTGCTCTACCCATTCCATAGTGGAGGGAGTTTCTTCATTAACCAAACAGAGACAAGGAATATTGTATGGAAATTCAAACATAGACATATCGAAAATAGATTTGGTTTTTTTTTTTTTTTTTCCTCGCTAACTCTTTGCCTGTTTTAGAGGTTGTCAATGGGATTAATAAGGAGGAAATTTTTTAGACTTCGTTTAAAAGCATGGTAGCTATTATTCCATTCTATCTTGTCAAGAAGGTGATTACTTACTTTAACTCCTATATAACGGATACGTTTTTGAGAGAGAGATGAGTTACACTGTGGTATATTTAAAGTAAATTGATTTCTTGTCCGATACTCATATATGATGTTATTGTGAGTATTGTTGTATTTCACTTGAAAATAATCAAATCAAATGCACAGTTAATGAACATAATATGTCTTTCACAAAGGTGTGTGTGTGTCCTCTGTTTTCGGGAAGGAAGCCACTCAATCCTAGACAGGCCATTGTGAGTATTGTTGTATTTCACTTGAAAATAATCAAATCAAATGCACAGTTAATGAACATAATATGTCTTTCACAAAGGTGTGTGTGTGTCCTCTGTTTTCGGAAGGAAGCCACTCAATCCTAGACAGGCCACATAATAATCATTGTAGACACTATCCAAGTGCTGATAACTGGAAATTTGCCCATCACAAACATATTTCTTTGTGCTTATAATTACTGGTACTACATGTTTGTGATGGGCTACTGTACCTGCAGTCATAGCACACTAAGATGCAGTATGATTCTGACTGTATGCAAATAACATAATTGCAGATTGACCTTTTCATGGAGTTTATCACATTGAAAAATGTTTTTCACACATTAAGATGTGTTTTTCTTCAAAAATTACTAGACATATTTTTCCTGTTAATAGATATGTAATTTGTATGTCCTTGTTTATGATATTTGACAGGTTCCATGCACTTGACATAATTTTTGACGATCTCCAGAACGCTTTTTTGGAGTTTATCACATTGCAAAATGGCTGCCACATAAAAATGTGATTTTCTCAAAATATTCCCAACAGATTTTTTTCTCGTTTTCAGTTATGTAATCTGCATGTCATTGTGGACCATATCCAGCAAACATCATGCCATTAGAATTTTTTGCAACTTAAAGGTGGTTAAAACCCACTGTGTCCCTGCTTAGGCACCAAGCCTCCCTTGCACTTTCAAAGCATTCCAGTTTCTTCAAGATTGCGTCGAAAATAAAAAGAAGTTATTAGTTGTTTTGTCAGCAGACAGATCTGTAGAGGAGAGTACAGTGTATGTAGAATAGAAAGGTATTTCTAAGCAAGACAATACGCTCTGAAGGTGAGTGATGGGAGTTAAATTGTTTATTGTGATTGACTATGATTTTCTGACAACTTTTTGTGATACCAACCAGGTATGTCTCTAAATAGCCCAATCGGGTGCTGATGAGACGTGAAGCACTAACTCCTTCACTCACTCTCACCGAACCATGTATTTTTTTTTTGTCTCCGTTTTCCAACCACCTTCCTGTGGAATTGGGAATTTAATACAAGCACAAAATGATACTTCCCTTTTCTAAAACGAAGACAATCATTGCTATCTTTTCACAGAGCGGGTTTCTGACTTTTTTTACTCAGGCTTATTTTAGGGACCAAATTACACTCGTCAAACTTTCTTATTCTCAACCTCCCTCCAGCGATGGTAAGAAAATCGATGCATATTGAAGCGATTTGTCAGCAGCAAGTATTTTTCAAATAGTGATTCCTGAGAAGTGTTGACATCCATCAGGAGCTTCAAAAGAGGATTGTCCTCTTCTGATGCAGTTGAATCACTTCCGTCAGGAGGCCATAGATCTTTCAGCGGTTCTCCATTTTGCTCTTTTCCAGCTGGGTGACATTTGACATTCCTAGTTCAGAATTTGCCCAACTCTTCGGCTAATTCATCGAGATTCAAGCCTGATGCCATGCTGTCATGTAGTAGGTCATGAGGCTCTTCAATCTTGTCGCCGTGTACATGCAAGGCCATGCCAATGTATCATTCCTCTGCTCTTTGCAAATTGAGTGCTTCCTGTACGTCACTGAAGGATACTGTTGTCTCATCAATAGAGAGCGTCTCTAAAATGTTTTCTGCAGTTTCACCCATTGCGTAGAGTAGCGCATTGACTTGCTCATTCTGGGGTCCGTGTGTCAAGCCAGAAATGAGAGCAAACCTTTCAAAACAACAAATCAATCTGGGCGAAGCATCCACCTGTTAGGGACCGCTTTCCTGAATAAATTTCTCTGGATGAGGGACCTGTTGCATGGGTAGTGCAGAATTTAGGGAGGAAGGCGTAGAGGCCTAGGCAAGTCAGGAATGACTGATTGCCAGAGTTAAGATAGAACCGCTGCCATCATGTAGTATTGATAAAAGAGACATCTTGTTTATGTAAGAAGAAATATAAAGGTCTATCTTTTTTTAATCACTCAATTTCTATCATACGTGTACATCGGCACATTGTATTGTGAGTTTTAATTTTATGAGCAACATTCAGAACCTCTTCTTGTCCTAATTAAACGGCCCAGTGCATAAATATAAAACATTAAGACCTGTTCTCCTTTCATCTTTGTAACTAGGAACCAGAAATCTCTAAGCAAGCCGATAATTACCTTGGCCAATTCTTGGTTACCTGTGTTTGTGTTTATTCATACTGTCATTCAGGTTAGAAATACATCCTGCAAAAAACGACCTATCAGTCAACTTTTGCTTGATCTGTCATCTCATGCTCTCCTTAATACATACAATTCTCATTTGATCAAACAATGATGGTAATTCCGTCCACTTTAATTTCCATTGTGTCACCTTTCCAGGTGTTTCAATTAAGTTATTTTAACAAATCCTACAAGAATAATAAAATTCTAAATCTCATTCCACAATTTTTTTTACTTTCAATGATTTTTTTGTTGATGAATATCAATCAAGAAGATATATGCCCACTGCAAAAAATAGTTGTGATAACAGGATTTCATTGTATTTTGTCCTCTGTTTTAAATGGACCTGAAATATCCTTTGAAATGCAGTCAACACAAAAAAACATGGTAAAATTAGCTGAAAAACTGGTTTCTCTTGCTTTTTTAAAAACTCCCACAACTGTAATAAATGTGATTGTATGCCTATATAAGAGGGTGGACAGATTTACCCTCCTGGACGGATTTATCATCCTTGACTCTACCTGTGGTTTTGCAGCTAATAATCAAATTGTGGGCCCTTGCTCCTCGGGGTTTTGGTTGTGCAGCATGTGTAGTATTTTTATTATTTAGAAGTCTTGCTGGCACTGTTAGGCTATTTGGCATTCTCGTAGATTGCTGGGAGAATAGCTTCAGTTGTGATAGTTCATATGCTTGCCATTGAAGGTCAGTAGACAGCCTGTGGATCGTTTTCGTCATTTTTGAATCGATTTGTTTCAAAGCTGTCCATTTTCTGCAGTACTGCATTCATCTGTTGTGACATTGAGGCTGTGAAGTCCTGAAGCAAGAAAGTCACATGCAGCAAGCTTGCCAAAGGGTGCATAATGTCCTAACCAGGCTGAACCTTTGTTTCATCTGTCCCCTCATGCACTCCTTATATTTACAAATCTTAAACAGATCCACTGTCCCTACTGTCTTTATACTTCTGTTCCCTAATGATTATAAATAATGAGGCTGAGGTGTCACGAATCAAAAAAATAGTATTTCACCTTGTGGAATCTAAATTTATAGTGCTTCTGAGCATAACTATAGGGGGCCTCAGAGACCCCTGTGGACCGTTCGTGTCACAAAATCTGGTGGACTGTAGGAGGGTTAAAGTTTAGACAACATTATATTCAAATAAAAAGAAAAATTCACAGTGAACTCACTCATCGTATTTCCATTGAAGGAACCGTAAAGCGTATCTTTATGGCGGTCAATCAAATCCACAACGGTGAAAGTTGCCTTTCTCTTGTTCTGAAAATTAGAAAATAACTTCACGTAGGCTTATGTGTATTACTTAATTAGTTATTAAGGAAAGTTTTAAAAATTTTATTATATTTGGATTATTTCAATTTTGATACAATGGATAGTTTGTAATTAGGCTATCTTGAGACTTTAACTTCTCTGATTACTAGAATAACAGGAGCAGATTTATTGTCTCTGCTAAAGGGAAACCATTTAATCTCAAGGGGGGGGGTGGAATTTTAAAATTCTTACTCAGTTTTTTTTAAACAAATAAATTCTTCATGAAACAAATAATTTCTGTTGCACGTTTTTTTCTTAAGGTGTTGCTTGATATAGGAATGAATATTAAGGGATAGGACAAGATAAGGATAAGGAAATCTTTAATATCCCTGGTGGGAAATTCCTTGTACAAGTATCACAAGCATGAAATAAATAAATAAATGGAATGGAAATACAGAAATCTAAATTGTCAATTTGAGGGTCACTGTTTGTTATAGAGTCTGATACTCAAAGGTACAAATGATTGGGACATGCGGGTTGTTCTGGCTGCAGCTGATCTCAGTCGTCTACGGGAAGGCAGAAATTCATATTCATCATGCAGGTTGTGGCTGTGATCACGCATTATCTTGTCCACTTTGTTGGTAACCTGTCTCTTGTAAATAGAGTCCAATCCTTCCATCTTACGCCCAATAATTTTGCCTGCCGTTTTTACAACTTTCTGGATCTTGGCCTTGTTTTGCACCGAAAGACTCCCATACCATGACATAAAATTGAAACATAAGATGGGTAGTACAAAAGTCTTGTAAAAAAGTGTCATAATATCAGCACTAATGTTTAAATTCCGGAGACATCTGAGGAAATGTAAACGTTTCTGAGCTTTTTCAGAATTGTCTCGGTGTTGCATGACCATGAAAGTTTGGAATCAATGAGTGTGCCCAAGTACTTATATTAATGTACCTGTTCAATGTCTTCATTGTTGACGGTGATGGCATCCACCTGGCTTATACTCCTGCTAAAATCAATTACCACTTCCTTGGTCTTTTTGGCATTTAAATGCAAGTAATTCTCGCCACACCACTGAACAAGTTCATGTGTTGCATTCCTATAATTGGCATCAGATTCAGTTATTAATCCCACTAGTACAGTGTCATCAGCAAATTTGAAAATGTGGCAGTTGGCCAGGGTACAGTGACAGTCATTTGTATAGAGTATGAATAGTATTGGAGATATAACGCACCCTTGAGGATCACCTGTTGATACATTTACTAATGAAGATTGTATTCCATTGACAGGGACATACTGTGGTCGATCTTGCATAAAACAATCCATCCATTTTATGATGCTTGAGTTGACGGACATGTTATTAAGTTTTTGAAGTAGTAGATGTGGCTGCATGATGTTAAATGCAGATGAAAAGTCAATGAATAACAACCGGGTATAAGATCGTGCTTTATCAAGATGTTTGTAGACTAAGTTCAACAAAGTAAGTGTAGCATCTTCCGATCCATGTTTTGGTCGATATGCAAATTGATTTGGATCGAGAAGGTGACTAGACTCCCGTACCAGGAAGCTTTTAACAATTCGCTCTAAGCATTTCATTGCAATTGAGGTAAGGGATGCTGAGCACTCGAAATCAATAATTTACTAATTAATTCTTTACTAAAAGTGAAAAACGCATATTTTCTTGCTGTTGCTGCAGGTCTCAGGTCCTCCCTCAATATCCCACACTTTGCAATGATCCTCATGGAAAACGAATGAGGAACAGCCCATGAGGTATAATTTTGTGATCCACCTTCCCTAATTTGAATATGATCCACCATCCCTAATTTAAATATGATCCACTATCCTTGATTTACATATTTATTTGAGGCACTACTTCAGATCACAAATAAGGTCACAATAACGACACATGATATCACAACAGCAGCACATGAGGTCACAATAGCAGCTGAACCACTATGACATCATCAGCATCGGTGATGTCAGCAGTCATGTTGCTCTGTGTGCTTTGTTTATAGCCACCAGTCAGACTCCACCCACTTTGTCATTTGTTTGTGTTACAGTTTGATCTGATTGGTTTGGCCACCATCAAAACATTAGATCCATTCACCAAAGTGATTAGGTTATTATTATTTTAATTATCCATATTTAAGCATTAAAATACCCTCACAGGTTGTCAAAATAGCAGAAAATGGTCGGGGAATGCCTTTTGTCTGATCTTGATCAGCTGGGAAAAGCCAATTACGGCAGATTCCAGATCTTTGCAACACTCACAACTGATCGCTGCTCTTTCTTCGTCCATCCTACCTCACCTCGTACCGCTTCTTCTGAACAGTCGGAGGGTGATCGCAACAATTTTGTCACTGGCAACAGACAAGACTGCCTGCCAGTGCCTGGACTGTCGAGTGGGCAGTGATACCTCTGTCTTTGTAGGTGAGGCTCCATGCCAGGTCTCTGTCATCTGCTATGTGAGACATTTTTGCAAATGACAATTAGGTGTGCTAGTGCGGTACAAAATTGTTATGTAGTTGCAAACATCCACCTCCTATCCTAATAAGCCTAACTACTGCATAAATACAGGATTAAGCCTCAATTATCTGTCCCTCTTTGTTGCTTTGAGCCAGAAAGCAATGCTGTTCCAGGAACTCCTTAAATACCAACCAGGTGATAGTCTCCTCTTTTCCACCTCAAAAACATTATGGTGCATGATGTCAAAAGAAGTATTGTACTGGAATTTATTGAGCTTGATTTTTTCCTGTTAGAAACAGAGCACTGTTTCCAACTTAGCTAGAATATAATGAATAAGGCTTTGTATGACGCATACACATTATGAAAATACGCATGCACTCGCGTTGGAGCAACAGCTATAGTTTGACTCTATACCCGGCCCCGGTAAACCTCCCTTATCAGAAGCCTGTGACCGGAAGTAAAGTTTCCTTACTTGATCTTTGTGTTTCACTATATGTTGAATCTTCTTCTTTACCTCTATGCCACTAGCACAAAAGAACATCAATTTACCAAGGCTGATGTAATTGGAAGAAGTGCCTGAAATGTTTTTGGGCTGTTCCTGTACCATTCGTCTAGGCATTCTCGGCACCCCAGAAGTGATTTGCAATATTGCGATGCAACTGGCGTGTTGATAGGACCTAAAATGAATACAATTATAAATAACAAACATAAAATAGGCTATGTCTCTAAATGGCCCCATCAGGTCGCGATGAGACGTAAAACACTCACCCTCTGTACTGCCCCTGTATGTGTCACTAGTGACAGACCGCTCTATTATATATATATATAGACTTTTATTTGACAACGAAATATCACATAGATACATGTGTCATAAATCAAAATTAAATAAATCATATAAGGAAATGAATATGTACAAAAGAGGGATAGCAACTACATCTAAAGAGTGAAAGGATTGTGCAGTAGTGCAATTATATTCAGTTACATATGTTTAACTGTGTTACAAGTATTTTAAATTCATGGAAAGATATTAGGCTGATTTAGAAAAAAATAAATAAATAAAATAAAAGAACTATTACCCTGCATTTACAAAAAAAAGAAACAATAATAATCCAAATAATAAATAAATAAATAAATAAAATTGTAAAATCATGAGTCCAATCTTTGGTAAGTTACTAATAATAATCAACGGGTTTTCATGTGCATTATGGAATCAATAGTTACTGTAAGCAAGTATGAACAGCGGGAACTGCTTTTTAAGTCCATACAATGTCACTGTAATAATCTAATACTAGAATTACAAGCACCAGAGAAGAGAACATTATATTAAATGAACATTATAAAGAGCACCATAAAATACTACAGTTATACATTAAAGCACCATGTTAAACAATTTCCACAGCACCATTTTATAAGTACAAGAACATCATTTGTAGAAGATATGATATATAACAAATGTACATGAAATGTCTGCAGAAATTTCTAAGAAAATGAATGAGTATGTGCAATGATAACAATACAGCAGTGAACAGTATAAAGCACAAACACATGGAAGCAACACAATTAATATGCCACTAACCACTCAGATTCCAGGAGCAAATAACAGTTGTCTAATGTCTAGTGCTATGATTGGTTATCGATTTTTAATGCAATGTACAAAAATTTACCAAGTGCAAAAATTACATTGAGACCTTTTGAAATCATCAGTTGATGAAATTGTTCAGATTGAGAGAGTCCTACAAACCCATTGATCGACTGAGAAGCTACATTGAATAATTCATCTCTAGAATCCAGCCATTTTGGGCATGTCATTAAGCAATGGAAATCATCCTCCACAAGGTTTAAGTTGCATTTCTAGCAAATTCGATTTTCCACTGGGACATAGGGGCGTTTGTGTGTACCTAGTGCAATGTTTAGGTTATGAGAACTTAGTCTGAAGCGGGCTATATTAGTGTAAACAGCTCTAGGAAGATTGTGGTTGAGATACGGTTCGATTCGCATATCCATTTTAAAGGTTTTATATGTTCTAAGTTTTGGATATTTTATGTTATCATTTATGTCACTCATCATAGTGTTCTTTGCACAATCAAACATTAATGCAATTGACTTATTCAGGTCAAAATTCATAACATCAATTTGAAGACTGTCAGAGACTTTGCAAAGTCTTGTGAGCCAACATGGGGCACATTTCTCTTTTAGCTGCATTTGAATTGCTAAACATTTGCGGAGAAGTAACGGACACTCAAAATTTTTGAGTTTAACAGATATCTCACTGCAGCTGATTGTTGCCTAATAAGTAATGGAAATCTACCAGCATCTGCTAAAATAGCAGTTGTTGGTGTCTGATATCGGACACCAAGCATATTTTTGAGGTAGTTCAATTGTATCTTTTCTACATCAATATTTTCTTTTTCCGGAAACCAAACCTCACTATTGTATTCCAAAATTGGCAATATATGTGTGTCAAACATTTTTAGATTTAGCTGGGGGAAAGATAGCCAACAGTAGATCTTGTATTTTCTTTGAGCGCATAAATCCATTAGAGTTAGTTTACGATAATTATCAGGTTCATTGTAACTACCCTTTTTGTGTAATGGTTGTATTACACCTTCTGACCACTTGTCAGGATAGACACCTTTTTCCCAAACATAATTGAACAATGTCGTAAGTGGATGCAATAGGTGTTCTGATAAGTTCTTATAGAATTCATTACTGATGCCATCAATACCTGGAGCTTTCCCATGTTTTAAGTTCTTTATCTCAGACTGAACTTCATTGACCGTTATTGGGTGGTCAGTCATGAAGGGAGCAGCTGTGTCTATAAGCTCATCTAATTGTTGTTCTACATATTTAAGGAATTTTAAGTCAAATTGAGATGATGAGTCACTTGGTGGTGACTTCATACTTTCAAAATAATCCTGAAACTCGTTAAGTCTTACACTTCCAACTGTTGTTGGTTTATTACCTTTTTTCAGTGTATCCCAATATTTCCAGTAATCCACTGGATTTTTACGTTCTAAGTTATCTAATTCAGCTCTTATTGTGTTTTGGTACTCACGCTTCTTTCTCTGAATGGTAGCCTTGTACGACTTTTTAAGTGACATGTATTGATTAAGATTATCTTCTGTATCCAAATTGTTATATTTTGCGTAGTCATTGGCTAAACGTTTAAGGTTTTTACATTCATCATCAAACCATTTATTGCAAGGAAAGCTGTTTTTTGGGGCTTTTTGGTATTTTTTTACACAATTTTCCATAATAGCAGTTTCAAGAATTGCATATACACTATCAGCAGCTTTATTCACATCAACATCAGAGATGATGCAATCAATAAATGCATCATGCAATACAGAGCAACTACTACTAGTTAGTGATTCTCTTAAGCTTGCTAAAGCATTAGGGTCATATATGTACTTATAATATCTCAAAGTTGAAACATTAAGCAGCGGTTGCTGAGGTTCTGGCAGATTGTCATTACTTTCACGAAGTTTAACAGAGAGTACCAAGGGTCTGTGATCAGAGTAGGTACAAATAGGTTCTAAGTCAAAATTGGAAAGGCTTCGATAGAATGATATGTCACAAATTAAATAATCAATGAGACTTTTGCCTCGAGGTGTATAGCATGTGAATGCACCAGTTTTCCTGTCATTTAAAAAGTAGCCATTCATAATCTTCATGTTGCTAGATTTACAGAGCTCAATGAGTTCTTTTCCATATTTATTTGATTTTATATCATCAGAGTGACGTTTATGAGATGGGAACGCATCCACAGAGTCAAATGAAATCATGTTGACAGCATTGTTACCAAAAATTCTTGTTACATCATCTAAGCTGCCAGTTCTAGCATTAAAATCACCACATATGGCAACACTACCCTTACGACTGAAGTATGAAATCTCTTCTTGAATTAAATGAAAGGCATTGTTATTTTGAAAACTAGGCGCTGTGGAAGAAGAATCAAGTGGAGGTATATACACTCCTCCAAGATAAAAATAATTATTATTTTGACCAATCCTTATCCACACAGTGAAGTCAGAATTTTTTACAATTTTAACATTAGATTCAAGACTGGATCGAATAAGAATGCCTATACCACCAGCGGCTTTACGGGTACGCGGGTGCTGATACTTTCGTTGGAAGTGTTTATATATAAATTGGCCAGTATCAGGAGAATATTTATCTAGTTTCATAGTTTCAAGGAAAATAATCAGATCACACTTTGAAATATATTGTAAGAACTCTTTGTCCTTAAGTTTGTCACCTAAACCTTGTATATTCCAAACCATTATTTTCAGTGGAACAGCATTGTCTATTTCAGCAATCGTATTTTTGTAAACATTATTATTGAAACCATCATTACGGATTTCGTCGCTGCTCTCATTTACATTAACATGCTCAATCTCATAGGCACTTGACATTTCATTGCTATGGATATCTGCTATTCCATCATTAATATCACTAATATGACTATATACTCTGATTTCATCATTAATATCACCTTCTACAAGTGTTTCATTGTCAACATCATCAGTAGCTATCATTTCATCATCAGTAGTTTCCCTGTCTTCAATGTTATGATATTGAGAGCATCCATTATACATGCACTTGTTGCATTAAAATGATTGACTTCAACTGGAGCCATACATTCGGAAACATCATGACTCTCATTTAAATTGACACAATTGTTAAAAATTACAGACGAAGAAACTTCGTTTACATTGTAACTAATAACATCATTTGAATATTTGTCTAAAGTTCTACAATTATCTTGCAAGTGTAAATTTAGCTTTGGCTCACTGGATATCAGAGTGGAGGGCAGCACATTAAATGCACTGCTTCACAAGGTAACAAATGTTACGGCAAATCAAGTCTCTGGCATGTGTAGTAAGGTGGATACGATCTCTTTGTAGTGCTGCAGACTTGTTCGACACAAAGTAAACGTTGTTCATAGCATGACAGAGTTGGCTGTTGGCAGAGTTGATGTATGTGATATGGCGATTCAGTTCATTCTGCCCTGCCACATGCGGTAGCCCACTGACGATGATCGGAGTGTCGGCACACTCGGATCTAATTCCAACAACGAGTGACTTGATGTTCTTCGCGATAGTCGTAACAGAGCAGGTGAAGTCACGCACCTCAATGTCACCAGCATGCACAAGGACAGCACTGGGTGTCTCAGCAGGAAGGTTGATGCTTTTAACACGAGAAGCGATCTGTACGGCCGTCTGACCAGGATAAACGTATCCTGTGCCAGACACTCCATTCTTGCAAAGTCTCTGAGAGAATCCTCGAGTATTTGAGTTGCCAAGGATGACTACTTTGGGTTGACTGCTCTTCGACGTAGCAGTCGCTGTTTCGGTCTTCGCAGACACCTTGGGGCGAACTGTCTCTGTTGGTGCCTGAGGGAGAGGGGGAAATTCCTGGATGTAGTCTAAGTCCCGACGACGGACATTCATTAGGATTTGACCCATCTTATTAAGTCCTTTTAGGTCAAAACCGCATCCCCACACTGAGTCTGTTTCTGTATTGTGTAACAGAAAAGCGTCACCAGATTTTCTCAGCGCCTCCTTGAACTTTTTGCATTGAGCAAACTTAGCAGTGCAGATTTCTTCCATAACCTCAAATTTAACACTGTCCCATGAGGCACTGCTGCGCTGAACACACCTGTAAGCAAGGCGTTTACATGCATGGGATGATTTACATCGGAGCATCTCTTTCTGGAGAGTCAGAGAAACTTTATGGTGTACCAGTTTTGCATGCTGGTAGGCCTGCTCTGCCGAGATGTACGATCTGTTCTGCCATCGTAGTGGATGATGGTAGAACGCAGAGAGAGGCTCATGCGGTCCACGGAACAGCTGAACACGATGATGTGCTGCAAGTGACCCAGCGACAGGTGCACTCACACGATCCGTCACAACAGTTGTGATCGGGTCCCCAGACGTCTCTGTAGCTGGGGCGACAGTCTTTGGTTGCTGAGTTAGTAGCAGGCTACTCGCTTCATCCGTAGAGTCGAGCGAGTATACTGGAGTTCTAGATGATCTCTTTCCATTTCTAGACGAAGAAATACATCCCTGTCTTTAGACAGAGCAGGTTTCTGCCTTATTTTTTCCTTGGGCTAGTCATCAGGTCTGACCAATTCCATCCTCTCAGGACATTTCGGCTGTTCTTCTGAACTTCTTCATTATGACTGGGTTTTGATCATCTGAAACATTCAGATCAGTCTCTGATCCAACAGACATCCTCATTTGTCAACAGTTGAATTCTTGCTGATGGTTTTGCCAGTCTTTGCGAACAAACAAACTGGTGAAATTTAGGGACAAACTTGTAAATGAACGTGTACTTCTGATTAATGGAAGAGTTTACAATTCATGGCATGCTTTCACTGATAACATCTCATTTTACTGTGTTCGTCAGAAATGCACGACCTTAGAGCCACTCATCCGCGCATTTGTTGCATTATGAAACCGGTCTACTCAAAGAAACACAGAAACAAAAACAGAAAATAATAACTGACAAACGGTGCATTGAAGTAACATCACCCTTGATACCAACCAAGGATGTCTCTAAATAACCCAATCAGGTGCTGACGAGACTTAAAACACCAATTCACTCACTCACTCACCCCCTATACTGCCCTTGCAAGCGTAACTTGTGACGCACTAGTCATACATCATCAATACTGATTTTCTGAAACCCTTTATGATAGAATTACAGACATATCTCCATTTAACCCTTGTGTGTAGAATTGGGGATTTTTTGCAAACACTGGCTGATCCCTTTCCATTGCTAAACGAAGGCTCTCATTCCTGTCTTGATGCACACAGCTTTGGTATTGTGATCACTAAGTTGCTTTTGCAAGATTTTCACTACATGTATCTGCAGCAGTTTGACTGAAATAAATTGATGATGAAATTATGTATTACATGTAAAGGTATTAAGTTTAATTTAGGTATTAAGTTTAATGTACGATTCTGAATGTCAGCACTTTCGAAAGTAAGTACGCAACATTTGCCTTTTCAAAATCTGAAACATTATGTTTCAGATTCCAGATCTTCGCGACACTCCCAGCTGATCAAAGCCCGCCACTGCTCTTTCTTCGTCCATCCTGCCTCACCTCATATCGCTTCTTCTCACTCCTTGAACCATTTTAAGCTGTTCTGTGCCTGATTAATCAGAGGGTGACCGCAACAATTTTGTCGCGTGATGATGGCTGCACAGATATCAGACTTTCTTGTCTGGAATTGCAAGTGTCCTCATTGTACGGTAATTTCCCTGACATATTTCATGACTTTTTCTGTTGTTAAAATTTCATATCCCCCTAAAAATGTTGTGAAAAATTAGTACCCCTCCTTGAAACACATGTATAAAGTCAGTACCCCCTTGGACTAACCCCCCTCCCCCCTTCATAAATTCTATATGCTCTTTCAGTGAATGGACAGTGATTGATCAAAATTAAATGGCGTATTTTCACCTTAACTCTTTCAACATCGCGATCCATCCAAAGATGTTCCAGGAAAAGTAGTTTTGTTTCCAGTTGAATCTCTTTCTGTAAAAGAGAAAAAAGATACTTTTCATAACCTTCATTTTCGAAGCTGAAACAAAGTTTTGACCCTCTGAGTCCTTTTGTACTTTGAAGATTTTCTTGGTCGTAGCGGAGTCAAGCTCTCCCGACCTCATCAACCGAAGTGTAGTCCTTGCTCTCACCTATAACCCTGTATAAATTTTAAGCTGCTGAAAATGTTATGCCTTAACCTTGTAGCTGAGTCTCATGGCTTCTTTAATCACACAGGCGGACTTGGAGGAATGTAGGGAAACGGTTGTGAACACATAGGAGTGTGTCTTTAAGATTTAGCGTTTAGTCTTGACATTAATTTAACTTGCGTGAAAAACTTTTGGTCCTCCCTACTTCCGGCAGACGGATTATTCAATAACTGGAATATTCAAAGCATCCTTTATGGCCTGAAAGGCCGCTGCCTCTGCATTCCTGTTGTGTAACACTTCAGAGTCCACGTTGTACAGACAGGGATGGTCCTGCCAAATATCAATGAATTTTCTTTCATCAGTGTCCGACCAGGCCATTTTTGTCGTCTGCAAAGTTTGATGACGTCTGCAAAGTTGATGACGTAACCTTACTTTTTAACTCGCATTATGTCATTTTCATTGGTTCCTGTTGGTTGAGAAGTGACAGACAGTCTGCTGACATCTGGCACGTCAAAACTGGCCTGATTTGTTGCCTACAAGTGCAAACAGTCGCCGACAGCTGACTGTACACACTGCCAAACAAAATTGTCGCAACCTATGGACAAATTGTAAATGAGTGTGTACTTCTGAATAATCAAAGAGTTGACAATTTGTAGAATGCCTCAATTGATGACCCATCTCATTTTACTGTGAGGAACTGTTGGCATTAGTAAGTCATAACCATGCTCTCCAGCAAATTCAGTCCATTTCCGGATATAAGAAGCATCAAGTTTCAAAGTAGATGGCCTCTGGGCCTTCGACATGATATTAATTACAATGTCCTTGAAACCTCTTTTTCGAAGAGCCTTCCAAATAACCTCAATGGAATCGGTAATGTCCATTCGGATAAAGAGAAGAGATCCAGGTTCTTCCCTTTATGTCCTCTCAAGGTTGCTACAACCAGGGTCAACTTCCCAACCTTCGGGTGGTATCGGTCAGGTCTGGAAGATAAATACCAAATACCATCAGTAACTGGAATATACAATGGTTGGCCCACAAAAAGTTTAATGAATTAACTATGCAATGCTTCGTAGGCCCCTCCTGTGCAACCATCACAACTCCTGCCTTCTCCAATGGATCTTGTGCAAAATAAAAATACTTACATTATCAATTTATCATTGAGCCAAGCACTTGGTTTTCGCAAAATTTCGATCTCCTTTTTGCCGAAATTTTCATTACCAATGCTTAGAGTTATGTTCGATGACCTGATGCTGGGCCACTTAAAATTTTGATCTGCTGCGACCTCTTCACCCGAAGTGTAGTCCTTGCTCTCGCAAAATTGCTTTTATAATATTATACAGGACAAGTCCTTCTGCTTTTGCATGTTGGCAGTTCCGTAACTATTCAAGGATACCAAATTTTTGTGCCCAGAAAGTTATGTTACATCATCAGGGTGGACTCCTCCATTCAGTAAGTTGGAACACATTGATTATCTAGTGCTTTGTTTTTTAAAGCTGCCTTTCAAGTTTGCATTACTGACCGTCCTCTTCATGACTGTTGACAATTTGTTAAGCCTCATTAGTCGATTCTTATTCCAAATTTTCTTGTGAACAGGGTTAGGGATTGAAAAAAAGGGGGCATCAAGCGAATACAAAGATACTGGCCTCTTGCTTGCAAATAATTCGTAAGCCTTTACTGGGAATCTCTCTGAGGCGACCTGAAAAATTTTAGGCTTGAAGGCTCTTGCATTTCCATTGTCTCAATTTGTGTTTCCGTTGCTCCCTCTGTGAATTAAGCGTAGAGTTATCTTCGATGACCTGATGCTGGGCCAATTGAAATTTTGATGGATTTTGTAGTTTATTTAGTTGTACAGTTCTTGTAGCACAGTTTCCTGGTCAAGTCTTTGTCATCTTTTGAGAGACATCACTGTCTGGACAGTCTAGAGAGCAGTGACATCTCTGCCCTTGTATGTGAGGTTCCACTCCAGGTTTCTGTCATATAAGGTAGAGATATATAGTGCCTATTCTGTGTGGCCGTCACTATTCACATTGAAACGTACCTACAAATATAACACTTAGGAATGTTGCATCCAGTATAATAAACCTCCATTGCTTGTCTTCACATGTATTATGTTAATGATGTACGGAAAAGTAGTGAGGATTGGATAGATCTTTAGAAGGGAACTGTTATTCATCAGAAGCTTGGACGGAGGATTGACTTATTCTGGTGCAGCTGAAGCACTGCCCTCAGGACGAGGCGATAGATCCTTAAGCGGTTATACATTTTGGTTTTTTCCAGCTGGCTAACAATTTTACACCTGTTATGAATTCTGTTCTTAAAAACCAAATTAATCATGTCATGAAAAACAGAAGAAACGTCACTTTCAACCCAGGAAAACTCAAATCATCATGTGTTTTCACAACGGAAACAAATCTTGAGAACATTTTCTTCATTTTTTTTTTGGAGAATGATACACCATCTCACACAGTGTTAATTTGCATTAGACTGTCTGTTATACCAACAATTTTGAATGCACCAGATGTCTACTGGATTTAAGCTAGCTGGCAGTCCAGTTTGTCCAAGTTATCAACTGTGTAGGACTTGATTTGACAATGAGACAGACATGACATGACAGACAGACAGACATATAGTTTTTATTCGACCAAAGTAATGCTCTTTTTTTTGACAAGTTAATCACATAACATATGTATACATATATAAATGGTCTAGGAGGCATACACGTTGGCTGGAGCCGCTTATGTATATGACCCCCTAATAATTACAGATCTATAATAATATTTACAAATTTTTGATTTTGCTGCACTACTATTTAGAAAGATAGATATGAGATTTTATAACATATATATGTAAAACAAGTAATTATTTTTTACTAACTTTTAGAAAGAAGAAGAAGAAAAAAAAAAAAAAATATATATATATATATAGGTTACTACATGATGGGAACAATTTAACAACTTATCAATGATAAATCATCTATATTGTCACTTAATTAAGTAAAAACAATATGTCATATCAGTGGGCTATCTCAATCCACAAATGTAACAATCCTGAATAGTACAATCTGTTGGATAGGCATCTATCCTCATCCTTTTTATATAAGAACTCAGACCATTAATACTATGGGTATGCAATTTGTCTAAAATTGCTGGTGGTGCATCATTTACTATTTTGGGTATACGGTTTTTTATTGAACAGTTGGAAAAACTATAGTTTAGTCGAGGCATGACTAACTTATGTCTGTCTCTGGTAGGGTAGGGATGAATGTCTGACTGCATTTGGAAATTTAGTTCAAGAAAATATTTTGGGACTTCTCGATTTATGAATTTATGGTAGAATTTCAGTTCTTGCACATATAGAATATCCGAAAGTTTTAGGGCATTCATTCTTTTGAATAATGGATTAGTATGAGCATTGTACTTACTTTTACTAATAATTCTCATAGACTTTTTCTGAGGTTTGACCAGTTTGGTATGTTTTGGTCCCCATAGCAGGATACCATATAGTAACTGGGAGAAAATAAGGGAATTATAAATGATAAGTAGAGTTTCTGATGGTAGGTATGATTTCATGCGGTTCATTACCCCTAATGTCTTTGCAACTTTCATTTGAACCTTATGAATATGTTCATTCCAAGTCAGACATTCATCCACTGTAATACCTAAAAAGTCAAAAGCTGTCACTCGTTCCAGTTTGTCACCGTCTAAACATAAATTCATGTCACTAATAACTTTGTTTTTGGGATGAAAAAGCATATACTTTGTTTTAGAAACATTCAAAGATAACTTGTTAAGCTTTAACCAAGTACTAAGTTTTTCTAATTCACTGTTTAGTTTTGACTCTTGTATGTTTGACCTATTATTTTTTGAGGATAGCATTGTTAACAAAGTTGTATCATCAGCATACATAACAAAGCTGAACACATCCGTGGACCTGTCAAAGTCATTCATATAGATAAGAAAGAAGAGGGGGCCTAATATAGAACCCTGGGGCACTCCTGTTACTATAGGTAGTAGTTCAGATTTAGACTCATCATATTCAACAAATTGTTGTCTGTCTGTTAAGTAAGATTGACATAGTTTGTATGAGTTTCCTGATATTCCATAATGGCTAAGTTTGCTTAAAAGTATAGAGTGGTCGAGAGTATCAAATGCCTTTGACAGGTCCAAGAATATGTTCAGTGGTGTTTCTTTCTTTTCTAAGCCATCAATCACTCTATCTATATTTTCAATAACTGCGTATTCTGTATTATGCTTTTCTCTAAATCCATATTGACTCGGAAATAATAAGCTAAGAGATTCAAAGTGTGTATTCAATTGTTGGTGCATCACTTTTTCAAAAATTTTTGATATTGCCGGCAATACTGAAATTGGGCGATAGTTTCCTATAACAGTGTTGTCATCTTTTTTATGAACTGGCACAATTCGTGCAATTTTTAATTTCTGTGGAAACATGCCTGTTTTAATAGATTGGTTTATAATTATCATCAGAGGGGATGCTATTGTTTCTTTTATATCTTTCAGGAATTTTGTAGAGAGTCCATCTACGCCACGGCTAGTTTTTGTTGGTAGTTTATTAATGATACGAGAAACATTTTCCTCTGAAATTTCATGAAACTCAAATCTTTGGTGCGTCACATCAGGTAGAAAATTGCGAAAGGTTGTATTACTATTCGGTAGCCTTATTTTTCTTGCTAAGCTAGGACCTAAATCATTGAAGTACTGGTTAAATTTATTAGCTATATCTTGAGGATTCGATATGTTTTCGCCATTTATCTTGAAGAACTTTGGTAGGTTTTTCTTATTATTGGTTTGATTAATTAACTCTTTTATAGTGATCCAGGTATTTTTTATGTCTTTTTTAAAAGTTCTGAATTTATCATTGTAATACTTTTGTTTGGCGGATCTAATACTTGTCTTTAATATCTTATTGAAAGTTGCAAGGTTAATCTGCAAGGTGCCATGGGATGGAGAGTCTCTAGGAGTCTTTTTTAGTTTAATATAAAGCTTATCACGGAATTTTATTGAGTTCAGTATGCCTCTTGTTATCCATTTGTTGTTTTTATGCTTATATTTATTGAATCGTACTCTTTTCAGAGGAAAATGTTTCTCTTTCAGATCTTTCAGGATATCATCCAAAATGTTATAATTTTCATCAGCTGTCTCCTTTGTCAGTTGGACATTAAAATCATAGGAGGCAAGATCAGCCTTGAATTTTCTTACAGAATCATCATCATAACGCTGCAGATTTACATATTTGGGAGTTCTTTTAGATCTTTTTAAATAGTCAAAGCAAACAAAGTATGGCTGGTGATCAGATAGGTTATTTGTGAGTATTCCACAAGTTGTTTTTGAGAAATCTTTGGATAACTTGCAGAATGCATTATCAATAAGAGTAGCACTATTTCTTGAAATTCTGGTAGGCAGCGTTATCTTAGGAATTAAGCTATGTGAAATCATAGATTCAAAAAAATCATTACATTTTGTTCTATCTTTCAGCTTCAGTAAGTCAATATTAAAATCTCCAAAAAAAGCAATGTTTGCTGTGTTTTGATGAAACTGATCATAGAGTAAATTAAATTCATTAATAAATTCATCATAATCTGCATTTGTTTCTTTTGGAAGTCTATAAACATTACCCAGTACAATCTTCGTGTTTGAGTGACTGTCAACCAGAATTTCAAGAATTTGATGTTCCCAGGATAGGTGATTTTCAGTATTAATAGATAGGTCTTTATATTGATAACCACATTTTAAGTAGACAGCTAAACCTCCATGTAAGCTACATGTTCTCGTTCTACTAATTAAATTATATCCCTCCATATTTAGGGCCTGTCGACCTGAATTGTGGCTTTCATGTTTATATATTTTTCCCTTTTCAAGACAGGAAATAACTTGGATCTTCGCCTGTTAATTTCATTTGTGAATTGGTCTTTCAGAAAGTAATTGCTTCCATTTAGGTAGAAACATGCTGCCCACATGTTGATTGCTGGTCTATTTTTTTTATCAATGTTTTGTCACAGCTTTCAATCATTATAGCAGCTTTTTCGGAGTTTTATCGAGCTGTCATCAAAGTCGATTCCAGCTCTTGCTGGCCCATGTTGACCAACTATTTCAATCATCCTTCGCTTCATTGCTGTGCCTCTTCGAGTCCTAATTAGCCTACCAAGTGCATAAATGCAGGACGTAAAGCCCCAATCATCCATCCAGCCATCTTTTCACGCAAAGTGATCGGGAATAATATTCCTTACTTGATCTTGGTATTTCATGATATA
This sequence comes from Platynereis dumerilii, assembly GCA_026936325.1. NCBI lineage: Eukaryota > Metazoa > Annelida > Polychaeta > Phyllodocida > Nereididae > Platynereis > Platynereis dumerilii. The sequence goes on from JAPTHN010000018.1 coordinate 8,050,549, forward strand.
TATTATGCTGAATCTTCTTCTTTACTTCAATGTAACTAGCACAAAAAAATCCCACCCAATAATTTTCTTCGTCATGTTTTGTTTGTAATTTTCGAAACAAACAAAACCCTTTCCACTAGCAGTGGAGTAAAGTTTTATTCAAAGATGACACATTTTTGTTCCCAGAAAGTTATGGTACATCATTAGGGTGGACTCCTCCGTGCAGTAAGTTGGTACACATAGTTTCTAGTGCTATGATTTGTGAACCTGCCTTTCAAGCCTGTATTACTGGCAGTTCTCTTCATTATTGTTAACAAATTGTACAGCCCCATCGGTTTATTCTTAAATACGAAATTTAGTTGTTAACAAATTAGGGATTGGCGATGACAAAAAGTGGGCATCATGTAAATTTGTAGTTTCCAGCATCTCTTGATTGAATTTGTTCAGACAACATAATTTAATTCACTGTTACAAAATTATTATCATGAATTCAGAATTCAATCACTTGATATTTCTGGTGTCTAACACAAATTCGGGAAAATTGGACACAGTGCAGTCTGGGGAATTGTGACTATGATAAGGGGAATTTTGCAAGTTCTTTCCTTTTCTGATACCATACTGTTTCCAGTGTCTTATTCCACTTTCACTACCAACATTTTCTAGAAAAAAAAATTAGCCTTTTTGCAGTACAAACAGTGGTTTTAATAATTTGAGTACTTAAAATGTGCTATTTTTGTGCTCTGGGATAGCAATGGGCTAAATATGAGTCAGACAATTGCACTGTAGAAGCTTTCTGTAATGATATAGTGCGAGACAAGTCCTTCTGCTTTTGCATGTTGGCAGTTCCGTAAACATTCAAGGATACCAAATTTTTGTGCCTAGAAAGTTGTGCCACATCATAAGGGTGGACTCTTCCATCCAGTTAGTTGGGACACATTGATTTTCTGGCCATTCTCTTCATGATTTTTTGACCATTGGTTAAGCCTCATTAGTCGGTTCTTATACCAACTTTTATTGTGAACAAGATTAGGGATTGAAAAAAGGGGGGCGTCCTGTAAATTCATGGATACAGGCCTGTTGCTTGCAAATAATTCATAGGCCTTTACTTGGCATCTCTCTGAGGCAACCTGAAAAAAAATTTGCTTGAAGGATATTGAGTTTCCATTGGCCCCATTTTTGTTGCTGTCTCTGTCAATTCAACAACAGAGTCATTGCCATTTTCCCGCCTTTTTGGATCAATGTCCCCCTATTTTAATTAAATGTTTTGTTTTACTTTCTTGTACCCTTCTACACCGAAAGCGTTTTTGAATGCTGGGCCTCACAGAATGTTGAAGTCTTGAAAATGCTTGCCATTATCTTGTCCAAATTGTCTCATTACTCCCCTGACCTCAGCCTTCTTTGGCAGATTTCCTAATTCACTTTGCATCGAGGTTTTCTTTTTTGACAACAGCACTCATCAGGCTTGGTCAGCTTGAAGAGGGGGTCTCTTTTAGGTAACAATTCACTATACTGGGCTGTGAAAATGAATGTATTTGGCAACTGACAAACATTGTTATTTAGTGGTTAATTTTGGGGCTACAATGACATGACGTCACAAATCTATTGTAGAATTTATCATTTAGTCTTGACATTAATTGAACTTCTGAAGAGCTTCCAAATAACTTCAATGGAGTCGATAATGTCCTGTCCAATAAGGCGAAGAGATCCAGGTTCTTCCCTTAACATCTTCATCGGGTGGCATCGGTCGGATCTGGAAGGTAAATATAAAATTTGATCTGTACCAGGATTATACACCTGTTGACTCACAATAAGTTTCATGAACTTACTAAAGTATGCAAACTCGCCAAAGCCTGGTAGGCCCACTTTCGTACAACCATCACAACTCCTGCCTTCTCCAAATGGATCTCGTGCAAAACAAAAATACTTACATTATCATTGAGCCAAGCACTTGGTTTTCGCAAAATTTCGATCTCCCTTTTGCTTAAATTTTCAAAGCAATTTCCAATTTGAGAAAGTTCTCATTTGTGACAGTTTCTTTCATGCCAACTTTACAGCTTTCCAGCCTGGTGCACGCCCCTAATTTCTTTACCAGGTTTATCTTGGGAGCCGCATTCCCTCCGGGAATAGGCAGGACTCTTATGCAGGTTGAATCTGTTGGTCAGAAAACTGCTCACCGTGCAGATTGGTCACAACTTTCCATCCTGACCTAGTTGACCTTCATAACCCAAAAGGATGCAGGGTCGTTAAGTAACCCGCCCCACCTCACCTCGGTTTGTCAGCAGCAAGTGGTCTTCCAATAGTGATTCCTGGCAAGAGCTGACACTCATCAGCTTGGAGAGAGGATTGTCCTCTTCTGATTGAGCTGGAGCACTGCCTTCGAGAGGAGACCGTATATCCTTTCATGGTTTTCCATTTTATACCTTTCCTGCTTGGTGACATGATGACTTTCCTTGGTCAAAACTTGCCCAGCTGGACAACTTTTCGACATACTCATCAAGATTCTAGCCTGATGCTATGCAGTCATGCAGCGGATCATGGGGTTCTTTGTCTTGCATGCAAGGCCATACCAATGAATCATTCCTCTGCTTTTGCAAATTCCTGTTGATACCAATGGTAATCACAATTGAATACTGGATTCATGACTCGATTTGCTGTCCAAATCAACTTCTTTACCAGTGGTAAGCAATAAGTGATTTGATGGCAAGTGCTTCGGAGGCTTCATGTGGAATTCAGATCATCTTCTCGTTGTATAACATGGCAGTGCATCACCCATCTGGATTTTGTAGTGTATAAGCTTCCAGTTTTTCTCAGCTGAGTTACCATGTCAGGTCTCTTTCATCTCTCTTTAGAGTCATCCCTGTCTGGCAGTCGCGAAGGCAGTTATATCTCTTCCCTTGTAGGTCAGTTTCCATGTGAAGTCTGTGTCATGTGCAATGTGAGATTTTGTGTTTAGTCACTCATCTTTGTATGCCATTGCTATAAATTATCTGTCAAAAAATATGGTAGTCTTCCCAAAGTTCACCAAAACTTGAACTCAAGGGTGTCTCTTTATTTGATTTTGCTTTGGAAATAAGTTATAACTTTTAGCTATCAACATATATACCGCCAAATAGTAGGTTTGTCAGTCAGTAATTGATAAAGGTCAAATTTCCTTAAGTAAATGTAGCTGAATCGCTTCCTGCAATCATTCTGCACCTTATGGCTGTGTCCACTGTCCACATTTCATCCTATTTGGTCTTCTATGTGCATCAATACAGGATTAAAGCCCCAATCATCCTTTACTCATATGAGTGAGAAATCATTGCTGTGACCAGGGTTGGGTACAATTACTTTAATCAAGTGTGCTTATCAAATTTCTTGTCCTGCTTATAGAGTTAATATATAATGCCGGTGTGGTAGTTGAGAGTGTCCCAGTACAGAGTGTCCTTTGGACACATTTTCCCAGGAAAGACTGTCCTCTGGACACAATTTCCTGGAAATGAGTGTCCCTGGACAGTTTTTCCTGGGAAATTCTGTCCAGTGGACATTGGTTCCTTAGTTATGGTTGTCCGTCTTAGGGATTAATGTCCCATGGAAAAAAGAAAATAATTTTTATGTCCTGGTTTCAAATGTCCCACCAAAATGTCCAGGATAATATATCCTAGGTATGGAAGTCCTGGACATTATTTCCTAGGTTAAGCAGTCCTGGACATTATATACCAGTAATAATTGTCCAATGAAGGACAAATATTCCTGGTGTTTGTAGTCCTGGACACTTTATCTTGGTTCTGGATATAACAAAAATGTCCTTTGCTGGACAAATATTCCTAGTTTTGCTGGTCCTGGCCACAATATCCTAGCTATGGATGTCCACTGTCCAGGGCGCTATATCCTGGTAACACAGGTCCTTCATAGGACCAATATTTCCTGGTTTTGCATGTCCCGGACATTACTTTCCAGTTTTACAAGTCCTGAGCAAACTATCCTAGTAAAATAAGTCATTTACAGAACCTTTTTTCCGATAACTGGTAGGCCTTGACAATGGCCAGTGGACATTTGTTCCTTAGTTATCATTGTCCACTTTAGGGATTAATGTCCCTCGCTTGCCAGTCATTAATCACCAGCAAGGCCCTCCAAAAAAAAGTCATTGTATGATTATCGAAAAGTTGATGTCCCTACCATAGGGTGGAGCCATCCATATCCAGCTAGTTATTCAAAGTGATAAGTATTTTTGCATTCATCGTCACATTTCAACTTTATGAATATCTCACAAATAAATACAACATATTCATACCTTGTAATTATTAAGGCATGCTCTCCTTATGTTTATTTTCACATTCAGTGACAACCCTTCAGGTATGTCTTTGTAGACAGATATTGTCTGACATGGAGAAGATCCATCGTATGCCAAGTCAATAATGACTGGAACTGAGACTCAGACTGAAATCCAAGATTAGCAACCCAAATATTCATTGTAGCATGACCATAATCATTTACATATCAATTACATAAAAACAGTCGGAGGCAGGACTTGAACCTGCAATGTTCTGAATTGAAGTCTGATCACTAGACCACTATGCTATGGGGGAAGGCTGCCCAAGCTGGTGATCCCAAGCTTGGTCTTTTGATTACAGTACATCAGTTCTATTAATAGCTACGGTCATAAATACAGGTCGGACAGTTTTGAATGTCCTAGGTAGAAATGTCCAGGACAAATAGAACTAGTATAAATGGTCCTGGACCATTTATAATAGTATTATATGTCCCAGACAAATAGACCTAGGATAAGATGTCTGGGACAAATGGACCTGGGATGATCTGTCCTGGACAAATGGAACCAGGATAAAATGTCCTGGACGAATACATCCAGGATCAGATGACCGGGACAGCTAGATCTAGGATCAGATGACCTGGGCAACGAATACTAGTTTATAATGTCCACCTGGACATCTGACAGCAGGTATAAATGTCCTGGACATTTGAATCCAGGTTCAAATGTCCTGGACAATCATTACTGGTCCATGCAAAAAAATGTCCAGGACATTTGAACCCAGAGAGGACATTATAAACCTCAGTTTAAAGTGTCCCAGGACACTGGTTACTGGAGGACAATTATTCCTTTCACACCGGTTCTGTGTCGCTGTGACTTTCACTCTAACTTTACATCCATGCAACAACTTTGATAGCTTTCCAATCTGACGCATGCCCCTAATTTCTTTACCAGGCTTATTATTGGGATATCTTCAGTAGTTAAAGTAACTCGACTCCATCGCCGTTGTGCATGTATAAAATGAATACGAAAAAAAAAAAATAACGTCGAAATATTCCGAAAATAAATATTCATTTCGCCATATAAAGAACTCCTTTATTCATTTTATTATCGGGAGCAGAAAATGTTTGTGTAAGTTTCAAAATATACTGCATGATAAATATATTAATAAGAGAAAAGTTCAGGGCCTTTTTTTTTTGTTTTTTGAGTGAACTAGAATGAACTAGAATGAATAAGACTCTGGTACTGTGGCTGGGACATTTATAACATAGAAGAAGAGAAAACTAAGCTTTTATTCAACAAATAAGTTGTTTGATCAAATTTGGCATTCGCCATTCCAGGGAGATGTAATGAGAAGTCGTATATAAATAAATATTAATAAAATGTTTATTATGCGACTGCTGCTGCATGTAACTAACTTACTATCATTTCACTGTCCCCACAGTGGGTTTTAACCACCATTAAGTTAGAAAAAATTCTAATGGCATGACGCCTGTTTGATTAGTCCACAAGGACATGCAGATTGCATAACTGAAAACGAGAAAAAAATCTGTTGGGACTTTTTTGAGAAAATCACATTTTTATGTAGCAGCAATTTTTCAATGTGATAAACTCCATAAAAGGGTCCTGGAGATCATCTAAACTCATTTTAATGGCATGAAACCTGCTCAGTATAATCAATAAGGATGTGCAGATTACTAATCTTTTAATAAGAAAAAAGTTGGAAAGAAATTTTTGAAGAAAAGCACATTTTTATGTTAAAAACATATTATGATGTGATAAACTCCATAAAAAGGTCAGAAACGCATTAAAAAACATTGTGATGTCATAAATTCTGTAGGAAATAGCCTGAAAGGACATGTTGATTACATATCTGAATATGGGAAAATCTGTGGGGAATTTTCTCAGAAAAACATAAAAATATTTTAAGTTGCAGCTATTTTGCCATTTAATAAACTTTATCAAATTAGTTCATTGTACCTTCAGCAACTTGTGTCTAAATTTACTTGAGGATGTCTTTGAGCCATCTCAGTTTCAGTAACTTCGAGAAGATATCTTGAAAGAGATGTCATGAATTCTGCAGGAAATAGCCTGAAAGGACATGTAGATTACATATCTGAATATGGGAAAATCTGTGGGGAATTTTCTCAGAAAAAACATAAAAATATTTTTACGTTGCAGCTATTTTGCCATGTAATAAACTTTTTAAAATTAGTTCATTGTACCTTCAGCAACTTGTGTCTAAATTTACTTGAGGATGTCTTTGAGCCATCTCAGTTTCAGTAACTTCGAGAAGATATCTTGAAAGCAACAACGATGCAGACATCTTCCAGAATATGCTAGATTAAGGATATAACATTGGAAAACCAATGTAGAAAGGCCAAGATGCTGCAGGAATGATGAGGAACAAAGGGAATCCCAGCAAACAGCATGCAGATGTTCTCCAGAAAGCACAGACACCATGCTGAAGGTTCTAAGAAAGAACTAAAATATATTTCGAAGTGTGTAAACCAGCTTAGTACAAGATATCTCAAGAAAAATCTAGTCTTTGCACACAGTCTATCAACAAGTAACATTTTCTAATTTCGTCGGCACAATGCCCGGGCCTCATCCTGATTTTCCTAGACTATTCTTTTATCCCTCCTAGAGCGCTTCTAGACGTATTTGCACTGACCCAACATGATCATGGGTATCCAACACTCTGTCTGACTTCAAATAAAATGCCGAAGTTCCTGGTTATGAATAAAATTCTGAATCCTTTCTCTGATGCTGAGAGTATGCTGATCAAATCTACTTGCCGAACCCTTCCTGGCATTGCCTTGGCCCATGTGTATGACCTTCCAGCCCTTTAACAAATGAAAATTGGTTCACGTATCAAAAATTATAGTTTGGGTCCTATATTTTTTTTTTTTTTTTTTGAATGACTTGGTCTTTATTTTTTCCAAAATACAAATTTTTTATGTTCAACAATATAAGATTGGTGGCCTTCGAACTCTGTCGAGTTATTTGAAGACTCACCAAGACGGAGTGGGATGAAAATGAGATGAATGAAAATGAAAATCAAGGAACATTTTAAAGTTAAAACATGCTCTCCGTTGCCACATCACCAGACATAAAGTAAAAAGAAGAGATGTACTTTTGAAAACAGGTTTGATGAAAATCACAGGGTAGTGGAATATGAATCCCAAACCGTCTTTCAATTTTTTCAAAACGATTGTCAAAAACTCACAAACCAAAAACTCTTCAAAATCAAATTAGATGAGAATCACAGGGTTAGGAATACAAAATCCCAGTCCGTATTTCAGGTCAGATTGAAAATCAGATAAAATTCATAACCAGAGACAAAATATCTTCAAACACCAAGCCTCAGAAGCAGCTCCATTAACCCGATTGCTCTACCCATTCCATAGTGGAGGGAGTTTCTTCATTAACCAAACAGAGACAAGGAATATTGTATGGAAATTCAAACATAGACATATCGAAAATAGATTTGGTTTTTTTTTTTTTTTTTTCCTCGCTAACTCTTTGCCTGTTTTAGAGGTTGTCAATGGGATTAATAAGGAGGAAATTTTTTAGACTTCGTTTAAAAGCACGGTAGCTATTATTCCATTCTATCTTGTCAAGAAGGTGATTACTTACTTTAACTCCTATATAACGGATACGTTTTTGAGAGAGAGATGAGTTACACTGTGGTATATTTAAAGTAAATTGATTTCTTGTCCGATACTCATATATGATGTTATTGTGAGTATTGTTGTATTTCACTTGAAAATAATCAAATCAAATGCACAGTTAATGAACATAATATGTCTTTCACAAAGGTGTGTGTGTGTCCTCTGTTTTCGGGAAGGAAGCCACTCAATCCTAGACAGGCCATTGTGAGTATTGTTGTATTTCACTTGAAAATAATCAAATAAAATGCACAGTTAATGAACATAATATGTCTTTCACAAAGGTGTGTGTGTGTCCTCTGTTTTCGGAAGGAAGCCACTCAATCCTAGACAGGCCACATAATAATCATTGTAGACACTATCCAAGTGCTGATAACTGGAAATTTGCCCATCACAAACATATTTCTTTGTGCTTATAATTACTGGTACTACATGTTTGTGATGGGCTACTGTACCTGCAGTCATAGCACACTAAGATGCAGTATGATTCTGACTGTATGCAAATAACATAATTGCAGATTGACCTTTTCATGGAGTTTATCACATTGAAAAATGTTTTTCACACATTAAGATGTATTTTTCTTCAAAAATTACTAGACATATTTTTCCTGTTAATAGATATGTAATTTGTATGTCCTTGTTTATGATATTTGACAGGTTCCATGCACTTGACATAATTTTTGACGATCTCCAGAACGCTTTTTTGGAGTTTATCACATTGCAAAATGGCTGCCACATAAAAATGTGATTTTCTCAAAAATTACCCAATAGATTTTTTTCCAATTTTCATTTATGTACTCTGCATGTCATTGTGGACCACATCCAGCAAACATCATGCCATTAGAATTTTTTGCAACTTAAAGGTGGTTAAAACCCACTGTGTCCCTGCTTAGGCACCAAGCCTCCCTTGCACTTTCAAAGCATTCCAGTTTCTTCAAGATTGCGTCGAAAATAAAAAGAAGTTATTAGTTGTTTTGTCAGCAGACAGATCTGTAGAGGAGAGTACAGTGTATGTAGAATAGAAAGGTATTTCTAAGCAAGACAATACGCTCTGAAGGTGAGTGATGGGAGTTAAATTGTTTATTGTGATTGACAATGATTTTCTGAATCACTTTTTGTGATACCAACAAGTATGTTTCTAAATAGCCCAATCGGGTGCTGTTGAGACGTAAAGCACCAACTCCTTCACTCACTCTCTCACCGAACCTTTTTTTTTGTCTCCGTTTTCCAACCAGCTTCCTGTGGAATTGGGAATTTAATACAAGCACAAAATGATACTTCCCTTTTCTAAAACGAAGACAATCATTGCTATCTTTTCACAGAGCGGGTTTCTGACTTTTTTTACTCAGGCTTATTTTAGGGACCAAATTACACTCGTCAAACTTTCTTATTCTCAACCTCCCTCCAGCGATGGTAAGAAAATCGATGCATATTGAAGCGATTTGTCAGCAGCAAGTATTTTTCAAATAGTGATTCCTGAGAAGTGTTGACATCCATCAGGAGCTTCAAAAGAGGATTGTCCTCTTCTGATGCAGTTGAATCACTTCCGTCAGGAGGCCATAGATCTTTCAGCGGTTCTCCATTTTGCTCTTTTCCAGCTGGGTGACATTTGACGTTCCTAGTTCAGAATTTGCCCAACTCTTCGGCTAATTCATCGAGATTCAACCTGATGCCATGCTGTCATGTAGTAGGTCATGAGGCCCTTCAATCTTGTCGTCGTGTACATGCAAGGCCATGCCAATGTATCATTCCTCTGCACTTTGCAAATTGAGTGCTTCCTGTACGTCACTGAAGGATGCTGTTGTCTCATCAATAGAGAGCGTCTCTAAAAAATTTTCTGCAGTTTCACCCATTGCGTAGAGTAGCGCATTGACTTGCTCATTCTGGGGTCCGTGTGTCAAGCCAGAAATGAGAGCAAACCTTTCAAAACAACAAATCAATCTGGGCGAAGCATCCACCTGTTAGGGACCGCTTTCCTGAATAAATTTCTCTGGATGAGGGACCTGTTGCATGGGTAGTGCAGAATTTAGGGAGGAAGGCGTAGAGGCCTAGGCAAGTCAGGAATGACTGATTGCCAGAGTTAAGATAGAACCGCTGCCATCATGTAGTAGTAAAATAAAAGAGACGTCTTGTTTATGTAAGGAGAAATATGTAGGCCTATCTATGTTTAATCACTCAATTTCTATCATACGTGTACATCGGCACATTGTATTGTGAGTTTTAAATTTATGAGCAACATTCAGAATCTCTTCTTGTCCTAATTAACCTACCCAGTGGTGCATAAATAAAGGACATTAAGCCCCTACACTCCATTCATCTTCGTTACCAGGAAATCTCTAAGAAAGCCGATAATTACCTTGGCCAATTCTTGGTTACCTGTGTTTGTGTTTATTCATACTGTCATTCAGGTTAGAAATACAACCTGCAAAAAAAAAAGAAGATCTGTCAGCGAACCTTTGCATGAGCTGTCACCTCATGCTCTCCTTAATACATACAATTCTCATTTGATCAAACAATGATGGTAATTCCGTCCACTTTAATTTCCATTGTGTCACCTTTCCAGGTGTTTCAATTAAGTTATTTTAACAAATCCTACAAGAATAATAAAATTCTAAATCTCATTCCACAATTTTTTTTACTTTCAATGATTTTTTTGTTGATGAATATCAATCAAGAAGATATATGCCCACTGCAAAAAATAGTTGTGATAACAGGATTTCATTGTATTTTGTCCTCTGTTTTAAATGGACCTGAAATATCCTTTGAAATGCAGTCAACACAAAAAAACATGGTAAAATTAGCTGAAAAACTGGTTTCTCTTGCTTTTTTAAAAACTCCCACAACTGTAATAAATGTGATTGTATGCCTATATAAGAGGGTGGACAGATTTACCCTCCTGGACGGATTTATCATCCTTGACTCTACCTGTGGTTTTGCAGCTAATAATCAAATTGTGGGCCCTTGCTCCTCGGGGTTTTGGTTGTGCAGCATGTGTAGTATTATTATTTAGAAGTCTTGCTGGCACTGTTAGGCTATTTGGCATTCTCGTAGATTGCTGGGAGAATAGCTTCAGTTGTGATAGTTCATATGCTTGCCATTGAAGGTCAGTAGACAGCCTGTGGATCGTTTCATCATTTTTGAATCGATTTGTTTCAAAGCTGTCCATTTTCTGCAGTACTGCATTCATCTGTTGTGACATTGAGGCTGTGAAGTCCTGAAGCAAGAAAGTCACATGCAGCAAGCTTGCCAAAGGGTGCATAATGTCCTAACCAGGCTGAACCTTTGTTTGATCTGTCACCTCATGCACTCCTTATATTTACAAATCTTAAACAGATCCGCTGTCCCTACTGTCTTTATACTACTGTTCCCAATATTCATAAATAATGAGGCTGAGTACTCATGAACCAAAACAATAGTAATTCACCTTGTGGAATCTAAATTTATTGTGCTTCTGAGGATAAATAGAGGGGGGGGGGCTCAGAGGCCCCTGTGAACCGTTCGTGTCACAAAATCTGGTGGACTGTAGGAGGGTTAAAGTTTAGACAACATTATATTCAAATAAAAAGAAAAATTCACAGTGAACTCACTCATCGTATTTCCATTGAAGGAACCGTAAAGCGTATCTTTATGGCGGTCAATCAAATCCACAACGGTGAAAGTTGCCTTTCTCTTGTTCTGAAAATTAGAAAATAACTTCACGTAGGCTTATGTGTATTACTTAATTAGTTATTAAGGAAAGTTTTAAAAATTTTATTATATTTGGATTATTTCAATTTTGATACAATGGATAGTTTGTAATTAGGCTATCTTGAGACTTTAACTTCTCTGATTACTAGAATAACAGGAGCAGATTTATTGTCTCTGCTAAAGGGAAACCATTTAATCTCAAGGGGGGGGGTGGAATTTTAAAATTCTTACTCAGTTTTTTTTAAACAAATAAATTCTTCATGAAACAAATAATTTCTGTTGCACGTTTTTTTCTTAAGGTGTTGCTTGATATAGGAATGAATATTAAGGGATAGGACAAGATAAGGATAAGGAAATCTTTAATATCCCTGGTGGGAAATTCCTTGTACAAGTATCACAAGCATGAAATAAATAAATAAATGGAATGGAAATACAGAAATCTAAATTGTCAATTTGAGGGTCACTGTTTGTTATAGAGTCTGATACTCAAAGGTACAAATGATTGGGACATGCGGGTTGTTCTGGCTGCAGCTGATCTCAGTCGTCTACGGGAAGGCAGAAATTCATATTCATCATGCAGGTTGTGGCTGTGATCACGCATTATCTTGTCCACTTTGTTGGTAACCTGTCTCTTGTAAATAGAGTCCAATCCTTCCATCTTAGGCCCAATGATTTTGCCTGCCGTTTTTACCACTTTCTGGATCTTGGCCTTGTTTTGCACTGAAAGACTCCCATACCATGACATAAAATTGAAACATAAGATGGGTAGTACAAAAGTCTTGTAAAAAAGTGTCATAATATCAGCACTAATGTTTAAATTCCGGAGACATCTGAGGAAATGTAAACGTTTCTGAGCTTTTTCAGAATTGTCTCGGTGTTGCATGACCATGAAAGTTTGGAATCAATGAGTGTGCCCAAGTACTTATATTAATGTACCTGTTCAATGTCTTCATTGTTGACGGTGATGGCATCCACCTGGCTTATACTCCTGCTAAAATCAATTACCACTTCCTTGGTCTTTTTGGCATTTAAATGCAAGTAATTCTCGCCACACCACTGAACAAGTTCATGTGTTGCATTCCTATAATTGGCATCAGATTCAGTTATTAATCCCACTAGTACAGTGTCATCAGCAAATTTGAAAATGTGGCAGTTGGCCAGGGTACAGTGACAGTCATTTGTATAGAGTATGAATAGTATTGGAGATATAACGCACCCTTGAGGATCACCTGTTGATACATTTACTAATGAAGATTGTATTCCATTGACAGGGACATACTGTGGTCGATCTTGCATAAAACAATCCATCCATTTTATGATGCTTGAGTTGACGGACATGTTATTAAGTTTTTGAAGTAGTAGATGTGGCTGCATGATGTTAAATGCAGATGAAAAGTCAATGAATAACAACCGGGTATAAGATCGTGCTTTATCAAGATGTTTGTAGACTAAGTTCAACAAAGTAAGTGTAGCATCTTCCGATCCATGTTTTGGTCGATATGCAAATTGATTTGGATCGAGAAGGTGACTAGACTCCCGTACCAGGAAGCTTTTAACAATTCGCTCTAAGCATTTCATTGCAATTGAGGTAAGGGATGCTGAGCACTCGAAATCAATAATTTACTAATTAATTCTTTACTAAAAGTGAAAAACGCATATTTTCTTGCTGTTGCTGCAGGTCTCAGGTCCTCCCTCAATATCCCACACTTTGCAATGATCCTCATGGAAAACGAATGAGGAACAGCCCATGAGGTATAATTTTGTGATCCACCTTCCCTAATTTGAATATGATCCACCATCCCTAATTTAAATATGATCCACTATCCTTGATTTACATATTTATTTGAGGCACTACTTCAGATCACAAATAAGGTCACAATAACGACACATGATATCACAACAGCAGCACATGAGGTCACAATAGCAGCTGAACCACTATGACATCATCAGCATCGGTGATGTCAGCAGTCATGTTGCTCTGTGTGCTTTGTTTATAGCCACCAGTCAGACTCCACCCACTTTGTCATTTGTGTTACAGTTTGATCTGATTGGTTTGGCCACCATCAAAACATTAGATCCATTCACCAAAGTGATTAGGTTATTATTATTTTAATTATCCATATTTAAGCATTAAAATACCCTCACAGGTTGTCAAAATAGCAGAAAATGGTCGGGGAATGCCTTTTGTCTGATCTTGACCAGCTGGGAAAAGCCAATTACGGCAGATTCCAGATCTTCCCAACACTCACAACTGATCGCTGCTCTTTCTTCGTCCATCCTACCTCACCTCGTACCGCTTCTTCTGAACAGTCGGAGGGTGATCGCAACAATTTTGCCACTCGCTACAGACAAGACTGCCTGCCAGTGCCTGGACTGTCGAGTGGGCAGTGATATCTCTGCCTTTGTGGGTGAGGCTCCATGCCATGTCTCTGTCATCTGCTGTGAGAGACCTTTGTGCAAATCACACAATTAGGTGTGCTAGTGCGGTAAACAATTTTTATGTAGTAGCAAACATCCACCTCCTATCCTAATAAGCCTAACTGGTGCATAAATACAGGATTAAGCCTCAATTATCTGTCCCTCTTTGTTGCTTTGAGCCAGAAAGCAATGCTGTTCCAGGAACTCCTTAAATACCAACCAGGTGATAGTCTCCTCTTTTCCACCTCAAAAACATTATGGTGCATGATGTCAAAAGAAGTATTGTACTGGAATTTATTGAGCTTGAGTTTTTCCTGTTAGAAACAGAGCACTGTTTCCAACTTAGCTAGAATATAATGAATAAGGCTTTGTATGACGCATACACATTATGAAAATACGCATGCACTCGCGTTGGAGCAACAGCTATAGTTTGACTCTATACCCGGCCCCGGGTAAACCTCCCTTATCAGAAGCCTGTGACCGGAAGTAAAGTTTCCTTACTTGATCTTTGTGTTTCACTATATGTTGAATCTTCTTCTTTACCTCTATGCCACTAGCACAAAAGAACATCAATTTACCAAGGCTGATGTAATTGGAAGAAGTGCCTGAAATGTTTTTGGGCTGTTCATGTACCATTCGTCTAGGCATTCTCGGCACCCCAGAAGTGATTTGCAATATTGCGATGCAACTGGCGTGTTGATAGGACCTAAAATGAATACAATTATAAATAACAAACATAAAATAGGCTATGTCTCTAAATGGCCCCATCAGGTCGCGATGAGACGTAAAACACTCACCCTCTGTACTGCCCCTGTATGTGTCACTAGTGACAGACCGCTCTATTATATATATATATAGACTTTTATTTGACAACGAAATATCACATAGATACATGTGTCATAAATCAAATTTAAATAAATCATATAAGGAAATGAATATGTACAAAAGAGGGATAGCAACTACATCTAAAGAGTGAAAGGATTGTGCAGTAGTGCAATTATATTCAGTTACATATGTTTAACTGTGTTACAAGTATTTTAAATTCATGGAAAGATATTAGGCTGATTTAGAAAAAAATAAATAAATAAAATAAAAGAACTATTACCCTGCATTTACAAAAAAAAGAAACAATAATAATCCAAATAATAAATAAATAAATAAATAAAATTGTAAAATCATGAGTCCAATCTTTGGTAAGTTACTAATAATAATCAACGGGTTTTCATGTGCATTATGGAATCAATAGTTACTGTAAGCAAGTATGAACAGCGGGAACTGCTTTTTAAGTCCATACAATGTCACTGTAATAATCTAATACTAGAATTACAAGCACCAGAGAAGAGAACATTATATTAAATGAACATTATAAAGAGCACCATAAAATACTACAGTTATACATTAAAGCACCATATTAAACAATTTCCACTGCACCATTTTATAAGTACAAGAACATCATTTGTAGAAGATATGATATATAACAAATGTACATGAAATGTCTGCAGAAATTTCTAAGAAAATGAATGAGTATGTGCAATGATAACAATACAGCAGTGAACAGTATAAAGCACAAACACATGGAAGCAACACAATTAATATGCCACTAACCACTCAGATTCCAGGAGCAAATAACAGTTGTCTAATGTCTAGTGCTATGATTGGTTATCGATTTTTAATGCAATGTACAAAAATTTACCAAGTGCAAAAATTACATCGAGATCTTTTGAAATCATCAGTTGATGAAATTGTTCAGATTGAGAGAGTCCTACAAACCCATTGATCGACTGAGAAGCTACATTGAATAATTCATCTCTAGAATCCAGCCATTTTGGGCATGTCATTAAGCAATGGAAATCATCCTCCACAACGTTTAAGTTGCATTTCTAGCAAATTCGATTTTCCACTGGGACATAGGGGCGTTTGTGTGTACCTAGTGCAATGTTTAGGTTATGAGAACTTAGTCTGAAGCGGGCTATATTAGTGTAAACAGCTCTAGGAAGATTGTGGTTGAGATACGGTTCGATTCGCATATCCATTTTAAAGGTTTTATATGTTCTAAGTTTTGGATATTTTATGTTATCATTTATGTCACTCATCATAGTGTTCTTTGCACAATTAAACATTAATGCAATTGACTTATTCAGGTCAAAATTCATAACATCAATTTGAAGACTGTCAGAGACTTTGCAAAGTCTTGTGAGCCAACATGGGGCACATTTCTCTTTTAGCTGCATTTGAATTGCTAAACATTTGCGGAGAAGTAACGGACACTCAAAATTTTTGAGTTTAACAGATATCTCACTGCAGCTGATTGTTGCCTAATAAGTAATGGAAATCTACCAGCATCTGCTAAAATAGCAGTTGTTGGTGTCTGATATCAGACACTAAGCATATTTTTGAGGTAGTTCAATTGTATCTTTTCTACATCAATATTTTTTTCTTCCGGAAACCAAACCTCACTATTGTATTCCAAAATTGGCAATATATGTGTGTCAAACATTTTTAGATTTAGCTTGGGGAAAGATAGCCAACAGTAGATCTTGTATTTTCTTTGAGCGCATAAATCCATTAGAGTTAGTTTACGATAATTATCAGGTTCATTGTAACTACCCTTTTTGTGTAATGGTTGTATTACACCTTCTGACCACTTGTCAGGATAGACACCTTTTTCCCAAACATAATTGAACAATGTCGTAAGTGGATGCAATAGGTGTTCTGATAAGTTCTTATAGAATTCATTACTGATGCCATCAATACCTGGAGCTTTCCCATGTTTTAAGTTCTTTATCTCAGACTGAACTTCATTGACCGTTATTGGGTGGTCAGTCATGAAGGGAGCAGCTGTGTCTATAAGCTCATCTAATTGTTGTTCTACATATTTAAGGAATTTTAAGTCAAATTGAGATGATGAGTCACTTGGTGGTGACTTCATACTTTCAAAATAATCCTGAAACTCGTTAAGTCTTACACTTCCAACTGTTGTTGGTTTATTACCTTTTTTCAGTGTATCCCAATATTTCCAGTAATCCACTGGATTTTTACGTTCTAAGTTATCTAATTCAGCTCTTATTGTGTTTTGGTACTCACGCTTCTTTCTCTGAATGGTAGCCTTGTACGACTTTTTAAGTGACATGTATTGATTAAGATTATCTTCTGTATCCAAATTGTTATATTTTGCGTAGTCATTGGCTAAACGTTTAAGGTTTTTACATTCATCATCAAACCATTTATTGCAAGGAAAGCTGTTTTTTGGGGCTTTTTGGTATTTTTTTACACAATTTTCCATAATAGCAGTTTCAAGAATTGCATATACACTATCAGCAGCTTTATTCACATCAACATCAGAGATGATGCAATCAATAAATGCATCATGCAATACAGAGCAACTACTACTAGTTAGTGATTCTCTTAAGCTTGCTAAAGCATTAGGGTCATATATGTACTTATAATATCTTAAAGTTGAAACATTAAGCAGCGGTTGCTGAGGTTCTGGCAGATTGTCATTACTTTCACGAAGTTTAACAGAGAGTACCAAGGGTCTGTGATCAGAGTAGGTACAAATAGGTTCTAAGTCAAAATTGGAAAGGCTTCGATAGAATGATATGTCACAAATTAAATAATCAATGAGACTTTTGCCTCGAGGTGTATAGCATGTGAATGCACCAGTTTTCCTGTCATTTAAAAAGTAGCCATTCATAATCTTCATGTTGCTAGATTTACAGAGCTCAATGAGTTCTTTTCCATATTTATTTGATTTTATATCATCAGAGTGACGTTTATGAGATGGGAACGCATCCACAGAGTCAAATGAAATCATGTTGACAGCATTGTTACCAAAAATTCTTGTTACATCATCTAAGCTGCCAGTTCTAGCATTAAAATCACCACATATGGCAACACTACCCTTACGACTGAAGTATGAAATCTCTTCTTGAATTAAATGAAAGGCATTGTTATTTTGAAAACTAGGCGCTGTGGAAGAAGAATCAAGTGGAGGTATATACACTCCTCCAAGATAAAAATAATTATTATTTTGACCAATCCTTATCCACACAGTGAAGTCAGAATTTTTTACAATTTTAACATTAGATTCAAGACTGGATCGAATAAGAATGCCTATACCACCAGCGGCTTTACGGGTACGCGGGTGCTGATACTTTCGTTGGAAGTGTTTATATATAAATTGGCCAGTATCAGGAGAATATTTATCTAGTTTCATAGTTTCAAGGAAAATAATCAGATCACACTTTGAAATATATTGTAAGAACTCTTTGTCCTTAAGTTTGTCACCTAAACCTTGTATATTCCAAACCATTATTTTCAGTGGAACAGCATTGTCTATTTCAGCAATCGTATTTTTGTAAACATTATTATTGAAACCATCATTACGGATTTCGTCGCTGCTCTCATTTACATTAACATGCTCAATCTCATAGGCACTTGACATTTCATTGCTATGGATATCTGCTATTCCATCATTAATATCACTAATATGACTATATACTCTGATTTCATCATTAATATCACCTTCTACAAGTATTTCATTGTCAACATCATCACTAGCTATTATTTCATCATCAGTAGTTTCCCTGTCATTCAATGTTATGATATTGAGAGCATCCATTATACATGCACTTGTTGCATTAAAATGATTGACTTCAACTGGAGCCATACATTCGGAAACATCATGACTCTCATTTAAATTGACACAATTGTTAAAAATTACAGACGAAGAAACTTCGTTTACATTGTAACTAATAACATCATTTGAATATTTGTCTAAAGTTCTACAATTATCTTGCAAGTGTAAATTTAGCTTTGGCTCACTGGATATCAGAGTGGAGGGCAGCACATTAAATGCACTGCTTCACAAGGTAACAAATGTTACGGCAAATCAAGTCTCTGGCATGTGTAGTAAGGTGGATACGATCTCTTTGTAGTGCTGCAGACTTGTTCGACACAAAGTAAACGTTGTTCATAGCATGACAGAGTTGGCTGTTGGCAGAGTTGATGTATGCGATACGGCGATTCAGTTCATTCTGCCCTGCCACATGCGGTAGCCCACTGACGATGATCGGAGTGTCGGCACACTCGGATCTAATTCCAACAACGAGTGACTTGATGTTCTTCGCGATAGTCGTAACAGAGCAGGTGAAGTCACGCACCTCAATGTCACCAGCATGCACAAGGACAGCACTGGGTGTCTCAGCAGGAAGGTTGATGCTTTTAACACGAGAAGCGATCTGTACGGCCGTCTGACCAGGATAAACGTATCCTGTGCCAGACACTCCATTCTTGCAAAGTCTCTGAGAGAATCCTCGAGTATTTGAGTTGCCAAGGATGACTACTTTGGGTTGACTGCTCTTCGACGTAGCAGTCGCTGTTTCGGTCTTCGCAGACACCTTGGGGCGAACTGTCTCTGTTGGTGCCTGAGGGAGAGGGGGAAATTCCTGGATGTAGTCTAAGTCCCGACGACGGACATTCATTAGGATTTGACCCATCTTATTAAGTCCTTTTAGGTCAAAACCGCATCCCCACACTGAGTCTGTTTCTGTATTGTGTAACAGAAAAGCGTCACCAGATTTTCTCAGCGCCTCCTTGAACTTTTTGCATTGAGCAAACTTAGCAGTGCAGATTTCTTCCATAACCTCAAATTTAACACTGTCCCATGAGGCACTGCTGCGCTGAACACACCTGTAAGCAAGGCGTTTACATGCATGGGATGATTTACATCGGAGCATCTCTTTCTGGAGAGTCAGAGAAACTTTATGGTGTACCAGTTTTGCATGCTGGTAGGCCTGCTCTGCCGAGATGTACGATCTGTTCTGCCATCGTAGTGGATGATGGTAGAACGCAGAGAGAGGCTCATGCGGTCCACGGAACAGCTGAACACGATGATGTGCTGCAAGTGACCCAGCGACAGGTGCACTCACACGATCCGTCACAACAGTTGTGATCGGGTCCCCAGACGTCTCTGTAGCTGGGGCGACAGTCTTTGGTTGCTGAGTTAGTAGCAGGCTACTCGCTTCATCCGTAGAGTCGAGCGAGTATACTGGAGTTCTAGATGATCCCTTTCCATTTCTAGACTAGGACATACATCCCTGTCTTTAGGCAGAGCAGGTTTCTGCCTTATTTTTTCCTTGGGCTAATCATCAGGTCTGACCAATTCCATCCACTCAGGACATTTTGGCTGTTCTTCTGAACTTCTTCATTATGACTGGGTTTTGATCATCTGAAGCATTCTGATCAGTCTCTGATCCAACAGACATCCTCATTTGTCAACAGTTGAATTCTTGCTGATGGTTTTGCCAGTCTTTGCGAACAAACAAACTGGTGAAATTTAGGGACAAACTTGTAAATGAACGTGTACTTCTGATTAATGGAAGAGTTTACAATTCATGGCATGCTTTCACTGATAACATCTCATTTTACTGTGTTCGTCAGAAATGCACGACCTTAGAGCCACTCATCCGCGCATTTGTTGCATTATGAAACCGGTCTACTCAAAGAAACACAGAAACAAAAACAGAAAATAATAACTGACAAACGGTGCATTGAAGTAACATCACCCTTGATACCAACCAAGGATGTCTCTAAATAACCCAATCAGGTGCTGACGAGACTTAAAACACCAATTCACTCACTCACTCACCCCCTATACTGCCCTTGCAAGCGTAACTTGTGACGCACTAGTCATACATCATCAATACTGATTTTCTGAAACCCTTTATGATAGAATTACAGACATATCTCCATTTAACCCTTGTGTGTAGAATTGGGGATTTTTTGCAAACACTGGCTGATCCCTTTCCATTGCTAAACGAAGGCTCTCATTCCTGTCTTGATGCACACAGCTTTGGTATTGTGATCACTAAGTTGCTTTTGCAAGATTTTCACTACATGTATCTGCAGCAGTTTGACTGAAATAAATTGATGATGAAATTATGTATTACATGTAAAGGTATTAAGTTTAATTTAGGTATTAAGTTTAATGTACGATTCTGAATGTCAGCACTTTCGAAAGTAAGTACGCAACATTTGCCTTTTCAAAATCTGAAACATTATGTTTCAGATTCCAGATCTTCGCGACACTCCCAGCTGATCAAAGCCCGCCACTGCTCTTTCTTCGTCCATCCTGCCTCACCTCATATCGCTTCTTCTCACTCCTTGAACCATTTTAAGCTGTTCTGTGCCTGATTAATCAGAGGGTGACCGCAACAATTTTGTCGCGTGATGATGGCTGCACAGATATCAGACTTTCTTGTCTGGAATTGCAAGTGTCCTCATTGTACGGTAATTTCCCTGACATATTTCATGACTTTTTCTGTTGTTAAAATTTCATATCCCCCTAAAAATGTTGTGAAAAATTAGTACCCCTCCTTGAAACACATGTATAAAGTCAGTACCCCCTTGGACTAACCCCCCTCCCCCCTTCATAAATTCTATATGCTCTTTCAGTGAATGGACAGTGATTGATCAAAATTAAATGGCGTATTTTCACCTTAACTCTTTCAACATCGCGATCCATCCAAAGATGTTCCAGGAAAAGTAGTTTTGTTTCCAGTTGAATCTCTTTCTGTAAAAGAGAAAAAAGATACTTTTCATAAATTTCATTTGCGAAGCTGAAACAAAAGTTTTGACCTTCTGTGTCTTTTGTACTTTGAAGATTTTCTTGGTCATAGCGGAGTCAAGCTCTCCCGACCTCAAACCGAAGTGTAGTCCTTGCTCTCACCTATAACCCTGTATAAATTTTAAGCTGCTGAAAATGTTATGCCTTAACCTTGTAGCTGAGTCTCATGGCTTCTTTAATCACACAGGCGGACTTGGAGGAATGTAGGGAAACGGTTGTGAACACATAGGAGTGTGTCTTTAAGATTTAGCGTTTAGTCTTGACATTAATTTAACTTGCGTGAAAAACTTTTGGTCCTCCCTACTTCCGGCAGACGGATTATTCAATAACTGGAATATTCAAAGCATCCTTTATGGCCTGAAAGGCCGCTGCCTCCGCATTGCTGTTGTGTAACACTTCAGAGGCCACATCATACAAACAGGGATGGTCCTGCCAAATATCAATGAATTTTCTTTCCGCAGCGTCCGACCAGGCCATTTTTGTCGTCTGTAAAGTTAGATGTCGTCTGTAAAGTTGATGACATAACCTTACTTTTTAACTCGCATTATGTCATTTTCATTGGTTCCTGTTGGTTGAGAAGTGACAGACAGTCTGCTGACATCTGGCACGTCAAAACTGGCCTGATTTGTTGCCTACAAGTGCAAACAGTCGCCGACAGCTGACTGTACACACTGCCAAACAAAATTGTCGCAACCTATGGACAAATTGTAAATGAGTGTGTACTTCTGAATAATCAAAGAGTTGACAATTTGTAGAATGCCTCAATTGATGACCCATCTCATTTTACTGTGAGGAACTGTTGGCATTAGTAAGTCATAACCATGCTCTCCAGCAAATTCAGTCCATTTCCGGATATAAGAAGCATCAAGTTTCAAAGTAGATGGCCTCTGGGCCTTCGACATGATATTAATTACAATGTCCTTGAAACCTCTTTTTCGAAGAGCCTTCCAAATAACCTCAATGGAATCGGTAATGTCCATTCGGATAAAGAGAAGAGATCCAGGTTCTTCCCTTTATGTCCTCTCAAGGTTGCTACAACCAGGGTCAACTTCCCAACCTTCGGGTGGTATCGGTCAGGTCTGGAAGATAAATACCAAATACCATCAGTAACTGGAATATACAATGGTTGGCCCACAAAAAGTTTAATGAATTAACTATGCAATGCTTCGTAGGCCCCTCCTGTGCAACCATCACAACTCCTGCCTTCTCCAATGGATCTTGTGCAAAATAAAAATACTTACATTATCAATTTATCATTGAGCCAAGCACTTGGTTTTCGCAAAATTTCGATCTCCTTTTTGCCGAAATTTTCATTACCAATGCTTAGAGTTATGTTCGATGACCTGATGCTGGGCCACTTAAAATTTTGATCTGCTGCGACCTCTTCACCCGAAGTGTAGTCCTTGCTCTCGCAAAATTGCTTTTATAATATTATACAGGACAAGTCCTTCTGCTTTTGCATGTTGGCAGTTCCGTAACTATTCAAGGATACCAAATTTTTGTGCCCAGAAAGTTATGTTACATCATCAGGGTGGACTCCTCCATTCAGTAAGTTGGAACACATTGATTATCTAGTGCTTTGTTTTTTAAAGCTGCCTTTCAAGTTTGCATTACTGACCGTCCTCCTCATGATTGTTGACAATTTGTTAAGCCTCATTGGTGGATTCTTGTACCAAATTTTCTTGTGAACAGGTTAGGGATTGAAAAAAGGGGCATCAAGCGAATACAAAGATACTGGCCTCTTGCTTGCAAATAATTCGTAAGCCTTTACTGGGAATCTCTCTGAGGCGACCTGAAAAATTTTAGGCTTGAAGGCTCTTGCATTTCCATTGTCTCAATTTGTGTTTCCGTTGCTCCCTCTGTGAATTAAGCGTAGAGTTATCTTCGATGACCTGATGCTGGGCCAATTGAAATTTTGATGGATTTTGTAGTTTATTTAGTTGTACAGTTCTTGTAGCACAGTTTCCTGGTCAAGTCTTTGTCATCTTTTGAGAGACATCACTGTCTGGACAGTCTAGAGAGCAGTGACATCTCTGCCCTTGTATGTGAGGTTCCACTCCAGGTTTCTGTCATATAAGGTAGAGATATATAGTGCCTATTCTGTGTGGCCGTCACTATTCACATTGAAACGTACCTACAAATATAACACTTAGGAATGTTGCATCCAGTATAATAAACCTCCATTGCTTGTCTTCACATGTATTATGTTAATGATGTACGGAAAAGTAGTGAGGATTGGATAGATCTTTAGAAGGGAACTGTTATTCATCAGAAGCTTGGACGGAGGATTGACTTATTCTGGTGCAGCTGAAGCACTGCCCTCAGGACGAGGCGATAGATCCTTAAGCGGTTATACATTTTGGTTTTTTCCAGCTGGCTAACAATTTTACACCTGTTATGAATTCTGTTCTTAAAAACCAAATTAATCATGTCATGAAAAACAGAAGAAACGTCACTTTCAACCCAGGAAAACTCAAATCATCATGTGTTTTCACAACGGAAACAAATCTTGAGAACATTTTCTTCATTTTTTTTTTGGAGAATGATACACCATCTCACACAGTGTTAATTTGCATTAGACTGTCTGTTATACCAACAATTTTGAATGCACCAGATGTCTACTGGATTTAAGCTAGCTGGCAGTCCAGTTTGTCCAAGTTATCAACTGTGTAGGACTTGATTTGACAATGAGACAGACATGACATGACAGACAGACAGACATATAGTTTTTATTCGACCAAAGTAATGCTCTTTTTTTTGACAAGTTAATCACATAACATATATATACATATATAAATGGTCTAGGAGGCATACACGTTGGCTGGAGCCGCTTATGTATATGACCCCCTAATAATTACAGATCTATAATAATATTTACAAATTTTTGATTTTGCTGCACTACTATTTAGAAAGATAGATATGAGATTTTATAACATATATATGTAAAACAAGTAATTATTTTTTACTAACTTTTAGAAAGAAGAAGAAGAAAAAAAAAAAAATATATATATATATATATAGGTTACTACATGATGGGAACAATTTAACAACTTATCAATGATAAATCATCTATATTGTCACTTAATTAAGTAAAAACAATATGTCATATCAGTGGGCTATCTCAATCCACAAATGTAACAATCCTGAATAGTACAATCTGTTGGATAGGCATCTATCCTCATCCTTTTTATATAAGAACTCAGACCATTAATACTATGGGTATGCAATTTGTCTAAAATTGCTGGTGATGCATCATTTACTATTTTGGGTATACGGTTTTTTATTGAACAGTTGGAAAAACTATAGTTTAGTCGAGGCATGACTAACTTATGTCTGTCTCTGGTAGGGTAGGGATGAATGTCTGACTGCATTTGGAAATTTAGTTCAAGAAAATATTTTGGGACTTCTCGATTTATGAATTTATGGTAGAATTTCAGTTCTTGCACATATAGAATATCCGAAAGTTTTAGGGCATTCATTCTTTTGAATAATGGATTAGTATGAGCATTGTACTTACTTTTACTAATAATTCTCATAGACTTTTTCTGAGGTTTGACCAGTTTGGTATGTTTTGGTCCCCATAGCAGGATACCATATAGTAACTGGGAGAAAATAAGGGAATTATAAATGATAAGTAGAGTTTCTGATGGTAGGTATGATTTCATGCGGTTCATTACCCCTAATGTCTTTGCAACTTTCATTTGAACCTTATGAATATGTTCATTCCAAGTCAGACATTCATCCACTGTAATACCTAAAAAGTCAAAAGCTGTCACTCGTTCCAGTTTGTCACCGTCTAAAAATAAATTCATGTCACTAATAACTTTGTTTTTGGGATGAAAAAGCATATACTTTGTTTTAGAAACATTCAAAGATAACTTGTTAAGCTTTAACCAAGTACTAAGTTTTTCTAATTCACTGTTTAGTTTTGACTCTTGTATGTTTGACCTATTATTTTTTGAGGATAGCATTGTTAACAAAGTTGTATCATCAGCATACATAACAAAGCTGAACACATCCGTGGACCTGTCAAAGTCATTCATATAGATAAGAAAGAAGAGGGGGCCTAATATAGAACCCTGGGGCACTCCTGTTACTATAGGTAGTAGTTCAGATTTAGACTCATCATATTCAACAAATTGTTGTCTGTCTGTTAAGTAAGATTGACATAGTTTGTATGAGTTTCCTGATATTCCATAATGGCTAAGTTTGCTTAAAAGTATAGAGTGGTCGAGAGTATCAAATGCCTTTGACAGGTCCAAGAATATGTTCAGTGGTGTTTCTTTCTTTTCTAAGCCATCAATCACTCTATCTATATTTTCAATAACTGCGTATTCTGTATTATGCTTTTCTCTAAATCCATATTGACTCGGAAATAATAAGCTAAGAGATTCAAAGTGTGTATTCAATTGTTGGTGCATCACTTTTTCAAAAATTTTTGATATTGCCGGCAATACTGAAATTGGGCGATAGTTTCCTATAACAGTGTTGTCATCTTTTTTATGAACTGGCACAATTCGTGCAATTTTTAATTTCTGTGGAAACATGCCTGTTTTAATAGATTGGTTTATAATTATCATCAGAGGGGATGCTATTGTTTCTTTTATATCTTTCAGGAATTTTGTAGAGAGTCCATCTACGCCACGGCTAGTTTTTGTTGGTAGTTTATTAATGATACGAGAAACATTTTCCTCTGAAATTTCATGAAACTCAAATCTTTGGTGCGTCACATCAGGTAGAAAATTGCGAAAGGTTGTATTACTATTCGGTAGCCTTATTTTTCTTGCTAAGCTAGGACCTAAATCATTGAAGTACTGGTTAAATTTATTAGCTATATCTTGAGGATTCGATATGTTTTCGCCATTTATCTTGAAGAACTTTGGTAGGTTTTTCTTATTATTGGTTTGATTAATTAACTCTTTTATAGTGATCCAGGTATTTTTTATGTCTTTTTTAAAAGTTCTGAATTTATCATTGTAATACTTTTGTTTGGCGGATCTAATACTTGTCTTTAATATCTTATTGAAAGTTGCAAGGTTAATCTGCAAAATGCCATGGGATGGAGAGTCTCTAGGAGTCTTTTTTAGTTTAATATAAAGCTTATCACGGAATTTTATTGAGTTCAGTATGCCTCTTGTTATCCATTTGTTGTTTTTATGCTTATATTTATTGAATCGTACTCTTTTCAGAGGAAAATGTTTCTCTTTCAGATCTTTCAGGATATCATCCAAAATGTTATAATTTTCATCAGCTGTCTCCTTTGTCAGTTGGACATTAAAATCATAGGAGGCAAGATCAGCCTTGAATTTTCTTACAGAATCATCATCATAACGCTGCAGATTTACATATTTGGGAGTTCTTTTAGATCTTTTTAAATAGTCAAAGCAAACAAAGTATGGCTGGTGATCAGATAGGTTATTTGTGAGTATTCCACAAGTTGTTTTTGAGAAATCTTTGGATAACTTGCAGAATGCATTATCAATAAGAGTAGCACTATTTCTTGAAATTCTGGTAGGCAGCGTTATCTTAGGAATTAAGCTATGTGAAATCATAGATTCAAAAAAATCATTACATTTTGTTCTATCTTTCAGCTTCAGTAAGTCAATATTAAAATCTCCAAAAAAAGCAATGTTTGCTGTGTTTTGATGAAACTGATCATAGAGTAAATTAAATTCATTAATAAATTCATCATAATCTGCATTTGTTTCTTTTGGAAGTCTATAAACATTACCAAGTACAATCTTCGTGTTTGAGTGACTGTCAACCAGAATTTCAAGAATTTGATGTTCCCAGGATAGGTGATTTTCAGTATTAATAGATAGGTCTTTATATTGATAACCACATTTTAAGTAGACAGCTAAACCTCCATGTAAGCTACATGTTCTCGTTCTACTAATTAAATTATATCCCTCCATATTTAGGGCCTGTCGACCTGAATTGTGGCTTTCATGTTTATATATTTTTCCCTTTTCAAGACAGGAAATAACTTGGATCTTCGCCTGTTAATTTCATTTGTGAATTGGTCTTTCAGAAAGTAATTGCTTCCATTTAGGTAGAAACATGCTGCCCACATGTTGATTGCTGGTCTATTTTTTTTATCAATGTTTTGTCACAGCTTTCAATCATTATAGCAGCTTTTTCGGAGTTTTATCGAGCTGTCATCAAAGTCGATTCCAGCTCTTGCTGGCCCATGTTGACCAACTATTTCAATCATCCTTCGCTTCATTGCTGTGCCTCTTCGAGTCCTAATTAGCCTACCAAGTGCATAAATGCAGGACGTAAAGCCCCAATCATCCATCCAGCCATCTTTTCACGCAAAGTGATCGGGAATAATATTCCTTACTTGATCTTGGTATTTCATGATATATATTATGCTGAATCTTCTTCTTTACTTCAATGTAACTAGCACAAAAAAATCCCACCCAATAATTTTCTTCGTCATGTTTTGTTTGTAATTTTCGAAACAAACAAAACCCTTTCCACTAGCAGTGGAGTAAAGTTTTATTCAAAGATGACACATTTTTGTTCCCAGAAAGTTATGGTACATCATTAGGGTGGACTCCTCCGTGCAGTAAGTTGGTACACATAGTTTCTAGTGCTATGATTTGTGAACCTGCCTTTCAAGCCTGTATTACTGGCAGTTCTCTTCATTATTGTTAACAAATTGTACAGCCCCATCGGTTTATTCTTAAATACGAAATTTAGTTGTTAACAAATTAGGGATTGGCGATGACAAAAAGTGGGCATCATGTAAATTTGTAGTTTCCAGCATCTCTTGATTGAATTTGTTCAGACAACATAATTTAATTCACTGTTACAAAATTATTATCATGAATTCAGAATTCAATCACTTGATATTTCTGGTGTCTAACACAAATTCGGGAAAGTTTGACACAGTGCAGTCTGGGGAATTGTGACTATGATAAGGGGAATTTTGCAAGTTCTTTCCTTTTCTGATACCATACTGTTTCCAGTGTCTTATTCCACTTTCACTACCAACATTTTCTAGAAAAAAAAATTAGCCTTTTTGCAGTACAAACAGTGGTTTTAATAATTTGAGTACTTAAAATGTGCTATTTTTGTGCTCTGGGATAGCAATGGGCTAAATATGAGTCAGACAATTGCACTGTAGAAGCTTTCTGTAATGATATAGTGCGAGACAAGTCCTTCTGCTTTTGCATGTTGGCAGTTCCGTAAACATTCAAGGATACCAAATTTTTGTGCCTAGAAAGTTGTGCCACATCATAAGGGTGGACTCTTCCATCCAGTTAGTTGGGACACATTGATTTTCTGGCCATTCTCTTCATGATTTTTTGACCATTGGTTAAGCCTCATTAGTCGGTTCTTATACCAACTTTTATTGTGAACAAGATTAGGGATTGAAAAAAGGGGGGCGTCCTGTAAATTCATGGATACAGGCCTGTTGCTTGCAAATAATTCATAGGCCTTTACTTGGCATCTCTCTGAGGCAACCTGAAAAAAAATTTGCTTGAAGGATATTGAGTTTCCATTGGCCCCATTTTTGTTGCTGTCTCTGTCAATTCAACAACAGAGTCATTGCCATTTTCCCGCCTTTTTGGATCAATGTCCCCCTATTTTAATTAAATGTTTTGTTTTACTTTCTTGTACCCTTCTACACCGAAAGCGTTTTTGAATGCTGGGCCTCACAGAATGTTGAAGTCTTGAAAATGCTTGCCATTATCTTGTCCAAATTGTCTCATTACTCCCCTGACCTCAGCCTTCTTTGGCAGATTTCCTAATTCACTTTGCATCGAGGTTTTCTTTTTTGACAACAGCACTCATCAGGCTTGGTCAGCTTGAAGAGGGGGTCTCTTTTAGGAAACAATTCACTATACTGGGCTGTGAAAATGAATGTATTTGGCAACTGACAAACATTGTTATTTAGTGGTTAATTTTGGGGCTACAATGACATGACGTCACAAATCTATTGTAGAATTTATCATTTAGTCTTGACATTAATTGAACTTCTGAAGAGCTTCCAAATAACTTCAATGGAGTCGATAATGTCCTGTCCAATAAGGCGAAGAGATCCAGGTTCTTCCCTTAACATCTTCATCGGGTGGCATCGGTCGGATCTGGAAGGTAAATATAAAATTTGATCTGTACCAGGATTATACACCTGTTGACTCACAATAAGTTTCATGAACTTACTAAAGTATGCAAACTCGCCAAAGCCTGGTAGGCCCACTTTCGTACAACCATCACAACTCCTGCCTTCTCCAAATGGATCTCGTGCAAAACAAAAATACTTACATTATCATTGAGCCAAGCACTTGGTTTTCGCAAAATTTCGATCTCCCTTTTGCTTAAATTTTCAAAGCAATTTCCAATTTGAGAAAGTTCTCATTTGTGACAGTTTCTTTCATGCCAACTTTACAGCTTTCCAGCCTGGTGCACGCCCCTAATTTCTTTACCAGGTTTATCTTGGGAGCCGCATTCCCTCCGGGAATAGGCAGGACTCTTATGCAGGTTGAATCTGTTGGTCAGAAAACTGCTCACCGTGCAGATTGGTCACAACTTTCCATCCTGACCTAGTTGACCTTCATAACCCAAAAAGGCTTGCAGGGTTGTAACCCACCTCACCTCACCCCGGTTTTTCAGCAGCCAGTAGTCTTCCAATAGAGATTCTTGGGAAGAGCTGACACTCATCAGCTTGGAGAGAGGATTGTCCTCTTCTGATTGAGCTGGAGCACTGCCTTCGAGAGGAGACCGTATATCCTTTCATGGTTTTCCATTTTATACCTTTCCTGCTTGGTGACATGATGACTTTCCTTGGTCAAAACTTGCCCAGCTGGACAACTTTTCGACATACTCATCAAGATTCTAGCCTGATGCTATGCAGTCATGCAGCGGATCATGGGGTTCTTTGTCTTGCATGCAAGGCCATACCAATGAATCATTCCTCTGCTTTTGCAAATTCCTGTTGATACCAATGGTAATCACAATTGAATACTGGATTCATGACTCGATTTGCTGTCCAAATCAACTTCTTTACCAGTGGTAAGCAATAAGTGATTTGATGGCAAGTGCTTCGGAGGCTTCATGTGGAATTCAGATCATCTTCTCGTTGTATAACATGGCAGTGCATCACCCATCTGGATTTTGTAGTGTATAAGCTTCCAGTTTTTCTCAGCTGAGTTACCATGTCAGGTCTCTTTCATCTCTCTTTAGAGTCATCCCTGTCTGGCAGTCGCGAAGGCAGTTATATCTCTTCCCTTGTAGGTCAGTTTCCATGTGAAGTCTGTGTCATGTGCAATGTGAGATTTTGTGTTTAGTCACTCATCTTTGTATGCCATTGCTATAAATTATCTGTCAAAAAATATGGTAGTCTTCCCAAAGTTCACCAAAACTTGAACTCAAGGGTGTCTCTTTATTTGATTTTGCTTTGGAAATAAGTTATAACTTTTAGCTATCAACATATATACCGCCAAATAGTAGGTTTGTCAGTCAGTAATTGATAAAGGTCAAATTTCCTTAAGTAAATGTAGCTGAATCGCTTCCTGCAATCATTCTGCACCTTATGGCTGTGTCCACTGTCCACATTTCATCCTATTTGGTCTTCTATGTGCATCAATACAGGATTAAAGCCCCAATCATCCTTTACTCATATGAGTGAGAAATCATTGCTGTGACCAGGGTTGGGTACAATTACTTTAATCAAGTGTGCTTATCAAATTTCTTGTCCTGCTTATAGAGTTAATATATAATGCCGGTGTGGTAGTTGAGAGTGTCCCAGTACAGAGTGTCCTTTGGACACATTTTCCCAGGAAAGACTGTCCTCTGGACACAATTTCCTGGAAATGAGTGTCCCTGGACAGTTTTTCCTGGGAAATTCTGTCCAGTGGACATTGGTTCCTTAGTTATGGTTGTCCGTCTTAGGGATTAATGTCCCATGGAAAAAAGAAAATAATTTTTATGTCCTGGTTTCAAATGTCCCACCAAAATGTCCAGGATAATATATCCTAGGTATGGAAGTCCTGGACATTATTTCCTAGGTTAAGCAGTCCTGGACATTATATACCAGTAATAATTGTCCAATGAAGGACAAATATTCCTGGTGTTTGTAGTCCTGGACACTTTATCTTGGTTCTGGATATAACAAAAATGTCCTTTGCTGGACAAATATTCCTAGTTTTGCTGGTCCTGGCCACAATATCCTAGCTATGGATGTCCACTGTCCAGGGCGCTATATCCTGGTAACACAGGTCCTTCATAGGACCAATATTTCCTGGTTTTGCATGTCCCGGACATTACTTTCCAGTTTTACAAGTCCTGAGCAAACTATCCTAGTAAAATAAGTCATTTACAGAACCTTTTTTCCGATAACTGGTAGGCCTTGACAATGGCCAGTGGACATTTGTTCCTTAGTTATCATTGTCCACTTTAGGGATTAATGTCCCTCGCTTGCCAGTCATTAATCACCAGCAAGGCCCTCCAAAAAAAAGTCATTGTATGATTATCGAAAAGTTGATGTCCCTACCATAGGGTGGAGCCATCCATATCCAGCTAGTTATTCAAAGTGATAAGTATTTTTGCATTCATCGTCACATTTCAACTTTATGAATATCTCACAAATAAATACAACATATTCATACCTTGTAATTATTAAGGCATGCTCTCCTTATGTTTATTTTCACATTCAGTGACAACCCTTCAGGTATGTCTTTGTAGACAGATATTGTCTGACATGGAGAAGATCCATCGTATGCCAAGTCAATAATGACTGGAACTGAGACTCAGACTGAAATCCAAGATTAGCAACCCAAATATTCATTGTAGCATGACCATAATCATTTACATATCAATTACATAAAAACAGTCGGAGGCAGGACTTGAACCTGCAATGTTCTGAATTGAAGTCTGATCACTAGACCACTATGCTATGGGGGAAGGCTGCCCAAGCTGGTGATCCCAAGCTTGGTCTTTTGATTACAGTACATCAGTTCTATTAATAGCTACGGTCATAAATACAGGTCGGACAGTTTTGAATGTCCTAGGTAGAAATGTCCAGGACAAATAGAACTAGTATAAATGGTCCTGGACCATTTATAATAGTATTATATGTCCCAGACAAATAGACCTAGGATAAGATGTCTGGGACAAATGGACCTGGGATGATCTGTCCTGGACAAATGGAACCAGGATAAAATGTCCTGGACGAATACATCCAGGATCAGATGACCGGGACAGCTAGATCTAGGATCAGATGACCTGGGCAACGATTACTAGTTTATAATGTCCACCTGGACATCTGACACCAGGTATAAATGTCCTGGACATTTGAATCCAGGTTCAAATGTCCTGGACAATCATTACTGGTCCATGCAAAAAAATGTCCAGGACATTTGAACCCAGAGAGGACATTATAAACCTCAGTTTAAAGTGTCCCAGGACACTGGTTACTGGAGGACAATTATTCCTTTCACACCGGTTCTGTGTCGCTGTGACTTTCACTCTAACTTTACATCCATGCAACAACTTTGATAGCTTTCCAATCTGACGCATGCCCCTAATTTCTTTACCAGGCTTATTATTGGGATATCTTCAGTAGTTAAAGTAACTCGACTCCATCGCCGTTGTGCATGTATAAAATGAATACGAAAAAAAAAAAATAACGTCGAAATATTCCGAAAATAAATATTCATTTCGCCATATAAAGAACTCCTTTATTCATTTTATTATCGGGAGCAGAAAATGTTTGTGTAAGTTTCAAAATATTCCGCATGATGAATATATTGATGAGAGAAAAGTTCAGGGCCTTTTTTTTTTGTTTTTTGAGTGAACTAGAATGAACTAGAATGAATAAGACTCTGGTACTGTGGCTGGGACATTTATAACATAGAAGAAGAGAAAACTAAGCTTTTATTCAACAAATAAGTTGTTTGATCAAATTTGGCATTCGCCATTCCAGGGAGATGTAATGAGAAGTCGTATATAAATAAATATTATTAAAATGTTTATTATGCGACTGCTGCTGCATGTAACTAACTTACTATCATTTCACTGTCCCCACAGTGGGTTTTAACCACCATTAAGTTAGAAAAAATTCTAATGGCATGACGCCTGTTTGATATAGTCCACAAGGACATGCAGATTGCATAACTGAAAACGAGAAAAAAATCTGTTGGGAATTTTTTGAGAAAATCACATTTTTATGTAGCAGCAATTTTTCAATGTGATAAACTCCATAAAAGGGTCCTGGAGATCATCTAAACTCATTTTAATGGCATGAAACCTGCTCAGTATAATCAATAAGGATGTGCAGATTACTAATCTTTTAATAAGAAAAAAGTTGGAAAGAAATTTTTGAAGAAAAGCACATTTTTATGTTAAAAACATATTATAATGTGATAAACTCCATAAAAAGGTCAGAAACGCATTAAAAAACATTGAGATGTCATGAATTCTGCAGGAAATAGCCTGAAAGGACATGTTGATTACATATCTGAATATGGGAAAATCGGTGGGGAATTTTCTCAGAAAAAACATAAAAATATTTTTACGTTGCAGCTATTTTGCCATGTAATAAACTTTATCAAATTAGTTCATTGTACCTTCAGCAACTTGTGTCTAAATTTACTTGAGGATGTCTTTGAGCCATCTCAGTTTCAGTAACTTCGAGAAGATATCTTGAAAGAGATGTCATGAATTCTGCAGGAAATAGCCTGAAAGGACATGTAGATTACATATCTGAATATGGGAAAATCTGTGGGGAATTTTCTCAGAAAAAACATAAAAATATTTTTACGTTGCAGCTATTTTGCCATGTAATAAACTTTATCAAATTAGTTCATTGTACCTTCAGCAACTTGTGTCTAAATTTTCTTGAGGATGTCTTTGAGCCAACTCAGTTTCAGTAACTTCGAGAAGATATCTTGAAAGCAACAACGATGCAGACATCTTCCAGAATATGCTAGATTAAGGATATAACATTGGAAAACCAATGTAGAAAGGCCAAGATGCTGCAGGAATGATGAGGAACAAAGGGAATACCAGCAAACAGCATGCAGATGTTCTCCAGAAAGCACAGACACCATGCAGAAGGTTCTAAGAAAGAACTAAAATATATTTCGAAGTGTGTGAAACAGCTTAGTACAAGATATCTCAAGAAAAATCTAGTCTTTGCACACAGTCTATCAACAAGTAACATTTTCTAATTTCGTCGGCACAATGCCCGGGCCTCATCCTGATTTTCCTAGACTATTCTTTTATCCCTCCTAGAGCGCTTCTAGACGTATTTGCACTGACCCAACATGATCATGGGTATCCAACACTCTGTCTGACTTCAAACAAAATGCCGAAGTTCCTGGCTATGAATAAAATTCTGAATCCTTTCTCTGATGCTGAGAGTATGCTGATCAAATCTACTTGCCGAACCCTTCCTGGCATTGCCTTGGCCCATGTGTATGACCTTCCAGCCCTTTAACAAATGAAAATTGGTTCACGTATCAAAAATTATAGTTTGGGTCCTATATTTTTTTTTTTTTTTTTTTGAATGACTTGGTCTTTATTTTTTCCAAAATACAAATTTTTTATGTTCAACAATATAAGATTGGTGGCCTTCGAACTCTGTCGAGTTATTTGAAGACTCACCAAGATGGAGTGGGATGAAAATGAGATGAATGAAAATGAAAATCAAGGAACATTTTAAAGTTAAAACATGCTCTCCGTTGCCACATCACCAGACATAAAGTAAAAAGAAGAGATGTACTTTTGAAAACAGGTTTGATGAAAATCACAGGGTAGTGGAATATGAATCCCAAACCGTCTTTCAATTTTTTCAAAACGATTGTCAAAAACTCACAAACCAAAAACTCTTCAAAATCAAATTAGATGAGAATCACAGGGTTAGGAATACAAAATCCCAGTCCGTATTTCAGGTCAGATTGAAAATCAGATAAAATTCATAACCAGAGACAAAATATCTTCAAACACCAAGCCTCAGAAGCAGCTCCATTAACCCGATTGCTCTACCCATTCCATAGTGGAGGGAGTTTCTTCATTAACCAAACAGAGACAAGGAATATTGTATGGAAATTCAAACATAGACATATCGAAAATAGATTTGGTTTTTTTTTTTTTTTTTTCCTCGCTAACTCTTTGCCTGTTTTAGAGGTTGTCAATGGGATTAATAAGGAGGAAATTTTTTAGACTTCGTTTAAAAGCATGGTAGCTATTATTCCATTCTATCTTGTCAAGAAGGTGATTACTTACTTTAACTCCTATATAACGGATACGTTTTTGAGAGAGAGATGAGTTACACTGTGGTATATTTAAAGTAAATTGATTTCTTGTCCGATACTCATATATGATGTTATTGTGAGTATTGTTGTATTTCACTTGAAAATAATCAAATCAAATGCACAGTTAATGAACATAATATGTCTTTCACAAAGGTGTGTGTGTGTCCTCTGTTTTCGGGAAGGAAGCCACTCAATCCTAGACAGGCCATTGTGAGTATTGTTGTATTTCACTTGAAAATAATCAAATAAAATGCACAGTTAATGAACATAATATGTCTTTCACAAAGGTGTGTGTGTGTCCTCTGTTTTCGGAAGGAAGCCACTCAATCCTAGACAGGCCACATAATAATCATTGTAGACACTATCCAAGTGCTGATAACTGGAAATTTGCCCATCACAAACATATTTCTTTGTGCTTATAATTACTGGTACTACATGTTTGTGATGGGCTACTGTACCTGCAATCATAGCACACTAAGATGCAGTATGATTCTGACTGTATGCAAATAACATAATTGCAGATTGACCTTTTCATGGAGTTTATCACATTGAAAAATGTTTTTCACACATTAAGATGTGTTTTTCTTCAAAAATTACTAGACATATTTTTCCTGTTAATAGATATGTAATTTGTATGTCCTTGTTTATGATATTTGACAGGTTCCATGCACTTGACATAATTTTTGACGATCTCCAGAACGCTTTTTTGGAGTTTATCACATTGCAAAATGGCTGCCACATAAAAATGTGATTTTCTCAAAATATTCCCAACAGATTTTTTTCTCGTTTTCAGTTATGTAATCTGCATGTCATTGTGGACCATATCCAGCAAACATCATGCCATTAGAATTTTTTGCAACTTACAGGTGGTTAAAACCCACTGTGTCCCTGCTTAGGCACCAAGCCTCCCTTGCACTTTCAAAGCATTCCAGTTTCTTCAAGATTGCGTCGAAAATAAAAAGAAGTTATTAGTTGTTTTGTCAGCAGACAGATCTGTAGAGGAGAGTACAGTGTATGTAGAATAGAAAGGTATTTCTAAGCAAGACAATACGCTCTGAAGGTGAGTGATGGGAGTTAAATTGTTTATTGTGATTGACAATGATTTTCTGACAACTTTTTGTGATACCAACCAGGTATGTCTCTAAATAGCCCAATCGGGTGCTGATGAGACGTGAAGCACTAACTCCTTCACTCACTCTCACCGAACCTTTTTTTTTTGTCTCCGTTTTCCAACCACCTTCCTGTGGAATTGGGAATTTAATACAAGCACAAAATGATACTTCCCTTTTCTAAAACGAAGACAATCATTGCTATCTTTTCACAGAGCGGGTTTCTGACTTTTTTTACTCAGGCTTATTTTAGGGACCAAATTACACTCGTCAAACTTTCTTATTCTCAACCTCCCTCCAGCGATGGTAAGAAAATCGATGCATATTGAAGCGATTTGTCAGCAGCAAGTATTTTTCAAATAGTGATTCCTGAGAAGTGTTGACATCCATCAGGAGCTTCAAAAGAGGATTGTCCTCTTCTGATGCAGTTGAATCACTTCCGTCAGGAGGCCATAGATCTTTCAGCGGTTCTCCATTTTGCTCTTTTCCAGCTGGGTGACATTTGACATTCCTAGTTCAGAATTTGCCCAACTCTTCGGCTAATTCATCGAGATTCAAGCCTGATGCCATGCTGTCATGTAGTAGGTCATGAGGCTCTTCAATCTTGTCAGCGTGTACATGTGAGGCCATGTCAATGTGTCATTCCTCTGCTCTTGGCAAATTGAGTGCTTCCTTGATGTCACTGAAGGATGCTGTTGTCTCATCAATAGAGAGCGTCTCTAAAATGTTTTATGCAGTTTCACCCATGGCGTAGAGTAGCGCATTGACTTGCTCATTCTGGGGTCCGTGTGTCAAGCCAGCAGTGAGAGCAAACCTTTCAAAACAACGAATCCATCGGCGCCATGCATCCACCTGTTCGGGACCGCTTTCCTGAATAAATTGCTCTTGATGAGGGACCTGTTGCATGGGTAGTGCAGAATGTTGGGCGGAAGGCGTAGAGGCCTAGGCAAGTCAGGAATG
Organism: Platynereis dumerilii; assembly: GCA_026936325.1. Lineage (NCBI taxonomy): Eukaryota > Metazoa > Annelida > Polychaeta > Phyllodocida > Nereididae > Platynereis > Platynereis dumerilii. The sequence continues at coordinate 8,088,513 of JAPTHN010000018.1, forward strand.
ACTGATTGCCAGAGTTAAGATAGAACCGCTGCCATCATGTAGTATTGATAAAAGAGACATCTTGTTTATGTAAGGAGAAATATGCAGACTATCTGTTTAATCACTCAATTTCTATCATACATGTACATCGGCACATTGTATTGTGAGTTTTAAATTTATGAGCAGCATTCAGAACCTCTTCTTGTCCTAATTAGCCTACCCAGTGCATAAATATAGGACATTAAGCCCCTATACTCCATTCATCTTTGTTACTAGGAACCAGAAATCTCTAAGCAAGCCGATAATTACTTTGGCCAATTCTTAGTAACCTGTGTTTGTGTTTTTCATGCTGTCAATGGGTTAGAAATACATCTTGCAAAAAAAAAATTGATTTGTCAGCGAACCTTTGCGTGAGCTGTCACCTCATGCTCTCCTTAATACATACAATTCTCGATTGATCAAACAAATTGATAAAATCATCTGTCCCCACAAGGGGGTAATAAAATCAACATACATCCAATTGAACTTTGCTTAAATCTATCATCAGTTGGATGCCCAAAATGATTACTGATTATGTGGTATATCAAAAAGGTAAATTTTGACATGGATTTGCTAATCATAACCAAGTGTACATACCGAGATGCTAGTAGACTTCTGCAAGACGATGTTTTGGCTGGAATCCCAGATGTCATTCACATCACTTTCAATGTATACTGGTCGTAGTCTGTTTTTCTGTTGTGGCCCACACGCTGTGCCAAGTGTACACCTTGAACAGTCCTGCGTTTTCTGAAATGCTCTGTATCATTTGTGCTAAGGAGTGCTTGCCTTTGGAAATTTTTAAACCATGTTCCTTCACTCCTTGAACTACTCGGATATTGGAACAGTCTGTCACATAATATGGGGTTTAACTTGTCAAGGTAAAAACAGATAACTTCCACAGCCTCGCCATACATCCTCGCATCGGAATAGTCTTGCTCTTGTTATTTGTAGCCACCTTTAGACTTTATTGTTTTTCATAAATTTCATTTGCAAAGCTGAAACGAAAGTTTTGACCTTCTGTGTCCGTTTGTACTTTGAAGATTTTCTTGGTCATAGCGGAGTCAAGCTCTCCCGACCTCATCACCCGAAGTGTAGTCCTTGCTCTCACCTATAACCCTGTATAAATTTTAAGCTGCTGAAAATGTTCTGCCTTAACCTTGTAGCTGAGTCTCCTGGCTTCCTTAATCACAAGGCGGTCTTGGAGGAATGTTGGAAAACGGCTGTGAACACATAGGAGTGTGTCTTTAAGATTTAGCGTTTAGTCTTGACATTAATTTAACTTGCGTGAAAAACTTTTGGTCCTCCCTACTTCCGGCAGACGGATTATTCAATAACTGGAATATTCAAAGCATCCTTTATGGCCTGAAAGGCCGCTGCCTCCGCATTGCTGGTGTGAAACGGTTCAGAGGCCAAGTCATACAGACAGTGATAGTCCTGCCAAATATCAATAAATTTTTCTTCATCAGCATCCGACCAGGCCATTTTTGTCGTCTGCAAAGTTTGATGACGTCTGCAAAGTTGATGACATAACCTTACTCTTTAACTCGCATTATGTCATTTTCATTGGTTCCTGTTGGTTGAGAAGTGACAGACAGTCTGCTGACATCTGGCACGTCAAAACTGGCCTGATTTGTTGCCTACAAGTGCAAACAGTCGCCGACAGCTGACTGTACACACTGCCAGACAAAATTGTCGCAAATTATGGACAAACTTGTAAATGAGTGTGTACTTCTGAATAATGGAAGAGTTGACAATTCGTAGAATGCCTCAACTGATGACTCATCTCATTTTGTTGTGTTCATCAGAAATCTTAAAATAATGGACAATCTCATGGCACTCATCTACCTGATTTATCAAGTCATGAAACATGCAGGTGCACTTAAGCTCCAGTCCCTGTAATGCCTTTGCAAGCATAACTGTTGATATACTTCTCTGATAATACAATGTCATCAACTGCACCTCGTAATTCCAAAGTTCTACTTAAATATTCTGTCAAATATTTAAAGATACGTAGTAATATTTAATTGTTTATCCACTGGATCCTTTTTACATTTTAGAGGGTCAGGCTTATAGTTCTCTTCTCAGGGTTGCTACAGCCAGGGTCAACTTGCCCACCAATCGTGTAGCATCGGTCGTGTCTGGAAGGTAAATACAAAATGCCATCAGAAACAGGATTATACATCGGTTGGCCCTCAAGAAGTTTCATGAATTTACTGTATCAATGCTTCGTAGGCCTCTTCAGTGCAACCATCGAAACTCTTACCTTCTCCAAATGGATCTTGTGCGAAACAAAAATACTTATATTATCATTGAGCCAAGCAATTTTGCAAAATTTTGATGTCCTTTTTGCCAAAATTTTCGTTACCAGTGCGGAGAGTGATCTTCGATGACCTGATGCTGGGCCACTTTTGATCTGCTTTGACAAACTTCAAATGTCGCTTTCAAACCCTGAAAACTAAAAATCATGACATGAAATAAATATTCTGTAATTTTTCTTAATTTTTTTTTGACAGTGATACACCATCTTACACAATGTTACATTGCTTTATCATCCTCTGACAACCGCTGACAGCTGCCTTGTAAACAGCTTCGCAATCAAACAGGAAGTGATCAAAATACTTCCCTGCTATGTGTGGGTTTTCCTGAACTGTTTTCTGCCTCCAGGGGCTGATTGGTCACAACTTCTCATTCCTCCATCTTGTAGACCTGCATAACCCAACATGGTTGCAGGTTCGTTAAATAACGCAAATCACTCATAATTACCACTCTATTACTCACTCCTGGAATGTTTTGAACATGGTTGATTTGTTTTCTAAATCAGTTCCTCGCCTTTGGAGAACATAAAGTGTATATAGTATGTTGGGGCGATTAAATTTTTTTAAAATCGATTAGATTAGATTAAATGGTGACCTTGTCTGATTAGATTAGATTAGATTACAATTAATTTTCAATTGTAATCAATTAAATCAGATTAAATGCGCACACAGAACAAAAGACAATTAAGATAGTCATACAATTGATATGGAGTGTTGAAGTGCAATTAGCAGTGCTTCAACTGCTTTTGACACATAATTAATTCAAATTGACAGCACTGGACTCATATACAATTATCACAATGGCTCAAATAGAATTAAAATACACAACTGAAAATGGCTGATAAAACTGTAACTATAGGATTTCCGTAAATAGCATGTATTCTGCATGGGTAAATGAGAAATTAAAGAAGCAGTTTGTACATACCTTTAAATGTCCAAGCAAGTTAGATGATGATTTGCCATATAATATAATAAATAAATAAATTTATTTTATATAGCGTCACATCCAAAATTGCTCACAACGCTGTTACAATGTAAATAAAAATTGGTGTAAATTTAAAATATGATAAATATGACATGTATAATAATTTAAAATCTGCTATACAATAAAATAGAGTAAACATTAAAAACTGAATAAATATACAATAGAATAATGACATGAATGAGTATTGCACAATTGAGATGGCTAATCATAAGTGTCTTTAAATAGGAGAGTCTTCAATTTACTTTTGAAAAGTTCAATGGATTGCAAAAATCTGATTTCTTCAGGAAGGTCGTTCCATAGCTTTGGGCCGACAATGCTGAAGGCTCTTGTCTTGACTAGAGTTGACGAAGTATATGGCACATTCAGAAGTTTAAGGTTCGATGAACGAAGACTACGTGATGGTGTATAGTTCGAAATAAGATTGCTGATGTAGATTGGTGCGAGACGATGAACAGCTTTAAAAACGGTGAGCAGGGTTTTGAAGATGACTCTTTTTTCAATGGGCAGCCAATGAAGATGACGCAGTACCGGTGTGATGTGTTCATGTTTTGGGGTGCCTGTAATGATTCTCGCTGCCGCATTCTAGATCCGCTGAAGACGCTGGAGATGGCAAGAAGGCAAACCAACCAATAGAGAATTGCAATAGTCCAACTTAGATGTTATGAAAGCGTGGACCACACACTCTAGAGATGCCTTATCGAGACAGTGTTTCAGTTTGCTGATGTTCTTTAACTGAAAATATGCACCCTGACAGATGTTACTTATATGATCTTCCATGCTTGCAAACTTATCAATTTTCACACCCAGACTACGCACTGATGCAGAAGGCACTATTTGACTGTCTCCAATGACAAGTGATGCTGTTGATAATCTGTTTGAAATATGTCTACTTGAGATCACAAGGAACTCGGTTTTGTCATCATTCATTTTGAGTTGAAATTTGCTCATCCACTTCTGAACCAGGGTCACACAGTTGGCAATTTCAATGGTCCCTGTGGCTAACTGACTTGGTTGGACACTTAGATACAACGAAGTGTCATCTGCATAGATCTGGTAGTCAGGAGCTTGAGATTGAAGGAGCCGCCCAAGTGATGATGTGTAAATGTTAAAAAGGATTGGTCCCAGGACCGACCCTTGGGGTACTCCACAGGACAGATCTTTGATGTCCGAATGTGTTCCTTTTATGTTGATGAGCTCTTTCCTATCACTGAGATAGCTTCTAAACCACTGAAGTGCATTCTCCCGAATACCTAGCTCCTTCAAGGTGGTTAAAAGACACTGATGGCTGACCGTGTCGAAGGCGGCTGAGAGATCCAACATGACTAAGAGAACTACTTTTTTGTCACCGATGGCCTTGATGACATCATTATGCAGCCTCAGTAACACAGTCTCTGTACTATGACCTTGTCTGTACGCACTCTGGTGAGGTTCATGGAGGTTGTTACCAGTGAGATGATCGTTTAATTGAGCAGCAATTACTTTCTCCAGGATCTTTGATACGAAGCTGAGATTTGACACTGGTCTGTAATTTTTGTTGATATCTGGATCTAAAGATGGCTTTTTCAGCAGCGGAGATACATGGGCCAGTTTAAACTTATCAGGATAGATTCCAGTATTGATAGATTTGTTGATGATGGCTGTGATGATAGGAAGTACTTCCGGGAGTACTGCTTTGATTAAGGATGTTGGCATGGGATCTAAATCACAGCTTTTAGTGGCGCTTTTTCGGATGATTTTTTCAACATGCTGTTGGGACACTGAAGATCCACAATGTTTGCATGTCACTTTGTAAGATCCTTTCAATTCTGATGGAAAGTCCGTGAATTCATTGAATGCCTTTGGTACAGACATGATAAATAATTGACTCCAGTCATAAATATAAAAGTACTCTAAATATCCATGCACTGTATTTAGCTCTCAGTGCTTGTGTTCAGATGACAGGCAAAAGCAGAATAACTGATCATTTTCAATATGAAGTTTATACTAACTATAAGACAGTTATTACATAAGATTAGGATTGGAGCATTCTGTGTGGCTCTCCACCCCTGCTGTGTTGACAAACCAAGTTTCCTCAGAGCATATCAAAGAAGGAGAGCATGAAAAGATAAGGATTTGATGCTGGCCATATGGAACGGATTAACAGGAGACCACAAAGAATGCTCTGATGAAGATAATAAAGTTATAAATGTCTTCGGTTTAAAAGTTTGACATAATATCAAGTATCATGTACAATTGTTTTATTGTCTAAATTTATCATATTTTCATAACTGATATTTCATGGAATACCCCAATATTTTCAAAGAGATGCTATTCTTCAATTGGTTTCTTTTAAAGTGAGGGTTTAACCAAATGGGAGAAATAAGTCCCACCCTAGAGACTGTAACAGCTAATCCCATGCCATCACTTTGAAGCTGACATGACAAAGATTTTGTCTGACAAATTTATCCCATTTTGATTGGAAATTAACTTGATTTATGGTATTAATCTGGTTTAATTGTTTAATCAGATATTTTTACTGTAATCAGATTAAAATATTTAATCAGATTAAAATATTCAATCAGATTAAAATATTTAATCAGATTAGATTATTTAATCAGATTAAAATATTTAATCATGATTTAATCATGATTAAATGTTGATTAAATAGGAGCGGTTATTAGATTAGATTAAATTAAACTGTTTTTAAAAATCTAATCGATTAGATTAGATTACTTAATCTAATCAAATTTAATCATTTAAACATGATTAAGATTAGATTAGCCCCAACCCTGGTACATACCTAGATGCTAGTAGACTTCTGCAAGACGATGTTCAGGCTGAAATCCCAGATCTATGTCATTCACATTTAATTACCATTAATGTATTAGTAAATTAATGATGAGAACTCATATCACTTTCATTATAGTTATAATTTGGAAAATTGAAGTAACAAATGTAAGTTGTAATTGTTGTCTGCATGAGATACACTTATCTTTTCTAGCCATGGATATGCAATGGTTATATATGGTTGTTTAATCGTTGTCATTGTTGATTGTCATTGTTGATTGGGCGTTTAACACAAGCTCACCCACGCCCTACAGGGAATATTACTCTAAAGTATTTGTTATAGTTGATGGAAATTCTGGTATTTATAAATAGATAGACTAATTTACAAATGTAGACATATTTTTCTCTTTCAAATGTAATAAAATACTCTAGTATTTCCTGTATTAATATATATGCACTGCTCACTTCATTGTAAATGAGTGAGCAATTATTTACTATCTATTGTCAACTTGATATCTACAATATCAACTATCTTCTGAAAAACGAAAGTCACCCCCACCCCTCATACCCAGTCAATGTCCACCTGTAATCCTAATCCAGTGAGCCACCTCTATCCATTGTACTTTAATCTAATCTCAACAATGTTTATAAAATTCATCAATCACACACACTTCATCATTTTCATCATCACCTTCATCTTAAGGTATCTTTCTTATTACATTTGGGTAAACACTATGTCTTCCAAGCTGATCTCAGATGTCTATTGACCATGAATTATTGCATAATTTAGGGAACAATGCCAATTACTCCCTGAAATATCTCCTTGAATTAAATGAAATTGAACAAGATGCTGAGCCGTCTCTTCTCCAACATTCTCCCTATGTTGATCAAGATATGTTAATACAAACACTAGTTTCAAAAAAAGAGTTATTCAAATGCCTCGGGTTAAATATACAAAGTATAAATGCCAAGATAGACCAATTACAAATCTATATTGATAGTCTGAAAGAACAAAATTGCAGATTTGAAGCCATTTGTCTCCAAGAAACATGGTTAGGTGATCAATATGATACATCCATGCTTCAAATCGAAAATTATAACTTGATTGTTAAACCATATAAATCAACTCGACACGGTGGGCTAGCAATTTATCTTGACGAATCTATTCACTATGAAATTTTAGAAATACAAGAAAGCCCAACAAATATTTGGGAAGGCCTTTTCATAAAATTAACACTAACGGAAAACAAAAATATTATACTTGGAAATATTTACAGACCGCCTCGAGACAACATTGAAAATTACCAGTGCTTCACAGAGGAATTTGAAAAAGTCATGAAACAATTGAAAGGGGATGTCCTAATTTGTGGTGACTTTAACATTGATCTGCTTAAGTTTAATGATAGAAACCCAGTAAATGATTTTCTTGAAAATATTTTAGGCAATGGATTCATACCTAAGATAACACTCCCCACCCGTTTAACAAGAACCAATGGCACGTTGATTGATAATGCCCTCGTTAAACTATCTAGTAACTTTTCAAATACGACCAGTGGAATATGTGCTATCGATATATCTGATCACCTTCCATACTATATCTGTCTTGATTATCTTGTAAATAACAAAAAACCGTCAAAATATATTAAAACTACTAAACATACTCTGAATGATCTTAATAATTTTAAACAGTATTTAGAGCAATCGCATATAACCCATCAACTTGAGAATTGTGATCAGGACATAAACGCTAAGTATCACGTATTTAATGAAATTTTGTTGAAGGGAATAAATCTCCACATGCCAACAAAGAGGGTAAGATACAACAAATACAAACACAAAGAAAATAATTGGATTACAAAAGGGATAATGAACTCCTTGAAATTTAGAGATAAACTATTCCGCAAGCTAAAAAAGACGCCTCATGACTCCCCTCAATATGATGCACTGAAGATTAATCTGAACACGTATCGGAAAATATTAAAAAGAGCTATAAGGGCCGCCAAAAGAATTTACTACTCAAACCAAAAAAAAAAAAACAAAAATGATCTTAAAAGTACCTGGATGACTATTAAAGATATTATAGGCAAGAATAAGAATAAAAATGATTCGCCGGATCATTTTATAGTTAATGACACCAGAATAACAAATCACCATATTATTGCTGAATCTTTTAATAAATTTTTTACCGATATAGGACCGCAATTAGCCAATAGAATTGAAACACCTTCTGACAAAAACTTTACAGACTTTCTGAAGAACCCATCAACAGCTCACTTCACTTTTCAATCAGTAACAGAGGAAGATACAATAAAGGCCGTTAATGAACTACGTAATAAATCTAGCGTTGGTATTGATGGAATTTCAACTAATCTGCTGAAACAGCTCAAAACAGAATTATGTAAACCCATCACCTACCTCATCAACGAATCAATCAATGCAGGACTTTTTCCAAACAACTTAAAAACAGCTAAAGTTATTCCTATTTACAAAAAGAATGATAAAACGACCTTGGATAACTACCGACCAATCTCAATCCTTCCGGCAATATCAAAAGTCTTTGAAAAAATTATTCACAAACAGATAAATGAACACTTTATACTAAACGAACTCTACTACACTGGACAATATGGCTTCCGTGGGGGACATTCAACAGAATTGGCAACAATTGAATTAGTAGATCGAATAGCTCTCAATATGGATCAAGGGAAAACGCCTATTAATATTTTTATGGATCTGAGTAAGGCTTTTGATACTATTGACCACCAAATACTCATACATAAATTGAAATACTATGGCTTCAGAGATAAATCATTGTCACTCTTGAATAGTTATCTTAGTAATCGAAAACAATATGTTGAATATAATGATAGTAAGTCGAGCTTTCTTCCGATAACCACAGGAGTTCCGCAAGGATCGATATTAGGTCCTCTTCTTTTTATAATTTACATAAATGATATTAGCTGTTCTTCCAAAACATTTAAATTTTTGACTTATGCAGATGACACAACCCTTTTTGTTACGCTAGACTCTGTCCGCCAACAAAATTATGATAATATTAACCCTGAAAATAAACTTAACTCTGAACTTACAAATGTAACAGAATGGTTGAACCTAAATAGATTATCCCTCAATGCAAGTAAGACTAAATGTATGACATTTCGAACCTGCAATAGAACTGTGGAGCCTCCTAAACTTCTGATAAACAATGAAATCATTGAATATGTTGACAACTTTAACTTTTTGGGCATAATTTTGGACAGTCAATTAAACTGGAAAGCTCACATAGAAACTATTGGAAAAAAGATATCTAAGACTACAGGCATCTTGAATAAACTCAAACATTTTCTACCAGTGTTTACTCTCAAAACAATCTATGATAGCCTTATTAACTCATATCTTAATTACGGAGTATTATGTTGGGGATTTAAGCAAAGTAAGCTTTTTAAATTGCAAAAAAAAGCAGTCCGAATTATCACTAATAGTAAATACAATGCACATACAGATCCCTTATTCAAAAAGCTAAATATTCTAAAAATCAGTGATGTTGTCACAAGAAAGCTCTACAAATTCTTTTATCGATATTCAAAAAATGCCTTACCATACTACTTCCTTAATAATGCATATCTAAATCAACCGACTCATTCTCATCTTACTCGTAATTCCAGATATATTATTCCAAGAGTCTTCCACAAATACGCTGAATTCAATGTTAGGTATCAGCTCCCCCTTCTCCTTAATCGGAATGAAATCAACATCACTGAAAAAGTTAATACTCATAGTGAATTTGGTTTTTCCTTCTACGTCAAAAGGCATCTTATCAGCTTGTATGAAAATAATTGCTTTATTACTAATTGTTATGTTTGTAACAATTAGGCATTCTGTTGATATTGCATCTATGTTTTAATATTATTTTCATTTATTGTCGCTTACTTGTACCATCTCTTATTGAGATTGAAAGATATTCCATTCATTCAAATTTCAAATTTTCATATCACTCCATCTACCCATCGTTCATTCATTCATACTTCCAAATTTCTACATCTTATTCATTTATTTATTTTATTTTTTTTATTTTTTTTTTTTATTCAAACTCCTACTCTATCTACTATCCTTGAATAAACATGTAAAAAATATCCAGAGATGATGAAGTGACCAGTTTCAAACATGCTAGCATGATGATATTAGATATAAACGAATTACCAAAAGGGGGCAGTACCGACAGCGTTACGTAAGTGACTTAGTTGCTGCCTCCTTGACCACAATATTATACAATGTAAAATTAAATATCTGTCTGTAAAACTTGATTGGTCAAAAATAAAAAACATCTCTCTCTCTCTCTCTCTCTCTCTCACACCATTTTCGATGTATACTGGTCGTAGTCTGTTTTTCTGACAATCACATGAAATGTTGTGGTAGTTGTGGCCCACACGCTGTGCCAAGTGTACACCTTGAACAGTCCTGCTTTTTCTGAAATGCTCTGTATCATTTGTGCTAAGGAGTGCTTGCCTTTGGAAATTTTTAAACCATGTTCCTTCACTCCTTGAACTACTCGGATATTGGAACAGTCTGCCACACATACGGTTTACATCCAGCTCTTGCCAGGTCACCTTGGCCTATGTTGACTGGCTGTTTCAAGCATACTTTGTCTCATTGACGTATCTTCCTCCATTCCTATGTAGCCTACCAAGGGCACAAAAACAGGACGTAAAGCCCCAATCATCCAATCATCCATGCTGTTAAAGGAGCAGGGTGTAGAATGTGAGTTGAATCAACTTCATAAATCAAGATCTACCTCTTCATAGCTGTGGTAGAGTCCGACTGCATCAGGGTACTGCTTATGGATGAAATGAGCCACAAAGGCAGGCACCACTCTTCTCACTCGTCTTCTAAGTCTGTCATGCACCCACAGAGTGAACCAGGGGTATAGTAGGCCTGATTTCAATGGAGGTCGTGGGTGAATGGCTCTCTCTGAGTAGTTCTTCGTGAGTTGTTCAACTTTTGATTGCAACAGCCAGATGGCCTGCATAGGCATGCACCACTCTTTCCACTCGTCTTCCAAGTCTGTCATGCACCCACAGAGTGAACTAAGGGTAGGCCTGATGACGAAGGAGGTGGTGGGTGAATGGCTCTCTCTGGGTAGTTCTTCGTGAGTTGTTCCAACTTTTGATTGCAACTTCTACATAAATGAATGTGCAATATCTGTATATAGTGTATTTACTTGTAAATACTGTAAATGCCGTGATATTATTAAATACAATTTCGGATCTAAATGAGATAGAGAGATGATTAAAAGAGCTGAAAATAAGCTAATAACTATATAAAGCATATTAGAAAACTACGAATCAAGAAACACTTGCTTAGCATGATTTAGTATTGAAACAACATGATTTTTGCCATTTTTTACACTGTTTTTGTTGCCGAAATGATGTCATTGTCACATTATTGATTCTAAATTAGCTAAAGACATGATTTAAAGAGCTGCACATATGTGTAAGACCATGCCAAGTACAATGGACAATATTTTGTGTGAGAAACATATGCTTCATATGATGTAATATTGAGATATTATGATTTTTCTTACTTTTTTGCATTATTTAGATTAAAATTATTGGAATTTTGTTTTTGTCATATAATGGGTTCTAAATGAGCTAGAGACTTGATTGAAAGGGCTGAAAGTTATTAATCATATCCAGAACTTTATAAAACCACTACACTGCTCTTTCAATCATGTCTCCACTGGAGACTCTCCAGCACTTGACATATTGAAGCCCAGAGCTCTGACACTCCGCGTGAATGTGAAGATAGTCGAGAGTCCATTGGGATCTCATCTGCTGCGGTAAGGAAAACTGGTATGCTCGTAGTTCATCGACATTCGTAACAGAGAACTTTCCACAGCACATCAGGCTGCAGCAACATGTGAGGACAAGTTTGGCATATGGGATTACTCCTACATTGGGACCTATAGGATAAAGAAAAGCCATATTAGTTAACGTCTGAATACATGTACCGAAAAGGATTCAATGCAAAGGGCTGATCAGTGAAGTGAGAAATAAATTAGTGAAATATCTGAAACTGCAAGCCAACAAATGAGTTATTTACTCATGTTGAGTGTTTGACAAACTTAAAGGTAGATGAATTTCAAATGATACAGTTCAGAACAAACCATGAAAGTGAATGACATTTTGTGACAAACACGCTGACTGGTCTTTGGAAATAACATTGAAAACATAGGGAAAATCATGTTTTTTTTTTTAGTCTGTGGGCTTATGAAATCAAAAATTGGTGCATTCTGAGCCTATAAAAAATCTCCCCTACGCTCAAAAGAAAGTCCTCTACAGGAACCTCAATTTCAGGATCTTCTTCATCCCATATGATTACTCGAAGTGTCGCACATGGCTCAGCCTTTTCTGTTTATTTTAGCTTTTGAACCTAGCATATTTCTTTCCATGATCGATCGATATCTTTGGTGCATTCTGAGCCTATGAAAAATCTCCCCTATATGCTCAAAAGAAAGGCCTCTACAGGAACCTCCATTTCAGGATCTTCTTCATCCCATATGATTGCCCCCAAGTGGCTGCTTCGAAACAAAACTAACAAACTCAGGTTTACTCCATTCTTGATTTCGTGATTTCACTCAGACATCGAGTTGAAACTATGATGCTCAATTGAGGGGAATTCTTATTGACTAGAAACTGTGGAATCCGTCCAAGTATAAAAGGACGTCACAGTTTAGGAGCTAAATTAAACAGATTATAATGCCAGAGAATCGGGATGCAAGCTGTGACACTTAGTTAACATGTGTCATCACAGTTCATCTTCATAGAAAACTTTTACGCACTCTACAAACATGACACTTCACCTGGATGTTCTATATTCAGTAAATTATCATCAGTAATATCTGGATTTATAATTCAGTTCTCAGTTTGTGAAGTTAACCTTTATAAAGCTGGGAATAGGCCATGCAGTTCAGTGAAGCATTGTCATGAACACAACTTCACCTTGTTCACCTAAGATCCACACAGTTTGGTCCCTCTTTTTCATCTGTGCCACATGGTCATTTATCAACGCAAGAAGTGGACAGATGATCAAAGCCGCATTTCTTTGCTTGCTAATCTGAAATGAAGAGTTGAGTGGAGGAGTGATCAGAGAACATACATTTTATGATCCCATACATAAAAACGAGCAGGATCTTTTGATTTATATTGGGCAACACATCCGCTGGTGAATTTGATTTCCTTGCAGGTGGGAAACTGGCACCTGCACATGTGAAATGAATTTCAGAGCTCTTTATTGTTATTTCCAAATTTGTGACTTCAAAACTTAAGGTTTACTTCAAAACTTCCTTTCACCTTAGCAACAGAACTGAAATTGTTTTGTTTGACAACTTCCCTGGCAAGTTGGCCTGATTCTTGTACAACAGACAAAGCGCTGATGACGGCAGGACAATGACCTAATGGATTTGAAAAGTATGGATTTGCTGAAGTGCAATGTCTAGAAAATGATTGTTAATACATATCTATAATGGCCTCGTAAAGCTATTACGTTGTCAATGGGTTGTTTGGGCTGGTGCTGCTGGTCCTCATACATCAATGTTTAAGACAGGACCTATTACATTGTACTTGGACAAAGTTGTCGTTTGTTCTAAGGTCACAATTCTTCCCCACTATATGTGGCTTTTAACTGTTTTGAACATGGTTAACAATTTCTTGTCCAATTCTGAATTCAACTTCTTCGCCAGTTAAAACAATTAGTAATTTGATGGTGAGAGCTTAAGAGGCTTCATGTAAAATTCAGCACAGCTCCTAGTTGTAAAATAAGATGGTAATCCTTCACATTGATGGATGTCGTGGTGTATTAGTGACTGCGGTTCTTGCCGCTCTGAGTCACAATTACAAGTCTGTCATCTCTCTTGCTAGACATACTGCCTGGATGGTCATATCTCTGCCCTTGTAACTGAGTTTCCAGTGCCTGGGTAGTTGAGACTGCATTGATATCTCTGCCCTAGTAGGTCACACACCATTCCAGGTCTCTGTCATCTTCAATATGATTTTTTGAGTTTAATTGCTAAATTTTGTTTGCTATTGCGCTAGACGATCTATGAAAATATGGATGTCCAAATTTGACCCCAAAAATTTAACTTAAGGTTGTCTCTCTATTTAGGTTTTGCTCTGGGAATAAAGGTAATGATTGTCAATATACAATTTGTAGTATGTATTGGTTTGTCAGTCAATATTTCTATAGTAATAATCGAGGTCAAATTTCCTTCAGTAAATTGAGGTGACACTCTTCATGTAATCATTCTTCACCTTATGATTGAGTCCACATCTTGTCCTGTTTGGCCTACCGTGTGCATAAATATACAGGAGAAAAGCCCCTATCATTCTCAGCTGATAGGAGCCACAAACCAGTGCTGTTTCAGGACCTGCCTTTTTTCGCTGAGATATCTTTGACAAGATGGCATATTATAATATTTTCTCGTTATGACGATGTTGAGAGACACTTTTTCTGTCAAACATCATCACATGCACATTTAAGGTCATACAGCGCGCGTATTAAAGGGCTGATGTACACGATGCCATTCCCTGGCCAGGAACTGTTGATGATGTCATATTGTTGTTTCATTTTTTTTGCAAGTTGCAAGGTAAGATAAGAAAGACTCTTCATTGGTCAAATCTTCTCCTATAAATATTCCAGTGTTTTTCGTGGCTCTTATCCTGTGATTATGTATAGTCCGCGCTTCCCAAATAGAATTGAGAGTTAGTATTATTTTTCTGTTTTGTGTGCTCGTTTTCAGAAACTTTGCACCGTTAATTGAAGGCATTTTGTGATATTTAATATGCTTGCCTTTGAAGGTCATTAGACAGCTTGTGGATCGTTTCTTCATTTATGAATCGATTTGTTTCGAAACTCTCCATTTTCTGCAGAACTGCATTCATCTGTTGTGACATTGAGGCAGTGAAGTCCTGCAGCAAGAAAGTCACGTGCAGCAAGCTTGCCAAAGGGTGCATAATGTCATATTTGCTAACCAGACTGAACCTTTGTTTGATCTGTCACCTCATACACTCCTTATATTCACAAATCTTAAACAGATCCGCTGTCCCTACTGTCTTTATACTACTGTTCCCCAACGATCATAAATAATGAGGCTGAGTACTCACAAATCAAAAGAATAGTATTTCACCTTGTGGAATCAAAATTTATTGTGCTTCTGAGCATAAAGAGAGGGGGGGGGCTCAGAGGCCCTGTGGACCGTACATGTCACAAAATTTGGTGGACTGTAGGAGGGTTAAAGTTTAGACAACATTATATTCAAATAAAAAGAAGAATTCACAGTGAACTCACTCATTGTGTTCCCATTGAAGGAACCGTAAAGTGTATCTTTATGGCGGTCGATGAGATTAACCAAAACCTCCACCTCATCAGCAGTAAAATTTGCCTTTCTCTTGTTCTGAAAATTAGAAAATAACTTCACATAGGCTAATGCATATTAGTTAATTAGTTATTGAGGAAAGTTTTAAAATTTTTATTTTATATGGATTATTTAAATTTTGATACAATGGATAGTTTGTAATTAGGTTATCTTGAGACTAACTTCTCTGATAACTACATGTACGGCCCGCCACTGCTCTTTCTTCGTCCATCCTACCTCACCTTGTACTGCTTCTTCTGCACAGTCAGAGGGTGATTGCAACAATTTTGTCACTCGCTACAGACGAGACTGCCTGCCAGTGCCTGGTCTGTCGAGTGGGCAGTGATACCTCTGCCTTTGTAGGTGAGGCTCCATGCCAGGTCTCTGTCATCTCCTATGTGAGACCTTTGTACAAATCACACAATTAGGTGTGCTAGTGCGGTAAACAATTTTTATGTAGTTGCAAACATCCACCTCCTATCCTAATAAGCCTAACTAGTGCATAAATACTGGATTAAAGCCTCAATTATCTGTCCCTCTTTGTTGCTGTGTGCCAGAAAGCAATGCTGTTCCAGGGACTCCTTAAATTTAAGTGCCAACCAGATGATGGTTGGGGGGCCTCTTTTCCACCTCCCAAACATTATGGTGCTTGATGTCAAAAGGGTCATGGTACTGGAATTTATTGAGCTTGTTTTTTCCTGTTAGAAACAGAGCACTGCTTCCAACTTAGCTAGTATATGTAATGAATTAGGCTCTGTATGACGCATACACATTATGAAAATACGCATGCACTTGCGTTGGAGCGACAGCTATAGTTTGACTCTATACCCGGCCCCGGGTTCCCCTCCCTTCTCAGAAACCCGTGACTGGTAGTAAAGTTCCCTTACCTGATCTTTGTGTTTCACTATATGTTGAATCTTCTTCTTCTTTACCTCTATGCCACTAGCACAAAAAAACATCAATTTACCCAGGCTGATGTAATTGGAAGAAGTGCCTGAAATGTTTTATCCAGACCCTTAAGTTACGCTCTTTTGTTGCGTCCTTCCTCATTGTTGCATTTTGGGCAGTTTGGGCTGTTCCTGAACCATTCGTCTAGGCATTCTCGGCAACCCAGAAGTGATTTGCGACATTGCGATGCCACTGACATGTTGATAGGACCTTAAATGAATGTATACAATTATAAATCAGAAACAAAAAATAGGCTATTTCTCTATATGGCCCAATCAGGTCCTGATGAGACGTAAAACACTCATTCCCTGTATTACCCCTTTTTGTGTCATTGGTGCCGGAGCACCCTATTAATATGGGAGTTCTGTATGAGCACTGGATGATCCCTTTCCATTTCTAGACTAAGACATGCATTCCTGTCTTTAGGCAGAGCAGGTTTCTATCATCAGGTCTAACCAATTCCATCCACTCGGGACATTTTGGCTTCTTTTTTATCTGAAGCATTGTAATTATTCTCCGGTCAAACAGACATATCCTCATTTGGATGGCGAATGTATTTGTCAACAGTTGAATTTCGCCAGTCTTCGCGAACAAACAAACTCAAGTTATGGACAAACTTGTAAATGAACGTGTACATCTCAATAATGGAAGAGTTGACAATTCATAGCATACTTTCACTGATGCCATATCTCATTTTACTGCGTTCATCAGAAATGGACGACCTCATGCCACTCAACAGATAGTCGAGGTCATCTTCCTGATTTTCACTCACTCTGGCCCACTCAATTCGAATATCTTGCAGGAATCTTGATAATATAAGTGGCGTGAGAATAACTCCATACTGTTTTCTGAATACCCCAAGGGCTTCTAGACTTCCTACATGCGACTTCAGATCATCATAGAATCTCCAAAGGGTGTTTCCTTTATTGTTTCGGGGTATTTTCCAGTGAAGAAGCTCTTGAACTTGGGAAAAATAATAGTGCATGCTGTGTCATAGTGACATCCCAAAAGTGACAAACCCTGTATTGATGACTTAGTAAGTAAGTAAATTTTGAGATGTCTGGAAGATCTGTATCATGAACAGCAACTTTGAATTGTTCCCAGAAGGTTTTCCATTCTAAGTGATTGCTGTTAAAGGAAGGCAGTTCTAATTCAGGCAACTTAGCATAAGTCATAGAAATGGATCCGGAATTGGACGCTGTGTCTTCACAAGATACGAAAGAATCTTCATTGGTGGCTATTATCATGCGAAGATATATAGCCCGTGCTTCCCAAATGGAGTGGAGAGTTACTAGTATTTCTTTCCTTTTTCTGCACAGTCATCATTGGTGATTATTTTCAGAAACTTCACAGCAATAAATGACGGCTTTTTGTGATATTTGGTTATGAATATCTCTTCAACAATGGCCTTAGGATCACTACCAGTTGTTATGCTGCTGATAATTAAGTTGTGGGCCCTCCTGTGAGTTTTGGTAGTGCAGTGTGGGTGGTATTTTTATTTTGAAGCCTTCCTGGCACTGTTGCACTAGCTGGCAGCCTGGCATGCTCACAGATTGTAATGAGAATAGCTTCTGTTACAATAGTTCATATGCTTGCCATTGAAGGTCAGTAGACAGCCTGTGGATCGTTTTCGTCATTTTTGGATCAATTTGTTTCAAAGCTGTCCGTTATCTGCAGTACTGTGTTCATCTGTTGTGACATTGAGGCTGTGAAGTCCTGCAGCAAGGAAGTCAAGGGCAGCAGCAAGCTAGTTAAGGGCTGCATTATGTCATATAGTTGCTAACTAGGCTGAACCTTTGATTGATCTGTCATTATGGCTTTCATCTCCTGTCAAGATTAGCTCATCCAGTGCTTAACTAGAGGAATAAAGACCCAATCATCCATCCGTCTTTGTTGGTATCAGCTAGAAATTGATGCTGTTCCAGGGACTTCTTAAATTTAGGGGCCAACCAAATGATTCTTCAAGGGGGGGGGGGGGGTTATGGATTTTACCGTAGGGACTAACTACAGCTGTCATCCCAATCAAAGTGTCATATGAATACTTGGATGTTGTGTATGCCATGTACAGGGCCTGATTCGCTACATGTATATACTCTGGTTTAGTTGGATAGAGTTTAAACAGAATTTAAAAAAAAAGGCCTGATAACTTTTTATTATGTTAGGGCGTGGTTTTCAAAATGGAACATTGGAAGTGGCGTAACTATTCAAACTTGCCACATTTTTGTGCCCCGAAAGTTGTGCCACATCGTCAGGGTGGACTACTCCCATGCAATAAGTTGGTACACATTCTTTTTCTAATGCTAAAACTACTTTTCAAGTCTGTATTATTGACCGTTTCCTCATGATTGTTGACAATTTGTTAAGCCTCATTGGTGGATTCTTGTACCAAATTTTCTTGTGAACAGGATTAGGGATTGAAAAGAGGGGGGCATCAGGTAAATTCATAGATTCAGGCCTCTTGCTTGCAAATGATTCAAAAGCCTTTGCTGGGCATCTCTCCGAAGTTGCCAGAAAAAAAATCTATTGTCTCCATTTGTGTTTTTGTTGCTCCCTCTGTAAATTCAATAAAGCAGTAATTGCCATTTTCCCCCCTTTCCCGACCAATGTACCCCTATTTAAGTGTTTTGCTTTCTTGTACCCTTCTAAACTTTAATCCTTTACAAATGCACACAATTTTTAAGTTGCAAACCGTCGTTTAATCCAAATTGACCTATCTCCCACATGAGCGTCTCGTAGCTCCCCTGGAGTGCCTCCGCCTTCTTTGGTATTTCCTAATCCTCTTTGCTTCAAATCTTTCTTTTTTGAAGACGCCATTCATCTGGACTGCTGAAAGAGAGGGTCTTTTCCATTGTCAATTCCATAATTAAGATGTTTCAGCTTTCTTTTGATTGCCCGAGAGTAAGACACAACCGTGCCAGTTTCAAACAAATTTCCATCAGGATTTTTAAGTTCAAGTATTGTTTCAGCATGTCCTCATCCCTGACATTTCTAAGTCCAGGATTTCTTCCTCTCATCCAAACACAAATCCTCCTGTAAACTTGGTCTGTTTCTTTTTTGATTGCTGTCGATTGATTTGCCTCTACATATTCGAACAGACTGCTTTCCTGGTTTTGAGATGCATATCATTTTCAACCGCCACATCATCAAGTTCAATCTGAATATGATCTTCAACAGCCAAATTGTACTCAGCGCATAATTCTTGAATGAGATCCATCAAGAGTCAGTCTGACAAAGAAATACCATGCCCTTATTAATTTGATTCTCATGCCCTAATTATTCAATTTTCTATCTTCGTGACAATATTATATTTATATTACAACAATGTCATTCAAATCTGTCAGTATGTAATAAGTATTGTACTGTGAGATTGATCAGCCTGATATTTTATTTTACAGGTCATAGTGACATTAAGTTGACTGACCTCTTCAAAACTAGTATAGATTAACATAAATGGGCAAAGCATGAACGTCTTTCCAAGCCAATTTCCTGCACTATTTTTATGACTTTGAACCAGACTCGAAACTATTCCAATGCAGAAAATCTAATAAGTATGTTTCATAACATGCTCACTCTTTGACATAGCAAGTGTAATTATAACTTCCAGGTATACCTATTTCTTCTTTTAGCACATGTAACTGACCTGCAACATCTTGTTCCTTGTGGCCAATTCAGCACCGGGAAGGAAAGGGTTTCGTGTAGCAAAAGCAATTAATAATTCACAGTTGCTTATTGAAAACTTAAGGCCTATGTCATAACATGAGCCTAAATTAATCTTTGATGTGCAATATATTCTCAGGCTGATGCAAACGAAACTTGATAATGTTAACAGCAAAGACAAAGATTCTTTGGCAAGCCTTTGTATCAGGGCTTGGGAGTCAGGTATACACTCCTCTTTTCATAAAACGATATATTGTACACTTATGTCACATTGTTAGAAGAAAGAAGAAATGATTCTGTAGAATGTCCAAAGATTTTTAACATGAATGACTAATTGATTATTTAGTTTGTGTCAAATTTTAGACGCATTTCATTTGTTGCAAAAAATGTATGTAAATTATTTTCTGGAGTCTTAATTTGTCAAATTAATTTTCACCTCCAATCTTGACTCCACCTGAAAACCAAATGTCAATGCCGCCTCTATCCAACTCCATGACTCCAAAGGGCTATTCCGTAAAGTCCGACTTACGGATTTGACACTTTAGCAGCTTGTGTAGCCCTACCACCTTAACTTAGCATCGTGTGATGTACGTCTGAAACGCTATATATTTTGATGCAGCTCAGCTCCTGTTGCACTTAGAGTTTTGGTTGATGGCTTGCCTGATACCCCTATTACCTGGCCTCATCCCTATATAACAATGAAATAGCTGAGATATAATGGTAGGGCTACACAAGCAGCTAGAGTGCCAAATCTGAAATTCTGAGTTTACGGAATTGCCCCAAAGCTATCTAAACTAGTTCTGGGCGCTCACAAGGGCTTTTTGATGATATGGATACAGGGGGCTGCTAATTTAACATTTCATCTGATGGCTTCAGTGTTTTTCGTAACTTCCGTTTGCGACGCCGAAACAAAATTTGACCCTCTGAGTCCTTTTATACTTTGAGGATTTTCTTGGTCATAGCAGTCCAGCCCTCTCGACCTCGCCGTCCAAAATGGTGAAAAAGCAGGTACTGTGCCGGTACATATACGTATATTCAGCCAAAGTGGCAGGATTTGTTGTCCAAGAAGAGAAGTATTTTGCGCGTTTCTCCATGTCTGCTTTCTCGATTACAGGTTCGTGTTGAGGTTTAGGATTCCTTGACGATAATAGAGCCTGCACCTGGCTTTGAACATATTATTCGCTGACATGAAGTCCTTGTAATGTTATATGTTGAAATTTCTTTTCCATCATGTCCATGGTGCAGCAGTTATATGACGATGAATTACAGCTCTGTATCAGTTTAATATTCAGCAAAAAGACGTTTTCCTCGTTAATTAGGCCTAATGCTAATTACGGGCAGCCTATGCATATTTCAAGATGACAACCCCCCTAACATTTCTCCTAAGAACCCCTTCTATCCAAAAAAAATAGTTGTCTGCTTCTACCCAGAGGCGACAACAGGTCTCACTGGGGATCTTCTTTTCCAAATTGGCCTCCCGACTAGATTGATGGGGGTAAGGGAACAACCCTGTTTGAAATGCATACATGTACCCTAACCCTATGACGCATGTATCTTGATGATATTCTGTTGTCCAATAAAATTCTATTTATACATGTTACCTTGGCTAAGCATTTTCTCAATTATGCATATGGGGAGAGTTGGTCCAGTAGTAGCGCTATAGGCTGCCAATTGCTGGGTCCAGGATTAGAATCCAGCTTTTGCCAGGTCTTGGCCTATGACATGTTGGACAGCTGTTCATATCATCCTTTGCCTCATTGTCATATTCTTCTCCTGTCCTAATTAGCCTACCAAGTGCATGAATACAGGACATAAAGCCCCAATCATCCGTCCATCCATCCATCTCAATAATGCATTGAATTCTTCATCACTCACTGTTGCATGGTCAAGTCTTTTCTATTCCTGCCTTTGGCACCTAAATTCGGGAGCTAGGTCTTGACTGCAACTCTCTTCCATCTCCCCTAAAGCAGGGCCGTTATTGATTGTTGGCCCTTGTTGAGGGGCGTTATAGAATTTTTATTATTGACCCTGAACGAGGTTGTCCCATGGCTAAATGGGGACTGTGTCTTACTAATAATATAACAATAACAGGACTTGTGAGGGAAATGTGGGATTTTGCTTGAGGTCTCTCAAATCTCATAGTGCCAAAACTAGGTCTCGGTATTACTCTCATTGCCACAATTTCAGAAATATCAGTCTGATTTCCATAGTCAACATAGAAATTAACAAATGACCAACTTCATTGTTTGACCTGCTGGAGAGCTGACAATGATCATAACGGTCCTGATGGAGGGTCTATAATTAATTGGAAAGATTTTTTTTCGCAAGCATTTTATTTCCAATATTTTTCTTCTGAATGTTTTTTGGCAACCTTTTTTTTCCATTTTTTTCCCGGAATTTTCTTTTTTTTTTCCAAAAATTTTCTTTAGCAAGTTTTTTTTTGGCCATTTTTTGGTAATAATGGATCTGCAAGAGCTGAAATTGATTATAATTTCCTTGGTAGAGAGAGGGCCATTATAGGTCTCTACCTGCCAAGTTTCAGATATTAGAACAACACCAATATCTAGTTAATGGTGACAATGTCTTACTTTTTGGTCCTGGTATTTGGTAATAATATAACATAACGGGACTTGTGAGGGCAATATGGTATTTTGAGAGCCTGAGAGCATGGCTTGCTTATATCTCGAGGCTGCAATGATTACTGCCTTTCCAGGGTGGGATATTAATACCACACCAAATGAATTTGTCCCATACCAAGCATAGTATAAACTTCTTTCCAAGCTAATTTCCTTCTTGTCGCGTTTGCTGCCTGTTACAGGGATTATTTTGACTTTCAACCAGACTGAAAACATTCCGAGACAAAAACCTAATAAGGGGTAAGGGGGAGACCATTAAAGCACGGGAACCTAGTATAAAAGCAGGGTTTCAAGACACCCCAATCATTCTGGGTTTGGCCTTCAAAGAGTAAACACCTCCCATCTCCGTCAGTAAAATGCCTGTAACTGGTGATCTATTACTTCAACCAAAATAGTTTTTGGACAATTCGTTTGCAAGATGAACTATTGATCAACTGAGCTAAAATTCCGACTTTAAAAGATGCCAAAAAGCCAATATTTAACGAAAACATCTCTATTTGTGCACATTCAGTCAAATTTAACTTTCCTGATTCATTGGTCAAGAGAATCACATGACTTTTATGACTTAGCAACCAGTCTAAGCATGCTAATGAGATGATGTGGATTGTGTTTTGGAATCATCATCATCATCTCATATATTAATGCGTGCTCTATAGCAACACAACTCACCAAATCCAGCATGGTTGCTATGCTCAATGTAGCCACTAACTGCCCTTCCTTTCACTCCCATCCCCCAAATATGCCAATCCACTCCATCTAACCTCTTCCCTCCGTGTTAATGGGGGGTCCCCTCCTCCCTACTGCTCAACAGTATTCCGTAATAATCCTTCAAAAGTCTTCATTTCTCATCCCCCATCCACCACTCATTTAATGTAAACAAATAATTTTACCAAATAACAACAGAGGGCTCTGCAAATCACAACCTACACACACAACTCCCTATTGGATTATGTATGAACAACATAAGAATATTTGCCAATGAGTGTAAATGTTTGCAAATGGGTGCAAATGTTTGCCAATGGGTGCCAATGTTTGCCAATCGATGTAAATGTATGGGTGCAAATGTTTGCCAACAGGCGCAAATGTTTGCCAACGGGCACAAATGTTTGCCAACGGGCGCAAATGTTTGTCAACGGCCGCAAATGTTTGCCAAACGGCGCAAATGTTTGCTAACAAATGCAAATGTTTGCCAACAGGTGCAAATGTTTGCCAACAAATGCAAATGTTTGCCAAAGGGCGCAAATGTTTGCCAACGGGCGCACATGTTTGCAAACGGCGCAAATGTTTGCCAACGGGCGCAAATGTTTGCCAACAAGCGCAAATGTTTGCCAACGGGCGCAACTGTTTGCCAACGGGTGCAAATGTTTGCCAACGGATGCAAATGTTTGTCAACGGGTACAAATGTTTGCCAATGGGCGCAAATGTTTGTCAACGGGTGCAAATGTTTGCCAACAGGCGCAAATGTTTGGCAACGGGCACAAATGTTTGGCAATGGGCGCAAATGTTTGCCAACGGGCGCAAATGTTTGCCAACAGGAGCAAATATTTGCCAACGGGCATAAGTTTGCCAACGGGCGCACATGTTTACCAACGGGCGCAAATGTTGCCATTGGGTGTAAATGTTTGCCAATGGGTGTAAATGTTTGCCAATGGGTGTAAGTGTTTGCCAATTGGTGTAAATGTTTGCCGATGGGTGTAAATGTTTGGCAACGGGCGCAAATGTTTGCCAACAGGCGCAAATGTTTGTCAACGAGCGCAAATGTTTGCCAACGGGCGCAAATGTTTGCCAACAGGTGCAAATGTTTGCCAACGGGCGCAAATGTTTGCCAACGGGCGCAAATGTTTGGCAACGGACGCAAATGTTTGCCAACGGGCGCAAATGTTTGCCAACGGGCGCAAATGTTTGCCAACGGGCGCAACTGTTTGCCAAGGGCGCAAATGTTTGCCAATGGGCATAAGTTTGCCAACGGGCGCAAATGTTAGCCAACAGGCGCAAATGTTACCAACAGGCGCAAATGTTTGTCAACGGGCGCAAATGTTTGCCAACGGGCGCAAATGTTTGCAAACGGGCGCAAATGTTGCCAACGGGCGCAAATGTTTGCCAACAGGCGCAAATGTTTGCCAACGGGCGCAAATGTTTGCCAACGGGCGCAAATGTTTGCCAACGGGCGCAGATGTTTGCCAACAGGCGCAGATGTTTGCCAACGGGCATAAGTTTGCCAACGGGCGCAAATGTTTGCCAACGGGCGCAACTGTTTGCCAACGGGTGCAAATGTTTGCCAACGGGTGCAAATGTTTGCCAACGGGCACACATGTTTGCCAACGGGCGCAAATGTTTGCCAACGGGTGCACAGGTTTGCCAACGGCTGCAAATGTTTGCCAACGGGCCAATGTTTGCCAACGGGAGCACATGTTTGCCAACGGGAGCACATGTTTGCCAACAGGCGCAAATGTTTGCCAACGGGCGCAAATGTTTGCCAACGGGCGCAAATGTTTGCCACCGGCGCAAATGTTTGCCAACGGGCGCACATGTTTGCTAACGGATGCAAATGTTTGTCAACGGCCGCAAATGTTTGCCAAACGGCGCAAATGTTTGCGAACAAATGCAAATGTTTGCCAACAGGTGCAAATGTTTGCCAACAAATGCAAATGTTTGCCAAAGGGCGCAAATGTTTGCCAACGGGCGCACATGTTTGCAAACGGCGCAAATGTTTGCCAACGGGCGCAAATGTTTGCCAACAAGCGCAAATGTTTGCCAACGGGCGCAACTGTTTGCCAACGGGTGCAAATGTTTGCCAACGGATGCAAATGTTTGTCAACGGGTACAAATGTTTGCCAATGGGCGCAAATGTTTGTCAACGGGTGCAAATGTTTGCCAACAGGCGCAAATGTTTGGCAACGGGCACAAATGTTTGGCAATGGGCGCAAATGTTTGCCAACGGGCGCAAATGTTTGCCAACAGGAGCTAATATTTGCCAACGGGCATAAGTTTGCCAACGGGCGCACATGTTTACCAACAGGCGCGAATGTTGCCATTGGGTGTAAATGTTTGCCAATGGGTGTAAATGTTTGCCAATGGGTGTAAGTGTTTGCCAATTGGTGTAAATGTTTGCCGATGGGTGTAAATGTTTGGCAACGGGCGCAAATGTTTGCCAACAGGCGCAAATGTTTGTCAACGAGCGCAAATGTTTGCCAACGGGCGCAAATGTTTGCCAACGGGTGCAAATGTTTGCCAACGGGCGCAAATGTTTGCCAACGGGCGCAAATGTTTGGCAACGGACGAAAATGTTTGGCAATGGGCCCAAATGTTTGGCAATGGGCCCAAATGTTTGCCAACAGGCGCAAATGTTTGCCAACGGGTGCAAATGTTTGCCAATGGGCGCAAATGTTTGCCAACGGGCGCAAATGTTTGCCAACGGGTGCAAATGTTTGCCAACAGACGCAAATGTTTGCCAACGGGCGCAAATGTTTGGCAACAGGTGCAAATGTTTGCCAACGGGCGCAAATGTTTGCCAACGGGTGCAAATGTTTGCCAACGGGCGCAACTGTTTGCCAAGGGCGCAAATGTTTGCCAAGGGGCATAAGTTTGCCAACGGGCGCAAATGTTTGCCAACGGGCGCAAATGTTGCCAACAGGCGCAAATGTTTGCCAACGGGCGCAAATGTTTGCCAACGGGCGCAAATGTTTGCAAACGGGCGCAAATGTTGCCAACGGGCGCAATTGTTTGCCAACGGGTGCAAATGTTTGCCAACGGGCGCAAATGTTTGCCAACGGGCGCAAATGTTTGCCAACGGGCGCAGATGTTTGCCAACAGGCGCAGATGTTTGCCAACGGGCATAAGTTTGCCAACGGGCGCAAATGTTTGCCAACGGGCGCAACTGTTTGCCAACGGGCGCAAATGTTTGCCAACGGGTGCAAATGTTTGCCAACGGGCACACATGTTTGCCAACGGGCGCAAATGTTTGCCAACGGGTGCACAGGTTTGCCAACGGCTGCAAATGTTTGCCAACGGGCCAATGTTTGCCAACGGGAGCACATGTTTGCCAACGGGAGCACATGTTTGCCAACAGGCGCAAATGTTTGCCAACGGGCGCAAATGTTTGCCAACGGGCGCAAATGTTTGCCAACGGGCGCAAATGTTTGCCAACGGGCGCACATGTTTGCCAACGGGTGCACATGTTAGCCAATGTTGGCCAACAGGCGCAAATGTTTGCCAACGGGCGCAAATGTTTTGCCAATTGCACGTAAATGTTTGCCAATGGGCCTAAATGTTTGTGTCAACTTATGCTATCAAGCCATACCTTATACCTTGGCTCTCAAACCTCCCGTTCGTAGAACGGGTATAATGCTAGTATATGTAACTTAGCAGCCAATTTTCATCCGATTTGGATGAAACTTTCAGGTTTTCTCATTTACACTATAAACAATATCATGATAACATTGATAAAACATTTCTTTTATCAGGAAAGTTTTAAAAATTGTTTAAATGGGAGTAAATTTTTCTTAATGACTCTCAATTGAGCTCAATGAGGGGTAATTAGGTTTCTGGTATCAAAGCAATCGGCATTCTCTTTGTAGTCAGAATTAGCTAATTGCTTAGTTGTGTAATCTCATAGCAACACATAAATGAGAAAACCTGATTCTAGGGATGGGGCTTGGTTTTTTAAAATGAATAATGTCTTGCTCTGTTTTGATGAAATAAATGAATTCTTGTTGGCAATCTTGAAATAGATAATTTCCACCAGGGGTAGGCCTATATCTTAATGAGGCGTTTCTTGATTTAGGAATGAATATTTGAAATAAGTAAATACTTCTGCCATCACCGTGAAATACATAATTTCCCTCCAAAAAAAAACCCCAAGGGCCCCCCCCCCTGGAAATTAAATGGTCGTCCACTTAGTCTATTTCATAACATGTTCACTCTTTGACATTGCAAGTATATTTATAACTTCCAGGTAAACCTATTTCTTCTGTTAGCACATGTATCTGACCTGCAGCATCACATTTCTTGTAGCTAATTTAGCACATAATAGGAAAGGGTTTTGTACACTCCTGCTCATAAATATGGAATACTTTTTTGGAAAAAAGTGTCAAATGAAAGTAAATTTCAGAGTGTGAATGAAAGCAAGGTCCATTGCAAAGGTCAAGTCATCTTCTCTAATCACTCTTTGAAAGCCTCAATTACATTTTTTGCAAGAATTTTTAATTTTTGGTTGAATGCATCTCACTCTAAAAAGACCACTGAATTTCCGTATTCCATGTTGCTGCAACTTTCCGTGGGGTTAACACTGCAGCATGCGTTTTAAATGACAGCATGTTCTTCCCTTTAGCAATCATTGGAAGTAGTTACCATTGAATCAGACCATCATGTGCTCCAGCATAAGTTGCTAAAGTTGTCAATTTCAATGGAGAATGTTGAAGTATTCTATATTTATGAGCGACGGTGTACAACAAGGAGCAACAGTTAATAATTCATAATTGCTTAGTGAAAAGCGTTGCCCTATGTCATAACATGAGCCTAGATTAGTCTTTGATGTGCATGTAAATATATTCTCAGACTTATGCAACCGAAACTTGATAATGTTATTGTAACAGCAAAGATGCTTATGGCAAGCCTTTGTTTCAGGGCTTTGGAGTTGTGTGGACGTAATGGCATTATTGCACGTTAATGTCACATGGTTAGAAGAAATAAAATAACTTATTCCATAGGATTTCAAAATGAATGATTATTTAGAAAGTTTTATGTAAAATTATAGAAACATTTCACTTGTTGCATAAATTATGTAAACTAGCATAGTACCCGTGAAAGGGGAATAAGAAAAGGATGATGGATGAATTGTGATTGAAGAAAACATACATTTTGTGATTACCTGAGAAACACAGCATGCAGGAATGACACCTTGAGATAAAGCAGTAAAATGGAATAGGAAACATTTGTGAATATTGGTAGTCGAGCAGAAATGACTAATAAGTGCACTGGTATAATATGAACAGTTTGAGAAATGACACCCACTTATGGTTGTTGTAAGACTTGGAATAATGTTGCTTGCAAATTTTTAGTTGTGGGAAATCAGTAGTCTGGGTGGAGTAGAGTAAAGCATCCGTGAATTAATAGTATGAGATAATGATAATTTTCTGGAGTCTTGATTCACCCAATTAACTTTTGCCTCTGACTCTTGACTCCACCTGAAAACCTAATGTCAATGCCGCCCTAAGTCCGACTCCATGACTCCATTTGAATCTTGACTCTGACTCCGCCTCCAAAAGCCGGCTTTGTTTCCTCAATTTTGAGTTTTTTCATCTGCACTCTAAAAAAATTCGCGACAAAATTGGTTTTTTAGTTTCAAAATGGTTTTTTGAAAAACAAAATTTCAATGCAAAAACCAACATGCAAAAACCAAATGTCAATGCAAAAACCAACATGGATTTTTGAAAAAATCCATGTTGGTTTTTTTTTGCATTGAAATTTGGTTTTTCAAAATACCATTTTTAATCTAAAAAACCAATTTTGTTCCGAATTTTTTTTGAAAAATCCATGTTGGTTTTTGCATTGAAATTTGGTTTAAAAAAAAACCCATTTTGAATCTAAAACAACCAATTTTGTTTCTTCAATTTTCTGTATGTTCATCTGCATCACCTGCAGTGTTGCGGACAGATCTTCCCCGTTCACAATGCATGTCTGTGCCACTCTATTTCTGGACTGTGATGCAAGTGAAAGTTGATAACATTAACAGGAAAGACGCATTTCGCAAGCCTTTGTTTCCTGATTCCCAATGCGGATTAAATCTCATTAACAACATTCTATTCTGGCTAATAGAAAAGGGAAGGCTTACAATGAATATTAATTCAAATGATAACACGTAGGTGTTACATGCAGCAGAGGTGGCGCTACAGCATCTCGTTGGCTGCTTATTACCTGCTCATTGCTTTGTATGGCGGAACACTTATATTAAAGTAAGCCGGTTCAAGACAGAAATGCACAAGTTGAAAAGGAAAGGCGTGTGTAAGGTGAGTTACTAGTTTTCTTTGTAAGTTTTATTAGAATATACATAACATTCAACAATTCTAAAATTGGAGAGTTTTTAAAATCATGAAAGAACTAAATTTCCTCATACAAGACCATTAGGGCATGCTGACTAAACACTTTCAAATGAGAGTCACAGAGGGGCTATAGAACATATTTACAGGTTAGTCCCAATGAATTTCAGACTTTTACTTTTTTTGGGACTGATGATTTGTCATGATCATACTCAATACTTTCAATGTTAATTTGATTTAAGGAGACGGACAGCCAAACGAAAGGATTATGCATCTGATTTTCACTCTAAAATCAGTTATGACCAGTCAAATGGCCTTCTCTTGATCATGACTAATCAAGCAGCCTCTATGTTTCCCATGTTGAAAGTAGAGAAGATGACACTTCATCAGCTATCATGAGTCAAGAAGTGCATTTTTCACAGTGAACTGGTCCTCATTTTTTTCTATATCAAAGTGACAGACTGTAAAATGTGTAATCCATTGGTACTGAACGAAGAAGCAATCTTGCTGTAATTTCAATCAACGGAAAGAGAGCCAATATGACGTGCCTTGCAGGGAAATGGTACAGAAAATGATTAAGTATGATTGTCCATAACTGATAAGCAAACCATACACTGTAGTTCTCTCGCTAAAGTTCTGACATTGTCCAATTAAATTGTGAAGAAAGCCCACATGAAAACAATTTGTGAATTCCATGAAAGGCACAACGCTTTGAGGCTGTGAATGTCTTACAACCTCAGCCATCTGATCAACCAGTCAGTGACTGCCGTTATCCTGGGTTTCATGATAAAATTTGAATTTTGTGTCAGCTTAAATGATTGAGTGAGATTATGGCACGATATCTTTGAGGTGACATAGCTTGTTGTTTTAAATTACTGTAAAACGGGGTTACTTTGGCCGTTCTGTACTACTTTGGCTGCCAAATGAGAAAAAAATTCAGTATCCTGTATCTCTTTTTGCATCTGTTAGAGCAACTTGTCTACTTTTTAGAGGCGATGCATCAGCCTATCGCTGATATAGTCTTAGTGATTCTATATATCACTGTGCACTAACGATGGGGGTACCCTCGCCATCTGGGCAGCCATTGCAAATCTCGATTCAAAGTAATTTTTTATCATCTTGAGCTTATTATATCATATCCAAGGCCTATTTTGGTCATGCATATCGATTGAATATTAAACTAACCCTGGGTCTTGTCTGCCAAGTGTGATGAGTCACAGAATTGGTATATTTTGCAATCAAAATGTAAGGTCAGGGCGAGGGTACCCAAAAACACCTGTCGAGGGTAACACCATTTTCAATTTTTGTCATGGTGAGGGTACCACCTAATATCTCTGTAATGGAAATGGTTCTTTTTTGGCATTGTTATAAAAAGAAATATTAATGTTATTAGTTTTATACCATAGATAAAATAGACAGATAGATAGATAGATAGATAGATAGATAGATAGATAGATAGATAGATAGATAGATAGATAGATATAGATAGATAGATATAGATAGATAGATAGATAGATAGATAGATAGATAGATATAGATAGATAGATATAGATAGATATAGATAGATAGATAGATAGATAGATAGATAGATA
The DNA here is from genome assembly GCA_026936325.1 of Platynereis dumerilii. Classification (NCBI taxonomy): domain Eukaryota; kingdom Metazoa; phylum Annelida; class Polychaeta; order Phyllodocida; family Nereididae; genus Platynereis; species Platynereis dumerilii. Next base: position 8,119,876 of record JAPTHN010000018.1, read on the forward strand.
GATAGATAGGACATCTCATCTTCTCATGGTGGTTGCCTAACAGACTGTCTAGATACTGTATATCCAATAAAGTAATCTTCAACAGGCATCCCAGAGGGACCCTAAAAGTCTGACTGTAGACCCTCTAGACATCTTTAAAGGTTACAAAATTAGCCCAGTGCTCCCAATAGATAGCTAGATAGATAGACAGATAAATGAATAGATAGATAGATGGATAGATAGATAGATACTAATTGCCTTTATACTTGACTATGTCTATCTTCTTGTTTATCTAGTTGTATATTTATCTATGAAGGAAAGACAATAGCTACACCAAAATAATTCATTAAATAGTAGCTCTCAAATACCTGTGTAACACACACAGATGTTTTATCTTGTGGTGAGACTGTGTACTCCGCCTCTTAGCCGTGGTCCCTGTCCGGTTTTGTTTTCCTTGTTCAACAATGTTTGTGATGTAAAGCCTTACCCCTATCATACATTGTTCTGTATTGCTGCATGATGATTACAGAATTTGACTGCTTACAGTAGTTTTACCAACCATGCCATTCTTTTCATTAAGCATTGACTATGAGGTTGCTTACTATGTCCAATCTCCAAGATGTGTGAGGTTCTGCTGTTCATATCATAGGTGGCCATACTAATCATTGAGAGACATGATGTCTCAGGGCTAGCAAATGGCTTCAGTGCACCTATATACTAGCATATGACAAATCAGTGAAATTAGAATTTGTCATGTGATTTTGGAATAGGCTCCCACCAGTTATGCATTTCTTCAAAATATGCAAATACTATAAAGGAAATAATGATTTTCATGCCACAACATTATCAAAATAAGTGAGATGTACAAGGTCAACTATTGAATTTGCACCATATCTGTATGTTATTTGCAAAATGACCCTGCTTCTGCAATCTCCAAATTCGCATTGCATACGCTTGTATTGTCTTATAGGGTATTATTGGTATGCATGCGCGTAGTTCATATACCTATCATATAAGCCAACAATTGCTGCATGGAAGGTTGGAGATGAGACCCGAAAATGGAATGCTTATCAAAACTGCTGATTTCTCTTCATTTAGTTTCACAGATACTTAAAAGGAGATAATTCGAATGTACCACCCATTGATCATCTCATTCGAAATTGTTTTAGGCATCACCATGCACTTTATATATATTCCTTATGATAATTCATTTCCTCTGTATCTAAAGACACATGCATCAACCTTATAACGCTTGCATAGTCTGTATAATTATTGTATAATAACAAATATTAGTTTACTAATATCTTAGGAATGGATTTTAGCTCTCGGCAATAGTATGCTGCATAAGAATTAAAACATGACTGAAACATGATAATCTTAGATCGTGTCCTGTCAGCAGTGTGCACAGGGAGAAAATAATCATTCATGTAAGTTTTACTCTGGATGGTACTGTTTGGATAAAGGTCATTTTGATCAACTTTCTTCCTCCGTGTTTGCCTGCCACATCTTGGGTATGAATGTGTACATATCTGTGGTCATTGAATTGAATTGAATTTAATTCCTCCCTGTCTGAGACTGCCCATCCTCCTCTTAGACGCACAATTCTTGCCAGGTTTTAGAGTTAGGAGCTTTTATAACAATGGCCTACAAACTAACTGGTTTTTATCTGTGCTTGACAACCAGTTGTCACAGTCAAGTATGTTTCTAAGGTTCCATCTATTTGTTTTAATTTTTAGATGTGTACCAAAATTTGTCAAATCTGCATTGCACTAACTTCCACTATGGGGTAAAATGGACAGGAATGCTGTTGTGCAACTGTATTCTCATTTGGAGTTAATTGATTTTAATATTTTCCTTTATTGACAGGGTAATATTGCAATTATGTTCTTGATTGGGGTTCCTGACTGGTAATTAAAAGAAGTACAATCATGTGTCAGCAAATGCTGTTATCGATTGCAACAAAGAGCAAATTGAATAAGCTGATTCATTGCCTTCTCTTCCTTGACTGTTTGCTTTTAGTTGTTCAAGCAATATCTGACATTACCCTCGCCAATCCCTTGGTGGTTACCCTCGCCAACCGGAAATGACCCTCGCCCAAATCTTGCAGTACCCTCGCCACTTCCGGGTTGGTACCCTCGCCATTTCTGTTGGTACCCTCGCCATTTTCTGTTGGTACCCTCGCCAAAATGCTGGTACCCTCGCCCTGCCATTTTTTTGTTTTTGTGGTACCCTCACCTCGAGTGATTTCTAATTTCCTAAATGTCTTACTTCATCTTGTATATCTGAACCTGTCACTTGGCAATCATTCCTTCCACAAGCCATTTTAGCCACCTTCAAAATTTGAAGACCTAACTCCCTCTACATTTTTTGCAATTTCACTTTGAAATCACGAATCAGTAGTTGTAATGGCCACCCTGATGGCGAGGGTACCCCCTTCGTTAGTGCACAGTGTATATAGCCACTCGCCTCTGTATAGATGGCCACAGGCCTCCCGACAGGAGGCTTTTCCAAGATTCGGAATTTCAGATTGTGAAACTTCGTCATCAGAACGGGTAGCCAGCGTCGTAGTAAAATGCGGACAAGGCCTAATTTGCGGAACGGCGGGCCGCGGGATTTCGTAGTAAAACGCGGATGCGCAGTTGCGGAACAGACCGCTTTTTGCGGGATCGGGCCGAAATTAAATGTAGATGGGATGAAATATGTGGAACAAGCTGAATCTGCTTTAAAAATCGCCTCTATTTTTTTTTGAAAAAATGTTCTTGTTATGTACATTCATTTTGTTTCAATATCATGATACCAGTGTTTCTTGTGAAGGCCATTCTGGGAAAAAGCAGAATTGCAAAAAATATGATTTTGCAGGGTAGTGTCTACTTTGTTCTAGGTGGGTCAAGCACAAGCTTAAGCAGTGAAAATTGTGGACGACTTTTAAAGATAATATATCACATTTTCAAACTTCACAGGATTTGTTTATATGTTATGCAATTTAGTGAGTTTAGGGCTATGGCCAATGTTACCCCAAATCTCCAAGTCAGTGTCGGGGTTACTTTGGCCACCCCTGGAAATGGCAATTAGCAAGAGTTGGAACAGTTTGTAGTTAAAATCAGTCAAGGAGGTATAAACCTTGATTTGACAAACAGGTGTATGACCCTGAAAATTATGTTTACTGCCATAGATGCTAAACAAAATACCATAAATGGTCCATTGCAATAATTGCACTTGATGTCTTTTAACAAGCATAACATAGTGATGATGTACTGGCTGCTAGGGAAGCTGTGAACCACTGTAGACATATGATTTCATCAAAAATAGCATAAGACTAAGCTATTTCATCTTGGGATTATTCTTTATGGTGTTTGTCAACATAATGTTACATCGGTGAATTACGCAAAAAAATTGAAAATTAGAATAGAAATGTTAAATGTCATATGATTGAGAAAAATTGTTTTAAAATGACACCTTTTATGACTGGTAGCATATCTTACATTCTTGTGACCTAAAAACTGGGGTATGTTCACGCTAAGTCATTCTGAACTAGGAGGCAGTAGTAGGCTACATGTATCAAAACTTATCTTTGTTCAGAAATCTGCGAATGAGTCACAATTCCTTCTAGATTACAAAATACATTCCTTGGCTTGTTGGGTAGCTAAAATCACATAAGTAATTAAATTCTACTGCGGTAGATTATATTACATGATCAAAATCTAAGGCGGTCAAAGTTACCCCAACTCCGGGGATACTTTGGCCGACCCTTTAATTATGTAATAAAACTTAGAACCATCATAGATTTTGGAAAGAGTTTTGACAAATGAAACCTCAATGTTCTGGCTGGGTTATGGCACAAAACTGTTGATATTCAACAAACAGTTTTTCTCAGAACACAAATTTGGTGCTCCGAAACGGCCAAAGTAACCCCGTTTTACGGTATGGTAATTGACAGATTCTCTTAGCTGATTATTTTACCGGTGATTTAATTAGCATGCAATTCTCAGGTTCTTGGCCACTGAATACATGGCATTTTTAGCTTGTCTGTTTTCTTTGAAAACGAAGAGCTAAATATTGTCGTCACTCGATCGTCGTCGGCGTCGGCATTGTCCTGGTAAAGGTTTGTGGAAATGTCCATTGTGACCTTAGTTTTCCACTTAGAGTTATGAAATTTGGCCTGTGGGTATGGATCAGTATCATGTCAAAAAATCCAAGTTGGCTGCCAAAATGGGTGGTAATAAATATTCAATTCAATTCAATTCAATTCAATTCAATTTTATTCAATTCAATTCAATTCATTTTTGAACTGCAGCCATTTTGGCATTTGTCTTTCTTCATTCTTAAACTGCCCATTGTGACCTCAATACTTCGCTAAAAATTACGAAATTTGGTACAGGTACTGGCCTGTGGGTATGGATCAGGAACATGTTGAGAAATTGAAGATGCCGGCCATTTTGGCAGCCATCTTGATTCTTGAACTGCCCATTGTGATCTCAATGTTTCGCTTAGATTCATGAAATTTGGTACGCAAGTGTTCGCCTGTCGCCATCGATCCGGAACATGTTTTGAAATCCAAGATGGTGGCCATTTTGTGGCGGCCATTTTAGGAGCCATCTTTCTTTTTTCTTGAACTGCCCATTTTGACCTCAATATTTCGCTTAGAGTTACAAAATTTGGCATAGGCCTGTGGGTATGAATCAGGAACATGTAAATAAATCCAAGATGGCCACGAAAATGGCCGCTTGAAAATGACCGAAATCCTTGAACTACCCATTGTGACCTTTATATTTCGCTTACTGGTATGAAATTACCTACACTTATTGGCCTGTGGGCATGTAGCCCTATAATGTTTTCTTTTTATAATTTTCATTCAGTCAAGCAGAATGTGATAATTAATCCTGTTTTCAGAGACACGGAACCTTGGCCTTCGATAATTAGCTAATATTATTCACGAAAAGCATTTCTAAAACCAATTAATTTTCTGAGTGAATGCGCAATTTTGAAAAGGAGCAATTAGTGACTCTATTTAGCTTTTCCATTATGATTTACACAATTAATCATTTTTATATTTTCAAGGATATCATTTTCCCTGTGTCAGGTAAAAGAAAAAAGAAACTTCATTCTATAGAGAGAAAACACTAATTACCTGACATCATTTTTAATCCGTTGCCATTCCTGATTATTTTAGAAAAATTCTGTTTTTTTTTTGTTTTTTTCAAGTAGGCCTACATGAAAAATTTGAACAATTTTGTTCTGCACGAAAACCAGTGGGGTAGAACTTCGATCCTTGACCTGGAGATGGTTAGGAACAATTCTGGATACTTTTTAGTTGTGCAGATAAATTTCTTCAATGTTGGTATTTCGTACAATATATTTGTCAGAATGCTGCTTCTTTAAGTTCTTCTTAAATATAATCAAAAGAGAACAGGTCAATATCATAAAAATCCAAGTTCAGTATCGAGCTTTAGGGCCCTCCCCATGGGCCACTGGCCCCTGCCTGGGATTGAACCCTGAGGCCTGTTACAGTAGGGCCTGTTACAGTAGGGTGGAAGGCAGGCATACTATGCTACTGTGGCAGGTGTGGCTGGCAGAATTTTAAGGGGTTCCTCCAAGTGCCTATGCAAGATATAACTAATTGTGAAACAAATAGTAATTTAACTGTAAAGATCTCTTTTAACCATAATGATCCACCTCATTCAATTTATGCATCCACAATTGAACAATGAACAGAAACACCTGGACTAAAGATCTTTATTTAGAAACTCCAGGACCTGCACATAAACTGATGATACTCTTTCACATGTGGGTGAAAGCACAGTAAAGGCCTCAATTGCGTTTTGATCAGATTAAAGTAAATTTAGGGTCCTAGAAACTAATTTCTGACATAAAGAAGAAACAGTGCAGTATTTAAGCTTGACCAACAAGTAAATCTGAGAAATTTTGGCATTTTTCAAGAGCATACAATTAAAACCATGCTCTTGGCAGACCTTTAAAGTGGGTATAATTCATTAATTTTAGCATGTAACCAGGGTCCCTTTTTCTGAAGCACCGTCTATTGCAGCAATGCAGTAGCCTAATATTTAGTTCACAATCTGCTGGTGACATTATCTGTTTACTGTACCTCCCAGGCCTTCTGCAAGGACCATTGGCTGACTTTTCAATACGATAATTATGGCAGCCATGACGTCCAAAGGAGAAGTCTGCTTGTAACCATATTTTTTCAAATTTACAGTCAGGGGTTCAAAAGGCTGGCTGGAGGGCATTTTTATATGATAATTTGCTGCTTTTGCCTCGATATGATATTGGTTTAAGGAATTTCAGCAAAAAAATTCCAACGGCCACTGATGATCGTAAGATACAAGAAGCTTTAATGGCTAAAATCGATGTCCGTCCATTACGTCCACAACCGATTTTTTGGTTATTTAAATGAATTATATACCAGCTAACATGTCAACTGAGATTGAAATGCATGTCTATCTCTCTCTACCTATGTATGCAACTGAAAAATTAAAAAACACAAAGAATTTAACTTATACACTGGACACCAGGCTAAAAAGTGTAAATGTCCGTCCATTACGTCCACAAAAATGTGAAAATTGGTCTGCGGACTGATGTTTGGAGGTCTGGTATGTCACGAATAAAGCAGGGATAACATGTTTAGTGACAAATCTAGATTATTTTAGTGAATGCTGACAAGGCTCAAAAGTTGAATTTGTCACACTTCATGCAAACTGTCCATATCACATCAGCGAAAACTATTGAAAAGCCAATGGTCCATTTCAGCAGAAAAACCTCAATTTTCATGGAACTTTCATAATGCAGTTCATAGCAGCCCAGCAAATACATGTCTTGATTTATTAAACAAACATAATTCTGTATTCTACACATCATTAGGTTCAAATTGATGTACTACACTTGCAATTCTGATGAAAATAATTCTTAGGTCATAGGGGCCAAATATTGAGGCACTTACTGTGCTTTCACCCATACATGTGTTGGAAGACCAGTGACAGGTGGAAGATGGTATTTTGGGGATTCCCCCTCAGTAGATAGTTATGCTAGGGATCTGAGATGCCATCCACAAAAAAAAATGCAGTTATACAATTCATCTTGACTGGAAAATACTCTTACCATCTGGCCTGGACTGTTTGAGTATTTTGCATCAAGGGTCTGTCTACAGTCAGCTCACTCTTTTTTGCTACTTATTTAGTATATTTACTCATTTTGCTCCCTCCTAAAATGGTCTCTAATCGATAAGTTAAAAAGGTTATCTGTCACCCAAAGGGTAAAGAGGGGGTGACTAAGCTTAGGTTTGGCCAGAATGTAAAACACAAATATCTTAATTGCTTGCCACCCTTATCTGTGGGAATTCCTGTTAATTTATTAATAACTACATGTATTATCTCACATAGATCCTGCTGTTAGTTTGTCAAGGCCTGATGCATGTGTCAAGATTCTATTATTAGGATAACGGTATCTTGCATTGTAACAGTGAATTGTTGCCCTTTATAGAGTCATTGTTGGCAACAGGACAAGCTGATTTGGAGTTAATTCAAAATTTACTATCACATTTATTTCAGGTCTCAGAAGACATTCCTCTCAGATTTTGATCAGTTGACAAAATGGAAACAACATCCGCTGCAACAAGTGATATTGTCACTTTCGATCCTGAGACTACGGAAAGTGCCACTTCTCTTGGGGAGGAATATCCATTACATATCTTCAACCCTAAAATCATCTACATTACCGTTATGCCGATAATATTAGTTATCGGGGCCGTTGGGAACTCCATGTCTTTTATCCTAATGTCGAGGAAAGCCATGAGGAAATTGAGTATCTGCGTATACCTGAGATGTCTTGCCGTGTTCGATACAGTGTCCCTCTTGCTAAATGGAATCTGGATTACTATATTTTATGGTACTGATTTTACATTAGATTTTGGATACTATATCGGCTGCTTCAACCACTGTACGGTTCTCCTCTTTTATCAGGTCGGCGCCTGGATCGTTTTCGCAGTGACCGTAGAGAGATTCATTGCTCTGTACATTCCTTACAAGGCAGAGAAACTGTGCACCGTTCGAAATGCTAAGATCGTGTGCCTTCTTGTGGTGGTAATCGCAACAATTCTGAACTCCCCGCAGTTCTTCATCTACAGAACCACCAACAAAGGAGGATTCAAGAGTTGCTACATCATCGAAGCTGGTCAAATCTTCTCCGTTGGACCCTACAACACCTTCATGACCCTTGTGTGGGCCTTCATTCCAGCGGTCGCCATGGTTATCCTCAGCTGCCTGATCGGCGTCAAACTCTACAAGAGGTTACATGAAAGTGCCGCCCAAAGCCAGTCAGCGATATCTGTCACCAACACCGTTATCATCCTATTAACGGTGTCCCTCACTTTCGCAGTTCTGACCTTACCGTTTGGCGTCGACGACATCATCGGCGGAAATCCTTTCACACCGGAACCTCACAAGGTCTTCTTCAACATTCTCCTATTTCTCAATCAGGCTGTTAACTTCTTTCTCTACTGTTTCACCTCAAAGATGTTCAGAGATGAGTTAAAGAAGATGCTCGGCATAACCCCAAACACGGTGGCGTCCAACTCATTGGGACAACCGAATAATGCTCCACCTCAAGACAGAGGACAGACGAAGAGCACTCTGAGGACCACTCTGAAGACAACAAGCACACTGTAGACAACAAGCACACTGAAATCTGAAGGCAACAACGACAAGTCCAGGAACAGTCATCTGGATGCTCCGCAAGAGGGTTGTTCCTACAAGAGCGGACAGCAACACATTGACAAGAACTTGAGAACATCCAGTCTATTACAATCTTCAAGCGGGAAAGTCCAATCGAGCAACAATGAAGGCCAAGTGTCAACCATTGAAGTTGAGGATTTCAGAACAGCAGCAAGCATATGTCAAACTGAAGACAACAATGTTAAAACACAGCAACAATCTGAGAACCAGAATCAAGGGGCAACAGCAACAAGTAAGCCAGATCCGGAAGATGATTCTGAGGAAAACTCTGAGAACAAACTGATGCCTGCCTCTGAGCAAGAAGAAACCAAACTTGGGAAAGGAGGAAAATATAAGAACAATCCTGTCAATAACTTGAAACTCCCAAAACAACAGAACTGGGTACAACATTTTGATGATGACAAATGAAAAGAGAATAGTTAGTTGTAAACACCATCTTTACAGAAAACCTGGTTGAAGTTGAATTTACCACCGATTGTACAAGTTTGTCGTTTGCATGCATGTGACGAATGGTAGATAACTGCCAGAATGTAATTGATGTCTGATATATGACTACAAATTTGAGGTTATAAAAATTTGTTTTCATGGTGTTTCTTGTTTCTGAAATTGCTGTATTGATGGTCTCATTTGATTTTGACACTGAGCTTGTTTATCTCATTGCTGCAGACAATCTCTAAATCGTGCCCAATTTTAAAATCGGGCATGACTATTTCTCCTTTTGGCAAATTATTCTAACTATTGGCAATCTATTTCTCCTTTGGGAAAGATCTTACAACTTTTCCCAAAGGAGCATTTTGCTATTCTAACTATTAGCACACTATTCTAACTATTGGCATACTTTGCCAAAAGGAGCAATACGCTATTCTAACTATTGGCACACTATTGTTCCTATTGGCAAAATTTGGCCATCTCTAAATATCTTTTCGGGCCGCTTAGAACATTAACAAATAGTTAAATCGTGCCCATTCCTGCAATTATCGCCCACTTTCGATATTAAAATGCGGGCACAGCAGCGGAAATCCCGCAAATGCGGGATTCAGTTTTTTGCGATTTGCGAGACTTCTAGTAAAGATACAGACTTGATTTTGTCACCATTAAATGCGGTTTAAAATTAGCTATTTTTTGACACCAGATTTATCTCTGTAGCTTGTCTAGAAAATTTCCGAGAATTTTCTAGTTAGTGTCCTAACCATTATTTTTTTAAAACATCAGATTCCAATCTAAATACTTAATGGACAGCTCCACGTGGGTTAGACTTGGGGGATTAAGAGGAAACAGAAATAAGTCTGTTAGTGACTGGCAATTTATCTTTTTTTTTAATTAAAGATATTCATTATTCAAGTTTAATTCAACTATTTTTATTACTTCGCCTGACAATTTTCTAACCTCCCTGGTCACGTAGATGGCCTACAAGTACAGGTCTCAGGACAAAAAAATTAAATAAACTATGGAAGTGTAAGCTTATGAAAAAAAAAACAGCAACAACTGGCATTTCAAATTGTGGTTGTAAGCCTAAACCCTGATAACTTGATAAATTCTATTAATTAAAAAGTTTAATATGGTTGGCCCAGTCAATATCATATTTTGATGGATTTTTTAAAAAAAGCTACAAAGATATAACCAAGCCAATTGAACACAAGCCAATTGAACACATCTCACCAAGACAAATCTAACAGTAAAAAAATTACGATCCTATCATTTCTAGAAGTGCTTCAAATAAAGAAAAGCCAGACAGGCACTTCCAAGGCCCAATTCTAAAAAAAAGACGAATCCCGCGATCCCGCGTCCCGCACCCGCGTCCCGCATATCAAAATCGGCAGTGGGCGATATTGCAGAATCGGGCACAATTAACTATTTGTTAATGGGTACATTCGTTTCGCTGCTCCAAAGTCCTCCTGGAGTAGAGTAGTTCACTCCAGATCATTCGTTTTGCACTTCCGGGAGTAGTTCGGAGTAGATTGGAGTAGATAGGAAGTACTCCAAGAAATTGGGATATCCCATGACGTATGATTGTTTACAAAGATAGATGACACTTCAGAAGCTTTGATTTAGTGCCTAATTGTTTTTTCTGGTGTGAATGTCCGTATTTCAATTCAATAAATTAAGAGCAATCGATTGAGGGTGTCAATTGATGTCGTAATTGCCATCAACTGGGGAATTCTAATTGCTAGGGAACCCCCAAGTTATGACGATTCTAACTACTCTGTTATGTTCGATTTGGACCAACCTTGGAGTAGTTCACTCCAGGAGTAGAAACGTCACTTCCTGAAGTAGATACGTAACTTCCGGAGTAGTTAGAGTAGGTCGAATCGAATGTATACCCAATGTTGTAAAGGACCCGAAAAGACATATGAGCGATAATTGCACAGATGGGCACCCTGCCAATCTCTAAATCAAGTCTTTTTGTCTATTTGGAGATTGGCAATGTGGAGATTGGCAGCCGCAACTGGCCTGATCAAGCTTGAATCTTTCTCAGCTCCCTGGGGAGCATACACCAGTGTGCAGCGAATTCCACGCGCTCCTTAGTTAAGCATTCCACAATTGCCGTCTCTGCCTATTGCCAAGTACCCATTTGCACCTGGGTGGAGTGAAGCAATGGTTTAAGGAGGATCTGCTCAGTTCCTCCATGCCATGACTGGGGTTCGAACCCGCGACCTTGCGCGTAGTAGTCAAACGCCTTATCCACTTGGCCACGACATCCATAATATAGTGTGAAGTGTGAATATTTTTCAGCCAAATTGATTAATATTTAGAGGTGGCTCATCAAGTTTTAAGTTTTGCTATATTTTGCATTAAAACGCCTATATCTGAATAATTAAAATTGCATAAAATCATATTTTCCTATCATTTTAGGCTGATTAAGGCACTAACCAACTGAGGAAAAAGCAACATAACACTTGTTTGTATATCTTCCTCTCCACATTTAAAAAAAAGTGATTTGTTACAAGTTTATATCATTAAAATTGTTATGCACGTAAAAAAAAAAAAAATTAAATTCCCGTTTGTGATCCTATCTTTGTTAAACTGTTTATGTTGTCATTGTGTTAAAATGCATGGGCATATATATGCACATCAACAAAAGGGTTTGGCTTAGTTTCTGGCAGCCCCGGCAAATATTTTGACGCCACCCCTCAGCCCCCCGAACCAAAGTTTCCTGGAGCCGCCACTGGTCTCGTTCGAAACGCTAGTTCTGTGTCTGATTTTATTATCATAGGTTAATAAGATTTTGTTGATTATCATTGTTGTGTTTTTAATGACGTATGATGTGGTGCCTTCATTGTGTAAAATATTATATGTTGAAGCTCTGCCTCATTTATATGTAAGGTGACCCTGTTGCCATGGGTTTCTCTTCCCAGGAGGAATTGTGTGACAATTATTTTGCCACTAATTATGAAGGCAGAAAGTTGATATTAACCAATACCCAGGAATATATTTTATTGTACATGTATAACAAAACTAATGAGTGTTTCAGTATTCTGTTTCAAGGTCACAAGGACAAAATATATTTAACCACTGCAAAAACATATTACATACTATACACTCCTGGGAAAAAAGGAACTTATTAGAATTTTACTTTATCTCGATAGTCTTTGATTACTGTGTCAGAGATGAGTTGTATTGATAAAGCATTTAAGTAACCAGAATAGGGCATTTGGCAGATGGAATTTTTTTAAGGGGGGGGGGGGGGGGGGGGGTGACCGTGAGCAACATTTGCCTGAATCAGCTCCCCCCCCCCCTGATACGCCTGCACTCTAAAAAAAAAATTGGGACAAAACTGGTTTTTTAAATGGAAAATGGTTTTTTGAAACCAAACTTCCATGCAAAAACTAACATGGATTTTCAAAAAAAAAATTTTGGATTTAAAAAAACCAGTTTTGTCCTGAATTTTTTTAGAGTGTATGGCAGCCAGGCGACACCAAGAGATGGCAGGCCTCATCAGTCCTCCGTTCAAGACATATTTTAGTTTCAGTTACTTTGATTAGTTTTTTTGGATGAATCAACCTTTTTTAATAGAAACACTAGGAAATTAGGAAAACAATTTATGTGAAAAAAAAAAAAAAGAGATTGATAAGTGTTAAACTATTTGGAGATAAATAAGATTAAAGGGGTTAACCAGAGGGGCCTAATAATTTTGTCCACAACTGTATACTTACCCTGACAAGTTGGAATTGCTTCTATGATGGACCTCAGATAATATTCAAATGACTGCATCACAGGAAGACATTGCTTGTGACAAAATAGCTTTCTCTTTTACCTTAGTCACTGGTATGCCTATTCATTGGCTTTTTTCCCCAACATAACACTTCTTCAAATGCTTCATGGTTCATTTCATATCCTTTCCAAAAGGATAGTTGCACCTGCACCCGTTTCTGTATATATATGATTTAAAAAAATTGTTTTCATGTGCAAGCCTCCAAGCAGCCACATAAAAAAAGTACAGGGGTTTTGTAAGATGTTTTCAATGAATTGCATAGGGCTTTGTGCGGATTCAAGGGACAAAATGTTGGGCTGCGTGGCTTCAAATTAGGAATACGAGGTTCAGTACCTATGAAAAACTGTATGCATCCCGGGTATGGGGATACAATGGTCATATAAAAGGAGATAAAATTAAAAATATGGCAACTAGATATACTTTACTGGGGTTCACAATAAGGCAGCTCTTCTCGGCTTAGAGGGAGATATAGGTTTAGTGGGGATGATCCCTGACAAAAATGCATGGAATACTGCCTTTTTACTTACACCTTTGAAATTTGGCACAGAAGTAGAACAGACCAAGACCTTTAGTTCCAGACCTGGAGCCATCCCAATTTTGCGTTTCCATGGCAACCTGGGGGTTTCCAAAATACATCATTTTTAAGCCTATTTATGTTGAACCCAGTGATTGGCAGCCTAGCATGCTGTCACTAAATCAATCCGCCAAAAAGAGGCAAAGATCAATGTAAGCTGGAGAGGAGTGTAAATTTGCACCAATAACCTGGAGAGGAGTGTAAATTTGCACCAGTAACCTGGAGAGGAGTGTAAATTTGCACCAATAACTTGTAGAGGAGTGTAAATTTGCACCAATAACCTGGAGAGGAGTGTAACTTTGTGCCAATAACCTGGAGAGGAGTGTAACTTTGTGCCAATAACCTGTAGAGGAGTGTAAATTTGCACCAATAACCTGTAGAGGAGTGTAACTTTGTGCCAATAACCTGTAGAGGAGTGTAAATTTGCACCAATAACCTGGAGAGGAGTGTAACTTTGCACCAATAACCTGTAAAGGAGTGTAACTTTGTGCCAATAACCTGTAGAGGAGTGTAAATTTGCACCAATAACCTGTAGAGGAGTGTAACTTTGTGCCAATAACCTGTAGAGGAGTGTAAATTTGCACCAATAACCTGTAGAGGAGTGTAACTTTGTGCCAATAACCTGTAGAGGAGTGTAAATATGCACCAATAACCTGTAGAGGAGTGTAAATTTGCACCAATAACCTGGAGAGGAGTGTAACTTTGTGCCAATAACCTGTAGAGGAGTGTAAATTTGCACCAATAACCTGTAGAGGAGTGTAAATTTGCACCAATAACTTGTAGAGGAGTGTAAATTTGCACCAATAACCTGTAGAGGAGTGTAACTTTGTGCCAATAACCTGTAGAGGAGTGTAAATATGCACCAATAACCTGTAAAGGAGTGTAACTTTGTGCCAATAACCTGTAGAGGAGTGTAAATTTGTGCCAATAACCTGGAGAGGAGTGTAACTTTGTGCCAATAACCTGTAGAGGAGTGTAAATTTGCACCAATAACCTGTAAAGGAGTGTAACTTTGTGCCAATAACCTGTAGAGGAGTGTAAATTTGTGCCAATAACCTGTAGAGGAGTGTAAATTTGTGCCAATAACCTGTAGAGGAGTGTAAATTTGCACCAATAACCTGGAGAGGAGTGTAAATTTGCACCGATAAAAGAGGATTGTAAATTTGCACCAATAACCTGTAGAGGAGTGTAAATTTGCACCAATAACCTGGAGGAGTAGTGTAAATTTACACCAGTAACCTGGAGAGGAGTGTAAATTTGCACCAATAACCTGTAGAGGAGTGTAACTTTGTGCCAATAACCTGTAGAGGAGTGTAAATTTGCACCAATAACCATGTTGAGGAGTGTAACTTTGTGCCAATAATCTGTAGAGGAGTGTAAATTTGCACCAATAACCTGTAGAGGAGTGTAAATTTGTGCCAATAACCTGTAGAGGAGTGTAAATTTGCACCAATAACCTGGAGAGGAGTGTAACTTTGTGCCAATAACCTGTAGAGGAGTGTAAATTTGCAGCAATAACCTGGAGAGGAGTGTAAATTTGCACCAATAACCTGGAGAGGAGTGTAAATTTGCACCAATAACCTGGAGAGGAGTGTAAATTTGCACCAATAACCTGGAGAGGAGTGTAAATTTGCACCAGTAACCTGGAGAGGAGTGTAAATTTGCACCAATAACCTGGAGAGGAGTGTAAATTTGCACCAATAACCTGGAGAGGAGTGTAAATTTGCACCAATAACCTGGAGAGGAGTGTAAATTTGCACCAATAACGTGACGGTATGAAGTTCAGGAGAGGCATTCCCCTTTCGCACCCCACTGTGTTATTATTAGGATTGTTTTATATTGACTCGAGTATTTTCCCTGCCAGTCCATATTTTTCTTAAAATGTGCTTGACGGGTGAATAAGAGGGTCAATGCAAAAACAAAAATTAAGATTGTTCATTGAGTCTTCCTGTTTAAAATTCTTAAAGAATCTGTCTCGCACATGAGATGGTAAGTTGTTTGATAATATTTTTGCCCAAAAGCAAAATATGATCAGAAGAAACAACAACAATGACTTCGACTGCTCTACAACATCTAGATTAATTTTTATTTCAAATTATCATGTTATATTGTCTTATGTTTTGTCATAATTATATATGTTATGATAATTGCTTATTATTAGTTTGTCACAATAATAATCGCTCACAGCGAGCCTGGACAAACTTTGGGGTTAAAAAAATTGACCAAGAAAACGGTTAGCGCAGTGATTTAGAGGAATATCAGACGAACACTTCGATGTATCAAATGAAAAAATCTGTTGGAATTTTTCGAGATATTTGAGTTTTAATTTTTTTTTTTATCACACCCTATTCTTAGCATGGAATTTCCATCAAAAAATGCTCAGAATTACTTATTTTTCCTGTTATGTAATATCTAAGATAAAATTCATAATTCAAAAGTAAAAATATGCAGTCATAGTCTCTGCAGAAAGTATGTACCACTGCATCCAGTCTGGCGGGGTGTGATAAACCTATAACAGCTAACATTACTGGCTGAAGGCCTGAGAAAATGTTTGCAATACCAAGTTGTGATAGTTACATAATTCTGGTGGATAATTTTAGCAAATTCAGTCTCATTATCTCATTGTAACAGGCTTTGTTGAGTTTTTGGTGCTTTTTATCACAAATTTTGTCATTGTGAAACAAGCATTCCATAACTATGTAAAAGGATACACTATGTTGGGTAAATTATCGGACAACGCATGCATAGAATGTTTGTAAGTATCTGCTTCACTATGAAGCTGGATCCCCTGATATTACATGAAAAGTCTTTGCAATTGGCCAATATACAAAAATAATAATAAAAGCTATAAATAAACAGTAATATTCATGCCTAATGTCTTTTGAGTACTTAAAATGGATGTTGGGTGTTTAATGTTGATGTTGGTTATCTGACATCCAAAATCAATCAGTCTTTAATTGTATAGAACAAGAAAATAGCATAAATTCAGTAAATTAGGCGAAAAAGTAGTTAATACGAACATGTACAACTATTACACATTAAGACTGTAATGTCAAAGTATTTTACACCATACTTGACAAAATGCTTCAAAACATTCTGTCTATGCATTTTCTGATGATTCACTCAACATTGGCTGCACTTTACATGGTTGCAAAAGTACTTGTTTCAAAGTAGTGAAGTTCCTTATAAAACACACAAAAAGTCAATAAAACACCATAGAGTTCAAAAGTGAGGTTGATTCTACAGTTATTCACCAGAATGATGAAACTGAGGACAAGCTGGCAAACAAACATTTTTTATTAATTTTCTCCGAAAAGTTTACTGTTATAGGTTTATCACACTCTGTCAGTCTGGATGAAGTGGTATGTACTTGCTCTTGTGGCAATGACAGCATATTTCTTCTTCTGAATAACAACTTTTATCTTTGGTATTACACAACAGGAAAGATCGGCAATTTTGATCACTTTTTGACGGAGATTCCATGCTAAGAATAGGGTGTGATAAATAAAAAATCTAAAACTCAGATATCTAAAAAAATTCCCAACAGATTTTTTAGTTTGATACATCAAAATGTTTGTCTGACCTTCCTCTACATCACTGCGCTAACCGTTTTCTTGGTCAATTTTTTTAACCCCAAAGTTTGTCCAGGCTCGCTGTGCGCTCTAATTGAAATTTTAAAACCATTGGGCCACTGGGGAACATAATGCTATAATCTCTGACATGTGTCAGACTCCGAAGGCTACTCAAGCTTTAACTTTGATTTCTTTGCTTATATCAGTTATGCAGAGACTATTCCAGATCTAATTTTCACGTCAGATCTCCCAGAAACACTCACAACGGCATTGGGTGTCGCATTGGTCCTCTCCTGGCATCCAAACATTTTGCGAACCTCTCTTCTGAAGCCAGTGCCAGTCAAGCAGTATATGAAGAAGTTTATGCAGTGGTTCATGTTGACAAGTACCGCAGCAAAGGCGAAAAGAAGATAATTTTTGGGGTTGCTAAGCCCATACATGATGTTTATATAACTACTTACGCAGTATGGAGCAGTGAAGATGATGAAGCAAACGGAAATACCAAGCAGCATTATCGTCATGCCTCGGACATCCGACTGGTTTGAGTCCCTTGTTGTTTCTTGTCTCATCCTGCTTGACATTACCAGTTTGTATATGATGCAGATGTTGGCAACTATCATGAGGACAAATGGTATGACACAGTAGAATGCCAGGTCAAACCATGGGAAAAAATTAGCGGCATAATACGGTATATTCTTTTGGGACACGGAACAATAGTAATTTATCACATTACCAAATTCATCAGTAATTTCAGTCGCAGACATAACAAATAGCAAAGGAACGTATAAGGCATAGATGAAAGTGAATAGGGCACCCACGGCAACTTTAGCACGTTTGATGGTGGTTAATGAAGACGCTTTATGAGGGAACATTATCCCAATAAACCGTTCGAGGACTATTAGTAATAGAACCCAAACTGCATAGGTTTTCCCTGCAAAGAATATATAACCGTGCACCTTACATTGTGGGTCTGTTGCATATGCAGCACTCGTACCACCTAACTCCAACATTATTTCTGGGATAGTAGTTACCAGGGAAACAAAAGTATCAGCGATAGCGAGTATACGAAATAAAAATGATGTTACTGATCCTTTCATACCCTTACGAGAAAACACAATAAGCGTCATAGTATTACCAAATAATGCAATAATTAGCTGCACAATAGCATAATATTTCAATAAGTAACCAGCAATTTTGAATTCAATAGGTGTATTATTTATAACAATTCCCTTTTCTGTGGACAAGCCATCAGTGACAGTCGATGGCCAAGGGTCATCCATTATAGAAATGCTGAAAAGAATCAGAATGAAGAAGTCAATATTAAATGAGCAAATATGTGGAAAATTATGTTATCAGTAGACTGTTGATAATACATGCGGAAATACGTGCTCAGGTAAAACTCCCACCCGCCCGCTTCACCAGGTCGGACATTTTTTTAGAATTTTCGACTGGGAGACCAACAAACCTTCATTTTGCGCCATGATGCACCACATCTATAGATAAGCTGAAGATCCAAAAGATATATTTAACAATATGCTTGCAAACTTATATATAATATATTATTCATTGCACTCATATGTAAAAATGTACAGGGGTAATACATTATACTATTTAAATAGTTGTATATATACTTTTGGAAAATCAAAAAGTGGACATAAAGTCCAACATTGTCTCCATCTCACAGAGTCTGTAAATTTGTTTTCAATGTCCTCTCTTTGCAGGAAACCAGTTCTCTTACGATATTGGCACGATCTTTCTCTGTTAACGAAATTACAAAGTTCATGTCCATAGTTCTTAAAAAGGCCATATTTACACCAATCAGGCCATTGTTTACTAAACTTAAATTGCTTATGAAATTTATTTTTTAGTTGTCACTGCCTAGCATAGAAAAACTCATCAGCTGCCATCTTTGGTATATTTGGTGCTGGACAGGCTTAAGCTTGTACCTACTTCATCAGTTCAGGGAGGAGAGACGATCTAGTAGTGAAGGGAAGATTCCATAGCCGACGAATTGCTTTCCTCCATGTTACAAAGAAAGCATTTACATCAGAGTCTGTTATTTTCTAAGCCTCACATCACAGAAGCTACATACAACACTGGTAATTGAACAACCGATATGCATCACCAAACAACAGAATGTGTAAAACTTGAAACCAGTTCCATTGATGGATGTATTGTGTAGTTTACAGTATTTAGGCCAGCCATAATTGATATTCAGCTTCTCATATCTTCTCGAGACACTTTTTCTATGGTCAGTAGGTGTAACGAAAAAAAAAAAGGTGAAATTTATCTCAATTTTTTATAATGTCAATTTGATAAAAATTCTCGTTATGCTCCAGTCGAGAAGCTAAAAATTAAAAAAAGTCTGGCCTTATTTGACAGGATTGAGTGATCAATATCAACGGGAATACCAATAGAATTTTTAGACCCCAAGGGTGCTAATCGAGGATAATGCCTTTAGTGAATCTTTCTTCAGTTTAGTCTTTCTTTCCTGTGAATGAAATCAAGCCATGATCCTCTCATTAATATTTAGGCCACACATAATTGATCTTTAGCTTCTCGGATTCGTCTCAAGGCACTTTTTCTAGGGTCGGTCGGTAGGACAAAAAAAAGGTGAAAAAAAAAATTTTATAATGTCAAAAAAAAAAAAAATTTTTTCAATTTTTTTTTTCCATCGGCAGGAAATCTATTGTGTCGGCGGGTCCGCGAAGCTAAGAATAAATTATGTGTGGCCTTACAGCAAATAAAACAGCATTGGTCTCATCAAATTGACTGTTATTCTTCTTCTTTCTTTAAGGTATAATTATGTGTCATCTAAGTCAAAATAATACACTTTCTACTACTATTTATTATCTCTTGTATATATTAACTTATTGCCTACTGTGATTGTATGAATGTGTGTGTGAATGTGCTCAAATCCACTGAAAGTCTCTGTTTGTAACATTATGAATGGACGAATAAAAGTATATTCTATTCTATTCTATTCTATTCTATTCTATTAAGGTGCAGTCCTCTTTCAGAGTATTACGCACCGGTATTATTGAAACAAACGGTTTGATAATGATAGATCCTCAACATCAACAAGGTCAAGTCTCTGCACTTAAAATGGCTGTAATCCGCCATTGTCTCTCCACCGCGACATCATCATCTTTCAGAGTTTTTAAAATCGAGTTCAAATTGATAACGGGAAGCCTCAAACCATTTCATTTGACATAGTGCCAGTGGTGTCCCTATGGGGGGGTATGTTCCCCCCCCAAGGTGCCGCCCCATATGTTTTCAACCTTGGCTAAAATATTCAATTAGTACTGCATGTGGGAGTCTCTCCTGAAAATCGTGTGCCCCACTCCCAGGTGCCCCACGCCAGAGATCGCCTAGTTATGCCACTATAGAGTGTGTCAATTTTTAATTTTTATGCAAATTCAAATATAGCATTAGTGCCTAAAATGTGCGTTTTGACCTGGAGAATCCAAATCGGTTCTCGAAATGGCAATATGACAATTCTTACCTACTTCAATTTTGGTTCAAAGTTTCAATGTTTTTTTCGTTTTCGACTATTTTCACCAATCTTTACATCTTTGTCAGTATTTACATCCAACATTCTAATTGACATGGTTGGAAAGCTCACAAAAAGAGCTTAATTTTGCCTACCAACATCAATGAAAATTCAATTAGCATCCTTTATGACAAATACTGACAAAGTTATAGAGAACCGCGCCATGTTCGAAAACTACAAAAACATTAAAAACTTTGAATCAAAATTGAAGTAGGTAAAAATTGTCGTATCGCCATTTCGAGAACAGATTTGGATTCCCAAGGTCAAAACGCACATTTTAGGTACTAGTGCTTTTAGAAATTGCAAAAAAATTAAAAATTGACGCACCCTAATGCCACTACATCACTCACAATTTAGTTTTCGTATTGTGGAACCATTTCTTCAATGTTGCAAACATAGCAAGTGCAAATATTGACTTACCTGTTATTTATCAGCCAATAAATGAATATTTATATTGCTTCTTCTCCAATCAAAAATATATATCTAAAAGTTTGAAATGAAATATTGAATTCTCCTCCTCAAATATGTAGGCCATAGAAATCTGCAAATCCACCCAAGCCAGGCCCTTATATAGCTTTTTAAAAACAATTATAATACTATCAACTGAATTCTGATAGGCTCCTGGTATTGAAAACAAATCCTAATGGCTGATATTGTTAATACATGCATGCATTGCTTACTGAGACAGCAGACAAACGGTAGACATTGCAATTCCAAACCTCAGTTCACTGGGTCTCTCTGTCTTTGGACCTCCTTAGTTTTTCTACTCGACTTCTTCTCAATTAAGATAAGCCTCTCCTTTCCATTTATTACACACCATTAACGTTAAAGATGCAAGTATATGAAACATTATTGGTATTAACTTGATTAAAAATAAGAGTGCAGACCATCTTTTGCTTCAGAAGAACTTTGACTGGATGCAGTGAAGCACAAGTTATGGTGTTCAGACAATTGCTCCTTAATATGCAGAAGCAATAATCATATCATCGACGACATTATGTCACCAAAGTTGTATGTACACATGTGTAGATAGATAGATAGATAGATAGATAGATAGATAGATAGATATGGTAAGTGCAACCCTTTAAGCCCAGTTCTGAGCACTCACAAGGTTTGATCAATGAGATGGGAGAGAGAGCATGAGTCCTTAACATGTTACAAATTTACTCCATGTGAACCACTCCATGTGAACTTCTGCAATGAAATGTGCTCATTAGCTCAGTCAGTAAAGCACTCACCTCACAAGCGAGGGACCAGGGTTCTATCCCCAGGCTGGCCATCATATCATTCTAATGCATTGTCGTTCGCATCAGACATTAATTGGAGGTGGCGTGGGCCCAGCTGTAGATAAGTCTCTGGTTACCCACGTTAAATAATGTCTACGTTTACCTTTACCTTTACCTCACACTGGTAAGAACAAATAGTTTGCCCCGATAAGTATGTTTGTGTGCGCACTTTTTTGTGTCACCTGGACCTAGTTAGGCAACACGGTTGCATCCGTTTGTCGATATAAGCGGAAAACCCATATGTACGGAGCCTTTGAAGGTTGATGCAAGGAAATAATATATTGAAAATAACACCAAAAAAATCATATCTCAAGAACTATTGGTCATAGAGACAAAAACTGTTTTGTTCACTCTTTTCTCAAAAGTTTCTTATCCCTGCTAACATGCTCCAACTGAATAAACCATCATGAACAATAATTATTACACATGAAAACAGATCAATCAGTTGTTATTCACACTTAGTCACTAAGCCTAATTTGTTACTAGCAGTTGATATTAATACTTGAGCTGTGGTCTCAAATGCTCACAGGGAATGACCAGATAGTGACGTCAGTATTGAGATACTGACATCATCTCTGCATATATTCACATGAAACATGGCACACTAATATGAGATCTGTAATAACTTTGCTAAATGCATTAGACAATTCTATTCCATATCATTGGCAGTCCATTCTGGAATTTTTCTTGAAAAAAAAAATGCTAGAAACCGTGAGAAGTGCTTAACTGTACATTCATTTTTCATTTTATAGGAGAACGCCCAATTGCAAATGTAAAGCCATAAAAAAATACTGTGTTTTACAAGAATTTTCAGCCAGATCTTCACTAGTTATAACTTTTGAGTAACGAAGAAAAAATAATAAACAGGATTTTATTTATTAGTAACTTATTTATTCACAATAACTTAAATCATATGTACACAGTTGTCTTGAGTATGACAGAAGAATATGGGAATATAGGAAGCTGATATATGGTCTGAACTGATTGTCCATCAATAATATTGCAATAAAGAATAAATAAAGTAAATGAAATTGCAATCAAATGACCTTTTGAGTGCAATTGAGAGCCGATACCTTAAAAATTTACAAACTATTGTAAAATTATATATTGATTAATATGGATTTAAAAAATAAATGGGAAAAATATAAGCAAATAGGTCATACAAATATCTATGTATTTTAGACAATATTTTAGATCAATGTATTCTTCTTAAAATTTAGTGCTAATTGGGTAACACTGCAAAAATTCACATGAATTGAGAATTCATTCAAAAGACAATATATACAGCAGAATTCTCAACAAGTTAAACAACGTTATAATGAATCAATTCTTGCCAATTTTCCAAATTAGAATGGACAAATCCAAGGCTGAATCGCAACATAATCTTTTGTAGTTACGAAAGTTTTAGCTCCGAATGTTCCATAGCTACATTTATTTAACATTAAGCAATATTTCAATAAATAGACCTCACATTAGAGATCTTCATGAATTGGTTTCCTGTATTTTATTGGAAGCCGATTCATAGATCATTTAAAAGCAGTTTTAATTTCTAGTACAGCATACAAAGTAACTCATTGTTGGGTGACTAGAAGGAAGTAATTATTAATGACACAATATGCACATCGCTAAGTTTTTTATACATAAAAAGTACACATTCAATACGATTCAATTTATATTGACGATGACTAATAATATATCTCACATTCTGAAATCAATTATATAAATTATACATTTGTAAAGTTGTAAAAGGTACCAAAACCTGTTGGAAAGATAAACTAGTGGTATAACTGCTATACAATTAGGTAATACGTATACATATATATGTGATGACTGTTGTAGAAAGTTACAGTAAAAGTGATGCTATTAATAAATTTAAAGCATATAAAGAACTATTGTAAAAAGTAAAAATGATTTACAGTGATGGAATATTTGTATTGTGGGGATGCTTAGTTGAGAGACCAAGCCATAACAAATTATTAGCCAGTTCGAAAAATATTTACAAATCACATTGACAATAAACATTTACTATACTAAAGACTCACTATCTACAATTCAAAATCTTTATATTCTTTAGAAAAGACAATGAAATTGTATTTGTTGCAATTGACATGTAGATTTGTGATTTAAAATTTTGGCATATGTATAGAAAAAGTGTCAAAATTAGCAGATTTTACCACACTTTAGTAACCACTGGTTGATGAGATCGGTCACAATGTAAAAAAAATTGGCACAAGTTTCCAGATCATTTTTGATCACCTTATAAAATTGGCACTTGATTCATATGTCACCATATAAGTGTCTCTAAAACTTATATAATACACTTGGTATGATGTTTGACCAAAAAGTAAAGCAATTTTGTTCGGCTTGAAGCGAACAAATATTTGGTCAGTATTACAAATTGGCACAACTTATATATTTCACATGGAGCGTAACCTCATTGAACTTGTATCATCGCACAGTCAGCAAAATTGTTTGGGCCTACATTTCGGAATCAGTATTTAGAGAAAATCAGTAAAATTTGAATGTGGAACTATATCATGAACCGTGCATAAAATACATTTACAGTGAAAAGTGTTTTCCTTTACGGATTTTCAAAAAAAATACATTCCGACCCACTGACCTCAGTACCAAATATGTAAAAGTTTTTGATGACACCATGACTTAAAAAATGAAAATTAAAGCTTTCTTTCAACCCTTGATATACCTGTAAAGCATTGACTCAGAAAAGGTAAAAGTACACAATTCGCATATTTATGAATAAATATTTGTCAGCTTTGGATTGTTTTTATGTAAATAAGCACAAATTCTGTTCGATGTGGTGGTGATTGGTTATGATAGTATAAGAGCTGATTTGTACTTTTGACGAGGTGGTTTAAAGTTCAAGAGTATTTTAGAAACCAATTTATACATCTGGCCACCATTTCTTGATTATTTGATACAATTTGATATATAAAACATTAACTCATAAAGGAGACGGTAATATGATATGAGAATAATTTTCACAAACTACAATATACCCAGCAGAAAACTCATATGAAAAAAGTCTAGGTATATTCTCGTACATTAATTTCATTAATCTATAGACTAATGAACAACATTGAACGCAATAGTGTACATTTTTCCAAACTTCAATGTCATTCATATAATGCCATTAGAATGGGTTGCTTACTCAACGAATAAGCTCATAGAAGTATTAATTCAATTATTAGCATATAAATAGTCATACATTGTAAAAATAAAACAGTTATAATCAATGCATTTCAATAATCTCAATGAATTGTTCATCATTTAAACAATTATTACAATAAAACAGGTCGCGCGCTGTAAAAGTGGAAGCTCGCAAATTGAAAAACAAAACATTAAAGACATTAACAACAAATATAATACTATAAGATAGGTAGAGGAGTGAAATTATCTAGTTCCTTCAGTAATTGGTCCATTTGGATATTAAGACCATTGACCTCGGAGTCCAAGTACTGCATCCGACTTCGCTGGATGTCTATTTGGGCGAAAAGTTCTGAAAAGGAATGGTGAAATTGTTATCTTTTAAAGCAGTTTGTTAACTTGAATAACTTTAAAAAAAATTAAACTATAGTACTATATGCCAAGAGGATTTTTAAAATGTGACATCGATTTTTTTCCTGATTTGCTAGCCTGTACTGGATTGGGTCTGATTTTTGCATATGTCAGTAAAGAATTGTATGATTGTAGCAATCCTTAATTTTAATAATACATTGTAGGCCTATTATTATCATATTTGATTTTATCTGTCAGTAAAGTGATAGTTCCTGTCTTCATGTGTTCAGTTGTATCGATGAAACAACATAACATATTTACTTTAAATTTTTAGCCGATATGAAAATATGAAAATGTTCATATTGGTTTGTGCAGTGCGGCCTGTAGATACGTGAAACGCATGATATTGTGCCATTGCATTAATGCTAAACATCCTTAACCAAACTGCTTCTGCAAGCATGAATTCTCATCCGATGAGAGGAAAACATATCTCACATGCCTCACATATCGGCCTTTATGACCCATTATGTTTTTCTCTCATCGGATGAGAACTTTTGCTTCCACAAGCAGTTTGGCTGAGGATGTTTAGCAGTGATACAATGGCACAAAGTCATGTGTTTCACTTATTTACAGGCGGCACTGTATTACTTTTATAGATGTAAATATCATAATCTATAAATTGGTAATAATGTTGTGCATCGACATTGAGATCCTGATTAAATTTTAGTAATTAAAAACAAAAATAACATCATTTTTCAAGATAACTTTGAAAATATGTACTTAAGAAAAGCTGAAGTGCTTTATTTATGTTAAGTTGAATGTATATATTTCATACCTTCAATAGCTTTTATGCCACCAATATCTTTATCCAGTCGTGAAGTGACCTGTTTCAAGTCGGATTGACCTGTTAATAGGTCATTGTAGTTCTGACCGGACAATCCGAGACCTGTGCTGGCTTGAGCAGTGACATTGGCTAAAATTACTGTACTCCCTTGCTGGATCTGAAATTTTAAATCATACATATAGTAATGTGTATGGAGCCGTGAACAGGACATGAGAAAAAAAAAACACTTCTCTTTTATTCACAATTAGGCATCTTGCTTATTCAACATAGCTTTTCTGATTCTTGAATATACGATATATTGTCTTGAATATGAGCTAATATGTTGAATAAATGAGGTTGTATGTTGAACTAATGAAGGTTTTTCTTGAATAAATGAGATAGCTGTGTTGTATAAATGAGATACTTTCTAAAATAGACGAGAGAGCTATATTGAATAAATGAATGAATCCCGCTGATCATGTTTTTCACTCGTTCTCACTCGAAAAATGCCCGCCGGACATCCAAAAATTGAGAAAAACTGTGGCTCTTTCCCAGCGGCTTGAAAAAAAAGTTTCAAGAAGCTGAATATTTTTTGACATCCACGGCGGAGTTCCCCCCATTTCTAGGAACCCACAAATTTACAAAAAAACGTCGGCGGTATGTCAACAATTGTAAGTGGGATGACACAAATTATCAACAAATCATCCAAATTTCCAGGAAATCCTATAGCTCGCCGATGCCTAAACTTCTCCGTAACGCCCTGTGAGATGGAAGCATAAGATGACTCAAACTTTCAAATTTTACAGTGTTGGGGAGAGTGGGGCACAGTGAGACACTTTTTTTATTTTCAAGTGTTCCAAAATTTTGGCAATTAACAGTAAAATGAGTTCAGGCCCACATTATAGATACTGAAGTTGGGTATATTGTCCAGTAGCTTCAGGTTCCTAACTTTCAAAGGTTTGGAGAAACTTTGAGTTACATCAATGCCGGATTAGTGATGTGAGACAGGAGGCAGGGCTCAGTGAGACAGGGCATCTGAGGCCATACCTGCTGACCTTCTGGACCTGCTGAATTGTTCTATCGATCGTTACTGCAAAAACTACTATATTCTAATAAAAGCAGACGACCAGGTCCCTACGGTTGGCTCTTGCAATGGTGCCTCGGATGGGATTTGAGCCAGGGTCCCAGAAATTAGCAGGTTAATAGCCTATCATATTACCATGTGCTTGCCAACTGGCCACATAAAGCATACTTGTAAAATAACTGCTTCAAATTACTTCTATTTTAAAACCTGGGAAGAAATAGCCTTGGGCATGTTGTAACTTTATAGCAGAGCAGCTGCTTTTAAGTTATTATAGTAATGCTAAATCAATGGCATAAAGTCAGTTTGAGTCAATTTTGATTTCTTCCTGAATATGTAAATATATTACTATATTACTAGCTAATGTACATTTATTGCATTTTGTATAATTAATCAATGCAAATGGGTAAAAAAAAGCATAAAAACTAAATGTACTGCTGCTCTAAGTGCTCTTAGATGAATATGTCTGGAGGACCCAGACTAATACATCACAAACTTTTACATTTTGCTTCTTACTATCCATCAGAGAAGCCATAAAGGAATGAAACAGTATGTCAAGCCATAAAATGTGTATGCTCCTGTCTCGTTTATCATTAAGTATGTTGCCTAAAATATTTTTATGGTTAGTATGTCATATAGACATTGATGTAAGGGGGATATCATACAGAAATCATACAAATAATGTCCGAATAACGTACAAATATGACTTGGAAAAGGGCGGTGAGTCATAACTAATGTTATTATGAAACATGATACTGATCAAACACCGATCAAACCTGGATCAATAAACACAGAAAGCTCCTGTCATTAATAGCAATATCTATTTATTTCTACTCGACTGCATTGTAATGATTGTTGGTGCTGCACAAATACGCGCAAACACTCTCCTTTCAAAAGAAACATTAAAGGCATTGAAAGAGTAGCCGTACTAAATATTCGTAATAAGCTTAGAAATGTTGCAAAATGGGGAGCAATAGTTTGGTAATGGTGCATAAAATGAGCAAATTTAGTAGTAGAAATGATAACCCATATGTGCGGCAGGCCAGAGCAAAGTTACATGTCATAAAATCAAATCAAATATTTCAATTCAACAATTTGGTTTTGACTGTTGTCGAAAACTATCATAATATATTCTCATAACAAGGAAAATGAAGAAGAGACAAAACTATACGCTCCCCAAATAGGCCTACACTAGTGCTCATAAATATGGAATACTTTTTTTATAGTACTTATAAAGTAGCAAACAAATGTTGGTGTTTGAATGTTAGCAAGATCTGGGCTTTCCCAAGAACTCTCAGTAATCCTACATACACGCCCCGAATACAATATTTTACCCTATTCCTGTTGAAACTCTTACATCAGTTTCTAACATGGACATGTTTGTCCATTTGATTGCAATTGTGTGGTCATTGGAAGTAAACTGCTCAGTGCTCACACTTAAAAACGCACACTTTCCAAAAGGTTAAAAATAGTACTTCCTCTTAAAGTATCAAGATGAAAGTTTGAACACTTCTAGCAGTTGCCATCAGGTAGATTCATGAAAATTTACAAATCTCTAAGTGCATTACTTTTGTGTTAAATTAAATTGTCGTGGTTACTGTCGGAAATGCAAGCCAAAATGCACTTCAACACAAAATGCACCAATGGAAACATTGGTTTTGTGGCATACTGGATAGGATTAATCTTGTGAAATATCCACATGACAGGCACAGGACATCCAAAAACTGCCCCACAGAAGTTTTTGAAAAAAAAAGCAGATTTTGAATTGAAAACTCAAAATGTACGACTCAGCATCTGGAAATGAAGAATGTGAACCAAAACTATTAAATTACGTGGCTTTTTGCTTACTCAGGATAGAAACACATACACAGACAATCATTCCATATCAATACTCTCAAAAATCTGAATAAAACATCTTTTTTTGAAGATTTTTACAAAAGTCTCCTGTAGGGGGCGGGTCAGCATTGACACTTAAATTTTATTAATTTCATCCTCTTTAATTGTGGTTTGGTCAAATATCCCTTTTCCCCAATCCATCAAGCAAGTAAAAATGTAAACTTTCCTGGCTTATCAAAAAATATTGTGGAAGGAACAGCTTAGTTGTTGAAATCAATGATCAGAGGATATTGAAATTTTGTGACTTGCGTTTTTGACAGTAACCACGACGAATTAATTTGACACAAAAGTACTGCACTTAGAGATTTGAAAATTTTTGTGAATATACCTGATGGCAACTTCTAGAAATGTGCAAACTTTCATCTTGATACTTTAAGAGAAAGTATTATTTTTAACCTTTTTGGAAGTGTGCGTTTTTAAGCGTGAGCAGTTTAATTACTTGAATTGGACCATCATGTGGTCAAACAGAAGTTGCCAAAGCAACCAGTTTTAGTGACAATGCTGATGGATTATACTTATGAGAATGGATGGATAATTGGGGCTTTACGTCCTGTATTTATGCACTTGGTAGGCTAATTAGGACAAGAGGAGGACACGGCAATGAGGCAAAGGATGATCCCATATTTATGAGCAAGTGTACATTCTTTGAAGTAATACTAACCACTTTAGCGTTCTCCACCAAACTAGCCATTCTTTTGACGGCATCTCCAGCGGCTGCCATCCGCACTTTCTTCTCGTTGATGTTAGCTTCCAGCGTCGTCATATATCTGTCCGTGTCCTTTATGGCATTTACTACTAATCCAGATTGAGTGTTAGCGTTCTGAGCTTTGAGGTTTACCTGCGATAAAAATGTGAAAACAATTTATAAGAGAAGAATTTAGTTGAGAGAGACTTCCATGAGTATGTTATAAATATACCTTTAGAGTTATTCACTCTGTCAATTTATTTAATTACAAAGTTTGCAGTGGATGTTGCCATGCAAAACAGTTGGTTTTCACAGCTCAAAATCATCATCATGGGGCAGTCTAAGCATAGTGGGATAATGCATATTAAAAAGATTCAGATTAGGGGCATAAGTTTTATTTTGAGAATAGCTTTTGGGAGTTAGAATGAAGACGAAAACGTTTGCAATCAGTAACATCAGATTCTGCATTATCAACTTTCAGGCATTTGATGAATAAATCAATTATATCAAATAAATTTTATTATCAATCAAAAGGTCTTAAAAAGGATTTGAATCCAGACTTACCCCATCAACAACAGAAGCAATAGAGGAATTGGAACCAATGAAAGAATTCATGTTGCCTAGCAACTGCCCACTTTTGCTTCTTGTGACATTCAAGTTGTACATGACTGCTTTTACTTGTTCCAGGGTTCGTTGAGATGTCTCCCTGAAGAAGAAAAAGATTGAGGTCAGATCATTTTATTATAATAATCAAAATTTTCCATTTTGTGTTTTTATTACTGGACTTGCCTTAATATTTGTTAATTGCCTCACATACAGTACAACCCAAAATAAAGTATGACTACCCTAGTAGGAAAGCAGAATAGAGAATAGAGTATCTAATATTGGATAAGGTTGTGGTGAGAAGTCAAAGGTAGTTGTAGGCAGATTTGGGGTGGAGAGAAGGTAAACAGAGGACTTCTGACAGAAAATGTTCTTACTTTATTTTGGTCTTAAGTACTGGACATGCAGTAATTTTAATTGTTTGGGAAGAGTGATTGTGAGTAATCAGTTATTGAAACATATATGTGTGACAGTTTAAATTAAATTATGAAAGCAAAAATAATGGGAAATTGTATAATTATGTATTGTTATGTATAATTACCTATTGTTGTAGAACTAGGCCAAGCTTTTGTTGAGAAATTGAGGTGAAAGAGTTTAGCTATAGAACACTCATCCAGAGAAGTGAAAACAATCAGTACAGGTAAGAAAATATCAATTGAAAGTTCATGACAGGACATTTATTAATTATAATTAATTAAATTTTGGGATGGTGGGAATGACTGGTGAAGGTGATATGAGGTGGTGCTTGCTGTTAGAAATCTTTATGGAAGCCGAGGCATGTTTCTTGGGGGGAGATAAGCTGAGATAATATGTTGAGATAGGTCATGAAAATTGTACTGAGTATCCAATTACAAGTCACAGATATTTGTTGATTATTATACATGTACCTCCACCATGAAAACAGAGCTCTCGTTTGCCGAGCGCAAGTCACATGTCAGTCATAATTTTACTATATTGCCCTGCAAGAGTTCTTCACAAAAAATAAAAAAAATCGAAAAGGGTATCATAAGTAAAAACCAATGCCCTGCAATAGGCCAGGAAAAAATAATAAAATAACAATTTAAAAAATGAAGGCATTAGCGAAAACTATTGTCCTGAAATTGTCCACAAAACAAAAAAAAAGCTCAGCTATGGATAAGTCATGCTATGAAAAACCAATAGACAGTTACATTGAGCCTCTTTTAGAAATGTGTACTGCATATCCTTCCACAGTGAAATTAATCACAACAGAGATTAGAAAAGTTTACTTACAGTACACTTGTGGCTTCATTACTGGCCTCTATAACAACGGCTTGCGCTTTGGAAGCTCTGGAGAATGTTGCATCCACAACTCCTTTCGTTAAAGAGAAACTTTTAATGTTATCCGTTACGACTTTGAGTTCGGCAAGAGGACGAAGGGTTGTCGTGGTAATGTTTTTGATGAAATTGTTACTCTGGTCGATCATGGTGGTGACGTTCTTCAAGCTGTCAAGATGAACCATAATTCCTTGGAACACTGATGTCGCATTGTTCTTGGTGTCATTTGCTGTTTGCTGAAAGGGAATATGAAGAATAGGATTAATAAGGAGTTTTGTATAACCAGGTGAGGTAGAGTCTCGGGCAGAATCATTTGATCATTCAGACACTTGGAGTATCTCTCTTACGTATCGACAGTCAGAGGCCAGATCATTTTAGTCTGTGATGCTAAAAATGTCACAATCAGGGACCCCAACTCTTGATTGACTTTTCGGATGGAGAATGAGATGAAACGGATGCCATATAAAGTCAAAAGCATTGATTCTTCTTCAAAGTGAAATTTACAATGTAAACTTTACATGCATGAGTGGATGATTTTTGACTGATAGAGTTTGTTTATTTTGCCTGATGCATCTGCATAATATAGGGAATTTTTAAAAACAAGTGCAAGGTCTGTTTTGATCAAATAAAATGGCCTGAATATATGACTTTCTCATCCGCTCTAGTTCAGATAGAATCAATGCTTTTTGCTTAATTTTTTTTAATGAGAGATGAGACGAGTTATTTAACGATGCTGCAACCCTGCTTTGTTTTGATAGTCTATTTTTAATTTGTAATATGAGTGTAACAAATAAGATGGACTTACCAACACAAAATGATATTTAAAATGTTAAAAACTTCTGAAAAAACATAACAATATTTGAACTTACCACATATTTGTTCAGTTTCCCAAGCGCTTCATCAGTGGTCGTCTTAGCAAGAGTAAGATTTGCTTTCGTTACTTGTGCTAAATCCACCATTGCTTGAATTTGATCCCTTTTGTTTATCACTATCGCTTCTGAATTTGTTAAAGTCCCATTAACATTCGATATGAGATCGTTTGTGCCGTTCAGGCTCTTCACAATATTATTCAGTACTCCAGGTGAATTTTGGGCAACTTTCGTAGCATTTTGCAAAACGATATCATTCGTTAGTAGTGCGGGTTTGTCATTTTTCAAGATGACTTTCGCAGAAGTTTCGTCCAGCAACGCAGAATCTAGTTTAGTCTTGGCGAGAGTGACTTTGGATACGAGGGATTGCACCATGTTACTTGTGTTAGAGATGAGATTGGTCGCAAGACTGATACTGGCCCAGGCGTCGTTCCTCGTTTTAGCGTAAAACTGTGGAAAATACATGCAAATAATCTTATTTTCAACATTTTTTTGTGACATGAAAGTTTGTATCAGGGTATAAACCAGCTGCAAAACTAATTTAGGCCACACATAATTGATCTTTAGCTTCTCGGATTCGTCTCAAGGCCTTTTTTCTAGGGTCGGTCGGTAGGACAAAAAAAAAAGGTGAAAAAGGAAATCTACTGTGTTGGCGGGTCTGCGAAGTTAAGAATCAATTATGTGTGGCCTTATTATATATTATACAAAAGTTATGTCAGTTTCGAGAATTACATTGCTAAAAGAATAATCAAAGATTCCCATTAAATGTATTGGTTTGGAAAGGAATTTATCACACAACAAATTGTTTCAAAAGATTCCTACACAGGATATATAAGTAAGAAATTATCTGAAGATGCTTCTGAATATCTTAATTATCAATAAAGGAAAACATGAGAATTCATTATTCACAATATATATGTTTTTTCCCGAAAAAACTACATTACAGCAAAGTTGAAATAAAGGTGCCAATGTTGGTGTAAATTGCATGGAACTTTATGGTAGAAATTATGGTGTCACAGCATTGTGAAGCAACGTCAGGAAACGACGTAAAATGCAACATTGCAGTATTAACATAACAAAGCTTTAACCTCATGTTCACAATGTGGCAACAATTTCTACCATACAATTCTAGGTGACACCAGATGAAGGTCCACACACTAGCAATGTTATTTTAACATTGGGTGTGTCTTGAGTTGCATATATTTTACATTCCAATGTTAATACAAGACCTGGAGGAGATAGAAGCAACAAAATGTACTTACATCATATCGGTCCTTGTAACTTTTAACAAGCGTAGACATCATATTCGGCGTCAAAGATAATCCTCGCAATATAAAGTATCCGGAAAAAGCTTGAGCAGTTGTGACATTGAGATTTGTAGCCTTGTAAGTATTTTCCAACCGGAGGGTTAAGTTTAGTTGGAGTTTTGCTTTGGCCATTAGCTGGAAAGAAAGGTGAGATTGTTCTGAATAAGAAATTGATATATTTTATTGTAGTTTGGTTGAATGAAGGAATATCATAAGAAATCAAATTATGCAAACAAGCCTCTGATACATTTATTCTGGTTCTAAAAAAGGGTCTAAAGGGTGCCAAAGCAACGCTACTTTAATAATTGCCTTCTGGATAAGGTGTTTGACTGCTACATGCATTGTTGTGGGTTCGAACCCCAGTCACAGCATGGAGGAACTGAGCAAATCCTCCTTAAACCATCGCTGCTCTCGACCCAGGTGCAAATGAGTACTTGGCAATAGGCGGTGATGGCATTTGTGGAATGCTTGAGTGCACTAAATATGCTGTACAATGGTGTATATGCTGCCAGGGAGCCGAGAAAGATTCAAGCTTGATCAGGCCTGTCTAGGATATAATTGTAATTGTTGGCCGAGCTCAAAGGAGGATGGCAGACGTTAAACCCAATACATTTTCATTTAATTTTTAAAATAGATGTGCTCTTCCACTGCAGCGCTTTAAATTTCGCGAGTTGTAGATTTTAAAAAAACTTACGTCATCATAACCCGTCTGGATGGCTGTCAAATTATTCAGCATCCCGATGCTCTTATTGACGGAGGCTGCGATGTTGTTCAGATCCTTTTGCGTTCCGTTGATAACAGGAATTACTTGTTCCGCAGTTTTGTTTGCTGAAAAATTGTGTAAAATGGTGCAAATGATTATAGCGAAATTTCATTTCTTTTTCCTAATTTACAATTATGTTTAGAACTTATCTAAAGTAACTCTTAGATTGTAAAAGTGATCTTCATAAACTATTCATGTATATAATCTTAGTAAAAACTGTTTGTGGTACTACAAGTTAGAAAAATCGTCTATATTGTTTGATAGAAACAATGATTCACTGTAAAATTTGAAATTTTGAATCAGCTCAAATGATTGAGCTAGATGGTTGCACAATTTGTTTGAGCTGACATGGCTTGCTGTTTTGAGTTATGATAATCTTTCCGTTGACGTAACTTATAACAACAAGGTATTGTAAAACAGTAAGTTTTTACTGAATATTTTACCCTGTATAAATATATTGTATAAATAAATAAATAAATAAAAAAGCTATGTTAGCTCAAAGGAATTGTGCAACCATCTCACTCAATCATTTTAGCTAGCTCAAAATTCAAATGTTACAGTGTTGTAGTTCCTTGCTGGTGAGATTCTTCTCCTAGAACTCAGTCATGAGAACAACCACACCAGAAGAGATGAATATCAGTCTTGTAATCCGCAATGTCACAGTGTACAATGAACACAACTTTAATGTTTCAATGTTTTGATCTTGCGATTCACGAATTATTCCGAGAAACTACAAATGGAGGATATCTTTTACTTACAATAATTTGTCCACACCGCCATAGCTCTTCGGTACAAGTCTTGGTTATCCAGTCCTGCCTTGTCAATCTTCTTACCCCAATTGTCAAAACATTCTCCACAAATTTTACAAGTTGGATAACGACCTACAATATAGAAAAATAATGTCGATTTATCAAGAGCATTTTGTGATTTTAGACAGAGAATTAACTAGAAATTCATTTGAATAAGTTAGCAAGATTCAGAGTTTGTCGCTCCAGTTTTTATCTGAGTTGGTTATATCACCAAAATCCACAAATTTTGAACAAATTGCATATAATTGGGTTGAATTAAATTTTATAAGGGTTTATATCTTTGCACCTACCTATATATTTCCCTTGAATGAATGTATACTTTTCTGAAAGGTATAAAGGAACAATATTACATCAGGTTAAATTCAAGTTACAAATGTGAAATTTCACAAAAAAAAAAATCAAAGATTACTGTTTTTATCTAAAGAATAATATGTTTTTATCTTGTTTTTAGTCTCTCATAATTCTGTTGAGAATGCGTCATCCCAATTGTTTTTAACCTTGTTTTTATTGTATCTGATGGCGTGAGACTTTAATAAATAAACTATACTATACTATACTATACAAACATCTCATTGTATGCAAGTGATGTTATCTGTGGCGCATCCAGACATGGTAGTCTAGGGGTGCCCTGTGTGTTTCAGTACTCACCGGCCTGCGTCACTGCATATTTTCTTGAAAATTCTGTTTTTCATCTTATTCAAATTGTTATATAGAATAATGCACTACAATTTACACTCCAGAACTTGATCCATGATTTATAATAGGCCCATGATCGGTCAGTATGGCTGGCATAACATAAAACTTGCCAATCTAGCACAAAGTTCCAAATTCTTGTCAATTTCAAGGAATTTCAATTTAGATATGACTGTTTCGTAGCTTCCCTTGAAGCCTTTTCATTGAATTTGTGGCAGTTCAATTTTCGTCATTTAATGAAATTTCATTGTTAGATAAAATAATGGAAATTACAAACCTTTTGTTCCCTTTGCACAAGTATCACATGTCCGACCAATGATCGCTTCCGTTATGCAAGTACACTGTCCTGTCGTTAGGTTACATTTGCCAAAAGTTTGTCCCGTGATGTTCGCTGTTCCAATTGGTGTACATCGACAGGCTAAAAATGGAAAAACATTTATATTGCAATTTACGATATGAACAATTGAATTTATTTTTGACAAACTGACTTTTATTTCTATTTGTTAGAACAACAATGAATAAATTTCTCAAATATTTGTATATTTGGAAGTTCAACTTACGTTCGCATCCAGTAGAATGAATGTTCCAGTATGTGTCATCACATTTGTCACATGCTCTTCCCGTAACATGGGATCTACACAAACACTGGCCCGAAGTCTGAAGAAGAAAGAAAGATAAGTTCAGAAATCAGATAGTCAATAGTATTTTGGGTTGTCTTCATAAGACTGATTTTTTTTCAGGTATGTGCCTATGCTTTGAAAAGACAGAAATGCACCTGACACTGATTTGTGAGGGTATGTTGAAGTTGTATAGTATTGTATTAGAGGCATGCAATGATGAAATTTGTAGTGAGCCTTTCACAATGATACAGCCCAAGGCAGCCATAACATGTGCCCATGGCCAGAGACGAGGAAAACATTCCCTTGGTTCCATGGCATAGTGTACTCCAGTTTTGGCAACTGTCATAATATTATGATGATGGTGATCACCGATGAGAATACTGGGAGTCTGACACATACCCTATTCATCCAAAGAGTCTTTCAGTTGCCTCAGAGCACAAGAAAACTGGACCCAAACTAAACGTTGACTTGAAACGTTTGCTAAGTTCAAATTTTTTTTAATCCACACTCACCACGTTACAACTCTGCCCCAGCGCCCCTAGTGGATGACAGGAACAGTTAGCACATCCCGAGGACGAATAGTTGTATGAATTTCTAGCACATCTCTCGCAACGGAATCCTTCCACATTTTCTTTACACACACATTTTCCTGACTGATGGTCGCAATCGCCTGTTGCTCCTGGCATGTTGCAATCGCATGCTGAAAGAAAATTATTGCAATTGCTTTGATTATCTTAAAGATTATCTTAAAGAGATTCCTTCGTAACTTTGCCGCAATTGGTTTTATATTAAATTGTACTACACTGTTGACATTTTTTTTGGCATAAGTCTGAGTGCAATTGGCTTATCGTAATTGTCGGGCAATTGCAGTTATTCATATATCAGTTAATTGCAGTTGGATTGACAAAAAAGGTAATTTGAGACAACATTTAATGAACAAATAGGCTGGGAAACAGTAATTTTTTTTTATGGAAAGGTTTTCATAGCATATATAATTTGATTGGCTAATGATGTCATATATGGAAAGTCAAAAATCTTCAAATATGATGAATTTATTAACTTTTGAGTGAACAAGGTTACTGAAGCTATATCAATGTTCTGGTAACTTTAGAATGTACTTACTCAGACATCTGTTAATCATAGCATTTCCAAAGAATTTTGGAGCACAGATATTGCAATTGGGTCCAGCAGTATTGTTCCTGCAATTGAGGCACTCTCCTGAGGTGCTATTGCAAGTGTCCGCTCTCCCATTGCACTGGCAGGGTAGGCATTTTCCCATATTCATCTGAAAGGAATAAAATAAGAATTGAGTATTGCAATATGTTGACAAAACGTCAATGTGGTGTCATGTTTATGCACAATAAATTTTACAATAGGATTGCTACCCACAATGAGATATGTGGGTCTATATTTATTTTAGTATATCGAAATATAAAATGAATGCTTAAAATAATTAATTACCGTTATTTTTATCAGATTAGTTTGGTTTAATGGAATTAAACTTCCAAAACATGTTGTGTCATGCTATTTGTGAAAAGTTGTTGTCATCTGGAAATATGATGCTTGATGATATGATTCAAATGATAAGGCTGAGATTCCACGACAATCAAATTAATCGGTTTCTGTAAACCTGTAGCCGCTCACTCTCCTCATATAAAATTATCATACTTACACTGATATTAGTCGGTTGTCCATAGTAAGTGTTGCTACAAATGTCGCACATTCGTCCTTCGTGTCCTTTTGAACAATTCGTACACTGGTGTCGGCCATCGTCCAACATTATGCAAGACGATGCAAAAGCGTTGATGTCCTTGTTGACCACGTTGCCTGGACATAAGCACGGTTTGCAGTCCTCTGCAAAAAAAATAGTGTGTGAGAAGATGTGAGAAATTTGTTTACGAAGAAATGGAATAACTGTCAATCGGACATCAGGATCTTGTTATCGGTTTTTACTATTTTGCACCAAATAGGGGTTTCAAACTTCAATAGGGAGACTGTTGAACTTTTGTGTTTCATTTTCATAAATAACTTATTTTAGACCTCTATCAAGATTGATGTTTATGAATTAGTAATATTTTGAGCTAACTATGTGATGCTGTAAAGTTTAAGAGTAATCTCAGTGGCAGTCTATCTTTAGAAAAAATGTTTATTGTAAAGACCCAATTTAGTGGTAGACATGTACCGTAGAACAAGGTAAAGTTGGCTGCCAAGTTTAACCCACCCATTGTCAAAACTGCTTTCTTTACTGACTGACACAGATTTCTTCGGCAAATTTGCTGCCTGTGTCGGTGAGGAAAGTTGTCATTTCTGCCATTCAGAGGGTTGAAATAGCTGGGCCAATTTTTCCCCGGATTGCCAACTTTACCCCATTTTACGGTAATGCCTTTTCATAACACTGGTACAATTTAATCTTCCATTCAAATTCATACCAGTACTTTTATAAGCATAAACATCCTTACCTGGCATCCCCACTGTAGCGTTTCCATAGAAACCAATTTTACACTTCTCGCAATTGACCCCCTCTGTATTGTTGACGCAATTGCAAGCTCCGCTCTCGGGGTCACAAGGCATTCCTTTGTCGCCATGGTTATTGCACTTGCAAGGGATGCATTTGGAATATGGACCGCCACCAGGGGTCTCTCTTGTGTATCCCGGAGCACACCGTTCGCAGAATTGACCCTTGAAGATGAAAAAAGGAACAATAAGATATCGGCGGACTTTTGGTAATGTTGCTTCCCACGATTGAATTATTTTTAGCTTTTATATTCGCACTG
The DNA here is from genome assembly GCA_026936325.1 of Platynereis dumerilii. Lineage (NCBI taxonomy): Eukaryota > Metazoa > Annelida > Polychaeta > Phyllodocida > Nereididae > Platynereis > Platynereis dumerilii. The sequence goes on from JAPTHN010000018.1 coordinate 8,159,532, forward strand.
GACTGGTCTGGAGTGATATTAACAGCCCATGATAATGATACTGTTATTCCATGGCCATGATATGAGTTGTTTTGTTACAAGATATCAGTGTGGATGAACTGGTATGGGTTATTCATCAAGGGTGAGGGAAAATGTTATATATATATATATTGCGTAATCTCGTGCAATAAAAATACTGCTTGGTACGGGTGGAAAGTGGTCATATAATGCAAGTCAGTTTTAGAAAGGTATTAGTTATAATGCAGGGCCACTATATTATTACTTACAGCATATCCAGTAGGACAAACGCACTGCTCCATTTTATTCACAGGTTGCAATGAGAATGGACTTTGGGACGTGTAGATCATTCGGACAGAGAATAAAGAAGTTCTTGCTCCAATCGCCTGCAACAAGAAAATGTGATTCTGAGCATTATGGTTTTGTCAAAAGCATGGACTCAACAGTGGTTGAATATGTTACCATTCTACTGTGTGATACACAGCATGATATAGATAAAGCATGACTTGCTCAGACATTTCTGAGTCAATGCTTTTGACCTTAGCTATATGGCTGAAACAAGACCAAAAATGTATCTATTTCTGTCAATTATAATGAATCATGTACTATTGAATGTGTCTATGTGGAAGAGTGAGACAATAATAAGACAATTTAAGTATAATATGTGATGGCTACTCACACTTGAATATTTGGCTCGCACAAGTACTTCGGTGATGTTGGATAGGAGCATCATCATTTCTTGGTATGTCGGATATGTTCCTGTTGCTAAGTTGTCTTTTCTCCATTCCTTTTCTGTCATTGAAATCTAAATTCACAAAAAAAAACAAAAAACATTTGAGTGACTTGACTGGTACGTTCGTGTACACAGAGATATTGATAAATCTTTAATTTATTTTATAAATCTGAATATAATTGTCTCAAGCCAAAATATCAGTGTCTGTGATATTGTCAGAAATATCGACCATTTAATTGTGCTCCATGGTGCTATCACAGTTTTGTAATGGCAAAAAAAAGTCTCTCTTTATAACTAACATTTTTTGTTGAAACCAGGCGATAAAAATAAAGCAATCCTTTGGGCTCAAGAAATATTACTTTACACAACAGTGATTGATATTGTTACAAAGTAACCAAGACTTACATTGTTTTGTTATAATATCAACCGCCCAATTCTGAGAGATAGTTGTTGAGAAAGTTCAATGGAATATCACTTGGAGATAGGAACATTTCAGATAAAGTGGCATAAAAAAGTTTAAAAAGGTCAATAATATCTCTAAAATACAGAATGAAGGTCATTGTGGACTATAACTTACTGCAAAAGCAGATCTAGTCGCTGCTGGCCTGCCTTTGATTGACGCCACAAGTTTAAATGACGTGTACGCTCCAGAGATGATGACATCACCAAGAGTGCTATCGACATATTTTGGGTCAGAAACTGGAACTGGATTGGCAGGTGCTGAACTGTTATTATTCCCACTTGTACTATTAGTTGTAGTATTAGTTGCAGTGTTAGTAGTTGTTGTGATATTAGCAGCAGTTGCAGGTTCTACGAATGGTGCAGGGTACGTCAGACTTAGTTCGAAGGTGAAGTTTGTGGCGTAAGCTCCTCGCCTGTCTCCTAGAAAGTCCTTCTTCGCCTTGAAGTAGAATTGGTTCAGAGCGACATTCGGGCCGTCGTTCACTAACTGCATGACAAATCTGAAAATGGGAAATGGAAAGAAGCAAGAGATTAAAAACAGATTTAAGTATGGTGAGCTGCGAATGACACTAAATCTTTTTAGACAGGCAGTAACTGTCACCATGTAGGCATATGCACTTTCATGTCCTAGTAAACTATGACATTCTTAGAAGTTCAATTATTTGTATTGTAATAAGCCATTTTGTGCCATTAATTAATTAAAATTAAGAAAATATTTTGATATTGAATGTACGGTGTATTACTTCTGAGGTATTTCTGTTTGTGATAAAATAATAAAAGATTTTGACACCTCAAAATTTAGGCTGTTCGCCATTTTACTACTAACATAAAAAAACATACATGAAAATATCTTATCATTTGGCTAATCCATGATTTATAATGAAGATGATATCATAAAGAAACTTTTTAGCAATACTTACTGCGCGCCCTTTCCAGCAACACTTCCTTTGACCACTTGGACATCGTTTCCCCTATCATCCACCCCTGACCACTGGTCACTCAAAGCTTGGTCGCTGCTGTATAAGGACCAGTCGTAAAATGTTGTTGCCAAATACCATCCGTTAGCTGAAGTGCAGTTTGTGGAGTGACCAGAACAGAAACATGGAAGGCATCCATCGTCAGTCCAGGTACCGAGGCCGTAGTATCCTAAAAAAGAAATTTATAAAAAAATTGGTAGGCCTATGCTGTCCACAAAGACCAAGGCTTATTTGTCACTAGTAAATACAAAGGTGTCATGCCCTAGGTAGGCCTGCTAACTTCGTCTGGACAAAAATATGTTACTTTGGAATCAGCCAATCAAGAAAATTCTTGGAAAGGTTATACTTTGTAAGGACCTCTCTGATTGGTTGATTTCAAAAGTTTCTTGATGAAGTTAGCAGCTACCTGGTGAATTTAACATTAAACTTCAGAATATGAATATAAGTTCGGACTTATGGTGCTAGGAGGCAAAAAGATATCTTCAGATTAATCCGAAAATTTTTCAGGTTCATTTCAAAAGTAGTATCATCCATTTCTAGTCAAAAGTAGTCCACTCTAATAGTTAAGACGGGATAGAGAGTAGATCGCAAATAAAATTTACCCTCAGCACATTTTTCACACTTGGTTCCATTGACCTTCGTTCGACATTGACACTGCCCGGTGTCCTTGGCACATGTTGTGTTGAATGATCCAATATTATTGCAATTGCATGAAGTACAACCAGTGGCTGTTAGGCGGTAGAAGCTGAAATGAGATAAATGATTGATTGACTGAAATGATTTGCTTGTTTTACGTCCCTATTCAGACTCTTTTTCGGAGACTGCAACTATGACAAACTTCTGAAAAATACAAAGTCCTATTATTATATATATTAATGTGATGCATGTATAATGTCACCACTTCATATGTGAATAAATTTTCTTTTTTCTCTATTTAAAATAGTTTGAGACTTTCTCTGACCTAGCCAAATTAAAAAGAGGTAAAAAGAGGTCTGGGGTGCTAACACAACTTGCAACTTATGAACCACATACATGTAATAATAGAGAATATAGTTTTGGTTATGTTAGGTTCAATGAACCTCAGAGACTTCTTGTGTCATTGTATCAATATTATTCTGTACATTTATGTATCTCCAAAAACTTACTTGTCCAAGCACTCATTGCATGTTCTCCCTCCAACTCCCGGCTTGCAGTAACACTGGCCGGAGTCTTGGCACATGTTGTTGAACGAATATGTCATATTGCAGTTACAAGGTATGCAGCCATTTCCTGAAATGGAGAGGAAAACATATTATTAGTTGTTCAAGAAATGTTGGATATTCAAAGCATGTTAGATATCTTTTGTAAGTTATCATACAGAGTACGGAGAGTGACTTTAAGATTAATTCGGTTCAGGGATTATGATTTTATGTAAGGAGAACTTTTTGGTTTTTGACATGAATTATTATAATGGTGGTATATAGTTTTCAAGCAGCAAAAATGTGTGACTATGATTAAATGGCAAATTTATGCAAACTTCCCATTTGAAAAATATATGGTTTAATTAATTTTTGGGGATATCCAGAATGAAAAGTAGGAAAAGCTAAAGCTGTGGGTATCCACTGGGGAAATCCAAAATAAAAGTTAGGATGATGTGATAGTGTCATCAGCCATAAGTGGAATTAGTGGATACAGCCAAAACCATTATACCACTCTTTAGTGAAGTGACATTAAATGAAAGGCAAACATTTTCATATCAAAAATACAGGTCAAATCGAAATTCAGCCATTCTAAAAAAATTCTAATCTTAGTTTATTACTCAAAATTCATGCAGCGGTGCTTTGGCTAACTACGTTCTGAATTATGATAAAATTGTGCATCACAAAAGCTTCAGTTCTAGTGAAACAACTTTTTTGTGTGTGACTGTGAAGCCATGCAAGTTAATTAAAACTTAATAGCAAACACTTTACCGATTTCAGCATTTTATTGTGTTTTTATTGTGAGTTGGTGTGTTTAATGTATAATTCCTGCAGCACATAACATTTCTGTAACATTTTAATAATGATGTGTTTTTTTTTTCTAAATTCTGAAAGTTGTCTTTTTTTTTTGAGGTCTTTGGATATTCCCGAATGTTTTATTACAAAACTATCCGAAAAACTTTCTGAAAACTCAGCAAAAAAATTCTTCATATGACATTTAAGAGATGTTATGTCCCTGCTGGGAAATATGTAATGTTGTGTTGTATTGTTTTTGTGAAAATATAGAGTGCAAATACAAACTAAAGTCAAGACATTTTATTTTGGCAGTAAGTTTTTAGCCAATAAAACAATCCATGATTATTTCTGAGGTTTAATTTTTGTTTTATTAGGGTGAGTACACCATAACCAAGCATGATTTGGACTAAATTTATGTCCTCTGGTCCCCCAGCTCCATCATGCAGGCACTTACAATGCTAAATTGCTGCTGCTCTTCAGCACATTTAGAGCTATTTTTAGCCTTCTGTTGTGACGTCATCAGCATTGTTGGCTCTATGACATCACTGAAACAATGGTGACGTCACAACAGCAGCAATAGAAGAAAATGGCTTCTTGAGCTGTGTTGACAGCAATGTTATTCCAATAGGATTACCTCAAAACTAGGGCTACAACATGTCAATACTTCCAAATGTTTATGAAAATGTTTGGTCAAGGTGTCAGGAACAGGAGAAGACAAGTATTTTTGTCAAAAGTAAGGTATGTTTTTAATTATCAGCCAAAGACTTACTGCCACAAAAAAATGACTTGACTATAAGATGAATTTGAGATATCAGAAATGTATATACAAAGATGTCAACAGCATGACAGTCTGAAGTTTCCCAAATATACCAAGACTTAAGTGTATAGACTCCAGAACAGTTGAAAATTGTGTGAACTTCTATTTAAAACAATATGTAAAACTGTGTAAAAAAGATGAAATGTTAAAATCACACCGTGCAACATTTTTTACCTGTATCACCGGGAACTGGGGGTTCTTGAAAAAGAATTTCTCCAGTTTAAGAGGTATATTTGTTTCCAATGCACCAAGTTTTATTAGAAATTATAGATTTGTAATCTAATGACATGCATAAATTATAGATATAAGGCAAATGTTGTATAATAGTGAAATTATTACAAAAATAGGAATCAAATGCAATAGATTTGTATGTTAGTGCATGCAAAGGTTAACAAAATTGTATAATTTGGTAAAATTAGAATTGAAACTGTAGATAAGTGAAATAAAGTACAGTGTTGTTATAAAATGATGTTATATATGATTAACAAAACATGTAATTAAGACTAAAATTAGATTCTACGACTAAAAGAACCGTCTATGTATGAAATTCTACAAAAGAATGAAGTAATACTGTGGAAAATATTATCATGTATCTTTCATTTTTTGTAGAATGTCCATGCATATTGTGCAAGGTGTTTTCAGGTATTTTAAAACCCTGAAATATCATTTAGTTGAGAATGCTTGATGTGTTTCTTACCTGTGAAGAGTCCATAGTGCTCCTGTTTGCAGGAACTGCAAGCTTTCCCGATCACATTTGGTTTACATTCGCAGTCTCCAGTGTCATTGCAGCTCAATCGGACTGAGCCTTTTTCATCGCAATTGCAAGCTGAAATGGAAATTGAATGTTTTAATTGCCATAGGTAAGAATGTCGGAAAATCTTGGTGCGAATTACTTTTTTGAGAATAGCTTTACATCAGAACATGTGATACTGTACACTTTATCTGGAGGCAGAGGCTAGTGTAATATTGTACCATATCAAAAATTCTTTGAGCTGTTAGCTGCTGTATTGCTCAGTTACTTGAATTAGAGATGATCAATTGCCAAAACTGGAACTGCTTTTGAGAAAATTCTTTCTTCGCAAGCTAATGTTTGATCAGGGACTGGTGTCAGAGTTGAATGGTACAAAATATATTAATTCCTAGAAGTTATAAATGATTTCAAAGCAGTTCAGTACAATGTCCATACACTGCTGGTTGGTGTGACTATTTTCATCATATCAAGTTTCAAACAATTTCAAATGATATTCTTTGCATGTGCTACATTGATGATATTGTAGTTTATTCTAAACCTTTCATAACTTACCCTTGCATCCAGCATTACTGAAGCCATAATGGTTGACCTTGCATCTGGAACAATCTTTCAACATGACTCCCGGAGCACATGGACATTGGCCGCCCGTTCCAGCACATGTTTGGCTGGTGCTTCCCGTTACGTTGCAAGAACATTCTGAAATATATCAAGATATAGTTAAAAAATTGGATCCAGATGGAGTTATGATATTGGATTCAGATATAATTGTTATGAAATTGAATATAGTTATGAAGTCATATCAATGGTTATGAATTGGATTCAGATATGGACATGAAATTGGCTCAGGAAACAGTTATGAAAGCAGATGAAGATGTATTTATGAAACTGGGTCAGGACATAGAACTTTATGAAATCGAGTCCAAATATAGTTATGAAGTTGGATTGCAATACAGTTACGGAATAGGCTCAGGGCACACATATGTAATGAGATCAAGATAATTATGTTTATGAAATTGGGTAACCAGGGTCAGGATATAGTCATGAAATCTGATCAAGACATAGTTATGAAATTGGTGGTTTGGGATACCAAAACTTTTTAATTTAAAATTGTGTAGGTGGAATACCAATTGTTGTTGATAATTGTTTGAAGTAGCAGAAAAGGATGACAGAATTTGACTTGGAAAATATTACAAAAGTGGATGACAAAGTGTTGCAATATTTTTAAAGGATATGTAATATATGAGACATTTGTGTTGAATTGTCCTTCCTTAATTATCATCAAGAAACTTAGCAAAAATATATGGAACTGCAGCAGATCGTGTACAAGACATTCCCTTTCGACATCTGGTAGTCGATGAAAAGAGAGCTACATGTACCTTTACATAACATCTCAACTTCTTCAAAAGAAGGCATAGGCATATTGGAGGGGGGGGGGCGGCAAATTCGGGCAAGGAGGCTAAAAATTTGGGCATAAGAACAGAGTAATATTACAGAAAATCAGGTGTATCCAAGCAATGTCATTGGACATGGTATAAAATTTCAATCATGGTATTCGGGCGAATGACACTCACGTCCCCAAAATTGCGGCCCGCCGTATGTCTTTGAAAGACAGCCTTCATTTGCCTATAATTTTTACATAAGTATATAATAGTATTACTATCTGATATTATCTGATACCACTTACGAGATGCTCCGTTCATAAAAGCTGCCATGAGGGAGAAGTCAGTCGAACTGCATTGTGGGCGTGGACCGGCTTTTTGGGCTTCTTGAAAACAGGAATCGATGGTGGCTTTTGTTTCGGTGTTTGCATTCTGGTATTCTGGCATTCCAGTGATGACTGGCAGCAGGACAACCTGAAGAGGAAAATCTCCTTGGTAAGTAAATAAGTTTCATTGAAGGAAGCAGTGGTAGTATTGAAGCAAAAATAGAACTTTCCAAGAGGAAAACAGAATTTGAATGGAATTTTTTTTTTTTTTACAGACCGTTAGATTAGAAATAAATTAATCATATGGTTATCCCTTTGTTTTGAGTAAAAGCAAACCACATATATATCTACAATTCTACATACAGTGTATATGTTTGTGCTACCATAGACTAAATTTTGAGACAAAATCTTAATAGTGATCCAGAATCAGAAAGCATGTACAAAGTACGCATTTGGCAAATAAAGACCCTGAACCAGATATTAAGTACACTTAGGTTTTCATCTTTTACTGGTAAACTTACAGAATCTAGCAGCAATGGTGTTGGCGCAGTGGTGACACTTAAATCCATCGAATACTTTCCATTGGCAATCATGCAGATGGTGGATATTATGGCAGCACCTGAAAAGTGGCAATTTTGCACAGTATAATGATACATTTGCATTTACATGAACAGATCAGGATATTATTTGGACTTAGAGACACTTTCCTCGGTAGTTCTTTTTGTGGCATTTCAAATCGAATATAGATCTCAAAAGTATGACACATGTCCAAGTGCTGGTAGATCGATAAAGCAGGTTACACTATTCTTCATCTTAAAGTGCAAAAGTTCTCAAATTCGGCTTGAATCAACTTTTGAGTTGTGAAAATAATTTGAACTGTTGGAATTCTTATCAAATGATATATTATACAAAGAAGATGGTGTGTCAAGTCAGAATTGTTTTTCTTTTAGTGTACAGAATTCTTTTCTTGCTTCTAATAACTTTCCTAAATGATGTCGTTTTTCTGATAGACTGATTTCCACTTTACCTCTAGATCTGGCTTCTGCCAAGTTGGCTGTGGATGAAGGGAGAAGTGCAGATCCACAAGCGGATAGGTCTACGCCCGTTGGAGGAGTGATCTGCATGGAGATTGTGGCTGTCGCATTTGTCTGAAACGATATAGGTTGGATAATGAAACTAGTATCAATAGCTCAGAACCAAGGCACTGCAAACTTAGAAGGCATATCATTGGCACGTCGACATTTGGTCTGGGGATCATTGACACTGTAAAAGGGATGTCCAAATTTGTGTGGAAAAATCAAATCTTTAAAAAAACCAATTTGAAGGTAGAAATTGATGGCCACATAAGTAAAAAAAACACATGAAAAATTTCAGCCAAGTCGGTTCAAATTTAGAGGTTGTTCGAAGCAGTTGAAGTTAATAAATAATGTAATTCTCCATTTGCGCAACTGAAAAATTGGTAAATTTCCAGGATCTTTCTCTGGAACGAATATTTTTTGCATTCTTTTCAGTATACGATAAACTTGGCATGGTAAAGGAATATCTGGAGGGTATTTACCTCATATCTCAGAACCAAATTAAATGTGGCAGTCTTCGGTGCTTGGATGGTCATGATCATCTTGGAAGAACCGTTCAAATTTAGAAATCCATGTCCAGTCAATGTTGAGTTGATCTCTCCGTGTCCTGGTTTTTCAATGACTCCAAATTGCTGAAAAAGGAAATAAAATCAGAAATGATATCCTTCTTTTCTCCAAAAGTTCGTATCATGGCTAAATTAAAGATGACTGTCATTCCAACAAAAGGTAAGTGTTCTATTGCAACTTGGTACCATGATAATTTTTATTATTTGAAGTGGACAGTGACATGTGAAAGTATGACATACTACACATAATTCTGTCCTTGCAGCATACACTTGCTATCTAGTATTTTGGAAGTAAACAACAGACTTCCATACATGCATTCATCTTATTACTTCAAGTGAACTTTCCAATCCATTCATTTGAAACATCACAACCTACCTTGGCACTTGGCGTATACTCTGGCTCAAACGTCAAATCATCCAGAAAAGGTACGTAGAACTGAGGATTAGGTGATCTGCAAGTCCTTCCACTAATTTGAGATCTGCAAAAACACTGCCCTCCTGAAACCGGACATGTGGAAGTCGTAGACGCTCCGTAGTCGCAATCGCATTTCTGACAACCTTCCGGATTAGACACAGTGAAGTCGAAGAAGCCAGGCTTTGGGGAGAAAGAAAATACAGTAATGTGAGTGTCAAAAATTAGAATAAATCACTGGAAAATGTTTGTTGTTTGAGAGCCAAGAGACGATTATGTTGACTGTGAAAATTGAAAACGAAGTAAGAATTTTAAGAAAAATGAATAAATTTGAAAAGGTGTTTGTCACTTATTTCAAGAAAATAAAATAAAAAGTTGGAGATAATGGTTAACTCTGTCTCTGTGACAGAAATTCATTATGGATGGCTCTTTTTAAATAATGTGGATATGATGAATGGGTGACTGGAGCTTTCAGCCCTGTATTAGGTGCTTGAATGGCTAATGACACAGCAATGAGTGAAAGGAGATTGAAACTGCTGCCCAACATAAATCCGAGTGACCAAGCAAGAGCAGGAATCGAATTCAGGACCCAGCGATAGATAGCTCATTGCAATTCCCACAGATCTAACCCTACCCCCATATATTAGCCTACTGTGAAGTATGGACATGACATGACTGTATTAGAAATGCAACATAACTAGCTCAAGATGAATTGGTTTGAAATGAAGACTCTTTTTTTTTTCTTTTCTATTTTGTCATTCACTTGAAAATCATCAAGAATATTTCATAATAAAAATATGAAGGCATGTTGAATCAATTTTAGTACACAAAAAACCTGACTTTTAATGCCTTTTATGCTAAAACATATTTTTAAAGCTGAAAGGCTCCTACCAAGTTTATGCTAGGATAGCTAAATTTCTTTAGAAAGTTAAACCAGCATGAAGCCAATGGGGGACATTGATATAACTTGGTGAATTTGTGTCTTATAGTCTTAATTAACGATTTCAGATACCATTTCAGAGTAATATGTAAGAAAATATATAAAAGCCAACATTAGAGAAAGTCAAAAGTGTACTAAAATACCAAAAAATCATTTGATTGGCTAGGAACTGTCAGAAATGATAGATTTTTCATCAATTTCTTAGTTTTCATTATATACAGTACATTCATAAGTACAATAAAACGTAATGAAAACCCAGAATAGATATATTGAAAAGATATATATGAAAAAGCAAAAAGTCATATGTAGTTAGTATCTAGAATAGTCTCTTTATATTATACTGCCTGGGGTAGTAAGTTGATTGCCTTTTTCCAATAACTATTGACATGGGCCTAATATGCTTATTACTAATAGGGTCATAACCTATATTGTGTCAATCAATAAAAAAACATTAGTTAACATTGCAGCTATAACTTTTGAGGCAATTTGCAAAATATGGAGGCAAAATTATTGAAGTTGAATAGCTAAAGAAGTATTTTGTTTCAAACTAGCAGGCATATTATAGATGGGCACTATATAAAGGTCTACAGGGAAGACAGACAGAAAAATACAGATAGATACCCATGAAGGCAAATACCTTCAGTCGAGCAAGTGTGATAGCCAGATAGATAGATACACATAGGCCTATATACAGATAGATATATGGATAAATAGATAGATAGGTAGATAGATAGATTGATAGACATATAGATAGATAGATAGATAGATGGATAGATGGATAGATGGATAGATAGATAGATAGATAGATAGATAGATAGATAGATAGATAGATAGATAGACAAATTGATTGATTGATTGATTATCTTATTGATGATCTTACCTTGCATTGGTCACACTTGGTTCCTTGAGTATTGTTCTTGCAGACACACTGTCCTGTAATTTTGTTACACAGTTTGGTGTTGCCTGATGTCCCTGCTGCCACACAATCACAAGCTGGAAAAAAAAAAAATAAAAAAATTAATAAAAGTTATACCAACAAAACAATTTGTGATCTATCTTTCTTTCATTGAAAGTTGGTCTACATGACATTGTTATGAAGAAGCCAGACTATTAGGTATAATTATTTGTAGATACATGTATTTGCATTTATCTATCTTTCTTTCTATGTAAAGCAACATACATGTATAAATTTACAACTAAAATTATTGTGATGTCTTAATTCAAGAATACTTTCGAAACATGCATATATATGTAAAACTTCAGTTATCAGCTTTTCTTTGATTTGCTTTACTTAAAACTGTTTAAAGCATAGGTATATCCAATGTAAATATGTCTAGTGATATTGACCTAATCAGTGTTGACCAGCTAATGATTTGGTTTTGATGTAAAAATGACATTAGTGATTTTATCACCTTCATTGTCTATATTTATCAGACCTTGATTATTTGTTTGTATTATGACTGACCATTTATTGATTGACACTAAAAAGTCTCATTGCTGAGAGATTGGTCAATTTTTGTATGAGGATATCATAGACATTTCTAAGTGGTCAAAACCAATTGAAAAACTGGTGGGATAAATGGATGATTAGGGCTTTTCAGTCTGTATTGATGCACTTGGTATGCTAATTAGGCCAGGTATAGGACACTGCAATGACAGCAAAGAACTGAAGGACGATTGACAGGGGCATCCCATGATCTGTTATACCAATTATCTGTTATGCAGCAGGCACGAGGCTGGCTGGCAGACCGTCAGCTAGGATGTTCCCAGCTGGCAAAGTTGTCAGCTGGGATCCAATTTTTGGCACCCAACCGATGAAATTTGCAGTCAGGTAATGAGAAAGCAGTTGAGGTGGCTGGCTGGGAAAAAAAAAATTATATCAGCTGGCTGGGAGGCGCTGAATGACGCTTGGGCTGGCTGGCAACCCAGCTGGCAGCATAACAGATATTTTCTCCCAGTTGCATAAAAAAATTAATCTTAAGTGTCACAAAAGATGTGCAACCAGGAGCTTACACTGATATGGGCATTAGGCCACACATAATTGATCTTTAGCTTCTCGGATTCCTCTCAAGGCCCTTTTTCTAGGGTCGGTAGGTAGGACAAAAAAAAAGGTGAAAAAAAAAATTTATAATGTCAAAAAAAAATTTTTTTTTTTCAATTTTTTTTTTCCATCGGCAGGAAATCTATTGTGTCGGCGGGTCCGCGAAGCTAAGAATCAATTATGTGTGGCCTTATAATAACACACTGTCGTGAGGTGCCCCTGATTGAAACTGCTGTCCAACACATGTCAAAGTGACCTGGGCAGAGATGGAGTTAAATCCGGCCACTGAATTATTTGGAGCCCAGCGTGCTACAAACTGAGCTAACCTCTCTCCAGTATATTGATGGAACATTGCAGCCTGGTTTGTTTCTACAATACAATCATATACCAAGGTACATGTAGGAGCTTACATCCTGTCATTGTAAAGACTAAGGGCTACCACAGTGGGTCTAGTACAATTACAGCCAGGAAATTTGATATATATATGCAAAAAGAGTGGACTGTTGCACTGTAAAAATGGCACTTCCTGACTCATGATAGCTGATGAAGTGTCATCTTCTCTGCATTCAACATGGGAAACATAGAGGCTGTTTGATTAGTCATGATCAAGAGAAGGCCATTTGATTCGTCATAACTGATTTTAGAGTAAAAATCAGATGCATAATCCTTTCGTTTACCTGTCACCAACAAGCGAGTTTAGTCTCCTTAAATCAACATTGAAAGTATTGGGTATGACAATGACAAATCATCAGCATTATGACACACGAAATTACATTTTCACAGTGCAGCAATCCAATCTTTTTGCATATACCACTTTCAAAAGTTCCTTCGTTGACTTTCAAATTCTTTGACCCATGTTCATGATTGAAATGAATATGATTCAAGTAGGAGTCTACTTCCAAATTGAGAGATTTTTCAGGAATATATTCCTGTGGTAAGTTACACTTTTGTAAAGGGCTCCACTGACCATATCTATCTATCCATATATCTATCTATCTTTCTTTCTTTCTATCTGTCTTTACAACCTTCCAGAAAGATCACTATAACACTGCAGAAAGGAAAGGAGGCTGTCACAATGTTCCACCATGCATGTTCAGACAAAAAGACAGATGGTTTTATTTTACAGTCCTTGTCATACTTACATTCTTTTCTATGCTGTTACACTGTGATGTCAGAGATGACACTATTCTGCGACGCTAAGTTCAGGAGGATCAACATTGGCTGGAAGCTGGGGAATCTGACCCAGTTTGAAATGACATCACAGCTGGTAGTTAATTTACACATATTGCAATGCTAGAATAGAGTCATCTCTGACATCACAGTTCAACAGCATAGAAAATAACTTGAGATTCTGCGTAAGTATGACGAGGACTGTAATAACATAACTGATATAATATATTAGCAGAGGTTACACTGATAAATAACATTTTTACACATTTTTTACTAAAATTTACATCATTCATGGGGAGGCCCCTCTAAGCAGTGGCGGATGCAGGGGGGGGCCTAGGGGGCACGGGCCCCCCCTAGACCACTGAGATTAATAATAGTATTTTGAAGAAAATGCGCTGCGACATGGGCCCACGAATGCCGAAACACGTTCGGGCCCCCCCCTAGATGACCTTGTCTGGATCCGCCACTGCTAAGGTCTAATGGCTGCTATCATTCTAGTCTAAAATACCTACATGAACACTGAACAGTCAAATACCTCATGGTGAGGTAATGTTTTACCATTACACTGCCATTGAAAAGCATAATTACTCAGCTGCATTCTTTACAATGAGCCAAATACAGGAGTTGAATAGTTGAATGCTGATCATAAATGGTCAATATTGAAAAAATTGAAAAGGTTTGGTAAGATATTGTCCATACTCCCATATTGATCCTCAATGTCAATAAAATGCAATGTTGAATTCACTGACCATGATTTTATTTAAATATAATACCTACAGTTTAGTTTAGGCCTATAGGATGGAAAATGCTGCCCTACAAAGGTAAAGTACAGAAACTGTAATCACTTGCTGTACTTTGCCTGGGTACTTCCCTACAGTAAAGTTGGGAACCAAAAAATTGTAAAATTAAAAAGTAACATTTGAATTTTAGTTTTAGTTTAGGAATTTTTTGATTTTCTTTTTAGCTGTGGATGGTTACACTGGCAAAGTGCAGTAAGTCAGTTATTACTGTACTTTACCTTTGTAGGGCAGAATGGATGATTAGGGCTTTACACCCTGCATGTGTGCATTTGATAAGTTAATTTGGACACAAGGACACAAAAATGAGGCAAATGATAATTGAAGAGGCTGTCCAACATACGTTCATGTGACCCAGCTAGAGTTAGAACCAGCAGGCTATAGTTATAACCTTCCCGTCTTGGTTACAAATATAAAGCGTGTGGAAGGGAAAGGAAGGACCAAATTTATGCACATTACCCAGCTACAGATTTTGGAAAGCTTCATTTGAAAATCCTCAAAATATCACAATAAGGAAATACAAACATTGTAGATAGAATTTATATTAATTATTTTTAAAATAACATATTTTACGTGCCTAGATGAAAATATGTAAAAAAAAACATTGATTGATTGACCTATACTCAGTACCTTCAAACACTCATACTTTTCAAAAAATTCATACATTGTATCAACTTGTATGCATGACAGTCTGTTTCACACATGACCAATAAATCTATATTAAATGTCTAGTGTTTCATTAAAAAACATTAAATTTTTAGTACGTTTTTGCTATTTTACCAATCGGTATCCAAACGATACATTTAATGGATCGTTTTAAGCTAAGTTTTTAGTATAAACATTTTTTGACGGATCAACAAAGTTAATATGAAATATTTAAAATGTATGAGGCACATAAAAATCGTAAATATTATATAACAGCATAATATCTATAGTTAAGCTTGTATATAAGGATACATTTACACTTTTTACATATCTGGCTTAAATCCAGTTATAAATAGTATGTATCATTGTATCAAGCGTAGCATAATGTGTATGGCTTTTGTCAACTTCGGAACATATCAAAAATGACACTGTTGTATAAATATTTTACTGTTATTACAGCTTTTTCATCAGTGTAAAATTGACAGCAAGACTAGCAAGAGTGCTCTGAATGAGTGTGCGCATCATATATATTAAATTTAAAAAGAGAAAAGACAATTGCCGCAATTATACCATTCGACACCTCTGTCAGGCAATGATGAGCCAGTATTTCACTGCAATAAAACCCATATTCTTTGTTGTCCAGTTATCCTCCCATGGGAGAATAATAAGTGAAGCTGTGAAAAACCGAAAGCAACAAATGACAACTTTCAGTTTTGTCTTATGGTATAAGCCAGTTATTCACCGCGGGATCGGCAATATGTGTTTATCACAGCTCGGGCTAACGCCCTCGCTGGATAAATCACATATTGCCGATCCCTAGGTGAATAACCTATACTTATACCCAAATAGGGAAGTACCGATCCGATACTATAAGGATCGGTATCGGTGCTGATCAAAAGCGGTATCCAAATCCACCAAACTGAGCATCACAGTTTCAATTCAGTGTCAGAGTTAAAATTGGGTCTGGGAAAAACCCATGCAAGTTTGACATCACAGCCTCTCTGCCAATGGGCTGCCAGAACAAATATACATAACATGAGCCATGTGTTTACAAACAAATTGACAAAGCCTTCTGTTTATACCAACTTCTATTAAAGTTTAAAGTTGTAAGTTAGCAAGTTTGTAGATTTATCAAACAACTCTGTGGGGATTATAACAGTTGTCTACTGTGAATACTCACAAAGCTGCCATTTGGTAGGATTAGACTGGTGATTGCTGTGATAAATCATTGGGATCAAAAATGTAATGCTTCCTTCAATATATCAATGTTTGAACTGTGATGGCGTAGTTTACGGTCAGCCCATTGGCTATCAAGCTGTGATGACGTAGTTGTAGGGGCTATCCCCGATAAAACTCTTAGTCTGACACTGTGTTGAAACTGTGACACTCAGTTCAGGAGGATGAACATTGGCTAGAAGCTGGGGAATCTGACCCAGTTTGAAATGACATCACAGCTTGTAGTTAATTTACATATATTGCAATGCTAGAATAGAGTCATCTCTGACATCACAGTTCAACAGCATAGAAAAAAAAATTGAGATTCCACGTAAGTATGACAAGGACTGTAAGCTATATGTAGCATTGACGGCTTCTGAAATTTGATGATCTGCTGATCTCTGGAATATACGATAGCATGCTACCAAAAGACACGTAATTACTATCAATAGATTTTGCAGGATTATGCTCTAAGAAACACACAAACACGCAGAAATCTGCTGTCACATAAGCTCTCGGCAGAGCTAATAATTTGTTAATATCAATTATTGCATTATATTGCAACCTGGTACAGAATTATGTACTATAATTTAAATGAGAGACGTTACTTTACCAAAACTTTACAATATTTTTGTAACATCACTTGGTTGAGTTTAGAATTAATTTGGAATTTTGAAACTGCACTTATCGCTTGTATCTTAGCTTGCTCGTGAAATTACCATCACAGTTCACTGAACAGTTTATTCAGTATATCTATTATGTCAAATGTATGTGCTGATGTGCAATAAATAAATTGTTCAAATACCCTCTCTATTTCTATTATTGCCCTAGCTCAGAGAAATTATGTTTTGTGAAAATGACAGACACAAAATCAATTTGTCACCTAAGCTTGATAAATGTAAACAATTTTGATGCATCATGCTCAGTTTCCACATTTTAAAAACTCCATTATTCATCATCTGTATTCTGCACTGGTTGAGCTTAAAAATACTTAATCCCAAAAAATTCAACTGACACTCACACAAAAGTTGAATGCTCGATCACTATAATACATATATATACATTTGCCTCTTGACAGTTTTTGGGTTAATTCCGAATTATATTGATGAAAAGAGGTGAAAATCAAACCTCTACAAATACCATTCTATAAAAAACACACATGTTTGACAACCATGTAAAAGTTTAAATGCAGCTTTTTCAGTCTAGTAGTACTACATTTTACAACTGACTTTACATTTCGACATTGTGAGCATCTGAATAGATTGGAGGGAAGATTTACAAATATATTGGTTTGCGCTGTGATAGTACAAACATTGCTCATGAATATGGAATACATCACAGAAATTGATAACTTTGGCAACTTCTGCTGCAGCACATGATGGTCAGACTCAATCGCAACTACTTCTAATGACTGCCACAGGGAAGAGCATGTTACCAATAAAAATTCATGTTACAACTTTAATCCCAGGTAGGGCTACGGCATGTCGAAATTTGGAAATTAAGGGGTGTATGAAAGTGGGGCACATCAAAACAAAAATTTTAAATTCTCGCTAAAATAGAAGTTTTAAGGTTCCAAAGGGTGATTTGGAAAGACAATCAGATGTTAACAGTGGACCTTGAAAGCATTCATACTGAATTTTCTCCAGAAATGTTATCCATATTTAATTTTATTAGCCCGGTTGTATATGGCGAAACCAACAACTAAATTATCAAATACTGCCACACAGTAAAAGACATAGAATATAGATCTTTAAAGTTTAAAACTATCAGGTTTTCAAAATAGGTTTATCCCTGCAAATCTCAATGAATACATATACTGAACAGCTCCACTGTACATAGTACCTCACTTTCTTTTACTATGTTATATGTCAACATGCTATAAAGAAAATTCCATTTATTCTAACATGGCCAATGAGGAATACTGAATCTCAAACTGGCTTGTCCGTTGGACGTGTAAGTTCTCTTCACCAAAGAGCAATTAACACATTGATCATATTTTTACCTTCAGCGAACGAAGTTCGAAGACGGTATTGTTATCACTTTGGTCAAAAGTTGTCCGTGATAACAATACCGTCTTCGAACTTCGTTCGCTGAAGGTATTGTTATCACTTTGGTCAAAAGTTGTCCGTCCGCCGGGCGGGCGGTCGGGCGGTCGGGCGTCCGGGCGGCGGGCGGATAGATAGTTTCCGGGCCAGTACTCAGCCCCTATTGAATGTACATGGATGAAATTTGGTACACATGTAGCCTGTATGGTCTAGTTGTGCCTTTTGATGGTCTGATTGATGGAACTTTTGTAATTTTTGAAATATTGAGAAAAATATTAAAAAAATATTTTTTTCGTTTCCGGGCTAGGACTCAGCCCGTATTGCATGCACACTAATGAAAATTGGTACACATGTAGCCTGTATGGTCTAGTTGTGCCTTTTGATGGTCTAATGGATGGATATTTTGTACTTTTTGAAATATTGAGAAAAATATTTAAAAAATATTTTTTGTCGTTTCCGGGCTAGGACTCAGCCCCTATTGCATGCACACGAATGAAAATTGGTACACATGTAGCCTGTATGGTCTAGTTGTGCCTTTTGATGTGTCATGGATGGATATTTGGTACTTTTTGAAATATTGACAAAAATTAAAAAATCTTTTAAATCGTTTTTTTTCATTTGGGCCCTACTTGGCAACAATTGCATGTAAATGGATGAAATTTGTTACACATGTCACCTATATGATACATTTTGTCTTTTGTGAGTGTGATTCTTGTATATTCTATACATCTTGAACTATTGACAAAAAAAATATAAAAATTATTATTTATTGTTTCCAGGCCAAAACTTGGCCATCATTGCATGTCCATAAATGAAAGTTTATATACATTCCCTATATAATATTTTAGTGTCTTTTGTTGGTCTGCTTGTTTTTTGAAATATTCTGACTCATACCTCACAACTTACTCCTTGTTTATGCATGAAACTGGTCCATATTATGTGTATACTGGTCTAGTAAGGTCTTTCTATCGTTCAACATACCCTGGCATGCAGGCAGGCATATGGCGGGGCATATAGATAATTTCAGACCAAGATCTGGCTACTATTGCAAATACTACATGCAATGTGGTTCACATCACTTTTATGGTGTAATGGTGTCCTTTTAAAATGTTGTTTTTTCGCTGAAGGTTTGCTGCTACGCAGCCTATGTTTCAATTAGCTAAGGATTAATTGTAAAATAACAAACTTCAACAAACCTTGGCATCCATTCGGGTTATCCTTGTTTAAATTCCAAAACTGATCTTTGCACGTGTCGCATCTTCTTCCAAAAACGTTTGGTTTGCAAGAGCACTGTCCAGTAGTATTCTGACATGAATAGCTGCTTGATGCTAAACTCCCAGTCTGTGAACAATTGCAGGCTGAAATGAAAATTGATAAAGTTGATTGCAATTGGGATGTGTGTACATTTTGAGTGCAATTGTTATTTCCAAATGACAATTGTATTGTCGCAATTGCTGATGGGTGAATTTTAATCTGTATAACAAACAGAAATAATCAAGTTTCTCTAAAATGGGGGCTAAGATGTAGTTTATTCATACTAAGATTTATTTGCTCAACTATGCACTTTTTATTGTTATAAATTGCCAACATTGTGTTTTTTCCTTAAATTTTAGCAGGATGTACTTATTGCCCAGCTTTCTGTAATTTAATATTATAAAATATACTTACGTATGCAAAAGTCTGAACAATTGTAGGCTGAAACAAGAAAGAAGGATGTCAAATTTCACCCAAGAAATCGTTAGAATCCATATAAACAATTGCAAAATCTCTGAATATTTCATGTTAAACCCCCTTGCAAGT
This sequence comes from Platynereis dumerilii, assembly GCA_026936325.1. Lineage (NCBI taxonomy): Eukaryota > Metazoa > Annelida > Polychaeta > Phyllodocida > Nereididae > Platynereis > Platynereis dumerilii. The sequence continues at coordinate 8,179,654 of JAPTHN010000018.1, forward strand.
GTTAAGCATTGTACTTACTCATAACTGCTGTTCCATTGAAACCTGTGGAAAGATAAAAAAATTACAATTTTTATACACAAGCTTAATTAGTGCTTGATATGATTGATGAATTGATAGTTGATCATTTTAATTTTCATTGATTGATTGCTAAAATACACTAGTAAAGCTGGCCATAGTGACCTTAAAATTTCTAAAATTACCTTCGCATGTCTGTCCGACAGTAAAATTTGATGCGTTCTGCGGGTTAACGTAATACTGAGTGATGCAGAACTGACATTTGTCTCCTGTTGATTTGGCCGAACAGCTGTCGCAAATTCCGTAACCTTTAGCCGCATCATAATGACACGATTCAGCTCTTCCATTACAACCACAATCTGGAAAGCAAAAAGAAAGATATTTTTTATATTTTATCTGATGCCGGATATAAAAACGATAGCACAGGCCAAAGGTTGTGGTCGACAAAATGAAACATGGAAGATAAGGCTATGTACGAGTGAATTATGACATAGACATTTAAGAACTATTAAAAAAAAAACATTCATTATCTATGTTATGTTGCATGTCTCTAGGCTACTGGTTCTGAAGCTATTTCATAATGAGCTATTTCATATGAGCTATTTCATATGAGCTATTTTATATGAGCTATTTTATATGAGCTATTTCATATGAGCTATTTTATATGAGCTATTTTATATGAGCTGTTTCATATGAGCTATTTCAAAGATACATCATTACAGAAGGTACTTGCATGACTTTCTGTCCTCTTGAAACGTCATCAAAAGTTGTGTCTTGGAGGACTGAGACTTAAATTATGGTAAGATCATCAATAATTGGCCAGTTTATAATTTTAAAGCCTAACCGTATGAGAATTAAGAGTAGGACTGAATTCTGGTGACAAAATCTAGCCATATTGACATTATAAAGTAACTTTCGTAAGTCAGATTTTTCACATTTTTTCCAAAAGGTGATGAAAACACGGTGAATCACTAATAACTGTAGTGTGATAAACAAAGCCTGACCCCAAATGTTCTGTATTCAAATTAGTCATGGCCATTAGATCTTAATGCACCCAATATCCAGGCATCTGATATTAGTCACTGTAAAGTTTGTCTGTAAAACTTACTATGGTCAGCAATTTATTTTAAATTGTATTAAAGCTGCATCTGAAAAAGGTTTCATAAATAATTTATATGCCCTAATGTTTTGTAGCTTTTACAGCAAAACAAGTACATTATCGATACATGTATACATTGGTTTTTCACTTAGAACAAGGGAACGTGAGATTTATTAAGTGCGCGCATGCGAGCTTTAGCCCGAGCTGTGATAAACACATGTTTCTGATCTCAATGTTGAATAACCAACTTATTAGTTGGGGAGCCAGGTCCAAAAAAGTGCAATATTTAAGGAGATTCGTGGGGCCCGTCGGACAACATCACAAATTTGGTACCATTTTGTAGCCAGGAACTTGCCCGTCAAAATTCAGGTTGTTGTACTATCAAATTGTGGTATAGGTTTTGAGATAAATGCGTTACCGTGGCAATGATGTGCTATTTTCAACAGATTTCTGGGAAACAGTAATGGTATCTTTCTTTTCATGTGGAGGACTGTACAATAATCACAGCATTTTCATTTTTGGGTCAAGTCTTCAGAAGACCTGGGGCCTTCAAATGACACATGTAGTTTATTGTTATGAAATGTATCTGTTACCATGGAAACCATTTTCTAATGCACGCTATGAAAATTATTGACTTTCACAAGTTCTGCAATGCTGCATTTACACAATATTAGGTGTAATGACAATTTTTTTTCAGAATAACAACTATCATATTCCATTCTTGCTTCCTGTAAAAAATTACTAGGATGACATTATATTTAATGTTGCTACGGCAACAGAAACACTTGAAAGTCATATCCGGTAAAATATCTAAATTTTACTCTCAGGCCCCTGACCTGGTTCAATGGCATACAAATATGATAATGGTTGAACAATATTATTGTACCAACTCAAATACAGACATTAAGTTCACAAATTTCTCACTGTTACCATGGTAACCATAGAAAAATGCATTTTTTTCGCAATTTGAGCAAAAACATTAAATTACTCTGCTTTTTCAGGCTACAGAAACATGACTATGATATAAAATCATTTTCTTAGATAAAAGTAACTCTAATTAATTAATTTTCAGTTGTTACCATGGCAACCTAAGAAATGGAACTTTTGAATTTTTGTATATAGGCAAATTTATCAGATTAAAAAATGATATTGATCAAACACAGATCTGCCTGGATTGTTGGCAAACTCTTCACATTATTAACTTAAATATACCACAAAAAACAAAACAAAATGATTATAGTATAAAAATGTTTTTGTTGCTATGGCAACCAATGAACATTAATTAATTCTCATTATAGCTATTGTGCCTAAACAGAAATATAAAAAATCATAAATTTTTTAAAACACGGTCTTAAAATGTTTGATGTGGAGAGAAAAAATAAATATACAAGCAAAAATATGGTTATGATATTTATAGAGCATCTCTTTGTGGACAATCGTAAACAAAAATATTGGAAATATTATAATATAGTCGCTATAGAGACTGATTTAATGTTTGTTTAAAATTACTTTTATAAACCTGAAGCTAAGGTGGGGCATTTTCCCATGTTTTCTTCAAATTCATTTGATGAATGGACTTAATTTTGATATAATATTCATCTCTGAATGCAATTAACAATTTAATATACCATGAGACAAAAGTCAAACAGGTAAACGTGGGAAGGTAAATGGACAACAAAGAAAATAGGAATTATCGCAATAAAATATTTGCTTGTGATTGGCTAACACAGGTGTCGAATGGTATAAGGCATTTTATGCAGCCTTTTTGTGCTGTATTGTTTTCGTCATAATAATTTGTGCATAAAGTTGAAGTGTCAACAAACAACCTCTGGTGCATTTTGTAGTTTGTGAAAGTTAAATAATAAGTCACAAATTGACTTGTTTTGGATATGAATCATTTGTGTGCCTTTTAAATTTGTTTTGGTGTCATTTGACACTACTTCTATATAAGCCATTGACCTGTGCACATGTCCAATAATTGTTGTGAAAAATAAAATTTTGTTGACAATTTTACCTCATTGCACTAAATTTTCATTATTTTTGTTGACTAAGTGTCTTCGAAATCCAAATAAGCGCTTGATACGAATGTTTAGATTTCTGTAATTCATCATTCAAGAAATTATAAAGCCATGACTATTTAGTCAGGCTGCTTTTCAGCCAAAACCATGGTGAAATTATTCATATTCTGTTAGCTTCAATACTTATTTGTTTGTGTAAAGTATTAGAAACAATAGTGAGATTCTATAGATTGAAGACCAGTGGGAGTTTATCTGCTTTTTAAAAGAGATGTTGACAACTTCACATGTTGGAATTATCAATGAAACCTCAATAATTTGTATGACTTTAAATGACATGTCACATTGTTTTTTTGCTGATTTCATGGCACACCATTAAAAGATTACAATGTTATATTTGAAAGAGCCAGATGCATTATATTGAAAAGTCAATGAGCTATTAGTTGCCAAGATATGCAAAGTATTTATTAAATGCAATATCACGCAGTGCAGCCAAGGTACATATGGTGCACTTTTCTAGAAATCATTAAAATTGAATTCTTTATGAGTGCAATGCATTAATGAATAAACTCTATATATTGTAAAAAAATGATAGTTCTTGACATCATACAGACTAAAATTATTAAGCATTAGATTTATAATCTTACATTCCAAATTAACCATAAATATTTTGATGACACCAACAAACTCTTGACACCCCAGCACAGCAGATTCTCTGGGTGTTGACTATCTTTTCATAATTTTTTGGAACTGACGCATTGATCCATGTTTGTTTGTCTGTCGGTCAGTCTGTATGTTCGTGGGCAGAGCAGGAACTATAGCACTGGTTGGACTGAAACTTTGTGTAACTTTTACAACTATACCATGACAATCATGTGATTAGATTTTGGTAAATATCCATCTAGGAATTATCTACCTCAATATTGTGAAGTGAAATTTCAATTCTTAATTTTTGTAAAATAAAAGCGACCTACCTTCACATTCGTTAGCTTGATGGTTGGCTCCTATCCGCCATGGCTTGTTGTTGAAGAGCGGTAAACATTTCTCACAATTATTTCCCATTGTGTTGTGGAAGCATTTGCATTGAGCAGCATTCTGGAAAACAATCAGAAAAATAATACAGAGTGACATTTAGGATAGTTACAAAGAAAAACTTAAAGATTGGGTTGCTTATGATTTCAGAGTTGCCAGCTCTTTTATGAAAATATATATTATTTAATTATATGGTCACAATTATTTTGGCATATTGTAGATTCTACTTCCAGCTTATATAAGTAGCTTTAAAGTTAAATTTTAAGCCTAGGTATTGATTAAATTGATTTTGTTTTTCAATTTATTCCCAAATAAACATTGTATTGACTGCAAAATATGTAATTTATTGCTTTAGACAGATTAGAGTGTTTTTATTTGGAAATTAATTTGAACTTACATAGATGGCGAGAGATGTGTGTTATGTCAATCCAATTTTATGGTAAGTCAGAACAAGGAAATTCAAAATACTATCAGTGGACCTTCAAGGGTATGGATGGATGATTGGGGCTTTAGATTCCTTATTTCTGCACTTGGTAGGCTAATTAGGGCAGGGGGACACAACATTGAAAGGAAGGATGGTTGAAAATGCTGTCCAAGGTAAATCCAGGTGACCCCAAAGGAGTAGGAATAGAACCTGGGACCCAGTATACTAAAGTGATTGGCTGCCCAATGTAACACCAACTGAACCAACCCTCACCCTGATACAATGTTACTTGTAGGGCTATAACAAATGTGAACAATAAAAAAATCTATCATACCAGTAGTAGGCTACCCCTAACAATGTTAACATACATTTGTTTTTTAGTGACTAAGGTCAATGACTGTAGGACTGTCCAAACACAATTACATAATCAAAACAGTCCTCTTGTGTACCCTGTCATGTGACACCTGGCTACTGTTCAAAGTGGCAACTTCAAGTCAAGTGGCAAAAATAAGTGACAGACAAATTAGCAAACATAATTGGTAATTGACGAAATGGCCTTCACTTTAATTACCAACTGCTGTTACATTAGGCAAACAATCTAGTTTTTATTTTAGACTTGAAAGAAAGCTCTAATGATCCATGGCCAGTAGGTTAGACTGGTTAAATAGAGTGTTTAGCAATGTTGACACAACCCTTTTTTGGACATAAGTTATGTTATGATTGATTAGATTAGTAATTATAGGGGTTATGACAATGTTGACATTACCCTATTTTGGATCTAACTTAGAGATGGTGGGGTGAAAAATCTGACTTTTTCAAATCAATGCTGGGTTATGCAGATAAATGTGGTGAGTGCGGCCCTCTAAGTTCTGTGGGAATCCTCAACATGTTACACATTGCCCCATGTGAGGGGTCTTTTACTTTCCCAGCACAGACACTGATACATGGGGCCACCAATTTCAAACTCATGTAGGCAAATACCATCAGCTGATTCTATGGCAGTAACTTATATTAGAAATGTTGAATTTGCTCTAATTATATTATTATATATTATTGTAAGCTGAGGTGTATTGTGATGTTCACATAACAATATTTAAAAATAGCATTTAGAAGTAAAATTCCAACAATGTGGGCCCATGAACGTCAAAACAATCTCAGCGCCACTGCCGCCCTGATTGCCGTTTGGATGTCTATAGATCTGCCACTAGACATACGACTACATAAGAAATCTCTCTAAAATAAAAAAAAATTGAATCAAACTTACCGGTCCAGTGCACTCATTAGAATGTCCATAGCAGAAGCAGTGTCCATCCACCTCCCAGTCAGCTATCACATAGTAAGATTGGAGGGGGTCAGCAAAAGCAGGTTGAATCATACACAGCCTTATTGCTGACATTTGGTAATGCTTCTGGACTAAGATGTCTGAATGGTACTTGTCTCCGAGCTCTATTGAACTTGCCGGGTTGAATTTCACCTGAAAAGATAATGATATAGTTATTAGGCATGTGAAATTGAAGAAGTAAAAATAGAAATAATTTAAAGGAGCTACATAATACTATTATGTTTTTGGCTTGATGTGATTGAATTTAAGAAATACTCTTTGATAGAAACCTGGCTGATATATTTTTGTATTGCAATTTTTTTTTAATACTAAATAAAGAAATTTTGTTTTGAATATTTGATGAGAGCTTATCTTGGTGTTTTGGTCTTACAATACGGTTGGATGGATGGATTACATCCTGTACTTATGCACTGGGTTTGATAATTAGGACAGGAGGGGGACACAGCAATGAGGCAAAGGTTGATTGAAACAGCCATCCAACATAGGCCCAGGTGACCCGGCAAGAGCTGGATTCGAACCCTGGATCCAGCGATTGGCAGCCTAGTATGCTACCACTAGACCAACCCTCCCCCCCCACAGTACAGTTTGAGAAGTTCAGTGTTCAACATGAACTTCAAACAGAAAGGTTCTTATGTTATAAAAGAGACCTAAGTTGTTTCAAAACCCAATTCATCAGATATAATCTTACATAGCCCCAAATCAAAATGTTCAAAGTTAAACCCACCTCTTGTAACCCCTTTCCAACACTGATCTGAGTCGGTTCGTGTCCACTGTAATAAAGTTGCCGACACGACGCTGATGTGGCTGGTACGTCCGCCCCCGTCGACCGAATTGGTATTCCAGGGAAAGATGTGGCACAGTTCTTGGCGTAATATCTGAAAAATAAATTATGTTTGTAATTGTGTTGCAGCTAAGTGATAACAATAATATTGACTTTATATTTTAAACTTGTCTTTTTTCAAGCACAACTGAAGAGTGCATGACATTATCCTGTATCAAATTTTAGCCTCACAGAAGGGTGCCGAAAGAAAGTGACTGGTGGGAAGTTAAAAAACTTGCTGAGAATGTATTATGGTAAGTTTGAATGAGATTAGTGAAAGAGAGTGAACCTCCACAGTGCCAACAAGATTTTCACAAAAATGGGAAAAGGAGCTCCTGAAAAAGTGGTTTTTCTTTTTCAGGTTTTTTTACTAATGCTGTATAGAATATCTGGTAACTTGTCACTGAGTGTTTGGCTGAAAATAGCAAAGCCCCATCATTTTGGCTTTTTCAAACTTGTTCTGCTATACACAGCAAGTTATACACCAAGCTTGAAGTGTATAACCACCTTTAATTTCAGTTGGAAATGGCAAAGAAGTAGGAGTAATAACCAACTAAAATGTCAGTTACACACCGAAAAAAGAATATTTTTGAAATTGATATTTCTATGCGAATACGACTGAATGGCTCTGTCATTGCTATTTATTGTAAATATAAAGCTGTTATATAAGTCCACTTTATGCGTACACACTTGCTGAAATTACATCGAAAGAGAAAGTTCTAGCTAATTCTAGCCAACCTGGATTTATATATTGAAATAAATGAAAAGTAAGTCAAATGTGTAACAAAAAAGTAGGAAGTATGAAAGATTTGTTTTTAATTTTACAAAAAACTCAATGACAGGAAAAAATAAATGTTTAGATAGGCAGTTATGAGTTTTGTCCATTGTGATAATGTAACATATGTTAAAATCATTTAACTGTTGAGCACTTGGATTTTTTCCCCAAAACTAAGCTGACTCTGTTATCATTGTATTAGTAATACTGTATGATTTCAATAAATAAACTTTTTATTAACATCAGGCCTATTTATTGTAGCTATGGAAATATGACTCGTCAAAGATGCTTTTCATTCTGTTCATATCCGGTGCTCAATAGTTCGGTAAACCTCATTTTGCTCAAGTTGAGCACTTATAAATATCTTTTTTGTGGATGGATGATTGTACGTTACGTCTAGTATTTATGCACTTCGTTGGCTTATTAGGACAGAAGGAGGACTTGGCAATGAGGTGAAGGATGATTGAAACAGCCGTCCAACATAGGCCAAGGTGACCCGACATAGGCCCAGGTGACCCGGCAAGAGCTGGATTCGAACCATCAACCCGCACTAGACCAACCAATTGGGACATCCTGAAGACGTCACAATAAATTGTCAACAATTTAATCTCATCCATGAAAACAGGGCATAATGCCCTTATTAACTAATCACCCCTCACCCATATGCTTTCTTTAATTTTTACTTAAATACCTCATTTTATGATAACTTTTATCTATTTTTGAATTTATGTAGACATTTGAGTTAAATTGTACTTTAAGTACAGTTAGGACTATTTGCTCAAAATACTGAAATTGCACATTTATTTCAGGTCAATACAAAATGTGCTCATCAGTTTCTGGTTTTACTGATTATTCATGGATATTATGCAAATTCAAATTAATATGGTAACATTGATATAGAAGATGCTCAGGAAACTGTAGGCCATAATAATTATTTTTCTTTGATCGCAAAACCTGAATGGCTTTTAGTAGAAATGTTAAAAATAAAAATTCGGTCAGATTTAAAGGTTGTCGTTAACATTTTTGCATTTTAAGACCATTAATTTTAAATTTAAAAAGTAGTAGGCGTAAAATGTGATCATTATATACAGTTGTGTTTAAAATAATTCCAGTGCATAACAAAAAAGGCAAGTTATATTCAAAATAGTTTCAAAACAAATATTTTCAGGACTATTTCAGATTTTATTTTCCTGCCAATATGTGAATTGATATTTATTTCTGTATTCACTGCAATGTAATAATATAAATAATAATAATAGACATTTATATAGCGCCCGTTTCAATAAAATTGCTCACCAGCGCTCGAAGCATACATCTTAATCATAGTATCTCCGGAAAAGTTCAGTTTTTAGGCCTTTTTTTAGCTGATCGATTGTTATTGATGTTCTAATGTCGTGCGGTAATTTGTTCCATAATGAGGGTACTGATTTTTTAAAGGATCGGTCCCATAGACTATTTGTTCCGTACCTGTCAGGTATCTTGAGAAGCGCTCTATCAGAGTTTCTTAGGGTTCTTTCTGATTGGGTTTCATTTAGGAGTTCCCTTAAATATAGTGGACTTTGATCGTTGAGGGCTTTCCACGTCATCATAAGGATTTTAAATTCAATTCTAGCTTGTATCGGGAGCCAATGTAGATTTTTTCTAAGTTCTGTTATATGTTGTGACTTTGAAACTTTCTCAACCAAGCGGACTGCGGAATTTTGGGCTACCTGAAGTTTATTTATTAGTTTCTTCTTTACACCTAGCAGTAGTCCATTCCCATAGTGTAGACGAGGCGTCACAAGGGCATTTACCACAGTTTTTGTGTCTTCCTAGTTGAGACTTTTCCGAATCTTAGCTATATTCTTAATATTATAGTAGGCATTTCTGCACATATTGTTCACCTGTTTTTCCATTGTCATGTGTTGGTCAAAAATGACCCCCAGGTTTCTAGCTGTATCTGCAGCTTTTATGTTAATCCTGCCTATTTTAATTTTATCAAAATTTACAAGTTTGAGATGTGAGGGTGTCCCTGTAATTAAGAATTCTGTCTTTTCCCCATTATTACTTAATTTGTTTTCATGCAGGAATTTTCTAACGTCATTTATGCAGTTTTCCATTTTATTCACCATTAGTTCTTGATCTTCCACAGGTCTGGGTTTGAAGGAGAGGAGTAATTGTTGATCATCCGCATACTTCTCATCTATTACTCCATGATATTGTGCTATTTGACTCACAGGGGCAATGTACGAGTTGAAAAGAATCGGTCCCAGTTTCGAACCTTGCGGGACACCATATTTAAGTATTTTCCTGCTTGATTCGGTTTCGTTTATAAGCACTGATTGTGTTCTGTCAGACATATAAGACTTAAACCAGTTAAGGACGGTACCAGTAATTCCGTATGTTCCTTCAAGTCTTTGCAAAAGGATTTTATGATCAATTGTATCAAAGGCAGCTGATAGATCAAGCAGCACCAACATTATGAACCTTAGTCAGTAAAGTTTCAGTACTATGGAATTTCTTATATGCAGACTGTTTGGTGTCATGGAGATTATTTTTGGACAGGTGATCCATAAACTGGTCAATGACTGCAGATTCTATGGCTTTGCCTAATATTTGGAGGTTGGATACTGGTCTGTAGTTTTTCATATTAAGCTCAAGGCCCGGTTTTTTCAGAGTTGGTTTTACTAGTGCATGTTTCAGTGATTTTGGCATTTCTCCCAGTTGAAGGGAATTATTTATAATTTCAGTAATGACAGGGGTAAATTCATCTATGCATTCTTTCATCAACCAAAAAGGCATAGGGTCTAGTCTGCAGTGTTTATTCTTCATTTTCTGTAGAATTTTCCTTACATCTTGCTGTGTAAGGTTTTTAAAGTTTTGCATTATAGTCCCTTGGTGCGTAGTTGGCTGGGGTGTGTTCATTCCTTCTCCTTCTGAGTCTAGTGCCCTCCTTATCTTGTTTATTTTTTCATCGAAAAATGTACTGAAATCATTTGCTAGACTTTCTTCGCTTGTGTGCTGGGGTAGTGGTTGATTCTGTTTCCGATTTAGTGCAGCATTTATTGCCTTAAACATATTTTTAGAGTTGCCCTTGTTTTCATTTATGCGTTTAGCGAGGTCATCCATTCGTAATTTGTTAAGCATGTTGTTGTATGAGTTTTTTAAAATTTTAAATTTTGAGATAGCTCAAAAGAATTGTGCAACCATCAAACTGAATCATTTTTACACTGACACTGTCAGATCATAAGAACATGACAGAGCCATGGAGTTTTTGCCCATGAATTTGTGATTGGAACTCGTGAGCATCTATTTATCCTCATGGAATTGTTCATGGACTACACTGCGTTCCCAATTATTATGCAACTATGCTTTTTTGCATTATCTCAAAAAGAAATAACACTATTTCAATGTTCTTTTCACATAATGATAAGTGTACCATGGAGCTAATATCCTGCCAATTTTGTCCAATTCCATTGACTCAGTTTGGAGTTATGTCACTTTTAATGATGTTTTGGGGTGTTCCCAATTATTATGCAAATTCGTGGAAAAGCATCCATGGCCACTCAAAATGACCTAAACTAATCTGAAGATGCCATCAACATATACCCCATAACACAAAAGAAAAAGTAAAACCATCATTTCAAACATAGATGCATTCATAGCCAAGAAATTCATGTTATTCGCCTGCATTGAAATAGCATTGAAATTGCAGTTTTATTGCAATAAAAAGCCTCTGTGAGCCAGACAAAACGAAAAATCATTACCTAAGTCATTTTCCACTTTCCTTAGGTTTAGAACTCTCCTGTAAACCAATGGCATTTAAGTTGCACAACTGTATTTGACAAATATCTTGAAATGAATTGAGTGCATCCAATTACCAATGCTATTCTGATGGGAAACAGAAGTGTGAGTTTTTGATTTGGTGTAATTTTTTGCAGAGATACCAGATTTGGTGTTTCATCGCACAGTATGACCGTGGTGTGCTATAGATATATTCTAACCTGGAATTTTATTGATATCAATTTTTTTAAGAGCATGGGAGGCTTCTTTATTGAGAAAAAAGCCAATTTCAATGGTTTTTCAATGCAGTTGTATTATATTGATTTCTTGGTCATGAAGGCATCCATGTTTGAAATGATGGTTCCATTTTTTATTTAGTGTTATAAGGTATATTCTAATGTCAATTCATAATCAACTTTGTTGATTTTGGGTGGCCATGGATGCTTTTCCGTGAATTTGCATAATAATTGGGACCACCCCATAACCTGATTATGTAGCATAACTCCCCACTGAGACAATGGAATTGGACAAAATTGGCAGGTTTTTAGCTCCATGGTACACTCATCAATATGTGAAAATAATATTCAAATAGTGTTATTTCTTTTTGAGATAATGCAAAAAAGCCTAATTGCATAATAATTGGGAACGCAGTGTATATCTATATTGCATGGGATATCTATTATTTGGAATGGCAGACTGAACAAATCATAGGATACCAATTTTCAAAAGAAGGTAAGAGAAATTATCCTATGGCCATGTCAACTCAGAATTTTTTGCCAACTCCGATTGAAACTTTGGAGGCTGTTATAGTTGTTTCAAGGTTACACTTTGTATAGGTTTTGTCAAAAGTGACATATACACAGTTGTTAGTGGTTTTCGACAGCTGACAGCAATTTGATTTCATATTAGTTAACTTTTTCTGAAACATGTGCTTTCTCCAAGCGAATGTTCTGATCAAACAGGAAGTCATGTGCAGCATGTACAGTGCTGCCACATTGTTGCCCCATGCATAGAACTCCATACCTTTGTTGCCTGGTTAAGAGTGCTTGCTAGCGCGCCACCCTGATTTGAGGGAGCGAGTTCCATTCCCACCTTGGATGAATATGGTCTGAACAGTGAACACATGGGACATTAAATGGATGTGGGTTGTATCCAGTGTTGCATTGTGAGGCAACTGTAAGACCTGGGGGATCCCTGAATTGATAGGGCACATGCTAATCTCCCAGTCTTCTAGTCTCACACGGCGGTCACCAACACTGGAGAATGCTATGTGATGTTGGGCAATGTTCCTCTAGTCTCTGCCCATGAGCACGGTTCTATTGCTGCCCCTATTAGCTGCATGCATCATTGTGGAAGGCACACTGAGAAAGTATTTGCAATTACTATCTAATCGTCATGTGGCAGTCACCAACAGTAAACAGTGGCGTCATTTTCAAAATAACGTGGTGGCGCATTGACAAATTTTAAAGTATTTTTGCATGGATGCAGCAGAGTTACAGAAGCTCTGAATATTCTTACTATTATTTTGGCAGATGCCCCACCAGCCCCATAGGAACAGACGCCACTGACAGTAAATGTTCAGCTCCCTCCACAAAGAAGGAGCAAGAGCTACGCCTACCCGGCTTATCCCGGAGTATACCTGCACAACGCAAGTTGAGTCAAAAGTTGATTAAATTGATATCGAAATTGATCTACACTTTCTCTTGTTGTGAAATGGAAGCGGAGGCTGTAAATGAGCATTATCCAATAAGACTGAAGCTTAACGATCCAATCTGATGCTGACTGAAATAATAACTTGACCTTAGGTGACCTGACGATGACATTAAATTTTTGAACTACGCCATATAAATTATAAAAATTATAATTTCATATTTTTGTTATGTCTGTAAACAAAAAGCATGTTTTGGTTTGATGATTTGATAATCATTTCTGATCATCATATTTATTATTTCAATAATTTCACATAACACTCAAGACATAGGCCTATATAATGGGTATACAATGGATGTATGATACTTATATATACTCTTATTCATATACCTATTTATGGGATTAAGTGGGGAAGTCCAATTATCACTGAAGTGACAAATATTGACAGATATTGACAATTTAAGCTCAAAATTTGCTGAACTGGATGTTATATACACAGGGCCTGGATATTGCCATATGTCAAAATGGTGTGTTTGGTTGAAGCTGATCACACACTGTTGTACATATGAAAATATTGATCACATATTGTTGAAACTACATTGTGGAAATACCCAATGATGCTGGTTATTATATTTCAATACATTTATGCATAGGTATTATAGCTAAATTTCAATACCCAATGATACAATAGTTATATTTATCCATATTGAAGTCTTTATTTAACAGTACAACAATTTATTTGTCCACAGAAATTAATACTGCAACTAAATATATTTGAATTGTGTGAACTACACAATCATAGTATTCTAATCCAGTTGTACATCAAGTGCACAGTGGTCTTCAATTTTCCTGATTTCCCTCATCAAAATACAGTTGCCTGTAATTAAGTGAAAGATATGACGTTTTGCCGTTGGGTCAAAGCAAAACAGCCACACCAAACAGCCTGTGGAAGCCTGAATTCTCATCCAATGAGATGAAAACATGTTTGGCTAAAATATGATGTTTGAGGTATATGAGATACAACTTGCTGCAAATTTTCTTAATTGTACTATGAATTACATAAACATACGGTCAATGTCTTCAATAAGGGAGAAAAACCCAAAACCACTGCAATTTCAATGAAGTTAACTTGCTTATCAACGTTGAAGTTAACTTGCTTATCAACGTTGAAGTTAACTTGCTTATCAACGTTTTTGACCCATATGTAACTGTTGAACTGTTCGTAGAGTAAAGAAAACCGGCAGCCATTGGTATCTTATATGCTTCAAAAATTGTCCTTTATGACCCTATGATATAAATTTTTTCTTCTCTTCGGAAGAGAATCCTTCCTTCCTCAACAGGACCGCAGCCACTGGCAGTTTTGTTGATGATGTTAGCATTCACCAAATGGTAATATATCTCCCATTTCACTTTCTTCTACCTCATTGCCGCGTCCTCCCCCTGTCCTAATTAGCCTACCAAGTGCATAGATACAGGACGTAAAGCCCCAATCATCCATCCATCCATCACTTTCTTCTACATATTGTCTGAATTTATATCATAAAGTCCACCACAATTAGTAAATAGTAATGCATTGTCAAAGCATTAGTTAGATATGTTAGGTACAGACAAGATAAAAGGGTTGTCTTAATTCAGTGCTCACCAAAAAATATTTGAAACCTTTCTGGTTGGGAAATTTCATACATACTCTGAAAATGTTTAAAACAGACAAAACAAGTGTTAGAGCTCTGCTGTCTGTATAAAATGTTTGTGTATAACTTTTTTTTCTAGAAAAGACAAGGAAATTGTCAACCTTGATTTATTTCATATGTTCAAGAAAAAAATTAACATTCAGGCTCAGTTTCTGCAATTATGAAATCGGTTGTAACTGACAGTTTTGTATGTTTAAAACACCTTAAATAATCAGTCATAAACAAGACATTTTATAGTGTATTTTGCAATATCTACTTCCCCATTTAAAAGAAGTTAATCAAGTGTATGAAGTGTAAGTTAGTAAGATACAGGGTGCCTACCCAACATCGCATCGTATCAAATATTGCAATATAGGAAATTTGTCTGGTGCAATAGAGAAAATGTAGGAGGATTTATCTATTTTAATGGGAATAATTAGACGGCAAAAAAGTCTGCGAAATATTGAGGGAATATTGTGTCTAAAACTTCAAATTGTGGACCGAAACATGCATATGCGTGTAAAATATCTTGAAAACTTAAAAAATATAAGAATTTATAGGCTTTTCTCCAAAATAATGGAATGTATAGGAGAGCAAAAAATATACGAGTAATATAGGGAGAGTGGGCACACTGAAGATACCTAATTTATCGGCTCCAAAATTGATTTTTGCGATTGGAACCCTCAAAAATTGTTGTCTAAGTTGTACGAAGAGATGCAAACATTGCCTTTCTCTATGCAATAAAGGCTTGTCTGCATCAATATGGGTTTATCCAATATTATTTCATCTTCATTCATACTCAGTTGCTTTGTTTACACTGAAAAACCTAAGAAATAAACATTGATTTGTTTAGAAATGTAAACAGCCAAAAATGATAGTGTTTATGAAGAAATAAAAATCATTGGGTGATGTCCAGCTGTGCAAAATTAGACTTGGGAAGCTTAAGGATGTCAAGAAAGTTATCTAGGTTACACACACATGTGTTTGTAACAGTTTTCCTCTGAGTGTTACTATCACAATTTTGGCGTAAGTTAGACTCCGATTTTAAGGGCTCTAACTGACAAAAAAGCAGGTTTCTATGATGTTAGAACTTTAAAAAGATGTGTCTACCTGGCCTTGATCTGATACACTTCTTAAGTATATCTTTAAGTTGTAATTAATGCTAATTATGCCATAGGATTGTTTGTTTACGTCTGTTTCTTTTGATACACTGTTTACATTTCTGTTGTTAACAAGCAAAACTGTCATTTGAGGTCTTGTGGTTGTGAGACAACATACAGGACAAGATGATGCCATTGGGTTGTACATCGGCAGGTGTTCCTGCTTTCCAACAGACGACCATGTCTAGCAGGTAATTTAAGAGAAGAAGAAATTGTAAATAGTTTGCTTTTTTTCACTTATTCACTAAGATAGTATTCAAAAGTGAAGGAGAAGATATTTCGGAGCAGCCAAACTTAAATGACGGTTTCAGTATGACACGCCTTAAAACGTTGCTGTTAATGACTATATAGAATTTTTTTTTCGAACAAAAGATATTTAATATAAACCCAATTGTGATATTTTTCCCTTTCCAGTCATGCATTCAGTAAACAATATATAATTTCATTATTTTAAAACAAACTAACATTTATTCTTCATTTATACGCACCTGACAGGACTCCATTTTGGCGGTTGGGAATTTCCATATACTTCGATTACCATCGCCTCCGGTCGCATGTCGAACAACTTGGAATCGGAGGCTATCTTTGGTGCTAAGAAGAACGCTTTTAGCCTCCGAAACAGGAAGGTGTCCGTTAAATTGACCGTCACACATATCCGTTGCGCTTCTCCTCCTTTCGTAAGTATTGAGCTTTTCGACTGCCAGTATGTGTCCGTTATAGGTATGTCAAAGGTCATTGAGTCTAAAGTCTGGATTTGCCGGTCAGCTATGTAACTCATACGATGGTCACCTGCGTTGCATGTGTAATTCGTCGTATCGAATGTCAGCGGATGTTTCTGGTATAGAGTAGGTCCTCCTTCGCCACATGTATTTGTGACGCTTAATGTCCGGAAGTTGTTTAGTAACGATAAAAAATTGGTGGCTGCGGGATGACAATCTGTCCCGTTACATGACGGTATAGTCTGTCCTTTAGTTTGACTAAAAGACGTTGAAATTAACATCACAAACAACAACGTGGAGTAAACGGAATACAGTCGGTAGTTCCACATGGCTAATCACAGTCGTAGTAGCTTTACAACAGCTACACAATAATACAAAATCTGCTATCTATGATAAGTTATTCTAGCGATAGACATCCACGGTACAATCCATTAAGTGTCACAACATATCGCGCCTCCACATCAACATCAAGGATATACGAAGTCTCTAATCTCGGCGAAGTAATCCTTTCTATGTATCCAGATCCGTACATAAGCATCCATGATGGCTGCTGAATTTACAAAGTTCACTACATGTGCTTGTAGCGACTGACTCCATCCGAATGAGTAGAATATACTGGACTAGTATTGGACCCTATGGTAATCAATTCGCATACACCTGTGCAAACATATGGCCGAAGCAGCTACGTAATTTTGTCGATATTTGAAATTTATATGATCTGATGCAAAAGTGGATGGTATTGATCAATCAAATGTCATATTGACAGGGAAAGTTGTTTTCTGGCTCAAGTGATGCAAGGAACCGCCACTGCATAGTTGGTTATGCTAAAGGGAGCCAACTTCAGGTCAGTTTGGGACTCCCACAACTTCATGCATGCATCTCTAGTGATCAATACTTAGACCGAAATACTGGCTGTGGTGTGGCTAGCTACTTTTCTGCGTAGACGCAGACCATGAGGCTTTTAAAAAAAATATAGATTAATTCAAATTAGTGATTTTTAGCAGCACAGCTGCTCTTACCTCAAGAATTTCATGCAATCTTGTTAGCACTCTGGAGGTCACTCTCTTTCATCAATCTCATTCAAATTTACTCTACATTCTCTTTAGGTTTTTATCACTCGACCAGTCACTTTTGGTGACCTTCTGTGACGGAAAAAATTATAAAGAAACTAAAATGGAGTGGCTTCCATGGGTCAAAGGTCTTCTTCTTCTTCTCCTTAGTATATCCGTCACCGGTGTGACTGTGTTGGAACCGTGCACTGTCTGTGCTGCTTAAAGTGCTTGCACGTTGTTTTTTTTAAATACAGGAATGATTGAGTTAGCCGCAGAGGGGTCATGTAAAAACAAAATAGAACATAAAAACACAAATTAATACCACAAACATCACATGGAATAATAGCAGATAAGAATTTACTAAACAAAAAAGACACTTATGTTGATTTGCTTAAAGGGACATAATTTCAGTCAAAATTAGTTTTCCCCATGAAATCGATTTTCGAAATATTAAGAATTGCTAAAACTATTGCGATATATCAAAATTGGATTTTAATTTGGCCATACAATGATTTCAGACTAAAAGAAAGGTTGATTAGGAGACTTTTTCTGGGGCAGCATTTAAAGATTCTATCAATAAATTACCATTGACATTTTATTAGTGCATTTTGCTCACAAGTAGCAAGCAGTGCATTTTTAAGTGACAGTTCATTCTTATGGCAAAATTTTGTAAAATAAATGCATTAAACTTAATTACTTCACATGAACAAATGAATATCAGACATGAAAGTAATCACGTTCATGATGAAATATCCTCACATATAATTTATCAATTAGGCCTAGGACATACAGTTGTACCATTTCCCAAAATAAGACATTTTTCTTTACACTGTAAGTTTCCTTGGCATATTTAATCCTTGATTTACTATTGCTGCCTTACCCAAGCAATATATACCCCATACATTAAGCCATGCAATACCCAAATAAGCCAACATTCATTAATCAGAGAAGCCCAGCCGTTTGCTGAACCAGCCAGATGTTCGGTCTAATCAATAATCAGCTATTTAGCCTGTTAGTTATTAGTTCGTTATTGGCTGTTTGTTGCCTTTTGCTACTTCCATGAAATTATTGAGTACCTCTGTTTTTCTAACACTTCCCATTGACCAGCCATTCAACATGTATGTTGATACAGAGCAGACCTGAATATTAATGATATAATTATAATATAATTATTATTCAGGGGTGAAATAATCTAAATTCTGTCAATTACCTACTAATTGTAACGCATTTAATGAGCTGTCTCTGAGAAAACCAGGCAGAATGGCTGTGTAAGTGGAGGATGGTCCGAGCCGGATCCGGATGAAATTTTCACCATGTGCCCTTCAAATACATTAATGAAGCACGGTGAAGTCCGTTTTTCCATAAATTAAAATTTTCCTTAATTTTAACCCCTTTTAAAAAAGCATGTCAAAAATGACTGAAATTCATTTAACATGGGCTTAAATGGGAAAACAGCCCAACTTCAGCTCACTAAAAACCCATTTGCCAGCGGGTGGCTAGAAAAGCTGTCGATTGGTGATGCTTATATATGACTTGAATGTCCGAAATCTACTTTCCGTTCGCTGGGCATTTTCCTTATGTGCCTGATATGAGCATTTTAAGATATTTAAGGGTGGCAGATTTCATGGATTTTGTAGGGAAATGCAAAAATATGAAAAGTGCCATATCTCGGCTTAAAATGGACTTACTTTAACAATTTTGGTGTCCAAATATACATTTTTGCCAATTCCGCACTCATCTGAGTGGTTACTTTTATGATTAAAGGTCAAATTCATTGTGAATTTTCAAGGTCAAATTCATGTTTTCCGTATTTTCTGTCTGATTTTGTAATACATGCTATGTTTACAAGCACAAAAGGCAAATTTAGACACAACTTGATGGTACAGGGGGATGGGGAATTTTCTAAGCTACATTTTGGTACTTTATGCAGTTCAAAAACTTGCAAATATGACCTCAATATGGGAATTTTTGTATTTACGGAAATTTATACATTTTGAAAATAAGAGTCAACATATTTTGTGCTGTTGTGTGGTGATGAGAGGCACACATTCTGAAACTGAACTTGATTTGTTTATGTGTCTTTGACAACAATAAGACAACTTTTGTGAAAAAAATTTGCCATTTCAGGAAATATTGTATTTTCGGCTGCCATTATTGAAAATTTGATTTTTTGGAATATCTTTGGAACTAAGGCTGATAATGGAGAAATTATTTCACCAATACCCACATTTTCAGGGTCAAGAACTCTAATGAAGCCATTTTTGACATCATAGGTCTTGTGACAATACTCTAGTTGAGGGTTTGAAAGATGCCGGTTACGGAAATTCAAGCTTTTTTGGAATATCTCTGAAACTGACACAGATAATGGAAAAAGTATTTCACCCTTCACCATATTTTCAGAGTCAAGGACTATTGTAATACATTTTAGACATCACATTATGAAGTAACAATGCTATAACAGGTTTGACAAGCAGCATAAAGAACATCTTGTTTTGTCCTTCAAAAATACCAGAATTGTTTTTATTTTTTGTTTGCAAATCATTTACTTAGATAAGCCACTTTTGTCGTGATGTAGCCACGCATTTGCTATGCATGATGTCACATCAATCAACTGCAGCGAAACTCGTAGGTTTACGCACATAGGCGTACGGCGCGCGCAATTTTTGGGGGGGCGAGCGACAATTGCCCGAATTTCATGATCTAAATTTATAAAAATTTCAAATTAAATTGCCTGGAATTCATTAATTTTCAGTAGTTTTTATTTAATCATCTTCCCGAATTTTTTAGCCTTTTTGCCCGAATCTTACTGTTTCCCTAACTTTTGGGGGGGCGATCGCCCCCCCTGCCCCCCCCTCCGATACGCCTATGTTTACGCAAGACAAACTATCAATATTCAAAACAAGGTTTGGCCTGAAATTCAGAAGAATCAGGATCGTGTTTTCTGTCTGATTTCTTTTAAAATAATGTCTTATGTTTTTAATTGCCTCTCAATAGCCGAAGCTGGTGCTAATGGGGATGTAAAGAATAACTCACTTTGTCTTTTAAAGATTATGCTGTGCAATTTTTCGTTACGATACAACGCTGTTTTCTTTGGCCATTTCGCTGAATCTGTCATTGTGTTTTAAGGGAAACTATCATTTGAATGACAAGTTTTGTGTCAAAACACAGGTTATTCATAAAGTTTTGCTCCTCCAAAGGTCATTCCAAATTCTGCCATGCACACATATTTTATTAGAGGATTGGCCAGTGTCACCCTAAAATTGAGTGGAGGGTAAGTTGTGCCACTTTTTTTGCTTCAGGGCAATTTGCCTAAAAAATCATAGCTTTGTCACTCAATCTGACTATGATAGATATCAAAATACAATATATAGACTAGAATCGAAGTTTCAATGCAATCTGAACTATTAGAAACATGGTAGCATATATTTTTAATAAAGTAGGTCAATTATATTACAGTTGTTCCACTTAGTTTATTGCAAGAAAAACCTTGTATTTTACCTTGTTTTTCAGATAGGTCTTGTGTTCCTGTTTTTGGTTTATGATAGATACTTTACATGGGACTTACTGAACGCTAATGACATAACTAAGGAAGAAAATAAAAATTCCACAAAACTTGAATTATTTCTTTTTGGATGGTTGCATAAAACATATGTTCTTTACATCTAATTAATTTCTTCCTATATTCAGGAATGGCATAAGATACTGACAAGCAGGGGCGTAGTTCCTGGGGGATGGGGGGGATGATCAATCATATGATTATTCCTCCCCTCCCAAGAATTTCAAATTATTACTACTTGGTTCTGACAATTATCAGTTATGTTTAGCTATTTTTGCCATGATACCACTTGTATGTCATGTGGAATACATACAAGTCTCAGAACATACTTTTGGTTATCTAAAATAAATTGGCTTTTGGCCTCTAAACTAAGGTGGCCCCCAAATCTACTGCAGAGACATTTGGCATGCTAGGCTTCGCGCAAAGTTTCGCAATCGCGTTTGCCGAAATCACCCCCCCCCCCTACAAAAATGAAAAATCACCGCCCCTGCTGACAAGAATGTATAATCCCCCACAACATTGAACTTAATGCTAATGATATGCAAATGAGGTCACCCCAGGTCACAGGATAGTTGTCAGCTAAAAACTCCCTACACAGGCTTACCCTTTCCCTACAGTCTTCACCTACCCTTCTTTCACGCTTTTCTTCCTCGATGACATCACAAATTGATGTTTCCTTTGAGCACTGTTTATTGCCTCTGTCTCCACCAGACCTCCATTTATGCAAATGACCTGCTGGCTGAGAACTGTTTCTCATTTATTGTCTGCCATTTCCTAGTTCTAGTTGTATAATTATTATTTATTCTAAATGAAAAATAAAATCCTGTATCATACCCTTGCCACAACTGACCCTAATCCAAATGGCACAACCACAAAATGATTTTGCCAAAGAAAATTGGTCGTAAAAATCAATTAACTATGCTAAATTATATCTAACACCACAAGTATTAGATATCCCTGCCAACCACTGTGAGCCAAAGGGAAATTATCTTACGGTCAACATGATGGAAGCAATAATATCGGGGGGGGGGAGTTTTTTTAAGTAGTTTCGCGCAAAGTTTTGGTGAAATAAATAAATTGTGCTTTAGCAGTCTTGCAACAAATAATTTATGGTGTTGCTTGAATATTTTGGGGAACAGCAAACTGAAAACAAATAACTATGTTTGCTTTTAAAGTGAAATAGATAATTTCTCCCTGAGGGCAACTCCAAGAATAGCGTGGTCACTCAATAAAACATTGAGAAATACGTACCGATGTCAGTCTATAATGCATCATTTTTTCAATAATAATATTGAATATCTCAGTGCAGCTTTTCTCAGCATTATATCTGGTCATAGTGCATATAATAATGATGTTGGCACAATTTGTACACATGGGTGACATTACCTTCTTTACATCGTTCTTCATTTCACCCCAACACTAAGGCACAATTTAACACATGACACAACCCACCACAGTCTCTCCATATGTATGTATACAGTGAATTCAATTCGTTGAATGTTTCTTTCTTTTCTTTTTATATTCAGTGTAATAATATATCTCTGCTTTTGGGCCGCATGAAACGAAGATGTTATCCTATCTCAAAATCTGGAATTTGCATCACCTTACAAGTTTCAATTTTGATCATAGTATTTTAAAGTCTTATTCTATTCTGACCTTTATGTTAAAATGAATTTTAATTAAGGCTAAATCATAAAGTAGTCAAGGCGCCTTAATTAACTTTTGATATTAATTATAAACATGACAAAATTTAGAGAAAAGTATGTGTCGACAATGGTCTGCAGCCTCCTCAGTAGACCAAATATCATCATTGAATTTCTGCTTGTAAAAGACAAAGGACTACACCACAACACTGCCACCTTGGTGTTAATTATACTCAATGATAATGACATCACCAGTATTGTAGCTTACTGACGATTTAATTTTAAAAAAAGGAGTAAAATATTCCTTATGCAATAATGGCTTCATAATGCACATGTATGTCTCCTTGCTGCTGATTACATCACAATTATTAGGGGGCTACATTGTTCAGTCTCATTCTGGTGAACAAATTGAATTGGATTAGGCCTATAGCAGTGGTCATACTTCCAAAATGATCATTATGCAACCTGTTGATTAAAGAATTTCATTACCCTGTAGTGGGGTCCCAAATAGTTATCCTGAGACATCCAGATTTTTGGAAGGTAAATCAACATTTGTAAGACCATTCAATTTATTTTCACAATGAAACAATTCACTAGCCATCCTGGTTGAAGTGAAGAATGCTAAATTCTGCCTACAGATCTGGAACGCCCCCCTTCAGTGTATAGAGGGTCAGTCAAGAGGTTAAAATATTAACTGGAAATTGTCGCATATTCTAAAATTTAACGATATATGAAATTTCATTGCAAATACTCCAGTGCCTAGACTAATCAAAGGTACGTGTAGAAGTTTATCCTCCAAAAGGAATGTTTTTACCCCACACTGAATTTTTCAGGATGCACTTTTCGCAGAAATTAACAGATTGTGTGTTAGCACATAATTTTTACGTCAGTGTATTGCATTGTACAGGCTCCATAAGCTCTAGAAGACAGTTTAAGCTTTCAATACAAAAACAAATATGTTGTGATTTGAATGCAGTTAAGATAGTCCCAATTTGGTTTCTTATATGCCCTGAGCTGGACCTGAGAATAATTCATGGAATCATTGAGCATTTTTGAACAGTCAATCACAGCCCGATTCACATTGTTTTCACAGCCCAATTCACATCGTTTGAAGAAATATGGGTCTCTCAAGGCTTTTCCATGTATCAGTTGTCAAGTGGTTGTCTCAATAGTAACCATTACAGTACAGTAACTGCAGAGTTGCACTGCAGTTCATTGATGTGACATCTTGCACAGCAAATGCTTACATCATAAAAAAAGTGGCTTTGCTTTGCTAAATACACGATTTGTAAAGAAAATCTGTCTTGCATTTTGGAAATGCCACATTTCAAGCCTGTTATTGCATATTATTTTTACTTGAGATGTGATGTCTAAAATGGTATCACAATAGACTTGACTCTAAAAATAAGGCAATGGGCGAAATATTTTTTTCCATTATCCATCTCAGTTCCAGAGATGTTCCAAAAAGCGTTGAATTCCTATAACGGGCGCCTTTCAAACCATCTAATAGAGTATTGTCACATGATCTATGATGTAACAAATGGCTTCATGAGAGTTCTTGACCCTAAAAATGTGGGTATTGGTGAAATAATTTTTCCATTATCAGCCTTAGTTCCAAAGATATTCCAAAAAATCAATTTTTCAATAATGGCAGCCGAAAATACAATATTTCTTGAAATGACACATTTTTTTCCCAAAAGATGTCTTATTATTGTCAAAAACACATTATAAAATCAAGTTCAGTTTCAAAATGTGTGCCTCTCATCAGTACACAACAGCACAAAATATGTTGACTCTTATTTTCAAAATGTATATATTCCGTAAATACAAAAATTCCCATAATGAGGTCATATTTGCAAGTTTTTGAACTGTATAAAGTACCAAAATTTAGCTTAGAAAATTCCCTATCCCCCTGTACCATCAAGTTGAGTCTAAATTTGCCTTTTGTGCTTGTAAACATAGCATGTATCACAAAATCAGACAAAAAATACGGAAAAAATGAATTTGACCTTGAAATTTCACAATGACCTTGACCTTTAATCATAAAAGTAACCACTCAGATGAGTGCGGAATTGGCAAAAATGTATATTTGGACACCAAAATTGTTAAAGTAAGTCCATTTTAAGCCGAGATATGGCACTTTTCATATTTTTGCATTTTCCTACAAAATCCATGAAATCTGCCACCCTTAAATATCTTAAAATGCTCATATCAGGCACATAAGGAAAATGCCCAGCGAACGGAAAGTGGATTTCGGACATTCAAGTCATATATAAGCATCACCAATCGACAGCTTTTCTAGCCACCCGCTGGCAAATGGGTTTTTAGTGAGCTGAAGTTGGGCTGTTTTCCCATTGAAGCCCATGTTAAATGAATTTCAGTCATTTTTGACATGCTTTTTTAAAAGGGGTTAAAATTAAGGAAAATTTCAATTTATGGAAAAACAGACTTCACCGTGCTTCATTAATGTATTTGAAGGGCACATGGTGAAAATTTCATCCAGATCCGGCTCGGACCATCCTCCACCCCCCGCCTGGTTTTCTCAGAGACAGCTCATTAAACACTCAACTTAAGTATTGGAATCCAATCAGACATTGAGTAGATATTAATAATTATGCAAGAAAAATATAACATTCTTAAGCCTAACATTTTAGTCCAATTTTAAAGCATCATTATTTTGTTTAGTAACATACTAGCAGTTTACCCGGCTAGACGGGTAGAAAGTGAAATGACATTGTATCGTTTATTTAAATAATTAGGATTAGTGTGTACATGCCAACATTATGTCTGTAATAATTGTGTATGGTGAATTTAAAGAAAATGACTACTTCTGAACCCCCCTCTCTTTTATGTGGACCTGGGCCTGTTTTGGACAGCAGTTTCAATCGCGCTTTGCCTCATCGGGGTGTAGTCCTTGTGTCCTAATGAACCTATAGACGTAGTTCATAGATGCATGCACAATGCTCGGTGTCACTAGCCACAACTGTGCTAATGTTGATTTGTTAAACCACTGAGGGTAAATAAATTTTTGTATCTTTTGTATCTTTGTATCTTTGCACAATGCAAAGGCCCAATGATCCATCCATCTGCTCTCCATCCCTGTCATATGAAAATGGAGAAGGCTAGTTTTTTTTTTCACGTTCTCAAACTGGGATGTCATTAGTTAATTTTGAGAATGTGTATGCTTCTTGATTCGTAGAACCTTGCAGAACACAAGTTAATTAGGTTTGACCCAGCCAATTTTTCTGATTACTCTTGTTGGACTTGCCGTGCAACGTTTAAGTTGTTTGTCACACATACCTCTGAATTAGCTTAGTTTAAGTTGTCACACGAAATAAGCAAGCCTGTGAAAATTGCTTCAACGAAAAACTAAGTCCATATCCAAGTCAGGCCACTCAACCAGTTTTACTTTTTTAAATCATATAATACAGATGTTATGGTTTTGTCTTTCTAAACGGGTTCTTTTGAATTTGTTTTTGTCAGCAATAAAATTATGAATCAATTTTATAAGTGCCCTGGCAACACCAGCGATTCAAACAGTGTAGAAAAATATTATACCCTCCCCATACTGCAATCATAAAAGTATTGCTGAGTGTTAAAAATAATTATGCAGCCTGCAGTGTGAATAATGGTATTGTATAATACGCCGAAAAATGTGCACTGATACAATTTTCTTATTTCATGCGATCTAGGATTCATTCAAAGAAAAGATGTAACCATAGATATAACATATATTTTCCACTTGTTGAGAGGAATTTATAATAGTTGACGTTTGCAATAGGTCCATTCATCTTTACTGATTGAGGACTACAATTCTTGTATAGAGAGGATGTATACATAGGTACAGTATACTATAGATATGGAAAGTTTAATTTATATATTTCCGAGAATATATTTCATCGCTTGAGAAATGACTTCAAATCAAGTAATCAGCCAGGGAATATAACCAAAACAAGCCAAAAGAAGATTTGATATCAGAAATGCATAATAAACATGGGTGGAAACAATGTCAACAAAGAAAATGGCCTTAAAAAAACTAACATTTTGTGATCAGAGGGGGGTCCACTTAAAATACCAAAACTCAAAATGTACCTAACCTATTTTTGCAGGACCTAGATCCCTGAAATCAGCAGAATTTTCTACTATAGATAGCATTATCAGACCTTTTGCCAAATAAACACAAACAAAACTCTGCAGGCTGACGGACTAAAATATGTGCTCACGAAAAACAAAAACAAAATAGGAAAATAATCAGCGCTAATTGATTTGCTTATAACTTTTGACTGAACAACATCTTAGCTTGTCAACATATATTTTCTTGAAGCTTGAAGTCCCCTCTATACACCTATATACTTGGTTTGCTTTCACCACTAAAGGCCCAAGGGACTTCGTTTAGCTGCAGATGCTCCCTGACTAATAACGCAGCACGTAAAACAGAAAGCCTATACATAAATCTGCCAGGTTTATTACAGTAACAGCAATATCAACATTCAAACTGACGGCCACCTTTGAAGTGGCACGAGGAAATGGGTAATATCTTACAGTCCTCGTCATACTTATGTGGAATCTCAAGTTCTTTTCTATGCTGTTGAACTGTGATGTCAGAGCTGACTCTATTCTAGCATTGCAATATATGTAAATTAACTACAAGCTTTGATGTCATTTCAAACTGAGTCAGATTCCCCAGCTTCTAGCCAATGTTGATTCTCCTGAACTGAGCGTCACAGTTTCAACACAGTGTCAGAGTAAGATTTTTTTCAGGGATAGCCCCTACAACAACGTCATCACAGCTTGATAGCCAAAGGGCTGATAGTTAACTGCACATCACAGTTCAAACAAATGGCAACTTTGTGAGCATTCACAGTAGACAACTGTTATACATGTAATCTCCTCAGAATTGTTTGATTAATCTACAAACTTGCTAACTTACAACTTTAAACTTTGATGGAAGTTGGTATAAACAGAAGGCTTTGGCAATTTGCTTGTAAACACATGGCTTATGTTATGTATATTTGTTCTGGCAGCCCATTGGCTGAGAGGCTGTCATGTCAAATTTGTATGGGCTTTCCCAGACCTAATTTTCACTCTTGACACGGAGTTGAAACTGTGATGCTTAGTTTGGTGGATACGCATTGGCTGGGGAATCTAACCCAGTTTAAAATGACATCACAGCTTGAAGCCAATTAAAATATATTGCAATGCTAGAATAGTGTCATCTCTGACATCACAGTTCAACAGCGTAGAAAAGAATTTGAGATTCCACGTAAGTATGACGAGGACTGTAAAAAGACAGGTCCTGTGAAAAGCCAGTGGCCAGTGCTGTATACAGAATTGGCGTTTTCTTCATACTGTGTGAAATTTCAAATTTCTAGGCATATTTCGCTGGGGGTCGGGGGGGGGGTGCAGCCCCTGGCATCAGGGCAAATGGCCCATCAGGGCAAATCCTGACCAATGTCAGGGCAGATCCACTGCCCTGGTCCCATATTAAAATTTCAGGGCAAAATTGTGACAGCCCCCCACGACACGGCCGTCCCATATGCCTATGTTCAAGGTTAGAAAATAAACTAGAGGCATAATTTTCATTTTGCAAAGTACCAAAAATCTTACAGCAATGCTTTTCTATATCTCCAGCTCTAGCTCTAGCAATAGATAGGGGCCATATCTGCTGATGCTGTCACAAGGGATCACAGGTAGTTGACTTTAAGATATAAATTCATGACACTTTTGGAAATAAAACCTGCACCTTTTTCATTGTAGGGAGATATTTTGGTGAGGAAATTGATCTCCTTTGCTACTTGAAGGGGGAAAAAAAAACTATACCCATGGTCCGTGGTATTAATATGTTTGTTTGTTTGTTTGTGTTTTACGCCTCTGCAGCACCTTAGTGGGCTATATCGAGGCAGGCAATCGCCGCATCATGATGAGATGAGAAGACTGTGAGTCTGGCACATACCCTATTAATTCAGGGATGCCCAGGGTCTTTCAGTTGCCCCAGCATAGAACACTGGATACAACCCGCCTCCATTTAACGTCCCATGGGCTCGGACTAAAGTGAGTTCCTGGGGTGAGATTTGAACCCACGCCCTCAAAGCCAGTTGACAAGCGCACTTACCAATTAGGCCACGGGGGAACTCTGGTGGTATTAATATGTATATGTCTGTATAATCTACCAGAAATACTACCTCACTGGCTTGCGTTAAATATCAAATATAGATTTTTGATATCGTAATTACATCAGTTTTGTCACGTATCACTTTCACCAAATCAACCTGTTTTGTGGCTGGTGTTTGAATCAATAAAACTCAAGTAAAAACATAACTTTGGATGATTGATCATTTTCCAATGAAATTTATAGTTAAAATCAACTTACAAAAAAACTGTAAAATGTTTCAAAATATTATAAAGTACTGAGTGTTCACTTTAGTTAGGATTATTGGGAAATTGTTCGTTGCGAAATTATTGCTCTAAATAGACTCAATATTTGTTGGAATAATGATTTATTCAATATGGATAATGTGATGATAGTGGTGATGTACTTGGAGTTTTACATTGTAATATCAAATAAATGTCGGCTATTTGATAAAATGAATATTTTTCAAGCAGGGGTGGTGTTTCAAAAAATGTATTTTAGTTAGCTTCAGAAAATATCCAAGATATAGGCCTATGTGTTTTGTTTTTCTTTTATATGAGTGATCCATTTAAATGAGAAACCTTGTAATCTTTAGAAGATTTTTAATTTTCTTTTCCCAAAAAGCTTAAATAAATGTCACTTCCGAAAAAAATTATTTTTTAAAATCCATGATTCGTCATGAAATTTATGGGATTTCAAATAAATATCAAGTTATCTGCAGTGTGTCGACAATATATGAGTAATAGAATATCGAATAGTCCTTAATCACAGTGCAGAAACAGTTAAGCACGGCCTTACTTGAAAAGTACTTTTCAACCTTTTTTTTTTTACCTGAGAAACTTTCCTGTGTGATTTTTTTTCTGATTTTGCAATGAAAGTGTCAGTTAAAATTGGGAATTCAAAAATTCTTAAAGCTTTAATTTGGCTCAATTTGAATAATGGGCGCTGCAGTTTCTGCAATTTAAAAAACATAGGCTGCGCAGCAGCAAACCTTCAGCGAATAACACCTTTAGAAGATTACAATGATATCATAAAATTGGTGCGATTACGAAATTGCTTGTAGGTATGCAATAGCAATAGCGGTCGAGTAGTGGCCTCCAATTATCTCTATTTGCCCGCTGTCCTGCCATCTTCCCATCTGCTTGCCAGGATTTGTAAAATCAGGGAAAGACCTTATTAGACTAATTTACGCATATTATGGTATAGTTTCATGCATGTACAAAGTACAGGTTATGAGGTGTCTGTTGAAAAGCAAAAAATATAACACTGTTATAATTTTCTGAAGTTTATCCAATGATTCATAAAGTGTTATATGCATCAAAAAGCACTGCTACATTGCATAGGTGATTTGTTTAGAAAATTGTATTACTGTACATGCAATAGTGGGCAAGTTTTGGCGCAGATATAAAAAACAATTCTTTTAAATATTTTTTCTCAATATTACAAAAACTATAGAATAGCCATCTGTCAGACCATGAAAAGGCACAACTAGACCATATAAGCCATATGTGTACCAAACTTCATCCATGTATATGGAATAGTGACCGGATGATGGGCCAGAAACAAAAAATTAATTGTTAATTTTTTTTTCAATATTTCAAAAAGTATATAATATTTTCCATCAGACCTTTCAAAAGGCACAACTAGACCATATTGACCATATGTGTACCAAACGTTGTCCATGTACATGCAGTAGTGACCGAGTCTTAGGCCAAAAAACAAAAATAATATGTTTTTATATTTTTTCTCATTTTTTCAGAAAGTATAGAATATCTGTCAATGAGACCATCAAAAGGCACAACTAGATCATATAGGCCACATGTGTACCAAATTTCATCCATGCACATGCAATAATGACCGAGGCTTGGCCCGGAAACGAAAAAAAATGATTTTTATATTTTGTTATTTATTTCAAAAAGTATTTAAGATATATTCATCAGACCATCAAAAGGCACAACTAGACCATACAGGCTAGATGTGTACTAAATTTCATCCATGTACATTCAATAGAAGCCGAGTGCTGGGCCGGAAACGATCTATCCGCCCGCCGCCCGACCGCCCGCCCGCCCGCCCGGCGGACGGACAGCATTTTTACCCAAGTGATTACAATACCTTCTTCGAACTTCGTTCGCTGAAGGTAAAAACAACTCATCTGTAGCTACCTTTTAGAATTTGGTTAAGAAAGTTATTTCTGAAAAATTGAAGTTTTTTTTTTTACATAAAACTAACTCACCAATATGATACCAATTTTAAAAAATATCATGACTTGTCCATTGACCATACTATCTTTTACATAATTTTAGAATACAATATTTTATAAATGTACAAATATTGAAACAATTAAAGATTTACTTTTATAATTTTTTCTTTTTTTTCAGTGTCAGGGCTTATAGTTGGTTGGACGGGTTACATCGTTTATATATATTTTTATGTAAACTGACATAACTAGCAGTCGTCAATAAGTTTATTGATAAATGGCACAGCTAAATAAACTTGCCAACATTATTACATTGGGCGAGCTTTCCAAAAGCTCATATATACATTTCCTATATCTTACATTACTCTCACACTGCTAAATCAATAGACAAAATCGAGAAATTACTGAAAAAAATGACAGAAATAATGTCGTACATCATCAATATATATTACTTATAGAAATAGTATGTTACTGATATATTGCAATACATCTTAAACATATATTGCCAGAATATTAATATAAATAATATTTATGATTGTAATGCATTGATTTATAAAATTGGTCACCAGAAATATTGTCCACATAGGGAAAACGTGCCACTGTTTAAAAGCAAAGTGACACCCAGCCAAGTTTAATGATTTAGAATATCTGTTGTCTTGTGGGTGAGGTGTTCGCTGCTATCTATCTATCTATCTATCTATCTATCTATCTATCATGCTGGCCTGCCAATCTCTAGGTCCTGGGTTCGAAGCCAGTCCTTACCAGATCACTAGGGCCTATGTTGGACGGCTATTTCAGACATTCTTTGCCTCATTGCCCTGCCCCTTTCCTAATTGCCAACGAAGTGCATAAATAAAGAATGTAAAGCCACAATCGTCCATCCTTTACATTAATTGTGTCCATCTATCTGGGTGGCTGAGTGGTTAAGGTGCCTGCCTGCTCTGCTGAAGGTCTTTGCCTTCGTATATACTGTATATAGGTTAAAACCCAGCTGGGGAACCTGAAATTTTCATTGGACCTTCATGGGCAAAATCCCAGCTGGATGTTCTTCAGATGACACGTTAAATTGGCAGCCCCTTATATTAGTGTCTGTGTTGGGCAAGTAAAATATCCCTCACATGGAGTTAATATGTAACATGTTGAGGACTCCCGCTCTCTCTCACATCTCATGAATCAACCCTTTTGAGCACCCAGAACTGGGCAGAGAGGGCTACACAGGGGGCTGCATTTGCCATATCTATCAATCAATCTATCTATCTATCTATCAATCAATCTATCCATCAATCAATCTATCTATCTATCTATCTATCTATCTATCTATCTATCTATCTATCTATCTATCTATCTATCTATCTATCTATCTACACTATCGCTCAACATGTATGTTTCTCTGTCCATGCACGATGTCACGCTGATGTCAATCAATTATTGACTGGAAAAGTGTGGCAACAGATGGTC
Source organism: Platynereis dumerilii (assembly GCA_026936325.1). NCBI lineage: Eukaryota > Metazoa > Annelida > Polychaeta > Phyllodocida > Nereididae > Platynereis > Platynereis dumerilii. Next base: position 8,212,173 of record JAPTHN010000018.1, read on the forward strand.
ACAATTCATGACTGCCTTCGCCTCTAGGGGGCTACCTGTCTGTACTATGTGCTGCCATCTGGTACCTTTATTGGAGATTTAAACTTATTTTGGTTTCAAACTAAACAAAACCACCCAGAGAATCTACCCTAGACGAATCCTTCCATCGCCGCATATTATCATTCATTTACGTCACGAGCGTCAAGGCCAATCAGCGCCCAGTATTCCCCTCCACTTCAAAAGTTTACCGGCAATTTGCAAAGCAACTATTAACTCCTCAGAGACGTACGACCTATCATTTTAAAGGTCTCAGAGAGATCTATCTGCCCATGTAAGAATTACACATGTAACCCTTAGGGAATTGTGCGAAACGGCGAATCGCCCTCATTTGCATAACATGTGTGAAGGCCTGTTCATTGGCCATCATTGTGGGCGTGTCTGATTGATTCACTGAAGGCTTTGCTGAAGTGAACAAAACGTCTTTAGGGGCCGACCAGATGATCTTTGGGGGGGGGGGGGGGCTATGGATATTTGGTGAAAAAAAAAGATTGTTTCCCACTTGACACTGAAAAAAAAAGTTTGTTCAGCACATGGAAATAAAAAAAAAGTTTGTTTCCACCTGTAGCTAGGGTACCGTAATGTTAAAATTCCGATAAAAATGTTTGTTGCGAGTGCGCATGCGAAAAAAATTGTTTGTCGACGCGCCGCGAACGTAAAAAAAAGTTTGTCCCGGGGGTAAAGTCCATAGCCCCCCAACTATTGTCTGGTCGGCCCCTTACTGTTGATGTTCCCCAAATCATCCAATAACATTACTACCAAAAAAAAAATCAAAATAACCTAAACACTGGGGAGTTTCTTGGGAAGTTGCCAAAAAAAAATGTATACAACGTAACGTGTAAAAGGAGGGGTTTTATGTGAAATTTTAGAACCACCCACTTCGGTTCGATGCTTATTATACTTGCGCCCCTGAGACATTTGTGCGTGAAAAGCAGTGGCGTAACTGGGGGGTCCCGAATGGGGGGGCACCTGGGGGGGCACGCGATTCTCTGGGGGGGGGCACCCATAATTCTAATTGTATATTTTAGCCAAGGTTGAAAAGTTCATATGGGGGGCACCTGGGGGGGCACAGGTTCAATATGGGGGGGCACGTGCCCCCCCCCCCCCCCCGTGCCCCCCATAGGGACGCCACTGGTGAAAAGGCACAAATGGACTTGTGATGCACGAGTTGTACAGTGTTTTCTACTTTAACTTATGTTGAAAATTCATACTCCCCCCTTTGACATGCTGCCCCCCGTTAAAACACAAATGCAAAAAGTTAGGGGCAACCATTTAATTATCAAAGGGAGTCTTCCTTGGCCAGAAATTATTTATTGCACAGTAACGGTGGCAGTAGTTATTTAATTCAAGCATGTGAAGTCCCCGAATATTTATTCCAAAATAAAACAACACTTTGTTTAGAAATACTCCTGGGCAGCATAAATTATTTATTTCAAGACTGCGGAAAAACAATTCACTTATCTAACTATAACACAAGAAATTATTTTATTTAAATATTTAACTCCTACCCCCCCCCCCACCAGATATTAAATGGTCATCCCCTTACTACAATGCAGAACATGACATTGTTGAACCGGATGAGTTCTGTGACCATCCAAGATCATGATAGATTACTCAAGACAAGTCGTTCAACTCAGATCATTTCGACGTCATTTAAACGTGATCATAAAATTATTGCGTGTCTGTCTTTATCAGTAACACCTTTCAGAGTTCACAGGCGTTCCTCCTTGAACAGGACTTCAGCCAGAAAACGTCTGCCGTTCTATTTGTCTACCTTTTGTGAAGGGCCCTTGGACTGCTCTTGCTCGCGACCACTCCATTAAGCTTCGGTGAAACGTATGGATGCTCAAGGCGTGATAGGACGGCTTCCGAGACGTCTTATCAACATTGAAGTGGACAAGAAAGATCGATTGCATCATTGCCACCGACCGAAGGATTTGTTCCATTTCCTTTGAATTTACGGCTAACGGCACATGCTTTGAAGAAATCTTCAGAGATTATTACAGATTGCGTGCCTCAGAAGTTCAGATCTGTTGTGGTGACAGTGCGGCAATCGTTGTTATGAAACTTGGAAGCTTTGGAACAATATTTGGATACGTTTATTTAACAATTTTCCAGCTTTCGCTTCTCTGATTTACTAACCATGTGGCAGCTGCAATGGGAAACCTTATTGAACTGAACCAGTTCCCGGATAAACTCAAATGGATATAGCCTACTCCATTCAAGTCAGGCAATTCTACCTTACTATATATTTGGCCTCTTCTGCGACAGTGCAGCAATTGTTGTTATAAAACTATTATAATAGGATACTTTATTGGATTCAGGTCAAAGAAATTGAAGAACATTAGGAAGTCAAGACATCAACTGTTACAGTGTAGTAATTTTTAGGCGCCATTTTCCAAATTCAGAAGTTGTTGACATGAGCATCATTTGTGATATTCTTGCGAACATCTTGGAATAACTTATAATACAACAAAGAGATAATGTGAAACCAGGATGATAATGGATTAGTTCACAGCTTGTTGTTTTGCTATGCCTACAAGTGTTTCCTTATCTCAGTAAGCCTGATATTTATCACCATTGTTTGGCGTGAAAGTAAAATTATAATATTTAGTCCAGCATTCAACTGCAAGTATTTTCCGGTCACCGGAACACAACCTTGAAGATGGATGCCAATATTTCAAATCCTATTTCACTTAACTCGAATGAATTTCATGCTCAAAAGATGACCATGACATTGGAAAAATACAGTACCACGTTTGGTACCATTGTTTTCATTACAAACATAGTTAACATTCTTGGAAATACATTAACTATTGTTGCACTCGCGAAGCAAAAGTTAATGAGAACAGTGCCCCAGTACATTTACATGATCAACTTAGCTGTGTGCAATTTACTTGACTCTCCTGCATTGATGATAATTTCATTGAATGCTTGGTCAGGCGGGCCAGCCTGGACGTTGGGACCAGCAATGTGCAAGCTTGTTTTCTGCGTAGATTACTCAGTATTTGCAATCAACACTTTAAATAACATTCTGATAAGTTACGATCGCTACCTCATGGTAAGCGACGGAGCCGCCTACAACATTACACAGTCGAGAAAAAGAGTTTTTGCTAAAATTGCTGTAATCTGGGTTATCGGATGGTTGTTTTGGTCCCCGGCTGTATTATTTTATGACCTGTGGAGAGGATATAGTACGGTCAAAAAAGATGAATGCATTTCAGAGTTCGACGGTGAAGTTTTGTTTGACACCATAATGTCCATTTTGGAATACTTTGTGCCTATAGGTCTGACAACATATTTCTGTACAAAGACTTACATGATGATACGAAAACGATTTTCTAAAGTCACGCCAGAGTTCTCCGAACATTGTGCCGAAGAGATCGAGGAGGAGATTCCAAATCAAGAACTCAAAATCAAAAAACCCAACACTGAATTACAGGATGTCTCAAGCATTGAGACTAAAGAAAGGATTAGTGTTATTTCATCTGGCAAGTCAGGTTTAAATAACAGTGAGCGGAGCGAAAAACAAGTACATTTGCAATCAATTCCTGAACATGACACTCAAACTGTTGTAGAGGCTGTGAAACCATGTTATGTTTTAAAAGTTGAGAGTTTTGACAATCTTTCAGATTTGATAGTGGCTCCAGATATGACTAAATATGCATCCAGCAACAAATCAGCTGTTGATACTGAGAAGAGTGACGGCCCAAAAGTGCTTTTCACTTTGGACGAATGTAGTGATTCAGATGATAATGAAAATTGTGAGGATTGTACACCTGAGGAACACACTGAAATACAGCCTGACCTAAATCAACCAGTCAGACGAACAGAAAGGCTGATACATTCAACATTTCAGGTTGCTGTTGTTGCGACAGCCTCCATTGCTGGTTTGTCATCTCACAAGTTGTCCAACGCTGAATCATCATCTCACAACAACTTATCCAACAATGAAATGTCACCTCACAATTTATCCAATGGTGAAAGATCAACTCACAGTTTGTCTGACACTGAAGAGTCACCTCAGAAATTGTCCAATGTAGAATTATCACCTCACAATCCGTCCATCACAAAAGTTTCACCTCACAAGTTATCAAGCATTGTCGTATCACCTCACAAAATATCCAATATTGAATTATCACCTCACAGGCCATCCATCACAGAAGTGTCACCTCACAAGTTGTCCAAAACTGTTGTGTCACCCCACAAGTTGTCCACTACAACAGAGTCACCTCACAAGTTGTCCAATATTGAATTGTCACCTCCAAAGTTGTGCAACACAGGAGTACCACCTCAGAATTTGTCCAACACTGTCGTGTCACCTCACAAGTTGTCCACCACTGAAGAATCACCTCACAAATTGTCCAATACAGAATTATCACCTCATAAGTTGTCCAAAACTGTTGTGTCACCTCACAAGTTGTCCAACAAAGAAGTGTCACCTCAGAATTTGTCCAACAATGAGCCATCACCTCGCACCTTGTCCAAGCTAAAGAACAATTCCTCATCAAGTTTGACAACTGCTAGAGATGTTGACTTCCACCTTCCTCATTCTCCTAGTGACTCCAGTTTGGTTATCAAAGTGGCAATTGAGGAAGAAATCGGAGAAGTAAAGAAGACTGTTATGACGGCCAGTTTGTCGGATAATGTTGATGTTCAGGGTACAGTTGTCCATCAAACCTCGGGATCAGGTAGCGGTAACAGCAGCGGGAATATTCCTGAGAAACTTCCAAGTACTTCATGTTGTAGAAATGTGTTTAAGTCTAAACGGATGACCAGCAGCAAAAAGCGAAATTCTCAGAAAAAAGACGTAAAAACCCGCGGGTGTGCCAAGGCAGCTAACAGTTTATTTATTGGAGTAATTCTCTTCATTTTGTTATGGACGCCATATTTCATGACAAAATTAGTTTACAATTTCTGCGAAAGTTGCCGAGATAATACTGTAGAAGCGGTGGCAGAAATTATATGTTGGCAAGTGTTGACAGTAAACACTTTTGTCTATCTTTTTACAAACAAGATGATGAGAAGGCATTATGCAAATGTATTGAAATCTTGTTCTAGGTATTATTACACACCCAGATAATGATTGTTCAGAGAGTTTTGTATAATGTGTAAAAAAAAAATTTAATATTATTGAAGTGTGAAAGCAAGAAGGGCGTATGTTTGTAAACAGTATTTATGAATCACTTACAACCTTCTGACTTTTACGCTTCGATGATTATTGATTATCGATTAATCTATTTGTTGATTGGGAGTCGATATAAAGTTCAGCATTAATTTGTCTTTCTCTACTTGTGTTACAATCTTGCATGAATGCAATTGTGCAGTTGTGAAAGCTTAGCAAGTTAGACTCTAGTAGAACAAACTTTAGTTGACATGATGACATGATTAATGTAAATTTGTTCCTAACTTTCTTCCATCTGATGATACTGCTGTTGATATTTGAAGCATTTTTCTTGTGCAATTGAGGAAGTTCAAACGGTGAACAGAAATAGACGGCTGACGGTAGTTTTCAGGAATCCCCGCGGCATATAAAATAGCATTGAATTGGCGTCAGTCTGTTTAAAAGGTGATTGCTTTCATTATAATGAATATGGTTGTCTCCGACATTGACCCTAAGCTTTTTTATTTACTGTTAATTTTCTTATAAAAGTCCAACAGATCATAATGGACTTTGGAGTGTGGGAAGGCTTCAGAGTTTCACAGCTTTTTCTTTGTTACAAACCACATCAAGTAATTAAATGGCCTTCCCTAACTCCAGAAATTAATCGCCTTGCTGCAGCAGAAGAAATTTATTTAAAATCCCAGTAGGTACACAAAGTAACACAACGCCACCATAATTGTTAGGTGTCACATAGAAATGTATGATAGAGATTATGTTGCCGCTACCTGAACACAACATTGAGATTTTTTCTCAACATTGTGACAATGTTGCTACGACATCGCATGCTAACGTGATATCTTGACTTGGATCACACAATTGTGACACCATCAATTCTAATAAATAGTAATAATAATAATTTTCACCAACATTGAGACATTGTCACGATATTGTCACAACATCGCAGCAACATAGAAGTAGCCATTAAGAATATTTGGCATGCTGTGCTCTCTTTCTGCTTTAAGCCAAGTTTTGCATGACTTGAAAAATGTTGTTAATGTCCCCTTTATCATGTCCTTTTTAACGCCAGGGTTGTGTAAAATCTTGTATTGTCATTTCTTTCAGTCGCCAATGTTAAATGCCGAACGGAATCATTAAACGCCAAATATAACCCTGAAAAGAAATAGGATACATTTGTTAATAAATTTTTTTCTATGATACACTTTTCTTTTCGTTCTTCTTCTATTACATTTATTTGAGAGTTAAATGAATTTTTTCAAATAAACATCTTTATTGTTTTAGTGTTTTGTATTCCAAATTATCTGATGATGTTATTGAAAAAATTGATGACCCCTCACATTTCGTGCAGATTTTTAGTACCCCATGCATAGATTCAATGCTGATTATACCCGAGTCCCTAAATCGAGTCACAGTATGACATGTGAGCACAACCAAACGACCAAACAGCTCACAGTTTCATGACTCATTTCTTGTTGTTCACAGGTACAGGAACAGGGGAGGGGGCAATTACCCCTTCTACCCTTATCAAAAGCGGGCCCGGGGCAGGGCTGAGGTAAGATGTGCCCTTTTGATCTTAAAAAATCACTTTTAAGGCCTTAATTGAAGCTTTTATTGGTAAGAATAATATATTGATGCTGTTTTGAAGTTTTGCTGCATTCGTAAATTGAAGTTGCTCTTAATTTTATGATATACCGCCCCCGTCGGTCTCGATACCTTCTGGCATCCCTGTTCTGCGCAAACAAGCACTGTATACAAAATTAAAAAAAGTGTTACAATAATATTTTACCTTTTTCACTGGCTGTTTCATAATAACTGAGTTCTGAGTAAGGATCCAGGGAATGTTGAAGGAATTTGATTTCTTGATTGCAATCAGATCTACCTATGGATGACTGAAAAATAATAACAATAGTTTTAAAAAGTTTTTCGTTTTGTTAATGGCGAATAAGTCATGTGGGGCGGCTTTTTTCAGGGTTGTGCAAGCATGACATCTTACACTGCTAAATATTGTGATATCGAAATTGATATAAAATACTAACTTGAAACTTTACGCAAGTCTAGTCTAAGCATGTCAAATAAATAAAATTATGCAAATGAAGTCCATGATAGATGGATGGATGATTGGGCCTTATGCCCTGTATTTATTCATATGGAAGGCTAATGAAGGCAGGAGGAGGACACTGCAAAATGAAGTCCACAAACCTGCCTGAAATGAATTTGCCTTCCATGAGTGGTCAGAAACAACGGTTGGTTGTATGATTTGAATATTGTGAAAACCTCCAAACGACCCATGAAAAGGCTCCTCATGGAAACGTATACAATTTTTGAAAACATAACTGAAAACAAAACAAATGTATTTTGATTTTCGTCTCGAGTTCTCTTTTTTAAAGTTGTATTCGTGTAAAACATGTAGGCCTATATGTGCAAGGAAAATTTTTATATTTTCAAATTTTCGATAATCTGATAAAGCAATGTCATATTCCAGACTTTCGAAGTTATACCAACACATATTTGATGACTCGTATCGCTCTGAGTCATATCCTATACACTGTAGGCCTACTATTAGAAGGAAAGTTCAATTGGGGTTCCAACTAAGAACCCCAGTGAGAAATAGGTTCACATTACTTATAGCATAAGGTGCATCCAACCAAAAATTTAAAAATCTTGCTAATATAGTAGTTGAGGCTTTAAATAATGATTTGGAGAGAAAATTAAAAAATTAGACATTTGCAGTGGTTCTTCCTGGCACCAAACTGCAAAAAATTGTACTTTTCTTAACCACTTTTTCACCAGAAAAAAAGATTCCATATTCATGAACCAGAATGGATTTTCAGTGAAATTAGAAAAGTTCTCAACATGCAGTGAGAAGTATTCATTTCTACTTCTTAAACAGTAAATTGTGGTATAAATGTGGTAAAAACTTACATGAAGTATGATTTCTCAATGCGCCAAATTGTATTTGCCCATTTTCATTTTTGAGATAATGACGTGTGAGAATGGGGCGCAGGAAGACAGTTTCGTTTCTCCTCCATAGTAACGCACAACCTAGAAGAAAATTTTCCTATTGACTTGAATCACAGTCCCAAGCCTATAAGGGTTTTTTATTCAATTGTCAATAGTGTATTCAAAGGTAAGACCTTCTGACTAAACCTGCTTAGTTCATCTGGACTGAAAGTAGGTCACAAGGAGATTTGGCCAATCAGAGATGTTCTTACAAATTCAAATTTGACCATTGCAAGAACTTTTCTGATTGGCTGGGTTCAAAAAGTGACATATTTTCAGTCCAGATGCAGTTAACAGGCTCGGTTAGAGTGTTGTACCATTGAATATATACCAGAGACTAGGGGTGTCTCGATACACCTATCCTATGATATGATTCATACCTCGATATCACAGCCATGATACGATATACGATAGGATAATGCTAGACTGCAACAGACAGCTTTACAGCATACGAAATTTCAAATTAAACTAGGAGGCAGCACTGGTCACAGAGTGAAAACTTTCGTTTGGCGCATAAAACCTATATCTCGGTACATGCCCCATGATATGATATGTGTATCTTAAGTCAAAATATTGCGATATATCGATGTATCGTAATTTCGTGACACCATACTAAACAGGTAACCTCCAGACGCTCTAGACGTCTGTAGAGGCTACAAAATTAGCCCAGTTTAGATCTATATAAAAGTTAATACTCCATTGATTACCCACTGGGTGCTGCAGTATCATCCGCAAGGGGTGATATCCTCGTATGGACCATGAAGGAGTCTTCCCAAAACTCAATCATTGCTTCTTCCGGTGCAGACTCATGAATTGGGAGACGTGAACCTTCCGAAGGGGGTGGAAGTCCAGGAAATGTGGACCAAGGCCTTTCTGTAGCTAGTAAATGAGTAAAATGAAGAATGTATATATTTTAACATAATGATATCTAGGCGGGACATAATTAATCTATAGCTTCTCGGATCTTCTCGAGGCACTTTTTCTAAGATTAGTCGGAAGGATGAAAAAAAAACTAATGTCAATTCAATACAAATAAATTTCCCTATAGGCAGAAAATCTATTTGGTCAGTCTATCTAAGAAGGTAAAAAACTGTGTCTGGCCTTATGAAATAGTTCTCTCAGCCTGTGTGCAAACAATTAAAGCCCTCTGTGTCTCTCTGTCTTTCCAATGGTTTGTCTCTTTCACTGTGTTACATACATTCTTTATCACCTTTCCTCATTATCTGTTATTTTTCGCAGGGAGGCCTGGGGGGGCACTTGGAATTCCTCGATTGGAATTTTTGTTGAACATTTCTCCAAAAATAATTGTTTCCATATCAAACAAATACATTTTAAGGAAATCCCCCATACAGAACATGTTTACAAACAATTACATAATTAAATAATATAATGTTTTTCCTTTGCATCTAACAACAGGTCTATTTGTCACCAGTAGGCCTATATAATTTTTTATCTGGCCGCTACTTCCAGAATACACTGTACAATATATAACATTAGAAACTCACTTGTGTCAAACCTGGGTCGTGGCGGACGTTTCTTTGGATGTTCCGTTGTACTTCCGTGCTGTGAGCACAAAACAAATATTATTATTTAAAAATAACAGAACAGAAAAATCTTCCAAGACAATTTACAAGAATAGAAATCTTACCGGTTCTATTATCTCTGTCACTGATCCAATCAGAGTTTTAATGTCTCTGCCTTCCAGAACCACCTGAAAGATCAATAGAGTACTTTACAACTAAAATAAGGAAATTAGAAAGAAAAGGCAGGATAATAATCCAGTGTACTATGATTTTATATAGCCACCATTCCAGATAAATCTGCTCACCAGCACTTAATAGTCTGAACAGTAGTCATATATACCAAATATCACGCCTATAGTGATGGCCTCTGGAAATAGCCAGAGCAAGGTTCAAACTCGTTCATGATTTTGGGCTGGGAAAACATGGCCTGACATATCCTATAACCACTATCATTCAGAGCCACGGTAGATGTAAATTTGGTAAGCCTTACAAGGTATCTTCAGATAGACAGACAGCTGGACAGCTAGACTTGTCACACACCCAAATTAATGAAACACAGACTGACCCTATGTTCCCTTTGTTGCTGAACAGCGCCAGCAGTAAAGAGCAGACCTGGGGTAATCGTATTCTGTATTCGTAATCAATTACAGATGAATACAGGTATCATTGTATTCGTATTCGCATTCGAATACTTGTTTGAAAATATGGAAGTATTTGCATTCGTAATCGAATACATGTGTGAAGTATTCATTATTCATGAATACTTTCATGAATACTTCTAGAAAACTTGAAATGATTACCAAGTGTATACACTAATACAATGCAATTACTGACCATCATTGAAGCAATCACATCAGGGGTGACATTCAAATCCTCAGCCCCTATCATGTTATGTAATAGGGTGATAGGAGGTAATCTGTGTGATAAGATGTAAAGGGGTCATAACTTCTGAGTTGTCTTAAAATAGTTTACAGAGGCTGAGGGGTTGAAACCATTACCATTAGCTGGCTGACATCTTTTCAAAATTATTCACTCACAACTCTTAAACAATAAAAACTGAACAATGAATATTTTGTGTCTTAATTTACTTAAACTGATTTATAAATGCTTAGTTCTTATCAGTCAATTTAGATCATATAATAATATTCTCCAAAGATAATTGTAGGCCTAATTATTACATAATGCCACATGCCTCAAATCTATAGTAAACATTGCTATTGTATTCTCACCATAAGGAGCCTGTTATTCAAATTCATTGTTCATTTGATATAAAGGAAGAAAATACCTTAATATTTAGCTAATAGAGGGCCATTTAAGTTATGGATGTGTTGGCATATTGACATGACCATATTAGTGAAGTTTTTGTTAAGGTACAAATTTTAGCTTAGAAAATTGTTGTATTCATGAATGCATTCATGAATACTTTGCACAGTTATCGCATTCGTATTCGATTACTCTCTCCATTTGCTGTATTCGTATTCGCATTCGTATTCATGGAAGTACAGAGTATTCATATTCGTATTCGAATACTTGTGTGCTGTATTCGCCCCAGGTCTGGTAAAGAGACTGGTAGAATTCATGGTCATGCATGAGTAAATCCAGTTCTTTCATGTTTTTAAAAACTCCAAACTTTGGGCCTCTGTTTCTGGCATTAATACTAATGATATTAAAAAACGGATTATACCATGCAACAATATAAAGGTCTTAATGTGTCAGTTTCAACTTTCAGGGCAGTTGTTCCACCACAAGGGCAGTTGCCTGTCAGTTGCTGCATGTGAATTCTGGCTGAGTTCACTGCCTGTGGCAGCTCACTGCTGTTGTCTCTTGTGCAGTGTGCATGTATAGAGAGTATAATCTCAAAACTCTTAAGTATGAACTCAGTGTGTAGAGTAGCAAAAACCTGTTGATAGGACTACGCATACGTACAATGTTAAACCATTTGTCAATTTTACTGAGGTCTTCCGAAACACGCCGTGGTGTCTGTCCGATGCAAGCTCGTCCTTCCTTCGCAGGGTCATGTTGGATCAGAAGTAGCTCTTGGTTCACCCTAAAATGAAACATTTCATATCATATTGAAATAATAAGCAGCATTGCAGACAACAGTATGTCACAAGGTTCTGTGAAGGTCCCAAGAATATACACCGAGAGGTTGATTGATCAACTGATAAGTGCAGCCCTCTCAGCCCAGTTCTGGGCACTCATGAGGGTTGATTGATGAGATGGGAGAGAGAGCAAGAGTCCTCGACATGTTGTACATTAACTCCATTTCAGGGATCTTTTACAAACAATTTAACATGTCATCCGGAACTTACGCTTGCGGCCTTGCGCTATCATGTACACCCCAGGGGCCCAGATTTTGAATTGAAGTAAGGGACCGTTCAGAATTTATGACTGGGGGGGGAGGTGGGAGTTTTGCTGGAACTTCCCGTCAAAAATTGATACCCCCCCTTGAGTTTCATGTGGATTTTTAGTACCCCATCCTTAGTTTTGATGGAAATTTTTAGTACCCCCCCTTTGACATACAAAGCAATACACACATATATACTGTTATACAGGGCCACGCGTACAGATTTGCGTCATTTCGCGCACTTTTGGGCATAAAAAAGTCCAAATAAAATGAGTTTATGCGTGTTTTTTAACATATTTTCTTTGTTAAAATTTCTTACCCCCCTTGGAAGTATTGTCAAAAATTAATACCCCCCCCCCCTTGAAACACGAGTGAAAAGTTAGTACCCCTTCGGCCAAAACTCCCTACCCCCCCCCAGTCATAAATTCTGAACGGTCCCTAACTGGACATTTTTTAACAACATCTATTAGTTCTATTAAAAAAATGAAGAAAGTGCAGAAAGACAGGATGAGAATGGAATGTACATACATGTAACACGGGAATTATATTTAAATAAATTTTAACCTTAAACCGAGCTCCAAGCCAGAGTTGCTGACTGCATTGACAAAATGGTGCCATTTCTTGTCGGTCCTTCTTTTTGATGATATCGTTGCAACAAATTTTCCGTTCAGATCGAAATTCAGTAGTTTTAGTCTCTGAAAATAACATGCAAGCACTTTTAGTCAATTAACTCAACATCTGTTTTTTTAACGAAATTACAATTTATTTGGTGCCTTCTTTGATAAAGAAGGTCTCAGTTTCAGTTGGTTTGAGTTTTAGCAATGCAGCTTACTTTAGGTGCCTTTTTCATATATTTTATTAGAAGCTTAAAAAATTTGGTCGGCACAACTAAAATCATAAACTTGTCCCCAACAGGCACATCTATGTTGCAGCAACATTTTGACAATGTTGCAATGTTGTATGGTAGAAATTACGTTGTCACAAAATTGGCACATTGTGACAACGTTTTGTGTTCACGTTGTTACAACATAATTTCTACCATGTGTTATTCAGTTTATTATAAAAGTCTTTTTTATCAACTGAGATGTACTCACAATAACTTTGATTACAGGTCCACGAAGACGCAAAAATGATTTTGCTACAACCTTTCTCTGAGTTTTCGCAGCTCCCAGAAAAGGAATTGCAATCAAGAGAAAGTAGAACAATTGTCTGACGTCCGAAGAAATTTGGACCATTGTTCAACTTTTAAACTTCAAATTGTAAAAGCTGAAAGCAGAATTGATCAGAAATTCAGAATTACGTAATTGACAAGCTAAATCCACCAACCACAAGTGACTTGAAAAATGAAGCGAAATACAAATTGATATATCTGTTAATCGCAAACAGAACAACAGTTTACTTGTCAATTCATAATTAATTTACCAAAAAATATTCAACAAGGTTAATATATTGGCAAAAATCAAAAATGGTTACGAGTTGACCTGTATTCTGATTCATGAAATCCCATTTTCACAGTGCAACAGTCCACTCTTTTTGCATATCAAATTGATAGACTGTAATGGCAACTACCATTATGAATACCGGTACAAAAAATTTCATTTTGCGTCAGAAAACTGTGGTATTTACTTTAGGAATAATAATTGTTGTTTTAATGGCAAATGCAATAAAAGTGTCGACCACGACAGCAGCTGGTGGTTTTACAGTGTTATAACTTATAACTGAAATAACAGGTACTGTTTTTGTTATAAGATCTTTTCATGTTGTTAATATATATTTACTTGCTAAATAAATTGTACACATTTTCATGTCACTTGTTAATGTTTTCGGTAACCCTTGAAACTTTCTATCATGAATATTGAACATTTTTACACATACCTTTCAAGCCCATTGAAAATAGATCGTTGGGTCCAGCTTCTGAGGTCCAGCTTTCAGAGCTTTCCTTAAAGTTGTCTTTATACATCTTTTGGCCCCACAATCAGGTTAATAAAATTTTTTTAGCACAAAAAGACTAAGGCACCAGGGTAACTTATAATCCCCATCCTTGAAAATATGGAAAATCCTCCCTGGGACTTATTTTAAACCAAAACGTGCATGTTATTTGTTGTTTGTTAATATTTCCATGTCAAATTCGTGCAGCAAAACATCACTGTGTCATACTGCCCTATTTTAGAAGGGACTTTACCCTAAATCTTAAGCTGAAGCCAAGATAGAAGATTCTACATGGGTCTAGGCCTATATATAATCATGTGACAACAGCATGTTTAAAAGACGGGAGAGAGTTTTGGACTCTTGGCAATAGGAATTAGGAAACAATAACCTTCTTCTTTAAAAATGATGTGGGGGGTAGGGGGTAATCCCTTACACCCTCTCCCTAAATCTACCCTTGAGGCTATAGACCTGCAGTGTATGTCATGTATGACCCTCTGACATATATCCCAAGAATAGAACCAGGAAGTCAAAATCTTTTTCTAGTTTCCTATTTTTTGCAATATTTGTCAAGTCTGTATTTTTAGTATCAGTCCCTCATGTTTTGAGTGTGTTTCTTTAAAAAAAAATTCATGTTTAATGGAGGGGAGGGTTGGTCTAGTGGTAGCGTGCTAGGCTGCCAATCACTGGGTCCAAGGTTCGAATCAAGCTCATACCCTGTCACATCGGTCTGTGTAGGGACGGCTGATTCAGTCATCCTTCACTTCATTGCTGTGTCCTCCCCCTGTCCTAATTATCCCCCATGCTATGCTATGGGGGATTTTACTTTTTGTCTCCATGTCATGGCGTCCATCAAATATCTCAGACACCACACCAAGCACAATGCTCATCCCTTCCCAACATTCAAAGACCCCCCTAAACTTGTCAAATCTGACCATAAATCAATAAATATCATAACCATTTCCACATCCCAAATACTTTTTGCTGTGCTTTTGGCCTGCAGCCATGTTATTTTTAAAAGCGAACTCCACCCCCAGGTGTCTCCACCTCCTTACATGTATGCACACTTATGCCCCTGGTGGAAATATTTGGCATAACTAAAATTGGAGTTCTGGTGGGTATTGGTAGATGTGTAGGGCATGGGGGATATGGAGCCAGTATACCTGCTCTTGTTAGTCTACCAAGTGCCTAAATACAGGACGTACAGCCCGGACGGATGTGATCAGTGAATTATGCATTTTCTGACATTCATTCAGTTTTGTCACAAATCTACCATTATCTGCACTATTTTTAAATGCTCCAATTTGTATTTCTTTGTATTTTATTCTAAACAGGTCCATAATTATGATAAATTAAATCTGTGTTTCAATCATCCTTCACCTCATTGCAATGTCCCTCAATTGTCTCAATTAACCAGTAGTTTAGAGTCGAATTTAGCATCATTGTATAATATGCGACAACAGCTTTCTTCAAGGTAGTATGTCCGCATATTTAATTGACTGTCTATGGATAGATTTCAGTCATATTTAACACATTCCAGTTGAAAAATTTACCTAATTGCTATTTTAATGGCAGTATATGAAGTTTATTTCCTTGAAAAATGTAAACAAATAGTTTTTCATGCCGTGAAAAAGTCGTGCATTGTTTACAAATCAAGCAATGCAGGGCTCTCCTTTAGTAGGTTAAGGCATTACAATCAATTAAACTCCCTTAATTATGGAAAACACACAACTCTGTTGATTAGAAGTGCATATTATACTTAAAATCTATCAGTTTATGATCTTAAATGCAAGTTTAATTTTATATAGGATCGGCGGACTTACTACCTTTCAAATTTGATGTGTTTACCACCTTGACATCGTTCAAAATTTTAATTGAACAGGTAGGCTGACATTATGCCAAATTAGTTCACAATAAAGTCAGCTTGGCACAAAAAGTGTGAACATGACTTTTATATACAAATGACAGAAAATCATGATATAAGAACTAAAAAGAAGTGGTCTTTGAATATCATGTTTTATTTATATGACACATCAACCTTAATATTTTTTTTATTTCCAAAAGATTAAAATTCAATACACTATTTAATGAACAGTTTTGAAACTGAAAAAAAAAACAATTGCAGGATTTTTAAGATCATGGTCAGTCACTTAACTAAACCATAAAAATGATGTATTTTAAAACTTTTTTAGAATTGTCCAAATCTTTCAGGGATCTCCTCTTTTCTTTCTCTTTTCGATCTCTCCTCGTTCTTTTCTTCGAGATATTTGAAGAATCGTCCGAACCCAAGAAGTCGTTTGTGGCGCAGCATTGGTTTGGCTTCCCTTTCCTCAATTTCAGCTCCTGTCAGAACAATTCAAATCAAAATGTTAAAAACAAAGAGCACATGGTGGCACTGCATGTCTGACAACAGTTTTTTTTCCAGCAGAGGACGCCACAAGGTACCAAAAAAACGATTCTCCTTCTGAATAAAAGCAGATTTTGCAAAAGAAAAACAACTAATTAGTGGTAATGTACATCGATCTTTGAATCAGGAGATAGATAATCTACACTCAAGATTTATGTGTTTGGTTCATAGCCTCTGAACAATGGTTCGGCACAAGTAAGTATGCACTTGCGTACTCGTGTACATTTTTTGAAGTACTCACATGTACTAAGTACCCATGCCAAATCATGAGTAGAAAAAGCTGTTCTCGAACTCATACTCAGAGATATTGTTAGTACTCATACTCATTCCCAAGCACATTTAATTTGGGAGTACTCATGGCCAACCCTGCTCTACAAAAAAGGTTTTTATCGGATTAGTCCGTCGTAGCCTAGCAACCCATTTTAGATGGTCATTTCATCTTGCGTCATGCAAAAGCACACCTCATCTTATCACTGTGTTATCTGTCAAATTTTAAAAATTCTCTTCACTGCATAAACTCAGGGCATAATTGAAACCCTATCAAATGCAGTATACATTGTGAAAGAGTCATTTTTATATGACGTTACTTATCAAGTATCATGCAGTGTCTACAACTATGGATATAACCACATGTAGTGTTTAACTTGTACTTTTTGTGATGATGGTAAAATGCAATGAAACAATTACATTTCAAAGACAGAGCCTCAGAGGCAGACGTCATGATGAGCAGGCAAATCACCATGGACACAATCAAGGTCTTCCCTCTCATGATCTAAATAAAACATTAAAATTAAAACACTTTTGAAAGTGTAAATAAAATGTTTGGTTGCTTATTATCAACACAGCGAAGAATACATAGGGCAGATTTCACGAAAAAGCTGCAAAATGACTTACCACAACTTGTCCACAAGTTACATTAGCACAATACTGATAAGGCCAGACATAATTGATTCGTAGATTCTCAGATTTTCTAAGGGTGCTTCTTCAGAGGATAGCTGGCAGGTCAAAAAAAAAGCTGAAATCTAAATCTTTTATTGTGTCAATCCATTAAATAAAATCATGGGTAAACAATCTTTTCTGTTGGATTGGTAGGTCAGAGTAGCTAAAAATATGGCCTTGTGCTAATGTAACAATGATGAATAATGTAGGACGGAATTGTTTTATGCTGATCCTACTGCAATATAAATGAAGTCACCAGCAGGGTACCACCCCTGGCCTGCTCTTGGGAGACCTGGCTTTCAGTTCAGAAAAAAGTTGAGATCTAATCATGTGTTTTTTAACGTAATTTTTATGTACACATTTTGCTAATGTAACACTATGAAATGGACGGACGCAAAATTGCAGTTACATTAGCAATAAAGAAACAGGTACCACACCCAGTCGTTTATGTTTTTGGTGATGTAAATAGGCAAATAAGACACCTTTTTTCGATAAAATATTATAATTTCATGTTTGAAATTGGCATAAGTAGTGAGAACACAGAAAAATTTCCAAGTAAAAGTTGCTAATGTAACCTCAGTGTCCTGAGACGGAATCGGGTTACATTAGCAGTCTTTTTTTATTTTTCATCTTTTTCAAGTTTTGTATAATGACCAAGACAATTAAAAATGGTTCCAAAATAATTTTCAAGATGTTTTTTATCAATCACATACCATTAGATTTTCCTGAATTGGTTTTAGCAGATTCCACAGAGTGCCAAAGTGAGCATGTCTGATCACCAGTAAGTTTGGTCGTCCAAAATTGTCCTCATGAGGCATAAAAAAATATCTTTTTAAGAGGAAGAAGCTACATATTTGAGGAATATTTTACTGATATTTATTCATTACCTCACAGATATACTTAGTAATAGGTTTACTTGCTTCAGGAAGCAACAGAGAGATAACAAAAGGGTTGGAAAGTTTAAGGTACCTTTTAAGAGCACTTTTCGTGAAATCTGCCATAGGGAAGATGAGGGTGAATAGTGCCTTTTTATGCTTCTTGCTAATTTTAAGCAAACTTCTTCTTCTTTAAAATAAACTTGATCATTGTCTTGTTTTCCAGTTTTAAGGTGGCTCGATACTGGTGAACTTCCGAAATAAAACTTTTTCAAAATAATCCAAAATATTATTATTATTATTATTATTATTAGACAATTTATAAGGCGCTACCATTTGCAGAATCATATGCATTCAGGTGCGCCGTACAACAATACTAGGATGAAATCGAAAAAAATAGAAATGTCTTTAATTGTTTCTTAAATTGGAGATAATTGTCAATACTGCGGATGTCAGCCGACATCTGATTCCATAGTCAAGAGCCATACACGCTGATTGACCTGTCGGCAAAGGTTGCCCGTCTGGTGAAAGGTACCTCCAGAATGATACCACTGCTAGATGCAGATCGAGTCGCTCTAGCTAAAGTCTTGACTTGAAAAAGATTTCTCAGATAATCTGGTGCCAACTTGTGTACGAGGGGTTTTCCATAAGTTCTGTCCAACTGGCCATAACTTCAGCATTATTTTATGCACGCTCACGATTTTTTGGTCAATGGGGAGCCTTAAATGGATATCCACAAGGTGGCGCCACCATCAATGTGACCATAACGTCATGAAGAGTTTACTGTCAATGCACAGACTATGGAGATGAACTGGCACTTTTAGTTCATTTTCTCAGCAACCAGTGGACATATTGATATGCTACTCTCAAATGATTAGAGTTAGAGGAATGGTTTTAATGTCAAAAGATGCCTATATTAAAGGACAACTTAAGGTGAACATATCATGCTCCTAGCTGTATTGGTTTTCTTCAAGATCAAGCATTAGGTCGCCCAAAAATGGTGTTTTTTTTTAGATATTTTGAGAAATTATATTTTTAGTGGTAAAGTGGTAAAAAGTCTGCTATAAAGTTTGAGAAAGACATGTTAAATCTTAAAAATCATCAATAAATATAATTGCAGATTCTAAAAATGTAAAAATTATTTTTGAGAGTCCAATAGTTGCTGATATATGATGAGATATGTTTCAACATGCACAAACCGAGTTATAACACCAGAATGCCAATTTTCGACTTTTATTTTAGAACTTCTTGCATTCAGTTCTATTAAGTTTGAAAAAAAAAAATCTCCAACCAAATCCAGCATCAGGGACACCACTTAACAATTAACACATTCTAAAAATGTAACAATTAATTTGGAGGGTCCAGTAGTAGCTGATTTATGATGGGATAGGTTTCAACATGCTGCAAGATGCATGCACAAAGTTATGACGTAGAATGCCAATTTTCTCTACATTTTTTTTTAGACATTCTTGTGTTCAGAGCATTAAAGTCTGCTTTAAGTTTGAAGAAAAATCCCAAACCAAATCAATCATCAAGGACAATATTTGTAGATTCTGAAATTGGAAAAATTATTTATGGGAGTTCAATAGTTGCTGATTTATGATGAGATACATTTCAACAATCATGGCAAAATGTCATATCGATGGTGAAAGTGCAAAACCTTGTATGTCAAAATTTTGCTATTTTTAGATTTTTGGTGGAATGACTATTTTGATATCCAATACACGTTGTCAGTTGATTACCTTGCCAGTTTGCTATTTTTGGAAGCTGTAACACACTGGTAACAGAATGATTTCACCAAACCTTGTATGTCGATATGTTTCAAAAAGTGAAAGTGCAAAACCTTGTAACTCAAATCAGAACTTTGAAGCACATATTGTGGGATATTTCAACTTTTTTTGAAAAACAATTACTGTGTTACTTTTTTATGACTCCCAGCAAGTTTCCTGATTAAAAATTTTTTACCTCCCTATATTTGTTTTGGTGATGTAGGCTATTGAAAAAGAGAGTGCACGAAAATTTGAAAAAAATGTCATTTTCCTCATTCTTGCCATTGTAGCCACTCAATAAAATTTGTTATTGCAATCTGTCATAGGCAAATTATAATTTTCACTGTATATACATAGATTGAAAGTATATTCAATGCTGCAAGTTGCTTTAAAGTGTGATAAATGATCGAGTTACAAGGTTTTGCACGGGTAGAAAGTGAAAGTGCAAAACCTCGTAAGTCGACATTTTCAATCACATCTGATGATAACATCAATGCAAGGGGTAAACGACCTCTGACAAAAAATTTGCTACAACAGGGTGTCACTTTCTATGTATCTAGTTGGCCATAACTCTCTTATTAATAAACATTACCTTAAAAAAAGACACTTGACAGTTTTTTCCAATTTCTGAAAAACAGCTTTTTTTGACTTACGAGGTTTTGCACTTTCACCATCGATATATCACTTTTTTTTGGCTATTGCAACTAAAGCATACTACTTGATAAATAAGGGTATATTTGCAACAAAGAATCATATTATTAATTTATATATATTTTTGTCCCAGTAAAAACTGGAAATCATATGGTGGCTTTTAACCATTTATACCATTCAACACCTCTGTCAGCCAATCACATGCTAGTATTGCAGGGAAATAATTCCCATATTCTTTGTTGTCCAGTTATCCTCTCATGTTTGACTGTTTGAATGTTTGTCTCATGGTATTAAGGAAAAAATCCTCATTGGAAAGTTTCAAAAAGGGACTTAAAACAGAATTATTTCTTGCATCCTATGGATGATTCACCTGTAGATCTTAAGCGCTGGTGAGCATGGTCTCTGTGGATCTAGCGCTATATAAATAAACAAATATTATTATTATTATTATGGTATAAGCCGGTTATTCACCATGGGATCAGGAATATGTGTTTATCACACCTCGGGCTAAAGCCCTCGGCTGATAAATCACATATTCCCTCTCCCTTGGTGAATAACCTATACATATATGTGGTGGAAATGAACATGCAATGTTTTCAACTGCTTTATCACATGATTATCTGAAAGGCAGAAGAACACTGTTACACAAATGATTATGATATTGTGATTTTAGAAAAAATTCATAATCACAGTAAAACAAAGTTATATTCTTGGAATTCTCCTTTCAAAATAATTTTGGAAATTTTCAATGTTATCAATAAGTAATATTCTATTCTATTCTTATGAACTTTTTTTTATCAATTGACCTGAAATTAAAAAATGATTAATCATTTTCAAGAGTGTCTTGTTTATTCATACATGCAGGCATACATGTATCTCTTATAAGACTCTTCCTACTTCTCCCCCATCTCCCTGTACTCCCTCCCCACATCCTACTCATTCCCATCTCCTCCTTCTCCTCCTGCAACCATTTCCTCTACCACCCATCTTCTCCTGTTCCTCCTTCTCTAATTTCCTCCCATCTCCTCAACCCATCTCCTCTTCCACCGATCTCCTCCTCATCCTCCTCCAGCTCCTCCTTCTTTCATCTCCTCCTTCTCCCATATCCTCCTTCCCCGATCTCCTCCTTCTCCCATCTCCTCCTTCCCCGATCTCCTCCTTCTCCCATCTCCTCCTTCCCCCATCTCCTCCATCATCACCTCCTGTCTCCTCCTTCTCCTCCCATTTCCTCCTCTTCCCTCCTCCTCTTCCCTCCTCCTCTTCCCTCCTCCTCTTCCCTCCTCTTCCCTCCTCCTCTTCCCTCCTCCTCTTCTAGTCCAAGAGCTGACACACTTTTATTTATGTTTTTAGCGCCAAGCAAACTAATGAATGTGTATTGTTCAGAATTTTCTGTAGTTTTCAGATATATGGTTTTTAGAGAAATCGATTCGGACAGTTTTCAGAAAAATGGTTACCATGACAACGAAAGCAGTAAAATTAAAAACTGCCATAAATAAATTTGAAGTTGCATAACTTGAGACACGTTTGATGCAAGAAAATGAAATTCTACCAGTTTATGTAGGGAAATAAGGCCCTTCTGACAAAAAAATAAACATGACCATATATGGTCATAAAAGGGGTAAAATGCTTGTTTTTGGAAAATTTTCTTGTTTTTTTCAAGAAATTCAATTTTCCAGTTGCTGTCGTGGTCCCAAATAAAAGTTAGCTGGCATTAAATCAGTCTTGGTGAAATACATATCTTGCCTGCTTACCAAACGAACCAAATTAGCAGTCACCACGGCAACTGTTGTGAACTGAATGGCCACCATATCAACCAATGACGAAATTCACTTTTATAACAAATAACAAGTTCCTTGGCACAAAACAACTATAGCATCTCATACAGTGGTAGAATTTGAGAAATACAGAGAAATAAATTGACTGTAAATCTTAGGGGGTCAAAAATGCAAATGGAAGGAATAGGGTTGCCATGGAAACCACATTTGTTATTTGTTTCACATCTGTCTGAACTACACAATGTGGGGTAACAAAAATGTTATTATAATGTTCTTAATTCTCTGCTGATTTGATTTAAAGTACACAAATTAATCTGGATTCCTCATCTCCATAGCAACACTGCCAAATATGGTCATAGCAGTTGGGTATTTGAATGATTCATTACAACATTACTGGCATTTTACGCAACAAGTTCCCAAGTGTAAGCATACTGCAATCAATGTGTGGTTGTTACCCCTATGTGTGACATATCGTTTGGAAGCTGAGGAAAAGGAGAGTTCATATATGTATATAAAATGGTCACCACGGCAATGAGAGTCCTATAATGGTGGCCATTTTGTTTAAAGTGCAAGTCCTTGGATTGCTTCATTTCATGTTCGTGAGATATTTAACAATGTTCATAAGATATCTTCAGCACACTTTTGGCATAAAGTTATCAGTTCAAAAGCTCTTTTGTTGTAAATTTTTACTTATTGTTTTAGATTCATTGTTTCTGTAAAAGAAGAGGATGAGGTACTGCTCTCTATCTTGCAGAAAACTGTACCAAATATTGTGAGTCAACAGTGCACAACATGTAAAATTGTGTTTCGGTTGCCAAATTATCTCGCCCATGTGTAACACTAATTTAAAGCTCAAAGAGAGAACCATGTCATTCTATTAAATGAATTAAATAATCATAAACATTATCCTCAATTAAGCACGTCCAACAATCTTCCCAGTCTGGTATTATGTTCCAGAAGACCGATGGAAGGGTTTGTGTTTGGCGGGAAGCTGGCCTGGGCTTTTCTGTAGACTGTATCATACCCGCATGCACTCCTGTACCAGATTGTATCAACGCTTAACACAGGTTATCCTAAAGTGGTTAAGTCATTTTACTATACAATGTAAATGTGTCAATGCTGGACATGAGTTAGATTTAGTTTCAATTAACTGACCTTATAGTATTACAAACTGACAAATTTTTTTTACCCAGTGAGAAGAAAAGTTATTGGAGTTAACAACATGTTAATAGATAGATATACATGCAGATAGATACGATAAGTGCAGCCAGGGACGGACGCAGGGGGGGGGGGATGGGGGGGATACATCCCCCCCCACCAGACCAAAATTTATATATTTTTACATGTTAATTTTATCAGCGCGCAGTCGCGTCATGTCGCGAATTACGCATTCCGCGTCGCGATAGCCCGATAGACCCCCCCACCAGAATTTTCTGGATCCCCCCCATGAGTGCAGCCCTCTAAAACCAGTTCTGGACACTCACAAGGATTGATTGATGAGATGGGAGAGAGTGGGAGTCCTCAAGATGTTACAAATTTACCCCATTTGAGGGATCTTTTACTTGCCTAACACAGGCACTGATACAAGGGGCCTGAACATTTCGTATTTCCCAACCGGGAGTCATGTTAAGGTTGCAAACCATTATGACACAAACTTTGGTCTCGTTCTGCTGAATGAAAATGCAATTGTTGCCTCCTATATCTGTTCTTTCTGAAAGTGGATATTGCACCTGTACCTATATGCAATATGAAGTGTTCTCTATGATAGAGAACACTTCAGTGAAACTTATTATTCAGGTGGCAACAAATCCCACAAAACATAGAAAATTAGGAAACATGAGGAAGGTCTAAACCACACTGTAATCCCTGCTGTGTTACTTTTGTGGCAGTTATGGTTAAAACAACAGTAAATGCCATAAAACAATGGTTTCAATCATAAAATGGCTCTTTCAAGTATTCATTACGGTAGCTGCCGTTAAAGTAATGTAGCAGGTTTTACAGTGCAGTTGCAGGTGACTCTTGGTGAACACTATAAACCACTGTCACTCAGTAGTAAGAACAAGGTAGGGCATGCAGTCTAAGCTAGTGGCAATCAACTTGATGGTCAGATGCTTGCTCTGAAGTGCACATCAAGATTATGTTTACATTTTTACAAATGAAAGGTTTCGAATGATGTCCTACCAGAAACCTTGCTTATTATACACACGTAGGCCTAATTGATACATAAATTTGAGGTCTGAGCATCGAAATGTAGTATAATTCTATGGTCTGAGGCTCTAGAGAATTTTCTTGGTCTACAGTGCTACAACAGTCATCTGTGACGTCTCAAATATTCTCATTTGGCATCAAACTCCCTCAATTACCCTTGGCTCCCCTCAACTACCCTCTGCTTTCCCCAACTACAACTCCTCCTGCTATGTATACTCAACTTCCCTCAACTAAACTCGGCTTCCCTCAACTAAACTCGGCTTCCCCCTCAACTTAACTCGCCTAACCTAAATTTAACTCGCCTACCCTCAAATATCACCAAATACCCTCAGATACCCCATCAAAAACCAGCAGTGACCCCTTGATTTTGTGCATGAGGGTGTATCCTTGTCTTGAGGCGTCACTGAAACAATGTGTACCTCCTGTCTACAAGTTGACCTTGGTTTCATTGCCAGTGCTGAGTATACAAAAATTTTGGATTCTCGAAACAAGCAAAAATCCCACCACAACAACATTGTGGCTTTGCAGGAAAACAAATCTTGAAAATGTAATAAGCTGGAAACATCTAATTTTAATAGGCAGATAATGGACAAGTAAATTGAAGTAAAGGACACTTTTACAAGGTGCCCATGTTGGGTGTACATAATTGCAGACTGCATGGCTAGGTTTATTTGGTCATTCCTTGCGTTGGTACAACCAGTTATATTAGATGACAGGCACATCAAGCTGAATCTGCAGATGGAAAAAAGCAGTTGATGATAAGCGTCATATCAAAGTTTGCAAAATTAATCCATCCCCATGTCCAGTATATCACATTCTTCCATGCTGGAGTTTTTCCACGCTGAGCACAGGTTATCCTAAAGTAGGGGAGAGCGGTACACCATGAGCCACGGGCACCATGAGCCATGGCCCCTACAAAACAAACGGCATGACAGAACTGCTCAATACGAAGACCATATATTCCTTTTTAGTTAAGAACTAGCTAGGGTAGCAATCATAATCTTTCTTTTCAATGTAGGACCAAGAATTGAAAAAAATATTTTTGACCAGTGAATTTGAGTGAAAAGTAAAATATTGGGCAGTGGAACTTTTTCTTCTGGTACTTTAACTACAACCGATATCTTCATAAAACTTAGTCTTCTTAGAGAAGATAAGGCATGTGCTAGGATGATGACACAACATTAATACTATATGATAAACTGGAAAATGGTGATATGCGCTAATAGATGAAATTTACAAAGGGGCACCATGACCCACTTGGAGATAGGGCACCATGAGCGAGTTTATATAAAGTTTCAGAGCTATAGTGCAAGACATCAGCAGCTGTTCAGGACACATTTGTGCTATTTTCATAGAAAAATGTGCAATCTACCTGATCCATATTGTGGTATATGCCAAAGGGAAATTTCAAGTAAAACATCTGGTTTATGAGGTATCAGTTCTTTACAGTTGAATGAGAAGGGTAATACATGTATGTAAACAGCTCCCCATGCCATGGCTCATGGTGCCCCAGGTTGGGGCTCGATGAGCTGCTTGACTACATTTTTTAAGGTCGATGTTTTTACTATTTAAGAACTAGAATGGAGTGCATGAGATGCACACATATATCACTGCTAGCATTGCTATACATAGTCCCCATGTCCGCGGGGGTAAGTCCCCATGTCCGAGGGGGTAAGTACCCATGTCCGAGGGGGTAAGTCCCCATGTCCGCGGGGGTAAGTCCCCATGTCGAGGGGGTAAGTCCCCATGTCCGCGGGGAAGTCCCCATGTCCTAGGGGGTGTCCCCATGTCCGCGGGGGTAAGTCCCCATGTCCGCGGGGGTAAGTCCCCATGTCCATGGGGTAAGTCCCCATGTCCGCGGGGGTAAGTACCCATGTCCGCGGGGGTAAGTCCCCATGTCCGCGGGGGTAAGTCCCCATGTCCGCGGGGGTAAGTCCCCATGTCCGCGGGGGTAAGTCCCCATGTCCGCGGGGGTAAGTCCCCATGTCCGCGGGGGTAAGTCCCCATGTCCGCGGGGTAAGTCCCCATGTCCGCGAGGGTAAGTCCCCATGTCCGCGGGGGTAAGTCCCAATGTCCGAGGGGGTAAGTCCCCATGTCCGCGGGGGTAAGTCCCCATGTCCGCGGGGGTAAGTCCCCATGTCCGCGGGGGTAAGTCCCCATGTCCGCGGGGGTAAGTCCCCATGTCCGAGGTGGTAAGTCCCCATGTCCGAGGGGGTAAGTCCCCATGTCCGAGGGGTAAGTCCCCATGTCCGCGGGGGTAAGTCCCCATGCCCGCGGGGGTAAGTCCCCATGTCCGAGGGGGTAAGTCCCCATGTCCGAGGGGGTAAGTCCCCATGTCCGCGGAGGTAAGTCCCCATGGCCGAGGGGGTAAGTCCCCATGTCCGAGGGGGTAAGTCCCCATGTCCGAGGGGGTAAGTCCCCATGTCCGCGGGGGTAAGTCCCCATGTCCGCGGGGGTAAGTCCCCATGTCCGAGGGGGTAAGTCCCTATGTCCGCGGGGGTAAGTACCCATGTCCGAGGGGGTAAGTCCCCATGTCTGCGGGGGTAAGTCCCCATGTTCGCGGGGGTAAGTCCCCATGTCCGCGCGGGTAAGTCCCCATGTCCGAGGGGGTAAGTCCCCATGTCCGAGGGGGTAAGTCCCCAAGTCCGAGGGGGTAAGTCCCCATGTCCGTGGGGTAAGTCCCCATGTCCGTGGGGTAAGTCCACATGTCCGAGGGGGTAAGTCCCCATGTCCGCGGGGGTAAGTACCCATGTCCGAGGGGGTAAGTCCCCATGTCCGCGGGGGTAAGTCCCCATGTCCGAGGGAGTAAGTCCCCATGTCCGAGGGGGTAAGTCCCCAAGTCCGAGGGGGTAAGTCCCCATGTCCGTGGGGTAAGTCCCCATGTCCGTGGGGTAAGTCCACATGTCCGAGGGGGTAAGTCCCCATGTCCGCGGGGGTAAGTACCCATGTCCGAGGGGGTAAGTCCCCATGTCCGCAGGGGTAAGTCCCCATGTCCGAGGGGGTAAGTCCCCATGTCCGAGGGGGTTAGTCCCCATGTCCGCGGGGGTAAGTCCCAATGTCTGCGGTGGTAAGTCCCCATGTCCGAGGGGGTAAGTCCCCATGTCCGCGGGGGTAAGTCCCCATGTCCGCGGGGGTAAGTCCCAATGTCCGCGGGGGTAAGTCCCCATGTCCGAGGGGGTAAGTCCCCATGTCCGAGGGGGTAAGTCCCCATGTCCGCGGGGGTAAGTCCCCATGTCCGCGGGGGTAAGTCCCCATGTCCGCGGGGGTAAGTCCCCATGTCCGAGGGGGTTAGTCCCCATGTCCGCGGGGGTAAGTCCCAATGTCCGCGGGGGTAAGTCCCCATGTCCGAGGGGGTAAGTCCCCATGTCCGCAGGGGTAAGTCCCCATGTCCGCGGGGTGAGTCCCCATGTCCGCGGGGGTAAGTCCCCATGTCCGCGGGGGAAAGTCCCCATGTCCGAGGGGGTAAGTCCCCATGTCCGAGGGGGTAAGTCCCCATGTCCGCGGGGGTAAGTCCCCA
This sequence comes from Platynereis dumerilii, assembly GCA_026936325.1. Lineage (NCBI taxonomy): Eukaryota > Metazoa > Annelida > Polychaeta > Phyllodocida > Nereididae > Platynereis > Platynereis dumerilii. The sequence continues at coordinate 8,240,268 of JAPTHN010000018.1, forward strand.
TGTCTGCGGGGGTAAGTACCCATGTCCGAGGGGGTAAGTCCCCATGTCCGCGGGGGTAAGTCCCCATGTCCGAGGGGGTTAGTCCCCATGTCCGCGGGGGTGAGTCCCAATGTCCGCGGGGGTGAGTCCCCATGTCCGAGGGGGTAAGTCCCCATGTCCGCGGGGGTAAGTCCCCATGTCCGCGGGGTGAGTCCCCATGTCCGCGGGGGTAAGTCCCCATGTCCGCGGGGGTAAGTCCCCATGTCCGAGGGGGTAAGTCCCCATGTCCGCGGGGGTAAGTCCCCATGTCCGCGGGGGTAAGTCCCCATGTCCGCAGGGGTTAGTCCCCATGTCCGAGGGGGTAAGTCCCCATGTCCGCGGGGGTAATCCCCATGTCCGCGGGGGTAAGTCCCCATGTCCGAGGGGGTAAGTCCCCATGTCCGAGGGGGTAAGTCCCCATGTCCAAGGGGGTAAGTCCCCATAAGTCCCCATGTCCGCGGGGGCCCCATGTCCCCGGGGGTATCTATCTACGTATCTATCTATGTATCTATCTATGTATCTTTGTATCTACACTGTATGTATCTATTCCTTAGTAGATATTAAATGGTCACCCCCTTATCCTATCTATCTATCTATGTATCTATCTATCTATGTATCTATGTATCTATCATCATTGCTTAGTAGATATTAAATGGTGGCCTCCTTGGTTCATTCATGCATGTACTTTTGTTATCTTAGCACCTTAGCATTCAATTATCACTGCTCTGAACGGAAGACACACAGTGCACTGGAGTACCGCATGTCACAATCGAAAACGCCTGAAGACACCAGGTGCACTCGTACCAGTAGAGTAACACAAGCGAAAACGCCCTTATACACCCTAGCGGAAATCGCCGTAACTACTCGCTTTTAGCGGCCCCTGGCGGATTTTGCCCGAACCACTTGGGAAAACGTTTGAGCGGAAGTGAGACGCGGCCTTTTCCCCGTCACTGGAGGCCGGGTAAAAAGAACATCACTGCTCCTAGCAGTGATAATTAAGAATATAATGTAAAACACGGAATATTGCCGCCAAGAGGTCTTGCTACGATTATATAAAGCAACCAGCTATTAACCATTGAAACTTTAGGCTCAGGAGCTTAAAATCAGAAAAGCGACTCATGGTGCCCCACTCTCCCAAAATTTTACTGTTATTGTGTCGATGCTGAACATGAGTTAGATACCTATAGTCATGTGTAGGTAAGGTGGCACTGTTGTTGCACTTCCTGTTTGATCATAACAATGTCTTGAGAAAAGCACATGTCTCACAAAAAAGCCAAATTACTATAAATCTAATTGTTGTCAGCAACATAACACCATGCAGAACTGTCTATGTAGTCATTATTGGTTATATCTATGCAAAAGTACACCTTCAGATTTCTTTGATACTGAATTAAAGGGTTTCAAAATTGCCAGGTGAATTGGCAAAGTTTTCTGTGTTGACATCATCAATGACATGGTTTTTGGAGAATTTAAATCTCTTACCTTGCATTTTATCATCTACAGGGCAATATGCTTAACTCGCCCTCTCCAGGAGTCCAGGTATATCCCTTGCAATGAAGGTTTAATAAGTAAATAGTCCCATGTCAATAAATGGATGTTAAAATGTCCAATTAAGATATTCTTGGCATGAAGTGCATGTCTCTGACATATATTCTTATGTTCTGACAGTGTTTCAAGAGGTCCTGTTACAAAATAGCAGCCTTGATTATCTTGTTTAGCATCGTTTGGCATTGACTGTTTGTTGCAATCACCTGTTTCGCACCTCAGGTCCACACTTGAAATGTGACTGCCAAAGCAATAAGTTGTGTGACCATGCTATAGTGTTAATTAGCTGAACTCATTTTAGAAAATGACAGAATTTTATGCCAGTAAGAGGTTAAGTTTAGGATAACAAGTGTTAAGCGTTCACACAATCTAGTACTGGTGAGCAAATTGGCTTGGGGAATGAAGAGGTTGTTATGGTTAGAGTGGGATTGCGTATCAGAACGTTTCTGTCCAAAACTGGATGTATTCCGCCACAACACTCAGTTTATACATATCCTATTGTTTAAAGGATGTGTCTGAGTTGAATGACACAGGTATTCGGATGAACTAATGAGGTTGGACTTGGGCACTGGCATTATGCATGTTGCTGATCCCCTCAAATAGTAAAAGAAAGGTGCACAAGTTACTATGTAGTTTTCACAACCTTGGGTCGTAGACAATGCAACTTGCCAATCTTGGGGTGTTATTAAAGCGTGCACTACAATATTCTGTTGCTATTGGTCCAGGAAGGACTGTTGTGAATATTTCTTCTGCCTATGGTCATAAATCACTTATTTGGGTATAATTGCCAATAATTTTATAAACAACAGGGTGTTGCATGCCCTTCAAATTGGTTTGTTATGGGCATCATGAATACTGAATAGTTGTTTGAAATGATCTGCAACCAAAAAAGGCCTTATACCACAGCCGGTATATAGTTTTCAGCAAGTTAAAGAGCAATAACTCCTCCTATCTAATTACAAAACCAATGATATCTAATTTGCAACAAAATAGCTTTTGGACTAACAATTACATGCCAAAAATGTACTGAAGATCGCCTGTGAACAGAATTTAAATAACTCAAGAAGCCATCCTAGAACATGCTCTTTAAACAAAATGGCCAACATTATAGGGCTCTCGTTGCCATGGTGACCATCTCATATACATATATGAACTCTCCTTTTCCTCAGCTTCCAAACGATATGTCACACATGGGGGTAGCAACCACACATTGATTGAAATATGCTCACACTGAGAACTTGTTGCGTAAAATGCCAGTAATGTTGTAATGAATCATTCAAATACCCAACTGCTATGACCATATTTGGCAATGTTGCTATGGAGATGAGGAATCCAGATTAATTTGTGTACTTTAAATCAAATCAGCAGAGAATTAAGAACATTATAATCACATTTCTGTTACCCTACATTGTGTAGTTCGGACAGACGTGAAACAAATAACAAATGTGGTTTCCATGGCAACCAAATTCCTTCCATTTGCATTTTTGACCCCTTAGGATTTACAGTCAATTTATTTCTCTGTATTTCTCAAATTCTACCACTGTATGAGATGCTATAGCTGTTTTGTGCCAAGGAACTTGGTATTTGTCATAAACGTGAATTTCGTCATTGGTTGATATTGTGGCCATTCAGTTCACAACAGTTGCCATGGTGACTGCTAATTTGGTTGTTTTGGTAAGCAGGCAAGATATGTATTTCACCAAGACTGATTTAATGCCAGCTAACCTTTATTTGGGACCACGACAGCAACTGGAAAATTGAATTTCTTGAAAAAAACAAGAAAATTTTCCAAAAACAAGCATTTTACCCCTTTTATGACCATATATGGTCATGTTTATTTTTTTGTCAGAAGGGCCTTATTTCCCTACATAAACTGGTAGAATTTCATTTTCTTGCATCAAACGTGTCTCAATTTATGCAACTTCAAATTTATGTATGGCAGTTTTTAATTTTACTGCTTTCGTTGTCATGGTAACCATTTTTCTGAAAACTGTCCGAATCGATTTCTCTAAAAACCATATATCTGAAAACTACAGAAAATTCTGAACAATACACATTCATTAGTTTGCTTGGCGCTAAAAACATAAATAAAAGTGTGTCAGCTCTTGGACTATTCCCTCCTCCTCTTCCCTCCTCCTCTTCCCTCCTCCTCTTCCCTCCTCCTCTTTCCTCCTCCTCTTCCCTTCTCCTCTTCCCTCCTCCTCCTCTTCCCTCCTCCTCTTCTTCCTCCTCCTCCCATCTCCTCCTCCAATCTAGTTCTTCACCCCCTCCCATCTCCTCTCCAATTTCCCATCTCCCCTCCCATCTCCACCACTTATCTCCACCTCTCCTTCTCCTCCTCCTCAATGGGCAATTATTTATATTATTTATATTTGACACCAAATAGACAATGGATAATATTTGGAATGGCAACTTCCCAAGGGCACACAATATAAAGACAATGTTGCTTATTGGTGAAGGGTTGGTCTGTTGGTCATATTAAAATGTATGGTAGGAATTATGTTGCCACAATGTGAACACAACATTGAATTACATAACATTTGAAGATGTTGCCACAAAGTCGCATGCTTCTGTGTAATTTTCACTAACATTTCGACTTTACTGCAATGTAGATATGATCATTTGGTTCTAACTGGTTTAGGTCAATATTTTGGAAAAATAATTCCTGCATGTTTTCCTCACTTTTTTCTATCAACGATATTTATTTCTGTGCGAAAAACTGCATTTGAAGCACAGACCCATTTATGCAACATTGTCCTCTTCATGTTGCGATCTGGCATCTCATTCTCATAAACAAATGTGTTGAAATCAGCAGATTTTGCTCTAAATATGGCACTAGTTACAGGTGATTTCATTAGTACGCGATTCTCAGGTTCTTGGTCACAAAATACATAGCATTTTTGGTTGATCTGATTGGTTTAGAAGCAATAGAACGTCACACATCTCATATATCAAACGTAGTAAGTCCCTGTTTAGCATTGATTTCTCACTACCAAGTGTGATTGACAAGAATCTCATGCTAATGAAATCACCTGTAATATATGTGAATTACATTGTAAGGAGAAAGTTGAAGATGTGGCTTGTCTGGCTTTAACGCTCTGAACAAAATAGTATCTAGATAAAATGTCAAAACTTGTTTTTCCAGCGTCATGAGTTAGTTTGCAATCTTGAATAGTATCTCATCATAAATCAGCAACTATTTAGAATACAAGTACTACTTAGTGTCCTTAGTAGAGCTTTTTTTCCTCGGTGATTATGAGTTGTAATCTCTCACAATGGCGACTATGGCTACTTAGGGGATTACTGGCCACTTAGAAAAACAGTGCCAAACAAGCAAACATTCTCAACAGTTAGATTTCTAACAACTGTGAATATTTGCAACAGAATGAACTGTGTTTCTCCAGGATTCCCGTCCCTCCAACACACCTTGTGAAAAACAGTCAATCAAATCTAATTTCACACTTCAGCAAATGTAAGAATGCAGTTGTTTTAAAATGGTCACAATTTCGAAATTATTTATGTAAATGCAAAGAAAAAACGTATGTAGGCCTTTGTCATGATTTTGTCAGTCAAAGGTAATTTCATGCATGCAGACTTTGTATAGCGCAGCCCTCCACATGTAACACGCACATAGGCCTACCAAATATGTGGGACCCTTCACTTGCTCAGCATAGACATGATACAAGGGACCCACTAAGCATCTATCTACCTATCTATCTATCTATCTATCTATCTATCTAACATGACAATTGTTTAATAACTGTTATGAAAATGAAAAATTTTAAAATATGCGGTATATATAGTTTAATTTATAGTTTTTAAAACATTAAACACATGTGAGTCAATCGTTCACATCCACCTCATATGTGGGATATTTAATTTGCTGAGCATAGACACTGACACTTGGGACCTGATTGGAGTTTTCCTCAGAGGGAAATTATTTGTTCATGGCTAAAGTGAAAGTAATAGTTCATTTTGGGTTCATGCTGCCCCCAAATATTCCTTCCACTTCAAGCAACAAAGAAATACCCCACCAAAGATTATTTATTTCAAGACTTCCCAAAAAGATTATTCATTTCACCATAACTGAGTGAGATAATTCTTTCATACTTATAATTATGCTGGATATTGCTCTTTGTCCTGTTTATTCCTAAATTCGACCAGTTAAAATCATTGAATTCAAATCTGTGAATAGCAAGCCGTGGCTCGGTCACCAATCTCAGTGTGTTCCCAATCTCAGTGCTTAAGTACTGTGATTATAACTTTCTTACATTTATTATCACTCCATGGTAGCCTCTGAGTCACCTACAGTGACTGAAGTTTGTATAACCACTTGAATAAGCAAACTACAGTCAACTAATGTGCTTAATCTCAGTCTCAATCTCCGTCTCAATCTCAGATGCCCAAAGGTGTTCACAGCGAGCCCGAACCAATTTGGGGTTTAAAAAATGCCCCAGCATAATGATTGGCACCGTTACGAAGCTGAAGATGAGACGAACAAGCAGATGTAAAAAACAAAAAAATCTGTTGAAAACTTTTTGAGATATTGAATTTTTTCACTTTCTGATTTATCACACCCCATTTTTAACATCACAAGTCATGTGGAGAGTCTGTTAAATGAGCACCGCCTTTGCAAAACCAGTTTCAATGATACAAAATATCATTCAAAAGACATAGTAATCTTTTTTCTTTTTTTTTTTTAAATTATGTTGTTGCATTTAATGCAAAAAAGGTGTGACAAACTCATGTATGCGTAATTTCCAAGTAAAGTGTACATTTTTCATAAGAATTGCAAAAATTTGCATGCTCAACTATTCTCCGGGCATTAGCAAGTAGTATTATGAAACGTATGTGCGTACATATTTGACAGAGCTTTTGTACTGATATATTCTTATCCTATCAATTAGGGAGAGTAAGGAGAAAACACTTCACTTTATTTTGATTTTATGAAACAAACAACAATGTTAGCTGAATAATCTAACATTACTTGACCTGTTTAATACTGTTTGACTACAATCCAATTGAATGATAAAAGGTTTTTCAGCAGAAGAACATCCATGGTCTTCTGTCATTAACTTCAACTCATTTCAGGAATGAAATAACAAATTGATTAACCATAGCGTTATGAATAGCTAAAACTCTGTATATTAAATGTCTATTCTAGTTTCCAAACCTGTGCACTGCCTGACATCCAATCCATTCACCCTATTTCATAGTTCTGTGATTTTATTTTTAAAATGAATGTGAAACCAACTGATTAAAATAAAGATACCAAAGTTCATAAAACCAATTGCACACTTCTTCTTTCTTTTAAATACCAAACTGCCAAAGGCAAGCACACAGGCAGACATCTAAGTGTTTATAACCATACATTTCATGAAGAATTATACCTTTCCAGAATAGCCATATCTTTTTATTACTCTAATTTTCAATTTTATTAAACAACAACTATTATCTAATTTGTTTTGTGTCAATAATCAAGAAATTGTGGTATTTCCTTGGTAAAGACAGCAAATAATTCTCTATTGCTTCTGACAAAATTCTTATAAATACACAAAAAGAAGTTTGTCACACACTACGTCAATAGGCGTCTTTTCCCAATAAAGATAACATTCTGTTTAATTTTAAAATATCATCTAAAACACACAAAAAATATTGTTTTGAAGTTTGCTCACCTGAATTTGTAACTTGCACCCCAGTTAGATGGAAAATTACCCAAACAAAGGAATGTGACAAACCAGAAATTGAAAAATTGCAATATCTCAAAAAGTTTTCAACAGATGTTTTTGTTTTTTACCTCTGCTTGTTCGTCTCATCTTCAGCTACGTAACGGTGCCTATCATTATGCTGGGGCATTTTTTTAACCCCAAATTTGGTTCGGGTTCGCTGTGTGTTGAGAATGTTGAAGTCCCCCCCCCCTCCTTGTTTCTCATTGTTTTGCATTGGAAGTGGGCTTTCTCAATACAAAATTAATACACGTATAACTGTGTGAAACAGAAATAACAGATTAAAAACTGCTATCAACTATTTTTGGCGACTAAAGTCATTCTGGAGATTACAGAGATTACAGTTTATAATCACCGAGGAAAAAAAGCTCTAATGACACTACTCAGAGAATAGAACTTGTAAATAAAGCAAGCAGCTTAATCCCTAATTTCTGTGATCTTGATAGCATACAACAGTTTAAAATACTCATGTCAAATAAAAGCCCTGACATAATACTTGCTGTGGGTTCTTTTCTCAATAAAATAATGTGAATAAAATCTAAAACTTCTGTGCCTCCTTGCACTTTACTTTCACCGGTGCTGCTGTCTATGTCGAGATATCCTCACTTTGCTTTTATTGACTTTTGTGCAATAACACATATGAAACTGGGACCAATGTGCATAATTTTATGAACTATGAAAGACAATTCTACATGAACTGTGAAACCTGTCATTTATTATGATATGACACTAGATTATGTTTGGTAACATAGAATACTGTAGATGTAGATTTGAATTTTTTGATTTTTCGATTTTCAATTCTTGATTGACACATGTATCTGTATTTGATATTTCTGTTGTCATTAAAAGTTTATATATATAATGATGGGTTTGCTTTGAAATTTTTCTCTCAAACTATAGCGGACTTATAACGTCGGAACACAACAATGTCTCCAAAAATGTTGAAAATTGCTTCTGATGCCATAACAAGGGACCATTCATGACTGGGGGGGGGGGGGGGGGGGTGGGAGTTTTGCCGGAACTTTCCATAAAAAATTGATATTCCAGTAAGAGGTCTCTGATGTTCTTCGGGACTTTAACAACCATCTTGTATGTTTGAGCACCTTTCGACTTAGGGACCCATGGGTTCTTGTTAGAATCTGCTATTGTCCTTGGCGATGAATTTCCTTTGAATTGTTTTTCTCAGAACTTTACAGAACACTTTAAAGCTCTTATCATAAAAAAAATGACATCCTGGCATCAATCACACAGTTTGTGCATGGTGTAATGTATCTCGTCATTAATTTGCAACTATTGGACACTCATAAACAATATTATATTTTTTTAGAATCTGCAAGTGTTAGTCCTTGATGAAAGATTTGGTTCGAATTTATTTTCTCGAACTTAGAGGCCGACCACAATTTAGTTTGTGCATGTTGAAATGTATCTCGTCACATATTGGCAACCATTGGACTCTCAAAAATAATTTTTACCTACTTTGAATCTGCAAGTATAGTGCTTGATGATAGATTTGGTTTTATATTTTATTCGCAAACTTCATAGCAGACTTTTAACCCCTGCAAACAACAATGTCGCAAAAAACACCCCAAAATCGTATTTTCGGGGGACTTAATGCTTAATCTAAAAAAAACTGATTGAGTTAGGAGCATGAAATGTTCCTTTCAAGTAGTCCTGTAATATAGGTATCTTTTGGCATCAAAACCATCTTGCTAACTCTAACCATTCGAGAGCAATGATTTTTCCCAAAAAAAAAAAAAAAAGCTAAATCAAGTTCACTTACTGAATGCACGGAAAATTTTATATAGAAACAATAAGTTTGATTAGTCTAGTGGTAGGATAATATTATTTCCTCAATGTTGCTTTTTAAATTTTGCAAGTGGAATGAATATTAAAGTCTACAGGTCTGTTTTTTGTCTTGAAATCATGCAGCTGCATGCTTTTCTGGACTACCCAGTTGGTAACATTGATAGTGCTGCCACCTGGTGGGATAGCTGTTTAGTGTGGTTCCTCATTAAAACTGAGGTAATTTGCAATTGATACCCAAAAATTCAGATCATAGAAATACAAATAATTGCTGATTTTGTTGCCATGGAAACCAGAAGTCTTGAAATGCGGCCCAGAGCATAAAAACAGGCAGAAACACAAATATCTTGTCAAAATATTGATTTATTTTGAGAAATTTTCAAATGAAAACATGTGGAAAACACACATCATCATTTCACAACTTCTCTAAGTGATTAATTTGGTACATAATGTGTTTCTCCATGCACTCAATGCATTTGAAAAGCAAGTCTTTTAGTCGTCCGATTTTGGACAGTTTATAAGTTATGGGGTTTTATAGTTCTTGGATTTCCTGATGTGTCTTCTATTCCTTCAAAAGAGCCTCTATGAAGCTTAGATGGTTTTATTTCTCATTCTATCTTCCTTGTATATATATTTAAGATGGTTCTGTCTGTCTCTGTCAGATTTTGAAAGCAAAGTATATGAATTTCATTCATGTCTGTTATCTCATTCACCAATCATAAAGTTTCTCGTCTCACGGAAAACGAACAATACTGAATCATGAAGAGTTAAGGGACTAAAATATGTTTAATAACATTGTTTCCATTGTTATTTAGTGCTTCGCAATAAGGCCATTGCTTTTTATGTGAAAAAAAATATTGATATGCCTCGATTCAGTGAGTGAAGCCAGTTACACTGGACAGGTGTTAAGCTAATATCAAGAAATTACTGCAAAATCTGGGCCGCATTCCATGACTTCATGTTTCCATGGCAACAAAACAACCATTTATTTTCATTTTTACAGTCTGATTTTTTGTAAACAATTTGCATATTACCTCAATATTAACTGACCCAAATTTCATGTGTTTGTGTAATATACATCAAAAGTTATGACAAGTTGGACAGAACTTATGGAAAACCCCTCGTATGCATTTGTATACAATGCATAGGACCTTGAAGTCTATTCGTGGTCTTATTGGCAACCAGTGTAACTTCAACAGAGCCTGTTTAGAACTGTCATATTTAGACAGACCCAACACAACTTTAGCAAACAACAATTAAAGAGGATGAAATTAATAAAATTTAAGTGTCAATGCTGACCCGCCCCCTACAGGAGACTTTTGTCAAAATCTTCAAAAATGATGTTTTATTCAGATTTTTGAGAGTATTGATAAGGAATGATTGTCTCTGTATGTGTTTCTACAGTGGGAAAGCAAAAAGCCCCATAATTTAACAGTTTTGGTTCACATGCTTCACTTCCAGATGCTGAGTCGTACATTTTTCAATTCAAAATCTGCTTTATCATTAACTTTTTTTTCAAAAAACTTCCGTAGGGCACTTTTTGGATGTTCTGTGCCGGTCATGTGAAAATTTCATAAGATTAATCCTATCCGTTATGCCACAAAACCAATATTTCCATTGGTGCATTTTGTGCTGAAGTGCAGTTTGTGACTTGAATTTTCGAATACAGAATGGGAGAGTAAATGAATGATAGAAAAGAGATGGTGAAGATGAATAAGAAATGACAAGAGAGAGGGAGAAAATGAAAAAAAAGAAAGAGAGAGAATAACAAAAACGAAAAGAATAAGTCGAAAGAGAGAAGAACGAAAGAAATGAGAAGCAAGAGAAAGAAGAAAAGAAAACAAAAAGAAGAAAAGAAAACAGAAAGAAGAAAAGAAAACAAAAAGAAGAAAAGACAAACGAAAGAAGAAAAGAAAACAGAAAGAAGGAAAGAAAACAGAAAGAAGAAAAGCAAATCGAAAGAAGAAAAGAAAACAGAAAGAAGAAAAGATAACCGAAAGAATCGAGAAAGGAAAGAGCAAGAAAGAAAATGAACCAAAAGAAGTAAGAATGAAAATGGGAAAAAAGAAGAGAAAGGAATAGAGAAGAAATGACACAGAACAAATGAAGAAAATAAGTGAAAGAAGTAAAAGAAATACAATAAAATTAATTACTCACTTCAGAATTATTTGCTCTCACCGATTGACAATCTCTCCCAAAGTCGGAATGAAAATGCTGCTATGTCCAAATCCCCCAGCGCGAGTGATAAGGGTTTGTCACATGATTAGCAAACATGGGTTCCAGTGATTCGAATGCATTTAAGGGTTATCCTGATTTAATATGTGAAAAGGAAAAGGAAGAAAGGGAATAGAAAAAGGGAATAGAGAAAGGGAATAGTGAAAGTCACATGATTAGCAAACATGGATTCCAGTGATACAACGCATTTAAGGGTTATTATATCCTGATTTAACACGAGGGGTTTTCCAAAAGTTCTGTCCAACTTGCCATAACTTTTGCAATAATTAATACAGAAACATGATATTTGGGTCAGATAATATTGAAGTAATTTGCAAATGATCCTGAAAAAATCAGATCATAGAAATAAAAAGAAATGGTTTATTTGTTGCCATGGAAACCAAAAGTCATGAAATGCGGCCCAGGGCACCTTTAGAGACACAGATTCATTATATCTTGTCAAAAATTTAATTTTTGCCAGAGTTGCAGGACAAGAAACGTATTAAAAATAATGCCTAAAATTTCACAAATTCTTGTAAGAATGAACTTGACACTGAGTACATTTCCTATCACTTTATATTCCTTAATAAGTCAATGCCTCACAGTCCTTATATTAAGATCACAGTTGGCGTTTCGCAGACTTTTTGCTCTTTATGATGGGTTTTCCATAAGTTCTGTCCAACCTGTCATAACTTTTGCTAGATTTTGTACAGAAAGATGATATTTGGTTCAATTGATATTGAGGTAATTTGCAAATGATTATTCAAAAGTCAGATAATAGAAGTAAAAATAAATTGTTTATTTGTTGCTATGGAAACCAAAAGTCATGGAATGTGGCTGAGAGCCGGCTAACAGACACATCCTTGATAATGTCAAGTCAATATATGCAAATAATACAAGAGATATAGCAGAAAATATATTCAAAACATTCATAGCCACTTCAAAACTTCACAAACTAATGACTGGGAAACTGAATACATTTTCTCATACTTTCTAACCATGTCTAAATAGTAAATACCTCAGTCCGCAAGTTTTGGTCAGTCTTGGCATTTTTCAGTCTTCTTTCTCTGGTATTCCAATGTGTGTGTTCTCTTAATTCAGAAAAGTTTGTGCAACCTTCATTTGGTTCCATCACTCATACTGTCCTCCTTGTATGTATGTTAAAGAAGGTTCTTACTCTCTCTGCCAGTTGTTATTCAATTAGATTAAAGAAAGATAGTGGGCATGTATAATGCCATCTTTATCCAAAAAAAAATATCAAAAAAAAACTGAGTAACAGCATGGGTGATGGTAAAGTAACTGAGAAGCGAGAATAACACCAGTTTCCATTGTTATTAATGATGTTACAACTACCTGATTGCAATTAGTAAAAAAAATTATGAATAAACTTCAATTCGATAAGTCAAGACATAAATAATGCAAGCAGGTTTTACATTCATTTTAAAAGCATCACAAAATCTGGGAAGCATTCCATGACTTCTGGTTTCCATGGCAACAGATTAAGCATTTATTTTTATTCCCGTGATCTGAATTTTTGGGAATTATTTCCAAATTACATCTTTATTGTCTTGCCCAAATAAGATATTTCTACATCAAATATTGCAAAAGTTATGACTAGTTGGACAGAACTTTTGGAAAACCCCTCGTATGTGAAACATTATTGACAAGGGTTGTGACACAATTTTAACAGTTAAATTTAAAGGAAGTGGTCGACTTGATTCAGGCGGCCAAACTACTTTCACAAAGCATGGTTGCTGGCAAAGATCCAGTCTACTGCTTTGAATGAAAATGTTTGGAAATCATGAGACAAAATGAAAGTTTTGAAACCTTAGCATAAACTTTGCCTGTGAAAGGGATGATTTTACTCAACAGAAGTTTGATGGTATTCAATCTACTCATGCCATTTAGTGCATGTTAAATTGTGGTCAGAAAAGTGTCCAAAAATAATGCTCTCTCACTTATTCACGTGTCCATACAAAGCCAATGTTTTTGCTTTGTGATATCAAAAATGCTCATTTGTATTTATTCTGTTACTTTATGGAAATTTATTAACTAGGACAACAATATAATTAATTCATAAAAGCTGTATAACCCTCAACAAAATGTCTTGTCCATGCCACAAGTGGCCCCCTCTATACTGGCATTAAATATGAGCTACAATGTATAAATCCTCCTTGATAAGAAATAGTTCCAACATATTTTGGTAATTACAAGCTGTCTGCTTACAGAGCTTTTGGAAAAATAAACTAGACCATCACTAAATGATGGAACTGTTCTGGCTTCTTCCAGAGATTGAAATTTTGTTGACCGCTCACAGGTGCTCGCGAATTTTGCATCCTAGGTGGCAGCAAATAGCGGGCAACTTGTAGACAGACCTTCGTAGTTTCATAGATTTTCATACTCTGATACATCAACTTTTACATGCATTTCACTTTGAATATTATAGCCAACACATTACACGTTTTCAGACAAACTGGACCGTAGATTACCAAATTAACGCATCACTTTCACCTCCACATTCCACATCTTTGCCCTTTCATCTACATGTGTAACATTCACACCTAAATGAAGAATGAATGAAACGAACACATTCTTTCACCACCGCTACTTTGAAGTATGATTAATTTTCACCATGGGCAATTTCTAATTTGATACATTCAAAGATCATAGTAGTTGATAGGTGGATAAATATGATGTTATTGTAATTCGACTTCATGATCACAAAGGATAATAACAGAGAGACCACTAATTAGGACATGAAAGAGTGCTTCAAAAGCCCAGTAACTTCAATTAGGTCACTAATGCATTCATGACTTTTAAACGATGTGACAAAAGTGATACATTGAATTCAACACAAAGCTTTAGCCTAGTTAGGGGACGTTGCAACAGAGGACCGGATCTGCCACTTGGAATAAAAGGTCAAGTGCGCAATTTTGTTATAAAATATTTTTACAGCATGTTAGCCTATTGTTAGGGCCCTAAAGGTTGATGCCAGCGTATAAATAATTTGTCAAAATTTCATCGTTTTAGACATACATGTATATCGTGTGAGTATGTCCGACACACTGACATTTTGCCTTTTAGCTCAGCTCCTGTTGCACTTGAAGCTTTGGTTGATGGCTTTTCTTATACCCCTATTACCCGGCCTCATCCCTGTTTACCAATGAAATAGCTGAGGCGCAATGGTAATGCTACACAAGCCGCCAAATTGTGAAATCTGTAAATCGGACTTTTCAGAATTACTCATATATGAGTTCATAGGCCTACTGCAACTCAGAAGCAGAGACAATATTATTATTTTTGTTTGCTTTATTCCAATCAATTGTCATTTAATTACACTGACTCCTACAATGTAGTTCTTCCTGATCGTTATTATAAGGAAGTTATAATAGATTAATGCTGACAATATAAAGTTATATGTCTTTCGAAATTCACATATAGGTATACAGTGGTCCCTGCATTATAAGACCGTCCCTTCTGCAGTCAAGAAGCTGTCTCTCATAGAGAGTTGGACTGTTTTAAAGAGTATCTGCAAATTATGTAATTTCAACTCTTGTTGCATGAGATATTTCAATCAAAGTTAGACCAAGTGTTTGATTTAACTCCCAAAAATATGTGACACCTTTACACATCTGCTTGGGCCGCAGCAGAACTCCAAACTTCCTGTTTCGTAGATGAACTTCGTGATGATCTTGGTTGGTGATTGCGTTGAACTTTGCAGCAACACAGCATTTTAGAAAACGCCAAGCGGAATCCTTTGCTTCCCCAAGCGTAAATGAATACATTGACAAATGAACTTGAAAATAAGACGTAGAGAAAAAAGGTGATGCCGATCGTACCAGCAAGGCTTTGCGATGCCCATTCAGGAAACCTATTAGCAGTAATTGAGTAGGGCAACCAAATAATCAGGAAAATGGCCAATGTCATGAACGTCATTTGCGTGATTTTCTTCGTCCCTTGGGTTAAGGTGGTGTCTGAAGTGGGAGAATTAAACATGGCGGCACGCCTCTTCATAACGACAAATATTGCAATATAAAGCAAGAAGCTCCCAGACAGACAGAAATATATATGGAACTGGACCAGAAAGATGTATAACGGCCGGGGAAAAATGTTTCTGTGAGAGATTGTGGTGCCAGATACTGATTTTAGTGCCTTCCAAATATAATATGCCAATGGAACACCCATGACGATGATCCCGTATAGCCATGCCAGGACAGCCACAATAACGGTCTTCTTAACGGTGACAATAGTTTTGAATCTCATGGGAAAAACAACAGCCAGAAATCGCTCTACGGCCATTACAAAGAAGTTGATAATTGACATGAAGGATGAAAAGAAATGAAGCCAAGATACGGCGCCCAGCACAAACTTCCAGTATTTTAGATTAGCGGCAGTAACTTTTATTTGAAGATCTAACTGACGCATCATCAAAGCTGGGCAATTCAATAAATCAGCAATGGCTAGGCTGACAATTAATACATTAGTCGATGAACGTAAATGTTTAAATTTTACAACAGCTGATATTGTCATGATGTTTGATATTCCGACTATTACTCCAATCAAAGGATAAATCACAAATGTAGAAATAATGACATTTTTATAAGCTTGGGAAAGTAAGAAGGACATATATTTAGGTGATGTATCATCATAACCAGATGAAGTATCATAAACTGGAGATGAATCAGCTTCAATACCTTGCGTAGTATAGTTCGCCATTATTATCGTATTAATGATATTATAACAAACAATCCAAGAAGAGGGAAATTATGATCTGGATGGATGATAACCTGAAACACAATAATATACAGAAATCATTGAGGTTGGATAATCTACATATTAAATTCAGGATGTGAAAACTCTCAGCTTCTACACAATCGAGTGTACAATTTGGCTTTCACTTCGGGTTGATAATCAGTGCTGGAGGTCTCGAGGCTGGCCTCATCCTTGAGGCTGGCCAAGTGCCAATTTTTCAATGGCCTCGGCCTTGGCTCAATCTTGGGTGCCAAATCCTAGGCCTGGTCTCGGGGTCTTCAGTGTCGCTAGCCTCAGAACTGGCCTTGGCTTAAAAGCCAGCCTCAAGGCCAGGTTTTGATGGCCTCAATCTCGGTCTCGGAGGCTCATGCTCAGGTCCCGGCCTTGGATGTCCCAACCTCGACTTAAATACTGCTGATAATAATGAATGTCATTGCGTCTCACCAGTAACAACATGAATATATTTGGGTAAAAAACCTCACTACATATCAGCAGAGCTTACACTCTTATCAAAACGATTTTATATGGAACCTCTAAGGGTTGTATAAGCTGGAATCATTCATCACAAAAAACACTGAGTTTGAAACAAGTGCTGATTTGTGCTGTGCCCATAGGCGTACCGGAGGGGCAGGGGGGGGGGGGGCAGTCCCCCCCAAAAAAAGTTTTGCTAACATTGGGATTCGGGCAAAAAGGCTAAAAAATTCGGGCAGCTGATTAAATAAAAACTATTGAAAATCAAAGGTCACTCGCCCCCCCCCCCAAATTGCGCCCGGTACGCCTACTACAAAGAGTAGAATCTGGGCTTTCCTATGATATCTTTTGATGATCTGTAACTTAATTAGGACAGGATATATATGGCTGATTGAAAATAATTTTGAAATATTTAAAGTTCATTTGCAGAGTAAATTTTTAAGTTATTATTCTACATAAATTTACTTTCACTGCACAATAAATGTTAGTTTGAGGATCTTGAAATTTTGTACGCATAATTAGGTTACAAAATTCCAAGATCCTGAAACCAAGAATGTTATTATGAGATTTACATACTGTTTTACATGCTACGCTTACAAAATTCTGAATAAAAGTTGTTAACATTGGAAAAATTAAACATTTTTTACCACATCTAGGCTACCTGAAACATCGACCAATTTTCAATAATTATGAGTCCGCTCAAATGATGGAGTGAGATGGTTGTTTGAGCTGACATGGCTTGATGTTTGAGTTATGATAATCTTTCTGTTGTCGTAACTTAAAAACAACAACCTATGTTAGCTGAAAGAAATTGTGCAACCATCTCACTCAATCATTTAAGCTGACTCAAAATGAAGATTTTACAGTGTAGCAGCAAACCATTGGCATCAGTGTTGGAGGTCCTCGAGGATGGCCTCATCCTCAATGCCAGCCTCCGGGCCATACTTTGATGGCCTCGGCCTTGGCCCGTCTCGGATGCTTGGCCTTGTCTCGGTCTTGGGTGTCTTTAGGCCAGTGTTGGAGGCCTCGGGACTGACCTCGTCCTTGAGGCTGGCCACGAGACCACATTTTGATGGCCTCAGACTCAGTCTCAGTTTCAGAGGCTCAAGCCTCAATTTGGCATCAGATCTCCCTTCACCCAAAATTCAAAAGAGGAAATGAAAATCGACAAGTACAACACCTCCCTACTATTTATTCATTATTATCACTAGCCCTGTATTCGGAGTCATGAATCCTCTTCTCGGATAATTGCAGGATTTGAAAAATACACATTGCAAGTTTAACTTAATTTTCTCTCCAATAATGTCTATTGTGGCTAAAATCTATGGCACTACATTTCATTTGTTTAGACGTTTCTAATTAATATGCATTTATTCTTTGAAAAAGTTCAAATGCTGGAATAATTTTGATTTTTAAAGACAGAGGACTTCAAGATTCTAAAATTGGCCATTCAGTATACGGAATTGCAGATATTTATTCCTGAGACATCAGATTTAAGTATAAATAATATTATTTTTTATGTTTTTTGTGGCTCAGCATAATTTGAAACCTTTCAATGTAAGAACTTCTAATTCTCCCATAACCATGTGAACACAAAACATTATGCAAACTCACCTCAGCAATTCATAGGAAATTAGTTAAATATCAAAGACGTTCCAATGTAGTTCACCGCGTTTCAGCGGTCCACAGTCAGCCTAAGTCTGAAATATAATTCTGCAATAAACCATGCCTTATGACAAACTACTGCCAAGTGTTAGCTACTGGTCATCTTATGACAGAGGTGGAGCCTTATGCGGCTTTTATCAAACCGTGAACGCCAACAGTGGCTCCACTCTAATGACGTATATTATTTACTAGAAAAGCCCACTGGGGCACATGTTCTGTTAAACCCTGAAGTCATTTATTGTTGCTTCAAATGTATAAAAAATAATAAAACAGAAGCATGCTTTCTTAAAATGTAATACACAATGGCGAAATTCAGTTCATACTTGTCTCCTCAAGGCGAATCCATTGATGCCAAATATAATAGGGTAGGCCTGATGGCAGCCGTTTTTGTGGATGGCTCTACTGTAGTCAGGAGGGGTTTGCTGCCTTATATAGCTCAGTGCATTTTTTAACATAGTAACTGGGAGACCAAATGGTCTCCCAGTAAACAGATTTGGTCTCCCAGTCATTGCCAAAATGGTATCAATGGGTGACCAATTTTTTCCAGAGACTATCATCAATTTTTCGTTAGGGAGTCTTAATTTATAGTTCTTTGGCACATTTGAAACCATGGTTTCTGTTTCCAATATCAAAAGTATTCTTTACTTCCTGCAACATATACTTCTGCTCATGTCTACTTTCTAGTTTCTGAAAAAAAAAAGTGTGTCCAGACTTTTTTGTAGTGCTCAGCGAAACAACTAAATTAGCAGCCAGCTCTGCATTTCAAAATCCTTTGGCAAGCAAAATCATCATATGAATATATATTGTAATGGAACATCTATACAGCTGCTGATTTATAAATGTCGCGCATCATGACGCTACAAAATTGCGTTGGTCTCCCAGTCGAAAATCCTTAAAAAATGCTCTGATATAGCTTATCTTACTAAATAAAAAAGTCCTTGTATATTGTCTGCTTTCTATTTCATTAATTGTTTTTGACATATATGTATAAATTATGATATCTTGAAATGTCAATAAAAGTGATATATTACTAAAAAAATGAAGAGGAAATGCTGAGGGTTTCCTGCCACACAGGTAATGTCTACTTTCTATTTTATTAATTGTTTTTGACCTATGTACATACTATCTATTATGATATCTTGAAATGTCAGTAAAAGTGATAAAACAATGAAGAGCAAATGCTGATGGTTTGCTGCCACACAGGATGAGTTGCTCACCTCCAAAACAGGAGAGTTCCACATGCACAAACCAGCTAAAAATCGCAAAATAAGATTTCTTTTTTGTGTGTGCATGTTTGATCATAGTTTTTGGCAATGTTTTGCACATTTTTGGTGCTGCCCTCTCATGTACATAACCTTTGGTATTGATGACGTCAAGACATGTGACGTCACACCATGTGGGCTTCATTAAATTTGGCGCATGCGCATAACAGCATAACAGTCCGTCAAGATGACGACGACGGCAAGACAGCTTGAAATTGTTGTGTGTTGTGGAAAGTGGAAACAGCCAATTTTGGCAGTGTTGAAGTACCAAAAGTACCTCTGACGCCTCTTTGGGACAATGTAAGTACCCTGTGCGAATTTTGCTGTTGTGTACCACCGAGATTCCTCAATCCTAAAGGTGAATGTATATGGTTCAAGATCATGAAGTTTATTAAGGTAGATAAGGGGCGTGTATGACCCTCTCTGCGCTCAATCCTCCAATAGGCGTACAGGAGCAGGGCAGGGGGACTACTCCCCCTCCCCCCGAAAAGTTTGGGAGACAGTAAGATTCGGGCAAAAAGGCTAAAGAATTTGAGCGGATGATTCAATAAACTTTTTTTTTAAACCGATGATTTCCGGGCAATTACATCTGAAATGGCACTTAATCTAGATCTTGAAATTCTGGCAAATGTCGGTCCCCCTCCCCCAAAAATCGCTACCCCGTCTACACTTTTTTCCAGTTCTTCAATCCCAGATACCCAATGTAGGGCTAATTAGGACGGCAGGATATGGCAATGAGGCAAAGGATGATTGAAACAGCTGTCCAACATAGCACAGGGCATAGAAATACATAGAAGGGACATGAGGCTCTGGCAGATGAAGCAACCAAATCCACCATCTTGGAACTGCCCTGAATACTGGCACAATGGACCTTGACGTCACCAATAACTGTGATGTCACTTATAACAATGGCATGACGTCACATCATAATTAGTCTATTGTGACGTCATGTCTCAGGGCAGTTCCAATATGGCGGATTTGGTGACCTCATCTTGAGGTGGCATCATACAGCCTCATGTCCGTTCTATGTATTTCTATGGCACAGGGTTTTCGAAGATCGTCAGTCCTTCAGACCTGAGTGACAGTTTTTCCAGTCGGTCTGACAACTTGATCCTCTTTGTCAGACCGAATGTCTGACAACTCAGTTTGACACTTGGTAGTCAAAAATATTGGAAAAAGTTGTATTAGTAAATTTTGCAACATTTAGTGTTCACTTTCCTGCTTCTCTGGATTATTGTTTACTTTAATTGTTGCGAATGACCTTCAAAGCCCAAACATGGGGAAAATTTGTGTCTTTGAATTTTTCGGTCTGACAAGAACTCTTTCAGTCTGACAAGACCTATTTCATGGTGCAACAACGTGGCAGCACTGTACATGCTGTACATGAATTCCTGTTTGATCAAAACATTGGCTTGGAGAAAGCACATGTTTCAGAAAAAGTCAATTCATATAAATTGCTGTCAGCTATAGAAAACCACTTAGAACTATGTATGCAGACACTGTGGACCAAACCTATGCAAGGTGCAACATTGAAGCATCTTTGACATTTGACTAACAGCTTCCAAAATTTCAGTGTCAGTTGGGAAAAAGTTCTGTGTTGACATGGCCTATAGGAGAATTTGGTCTTACCTTTCTTGTGAATAAGTATCCCACGATTTGTCTTGCTAGCCATTCCAAATAAGAGATATCCCATGCAGTATAGCTATAATCCATGAACAATTCATGCGGATAAATGGATGCTCAAATGTTTGAATTATCATTTCTTGGGCAAAGAGTCCCTGGCTCCGTTACATATTCTTTTGCTCTGACAGTGTCTTAAGGGGCCCTGTTACAAAATAGCAAGCTGGATTATCTTGTTTAGCATTGTTTGGCATCTACTGTTTGTTGTAATCACCTGTTTCGAACCTCAGTTCAGTGGAGTGCATCAATTCAACTGTGAATTCCATGTGTGTGGTTGTGGGACCATGCTGTAGTACCAGGTGACCCGGCAAGAGCTTGATTCGAACCCTTGACCCAGCAATTGGGAGCTCAGCATGCTACCTCTCGACCAACCCTCCCGGATTATATTAGGTAATAGGTCAGTTGAAAATATGTGAATTTTCCAAATTTTTTAAAACTGAATTCTACGGCAAGACATTTTGTTTTAAGCAATTCAAAAGTAATGCAAAGGTATTCACCTGGCATATTGGTATAGGCCTAGCAGGAGTACAAGCAAATGAACTTGAGTACTTGTAAGTAGTTGAGTATGAGTACTTACTACCATACGCCCGTTAAGTGGTGTGAATGTAAATTAAGTATTTCGTAAGGTCCATTACAACGATGCGGTCTCAACAGACTTTACAATTACACCATTTGCTGGCCTGTTCAAGCATGAGCCTTTCTCAACTCCAGGGTTTTCGAAGATCGTCAATCCCTCAGACCTGACTGATTCCAGTCGGTCTGACAACTTGATACTCTTTGTCAGACCGAATGTCTGACAACTCAGTTTGACACTTGGTAGTCAAAAATATTGGAAAAAGTTCCATTAGTAAATTTTGCAACATTTAGTGTTCACTTTCCTGTTTCTCTGGATTATTGTGTACTTTATAATTGTTGTGAATGACCTTCAAAGCCCAAACATGGGGACAATTTGTGTCTTTGAATTTTCGGTCTGACAATAATTCTTTCGGTCTGACAAGACCTATTTGTGTGTCAGACCAAGTGTCTGGCAGAGCACTAATGATCTTCAAAAAGCCTGCAACTCCCCAGGGAGTATTAGCGGGGCAGATTTGTCATGAATAGGGAAGTAATAGTGCATTTATACACAGAAGCATAAAACTTGGCACACAGTTAAAAAACGTCATAACGAAAATATTTAAATAGGGAGCCTCTTCAGATTTGTCCTGGCTGACCCATGGCAGCCATTTTCGAAAATGGTGGCTAATTGCTGATTTCCCAGCTTTCTGTGAAGTGCCTATAGTTTGAAAGTATGAAAACAATGCTCATTATTCCTTCTACAGATAAAAAAAAACATTATCAATTGAATTCTGGATTGAACTGATGGATTTTAGGGTAGTCAGTGTCCATTTTGTTAGAACTGTTGAGGAAAATGTATAATTTTCGCGGTTTCCAATAATTTCATAGAATCTCAATTGATTTTTAAACAGACTACATATTTGAATTCCTTGTAAAAAGAGCTTTCAAATGAATGGTCGCATCAATAGTTTCTGTGAATTCTTTGTCAAAATTAAAGAAAAAAAAAATCTTCAAAAAACATTTTATTTTAATTTTTTCCGTTTTCGTACCAAGTTTACGAAACCCATTGATGCGGGTACTCATTTGAAAGCTCTTCTTGCAAGGAATTCAAATATGTAACTTATTTTGAGATTATAAAGAATTGGTGTAACCATTCATAACCGCGAAATCCAGTGTTTGAATCAATATTTCTAACAAAAAGGATTCCAACAAGCCTGAATAAAGTCCAGGCTACCAAAGAATGTTATAGTAATGTACTGAATACATAGAGAAGCAATAAAAAACAATATTTACATACATTCTATTTGTAGGAATTACACAGAAACAGCCAAAAGGAAGAATTGGCCGCCATTTTGGAAAATGGCTGCCAGTAGCCACCTAAGCTAAATCTGAAGTGGCTCCCTATCCAAATATGTTTGTATAGATGTTTTTAAGGTGTGCACTCAATTTCATACTTCTATGTATAAATGCACCATTTTTTTTACATGCCTGCCCGGCTATATACTGCCAGGCAGCCGTTTCCGAGAATCTTCTCAGTTCCTGCATGCCATGGTTGGGAATTGAACCTGCAACATCTCAGTTACCGGGCGAGCACCTTATCCACTAGGCCATGGCATCATATATGAGTAAAGCTTTCCCAGAAACTTGAATAATATTTACGACAAATTAATTAGCCATGCTGTGTGATCCAAAGCCCATGTTTTCTTTTTTTTATTTTGCCAATTTTTTGATGTGCTATCTTATAGCATCTCAAAGGCAGGTTAAAGGTATCGGTTGTAGTCTTATACTTTTATAGTATCAAAAGCATGTGTTGAAAATGATCCCTTTAAGTAAACATCCTGCGCAATTCTGGCAGCTCCAGTAACAAGAGTAGTATACATCTTGTTGTTTTTATGATACACTAACCAAGATCTAAAAGAAAGTTTTTGAGGTATTGACCATTGATAACAGGTAGAAGATACAAAACAAAACATAAATGTAGGGCCTATTGATATATCCATGCTGCGGATGTTGTAAGAGACAAACAGCCCTAATTAATTTTTCTTTGTAATTATTCTGGAGTTGAGGCACTTGCACTTACACTCTTGCTCATAAGTGTGTAATACAATATCTAATAACCAGGATATTTGTTTTATTTGTTTGTGTTGGTTTTGGGTGTGTCCTGCTTTCGCCTTTCGGCATAAGAATGTTACTAAATATGAAGTTGTTGCTGACAGTCGTTATCAAAATGTGTGACCCTCAGCGAAACCCTCGTGTGGCTTAATTATTATTTATATAGGCCTTAACCATCCTTCAAGAACAAAAATAATTGGAAATCTTTGAGCACTGTATTTATTCTTGACAAGGCAACAATGTTCTGAAATTTAAAGAATAATGAGAATGAACAAAATTTCTGACGAAGTTCCATTAATTGACAATCTTAAAATTTATCAAAATTGTTTTTTCTTTTTTAATCTGAAACTAACAAAATGAGAAAACCATGGAATTTTTAACATCAAGTTGTGTTTGATAAGTATCAGCATTTATTTTAGTGATTTGAAAATCTCTCGTGAACCCTTTCTCGTCGTCTGTGTTTATCATCCTCCTCACTCTTCTCTTCACGCTTTTTGAAGAATCTCTCCAAGAACCAAACACCTCTGCGACGGCGGAGTATCGGCTTTGCTTCTCTCTCGTCCATCTCGAAATCTGTCAAGAAAATTTTTAAAAATCTTACAATAATTTTTATGCCTTGGTGTGAGAGGAAAATAGGTCATTAAGCCGGCTTTCAATTACCCCTTGGTGTGAGAAGAAAATACATTGTAAGTCTATTACTGGGCGGCTTTACAATTATGTGGCATCCAGGGGCAGACTGGCCTATTTGGCACAGTGGCATCTGCCACGGGCCCATCCACTCAGGGCTAAAAACCTAAACAAACTGAGCTGGTCAGTTTGGTTCTGCCTTCTCCTTGCAACCCCTTCTTTTAAAAAGTTGTCTTTCACAAGTAAAATCACCTGCACTAACAATATTTTCACTATGTGGAACCAATCACCTGGAACCAATGGGCGGGTGGTTATGCCCCTGGGGGTGGTTATGCCCCACTCTCCCCTACCCTCAGGGTTATGATCTTTTCATGAAAAAAAATTAGCTGAATACAACAAAAGCCTCAAACATGGGGCCCCATCCTAATAACACTTTACTTAAATCTGTGCTATTGTATTTTGCTTCTTTTCTTTTTAAATAATGCCGATCATGGGAACGCCAGATAAAAATTCTGCCAGTCTGCCTCTGTTTAAGTCTTGGTGTGAGAGGAAAATGGGTCATTACTGGGCCGGCTTACACTTATGGCACAGTACGGGAGGAAAGCTGGTCATAACTTGGTCGGCTTACAATTATGCCAGTTTGAAAGGAAAGTGGGTCATTAATTACAGGGCCGGCTTACAATAATTATTATGCCTCCGTGTGTGAGGAAAATGGGTTTCACCCTGTGCAGGCATATCTGCTAAAATGCAGGGCCACACACTCTGCTCAGGAGGGCTACGGGTCTGCTCAGGGAATTTGGAGGGAAGGTCTGTGTAGGATTGGGGAGGTATGTGTCTATTTTGGTCTAAAACAAGGTTTTTAGAGATTCTAAAACACTTTAAATGAGCTTATTGAGTAGGCAACTTCCATGAGAAACAACCTATGCAATCCAAACATCATGACTTTATCAATAATTCCTGAAATGTGTGTTACAATTTGTTTGCATCATGTGTTTGGTCTGTCTGTGTCATCTTCAAATGCTGTACTCAGCGTATATTTGACATATCAATACCTTAATTGTACACTAAATGTATACAGGGAGCCCATATCTATCATTGTAATGCAGTATTTCATGTTTTCGAATCAAATATTTGTTGCTAAGCCAGAAAATATCACTTTCTTTCAAAATACTGTGGCCACGTGTAGATGCACAGAATGATCACCACAAAAACGCAGTTCGATCTGCTGCAAGACATTGAGGTTTGTTGTCACCTACAACAGAGATGAAGTATGGGGATGCTCCATCCACTTAATTCATACCATTTTCTAGTGTTTGGTAATTTTCCTGGTCATCTGCTACTTCACTAAATTCTGCATCACTGAATTCGGCGTATCTTTCAACATTTGGCAGGCTCAAACGTGGCCTCTTCCTTCTATTAATCGTTAGTCTGTATCTGGGCCTGAAAGATTATAATACAGAGACAGTTGTGTAAGGTATTTCCATGGAAGTACCTCATTGTTACTGCAAAATAACAACTATGTTTCACTGCACATTTGTAGTGGCCACTTTGGCTGCACCTGCGACATTACACTTGTGGAGCAATTTACAGAAAATGTAAAAAATCTACCAAAATAAAGCAATTAATGTCTAATAATTGACTTAAGTAAATGTCTATGTGCTCAATGGCAAACATTATGATGATTTTGTCATTGGTTTTGCTCAGAATAACCAAAGAGATCAAAAACATGAAGTAAAAGTTTACGTCAGTCACAACAGTGATATTGTGTTGATTATTGCAAGTTTATTGTTTGAGATTGGCAAAAACAGATATATCAGATGAAAAGTCATAATAGTTACTCACTCAATGGAGCTAATATCATATGTTATAAAAATTTTATTTAACTTCGTTTGGATGATGTTTTGTGAAAACTCTTCTACTGATGCCATCACTGCCTGAGCAGAGTTGTGGCTGTCCTGAGCAGACCCGTGGCCCACCTGAGCAGAGTGCGTGGCCCTGCATTTGAGCAGATATGCCTGCACAAGGTGGGTTTTTACTGTGCCGGGGCTAAAATAATTGCCCTATACCAAGATGCAAGTATGGGGAAGTGCAATAATTTTACTTTATTTCAGCCATGACCCATTACTGACCTGTGCTTCTGGAAATCAATTAAGAAATTAAGAAACAACAAATGAAACTGTAATCCTGCTGCTGGACTTTTTTGGTACTTTCATACATTATTGCATTTACATCAATAAAATTTGGTACACATATAGCCTATATTGCATTATCATTTTAAATACTACACGTAAATGAATTCTAATTATTTTTACCTTTCAAACTTAGAGCGTCCGTGGTCGATATCACGATGAGAAGGCAAATCACCAGGGACACAATCAGAGTCTTCCCTCTCATGATCTGAAGAACGCATTAAGATGGAAAATAATATGAAAAGTTGTCTAATACACTCTTGCACATAAATATGGGAAGCTTTTATTTTGGCGTAAAATGCATGGGGGAGAAGTACAAATTCAGGATCACTCTTACAATGTTGACACAGTCTGCATGTGCTCCTCAGGTGAGGCCAGACATATCATTTTTAACCAAACTTAGTAACAGGGCTTAAAACTAGAAATTTCGATCGCAAGCGAATCGAGCAATTGGAGGTTTGCCAATGTTTGTACATTTTTCTGATGGGTTTTCATAAAACTACATATAATGGGTGTATACATTACACCCATTTGCAACATTACACCAATTGGCAACATTACACCCATTGGCAACATTATACCCATTGGCAACATTTTACCAATTGGCAACATTATACCCATTGGCAACATTGCACCCATTGGCAACATAACACCCATTGGGGTATCCCCACCCTTAAGGCACACCCCTTAGGGCTGCCCCCAGGCAGCACCCCCTTACCTATCTATCTTTCTTTCTATGTATCTATCTGTAACTCCCTTTGCCATAGTTGCCATCAGTTGGCAACATTACATCCATTGGCAACATTACACCCATAGGCAATATTACACCCATAGGCAACATTACACCATTGGCAATATAACACCATTGGCAACATAACACCATTAGCAACATTACTCCCATTGGCAACATTACACCCATTGGCAACATTACACCCTTTGGCAACATTACAGCCATTAGCAACATTACACCCATTGGCAACATTACACCATTGGCAACATTATACCCATTGGCAACATTACACCCACTGGCAACATTATACCTATTGGCAACATTACACCCACTGGCAACATTACACCATTGGCAACATTACACCCATTGGCAACATTACACCATTGGCAACATTATACCCATTGGCAACATTACACCCACTGGCAACATTACACCATATGGCAGCATTACACCCATTGGCAACAATACACCATTGGCAACATTACACCCATTGGCAACATTACACCCATTGGCCACATTACACCCATAGACAACATAACACCCATAGGCAGCATTACACCATTGTCAACATCACACCCATTTTCAACATTACACCCATAGGCAACATTACACCCATAGGCAACATTACACCATTTGCAACATTACACCCATTTGCAACATTACACCCACTGGCAACATTTCACCGTATGGCAACCTTACACCCATTGGCAACTTTACACCATTGGCAATATTACACTATTGGCAACATTACACCATTGGCAACATAACACCATTGGCAAAATTACACCTTATGTCAACATTACACCCATTGGCAACATAACACCATTGGCAACAGAACACCATTGGTAACAGAACCTCATTGGCAACATTGCAAACATTGGCAACATTACACCCATTGGCAACATTACACCATTGGCAACATTACACCCATTTGCAACATTACACCCATTGGCAACATTACACCCATTGGCAACATTATACCCATTGGCAACATTATACCCATTGGCAACATTATACCCATTGCAACATTATACTCATTGGCAACATTACACCCATTGGCATGATTACACCAATTTGCAACAGTGCACCATTTGCATGATTACACCAATTTGCAACAGTGCACCATTGACAACATTACACCCATTGGCAACATTACACCCATTGGCAATATTATACCCATTGTCAATATTATGCCCATTGGCAACATTACACCATTGGCAACATTACACCCATTGGCAACATTACACCTGTTTGCAACATTACACCCTTTGGCAACATTAAACCAATTGGCAACATAACACCCATTGGCAACATTACACCCATTGGCAACATTATACCCATTGGGGTATCTCCACCCTTAAGGGACACCCCCTAGGGCTACCCCCAGGAGGCACCCCCCTTATCTATCTATCTTTCTTTCTATCTATCTGTCTGTAACTCCCTTTGCCATAATTGCCATCAGTTGCTAATTGCTATTTTGAGTAGTGTCAAAGAAGTTTCAAACATATTTGCCAATCCAATTGAACAGTCAAATACAGTTGACAGAGCCAGAGAGTCTTGAAAGAATAGCTTGGTCAAGTGACCAGAATAATAAGCAATCCATTTGGGGACTCTTCACCAAAATACACAAGGTGGCGCTCATGGTGATTCGTTGCTAAGGTAAACATGATCAGAGAGCCATTTGTGTGAGAGCTGCTTCAGGTGGCAGATGAATTAGTGGAAAAATAAAGAAATAGACAATTCCAGTTGAGCAAATGGAACACTTTCTCGCATCTACAATGCTCATAGTGCAAGTGTGCAGAATTGTAGACCCCTGGATCATGCATAAGTATGATTGAAAAGCGACACAAAAATTTCTTTGCAATTTGTAAGGAGGGCAAACCTCCAATTAGGAGTTAGAGTCGGGGAGTCAAAGTCATGGAGTAGGAGATTTTTGGGTGGAGTTGGGAGTCGGAGTTGGAGTCAAACTTTGAATTTCAGGAGGAGTCGGAGTCGTAGTCGAAAATTAGATTGGTGATTCCTGACTCCTAGGAATAATTATTAAATTATAATTTTATAATTTACAAAAAGACAGTTAAATTGTGAAATCTGTGCCAAATTGTACACAACATCTCCTAAAGAAATCCAATGAAAACTTTGTAGAACTACTTTTTCCCCCCATTTGTGTGCAATGATGCCAATAAGAGGAGTCTGGGGTCGGACTTGTAATCCTGGAGACCTAATTGAGTCGAGATATATACCCAACTCCAAAGCCATCCTCAGCAATGTTAAAAATGCACGCCTATTCAAAGTCGTTCTAACTACTGGTGTTGTCTTTATGAAACTCACCAAATTTGAGTATACACATCTGCACTACAGACTGAAAATTTGAAGTGAATCCATTCATTTTTCACAGAACTAGACAAGCTTCCGTTACACCATGTCAAATTTGGAAGTTGCCAAGTCAAACAAGTACGAGAGGAGGGGACAACCAAAAAATGCCATGTTTTTAGTGATTTCAAAAGATCTGCAAAGATGTCTGATAAGACCTCAAATTGGAAATTTGTCACAATGAGGACAATTGTAAAGCTTATGAGGTGAAATGGTGGACAATGATGTGACAAACAAACGTCATGAACAACTTCTTGGCCTAAAAATGCAGTGAGAATGCACCAAGTGACCATGGGAACCACCTTCCTTATTTCCACTAATAAGACATTGAGTTTTAACAGACTTGATTTTGAGCCAATTTGCATTGATTGTGATTTGGTTTTTTTAACATGTGGTACTAAAGTGGCCTAATTCAGCCATTTCACTTCTTTTTAATGAAACTTTCCGGACTCTTAAAATGTATTTCTACCGACAATACTGTCAAGCTACATGAAAATATATTTATTGCTAATCAGATTTTAAGCTGTTTAAAAACGCTTGCATTTTTTAATATTGCTGAATTTATCAGGATTCAGTGATGGAAATGGAGTGGGGGGAGCTTGGGGGAGATGAGCTCCCTTGACCAGAAAACTGGGGGAGCTCTTCCCTGGTATAGGTCCCCCAATGATAGAAGGTGAAAGTACAATTCCCTGCTAATTCTTTTGTCCACCAAGTACTATTTCCCAAAATTATACTCGGGTGGCAGGGTTTTTTTCCCTTTTACGATGCTGCTGGCCAGACAAGAGCTCCCCTGACAAAAATTTCCCATTTCCATCTCTGCTTGGATTGACGCCCTTTTGACGGACACAGCAGACTTTTTGCTTATGGAAAAAATTAGCTTACCCACAATTTGTCCCACCAACCAACCCCAGACAAAGTGCCGCGAAAATATCTGCGAAGCTAAAGATCAATTATGTCTGGCCTAACCTGTGATTTTAGGAAAATCTACAACATTGAGACAAATCCATACAGGAAAAAAGTAGAGCAAATAGAAAAACATTTACTTATAGACAAAAAGATAAATAGAAAGTTTCAGAGTGGAGTAAAAAATATAGAAAACGTTAATACATACTTCAGAAATATCCTTCACCGACAAGAGACAGTCTCCGGTAGCTTCGGAATTAAAATGTTGCGGGGCGCATATCTCCAGCGCAAGTTTAAATAAGGAAATAATGAAAATTTGGTCACATGACTTGTTTACATGGATGCCAGTTGTTCGAATGCATTTAAGGCTTATCCTGATTTAATGTGTAAACATTGCTGACAAGCTGTCTACAAGTTGACCGCTATTTGCTGCCACCTAGGGTGCAAAATTTGCAAGCTCCTGTGAGCGGTCAACATAATTTCAGTCTCTGGAAGAAACCAGGAGTGTCTGGAAGAAACCAGGACAGTTCCATCATTTAGTGATGGTCTATTTTATTTCCAAAACTCTGTAAGTGTCTAATCTGACTTTTGTTGGATTCAACTTTAAACAGAAAGCTTGTAAATACCAAAATAAGTTGGAACTATTTTCATCATGGAGGATGTATATATTGTAGATCACATATAATGCCAGTATAGAGGGGGGCCACTTGCGGCATGGACAAGACATTTTGTTGAGTGTTACACAGCTATTATGAAATTGTAAATTATATTGTTGTCCTAGTTAATAAATCTCCATAAAGTAACAGAATAAATACAAATGAGCATTTTTGATATCACAAAGCAAAAACATTGGCTTTGTATGGAAACGTGAATTAGTGAGAGAGCATTCTTTTTGGACACTTTTCTGACCACAATTTAACATGCACTAAATGGCATAAGTAGATTGAATACCATCAAACCTCTGATGAGTAAAATCAATCATCCCTTTCACAGGTAAAGTTTATGCTAAAGTTTCAAAACTTTCTTTTTGTCTCATGATTTCCAAACATTTTCATTCAAAGCAGTGGACTGGATCTTTGCCAGCAACCATGCTTTGTGAAAGTAGTTTGGCGTAGTAATATAGACAGCTGTTGTGCGACCTGATCTTGTGATCTGTCCAAAACAGATCAACTTATTGTTGACCCAATTCGATTTTCCAGGGACTGTCAGCATTCTGCTGCCACTTGTCAGTCCAGAAAAGAGACAGGCTGACAAGGGTTGTGAGAGTAGATTTGGAAAAAAAGAAAGAAAAGAAAAGTGGATTAATGTCAAAAGATCCGCTACATGTTGCTGCATGGTTTCACAGCAATGTAAAATGTTATGTAGGCATATGATATACTGCTATTTTTCAAACTAATTTACATAAAATGATAAATTTGCATTGCTATACCTTTACAGAAAATCACATATACTGAATAGCAATTTCTTTTATTGAATAGAGAAAAAATTCAAGATCAAACACACCGTTTTCTATTTTAAAAAATCTATTTAATTTTGTTTGTAAAGAAATTTAAATCAAAACAAGCAGATCTAGTTTTATAGTTATTTTATTGAATAAACCAAACATCAAAATCAGAATTTCTATACAGTTCTCTTACTGAAAAAAATCTAAAAGAGAATCTTTAAAATTCTTTGCACGATTGAATTTTTCCGGGATTTCTTCAGTTTTCTCTCGCTTCGATCTTTCTTCGTATTTCTCTTTGTAATATTTGGCCAGCCGTCCCAAGAACCTTTTGTGGCGAAGAAGAGGTTTGGCGTCCTTCTCTGATATTTCTGCTCCTGTTAAATATGAAAAGTATGATTTTCATCTAATGGGATGGAATACAATGTAGTCATGAAGCATTATAAAAATAATACTTAGTGTGCGAGGAAGACGGTCACATATATAGGCCTACAATGCAAGTGCCACTGTATGGTGTTTTGACAGCTAGGGAAATTGGTAGTGTGTAAAAAATACTTGTAATAAACCAATGTTCATCAGTTGAATAAAAAGGATAGGCTCAACATATTTAATTTTTAGCTTCTGGGATAGACCAACGCACAAGATTTCCGCCGAAAAAAATTGAGCTAACCCCCAATTTTTGTTGGCATTATACAAAATTGAGATAATTTCGTCCTGCTGACCGACCCTACAAAAAGTGCCTTGAGATGATCTGAGAAGCTGAAGATCAACTATGTCTGGCCTTAGGAAGTTTGTTTTACAATGAACTAATGAATAGTCAGAATACACACCTCCCAAATTGGCAGCCTCAGTGGCAGATGTCATGATGAGTAGACATACCACAAGGGATAATAGGACTGCTTGCCAATTCATGGTCTGAAACATAACATACAAAAAAATAAGAATGCAGGAAGGTTGGATGGTTTGGGCTTTACGTCCTGTATTTATGCACTTGGATAAAAACAGGACACCAAGAGCAAGGATGATTGACATCGGTCCGTGTGACTCGGCTAGAGCGGGGATTAAAAAACCAGCTTCTGTTTTCAGTTTATTATAATGCAAAGGTGTAGAAATGGGCTACATGATAATTTTACAAAATTGGCTTTAAGAAATATGCAGCATATAGTAAAGTTATTGATACAATTTTGCTGGGGCCTACACTCTTAACGCTAAAGGTTCTTGAAGGTATATATAAAGAACCCACAGCCGAAAAAAGGTTCTAATTTTTTTAAGGGTTCAATTGAATTGAAAAGGTTCAGTACTTGGTCGGAAGGCCCTATGATAGGACCCTATCCTCCCAACTTGAGAGAAAGAGGTTCCATTGTGGGAGTTCAGTGCAGCTAGATTATCTAAATGTTGTTTTGGTTTTCTGTTGGAACTGTTTTTAAAGGTGAAAAATGAACCTTTAGGGTTCCTTATCTATACAAGCTTAGAAGCTTTAAAGGTTCCACATAAAACCTTTTAGTTAAGAGCGTATGATTTTACTACAGGTGCTCATAGGTTACTGATTTCATAATTACACGTAAATGGACACAGAATTTCTTGCACTGCTGTGTATCAAATGCACTGCACATACACTGGGTATGCATTAGATTACATGATTGTACTTATAAATAAACTTGGCCTGCAATTTGACAAAGACAGTGTTAATATAAATATAGAAAAACAGGAAAATAAATTTCTTACTTTCAAAGTTGTTTTGTGACTGATGAAAACGTTTTTTGAAGATTTCGGATGTGGAAACTGTGTCAACCAGCTGGAGGAGTTAAATCCAAGGCTTGATTAGGTCACATAAATTAACAACTCGATTCATGTAAACATCTGGGGTTCCTACTAATCCTAAATCCAAATTGTAGGAGTCTTGTATGACACCAAAATGTGGTGGTCTGTGTCATGTAAATCATGTTTCACATCATGCCCAACATTTCAAACATGATTATCATATACCTGTTTAAATATGGTCTCACTTCATAAACTATGAGAAGGCATAATAACCATTTTGAAATAAACCGTAAAACATTATCATTGAAGCAGTGAAGCTTCACTGCACTGTAAAATTTGAAATTTTGAGTCAGCTCAAATGATTGAGTGAGATGGTTGCACAATTTGTTTGAGCTAACATAGCTTGATGTTGTGAGTTATGATAATCTTTCTGTTGTTATAACTTCAAACAACAAGCTATGATAGCTCAAAGCAATTGTGCAACCATCTCCCTTAATCATTTGAGCTGACTCAAAATTCAAATTTTACAGTGTGCCTTAAATTACATCAAATGGGGGAGGGGGTAGATCTGTTTATAGCACAATGACCTGCTTATCACTGGGTCCCGGTTTGATTCCTGCTCTATCCGGGATACCTAGATCTACCCTGGAGAGCGTCTCATTTATCCCTGACCCCATTCTCTCTGATGCTTGTTGTTGTGTCCTTCTGAAACTCCTCCTGTCCTAATTTGCCTACAAAGTGCATACAGCCATACATACAGGATGTTAAGTCAAATATGTCATTAAAATAAAGGTCCAGGTGACCCGACCAGAGTGCTAATCGAACGCGGGACCCAGCCATTGGCAGCCCAGTGCGCTACCACTAAACCATGCCCCCTCGCTGACGATGGATGGATGATTGGGGCTTCATGTCCTGTATTTAGGCACTTGGTAGGCTAATTAGGACAGGAGGAGGACACGGCACTGAGGCGAAGGATGATTGAAAGAGCCATCCAACATAAGTCCAGGTGACCTGGCAAGAGCTGGATTCGAACCCTGGACCCAGCGATTGGCAGCCCAGCAAGCTACCGCTAGACCAATCCTCCCCCCCCCCTCCAGTGATAGGAAACTCAGCATGCTACTACTAGAGCAACCCTCCCCCCCTCGCTGACATTCTCAGTTCCTAACTCTTGAAAGGAGGTAGATTTATAACTATTTCGTATACTTTCTGCCAGCTACATGTTACATGTAGTATCATATTATTTGTAGGTGTCAGCCATATTTGTTGCTTATGATAATTAAACTTCTTTTAAAGGGCTCAATAAGTCAATAACGATAAGGAGTAGTTTTCTATGTTCTGACAAGAAAATGAAAAAGATGGATTTAATGCATCTCAATTTTTATTAATCAATATTTTGAGTGTAACAAACTTACAATTTATAAAAATCAAATCATAATTTTTCATGCACATTTGCATATACCACTTCTGCACAATTATTTATTTCTCAAAGAAATTTATTTCAACCAATATCATAAGTATCACTTTTTAAATAATTTTTTTGCAATTATTTGTTTAATTATTGTAATCAATCTCAGTATGATGGCCTCTTCAGTCCATATTCGGGGGACTCGCAAGGATATTTTGGAGTTTTACGATTTGGTGGCTGGTACTTTGGCAGTTGGCATTTTGGTTATTTGCGATTTCGGTGGGCGTTACTCTAGTGGTCGTTAACCACGCCAAAATGAAGGTAGTTTCGTTGTGGTTTTTGCTTTCTCCATTGCTTCTTCATATCTCTCTCGTCCTTGTTCTGCATTCGCTCGTGCTCGTTCTCGAATCAATTCGCGACTCGATTCTAATTTCCGATGATGTTTTCCAACTCCCGCATCAATTGCGGCGTACTCCACTGGGCTTTTCCTGCGTTTCTGACGGAGGAGCAACTTGGCGTCCTTCTCGGCAACTTCAGCTTCTGGTTTAGGAATAAGAACATTCTAATTACTTCAAAGACTTGATAATATTGCATAAAAGGAAGAGAGTCGCAATGTCATACACACTTAAAATTTGAATTCTGAGTCAGCTTAAATGATTGAGTGAGATGGTTGCACAATTCCTTTGAGCTATCATAGCTTGTTGTTTAAAGTTATAACAACGAAAAGATTATCATAACTCAAAACATCAAGCTATGTTGGCTCAAACAATTTGTGCAACCATCTCACTCAATCAATTGAGCTAACTCAAAATTTCAAATTTTACAGTGCACTCTATTTAAAGGCTGTGTGAAAATGATATGAAATCAAAGAAATCAAGATAGTTTAATTTAGAAAAGTCAACCTCAGACTCAGACTGATTTGTTTTCAATAGAGAAACAAAACAGAAGAAAAGAAGGACAGTTATTGACAAAAAAGGATTATCTGATATTGGACTATAATTCTTCAATATTATTTATACTATGTCCAATCTAGTGGTTGTCTAAACCAGACAATTGAATAATTCAAAGTGTGAAATAAAAACAGAACACAAGTGTGATTCCAAAAAATGGAATTCCAGCAAAAATATATATATATATGTTCTTACCTGCAAGGGATATTGCCTCAATGACAGACGTCATGATGAGCAGACAAACCACCAGGGACACAGCCACTGTCTTCCCCTTCATGATCTGAAATAAAATTCAAAATATCTTTTTTTGCACCTGAAATTCAATTTCATTTGCGAAAGAATGTCTAACTCATCGGTTCATTAGACGGCGACTATTTAATTTCCAGGAAATTATTTATTTCACCTAACAGCGTGACGGAGGCAAGGTCTGCAAAACTTCATCCCTAAATTAAGCAACGCTTCATTAAGAACAAGAAAAACCCCAGGCGGAAATGATTTATTTCGACTGGTCAAAAATCAGAATTCTCAATACTGACCATCTCTGATCATCTTACAATTCAATGAGATTTGAATGATAGACAGACAATTGAAAGACAGACAGACAGACAGGCAAAGGCATTTATTTACGTAAATGCATTTTACAAATACAGAGAAAAAAACTATATATATATTAAAGTATCATTTATGGGGAGACCACACTAAGGCCTAAAGGCGACTGCCAAAGAACACACGCGATGTTAACACAACGTTCCTAACTGTCAGAGAAATGTATATATATAGAAATTATGTTGCCACGACATGAACACAACATTGAGATTATATTGGAACATTGTGACAGCATTGTCACAACATCGAATGCTGATGCCATCTCCTGATGTTGCTTCACAATGTTGAAACAACATCATTTCTACGCTTCAGATCTGCATAATTTACACCGAAATTGCGACGTCATGTGAAAACGATGCACCGTATGGTCCAGATGTTTTGTACTGCTGGAAATATCCTACTTGCATAACTTCTTCAGACATTACATTGCTTTGCCTTCAGAAAAGGATATGATATTTCACCGATCAACTAGGGGAGAGTGGGGCACAGTGAGACACTTTTTTATTTTCAAGTGGTCTGAACTGTTGGCAATTAACAGTAATATGAGTTCAGGCCCACATTATACATAATAAAGTTGGGAATATTATCCAGTAGTTTCAGGTTCCTAACTTTTACAGGTTTGGAGAAACTTTGAGTTTCATTCATGCCGATCAAGCGTCTCACTGTGCCCCACCCACTGCAGGAGGGGCACAGTGAGACAGGGCATCAGCTATCATATCTGCCGACCCTCTGGACCTGCTGAATTGCTCTATCTACGTATAGTTGCTGCAAAAACAACTAAACTCTAATAAAAGCAGCTGGCTAGGTGATCTTTCAGTTCCCTTTGAGCATTTTTAAAACGTTCATCGCACGGGACACATGTAAGACTTATTTTAGAAGCTGCACCTGTTATGTACTATACTCGCAATTCTTCTCTGATGCTTCTCTTTTGATACGGCTCACTGAAACCAGAGGTTTATGGCAGACATTTTGCTTTTAATTGTGAATTTTTGGCATTATTCATTGCACTCAGGTCATTTCTAGAGTATTTTGTGATGTCTCACTGTGCCCCGCCTCAAACTGTCTCACTGTGCCCCACACACCTTTCTATATAAAATTATGGTATCATGTGGACCAGATGCCTTCATTGTGGATCGAAATTTCACTAAACTACATGCATGGTAAATAACCAAGGTTTGAATCCCAGGCAATTGATCTGCATTATCTAATTATTTATCTTTACTGACTAAAAACCGAAATTTTGAAATTCCACTCACCATAAGCTGTGCAGGCATTTGAGTCATAGGATAGTCTTTTACTTACTTACTTTTTGTAATATACTAAAGAGAGTTGTTCTGTAAACAGTAATAACAGTTACACATTACAGGCTGTCTACAAGTGGACTGCTCTTGCATTGCCACAGATCGGAACATATGCTGTCTTGTGTTGCCACCTAGTGACTAGTGTGCTATTCAGCGAGCGCCTGCGAGCGTCCACTTACTTTCGACCAGAGGAACACACACAATTTTGTCTGGAAAACACCGGGGCTGTTTCTGAGTGTGCTGATGGCCTTGTCTACTTCCTTAGAGAATGTGATTGCCGAGTCTGACTCTGGTATTCATCAATGTTGAATAGAAATTTTGTGAATGTGCAATGAAATTGGAACTATTTCTTGGGACAGCAATGCTGTAACATAGGAAATCAACTTTTGTGCCAGGTGGCAGCAGCATGCAGTTCTCAGTTTCACCAGACTGCATTACAGGCTTTGTCTCACTCTGCCTGCCATTTATTTCACTGTGCCCCGCTCTCCCCCACATGGTCAGAAGCACCATCATTATTATAATCATAAAATACTGGCTTGTGGGATTGCATCAAAAACTATAATGAAGTAGATGTTTTGTAACTTCATGCAAGAAACTCACAAGATCATATTTATTTATTTATTTATTTATTTATTTACAATGGATGGCACTGTTCAGTAACAAGTGTTTTTCAAACTGGCCCGCTTGAACACCATACAATAGATAAAATAATTAATTACAGAGCGATAAAATATAGAATTATGTACAAGATAAAATAGTAAAAAAACATGACTCTTAAAAGTATCTATATTGCATCCGTTTGTTCCGCCAGTCTTATTCTGCAGGATAAGTCACAACATGCAGCAGAATTTAAAGAAATTGCTTTATTAACATTATCAAAATCTTACTTTTTATTTTGGTTCCCCTTGCTCTTGAAGTCCAGATGTGTCTAATGCCAAAATTCCCAGGTACCAAATTGGTGTGATGTTTACTCATGGTTATCATGTAAAACATTATTTCAATATGGCATTCTATGGAAATTCATCAGAATCCTGATTTTCATGTATTATATAATATATAATAATTGTGTGTAGACCTGAAGATATATTTGGAAGTAAAGTGTGTTTATATTAGCCAGTTGAAATTTCAGACTGACTAGAATGAAAAACGGAAGCTGCCAAAAAAGAATGCTATTACCATCCTTCATTTACTGCAATTTCAACAAGTATGAGCTGCTTTGACTGCTTGGTGTGTAGTTTGTAAGTTTCCTCTAATTGACTGATGACGGTTCGCAGATTGACTGTCCAGATAGTTTCAAAATTGACTCTCAACTTGGTCATGTGATGTCACTGGCATAAAACTGTTTTGTTTGTGTCAGTTATGGTTAATCAGTTGATTCAGTGTTTATCATATCTAGCAGCATACATGACAATAAACAAACTAATTAAAAGACTTAAGGTACCGTAATATGGGGTGAATAGGGACACTGGGGTGAATCGGGACAGAACAGGGAAGCATTCTATTTCTTTAAAAAAACACCAACTTGCCTCTAACCCAGGAAATTGATTTTTGGCACATTTATAGTCAACATACCAGAGCATATTCCCGTGTAATTTTATAATTCTAACTGCAGGAAGTGGGGAGCTGCAGTACCTTAAACTTAGTACTGCAGAAAGTGAATTCTAAGCTGCTGTCAAAACTTTGCATGCACAGTAAAAAGTATAAATACTAGAGCCACCAATTTTACAGGAATCTTTTATAACCTAGTTTTGGCCAGTTGGGGGAACCGAATAGTAGACTAGATATGAGATTATGTATGTTTGGTCATGGGTTCTGAACCAGGCCAATGACAACGTTTCGGAATCTACAAAAATAACCCTACTGATTTTCATTGGAATGTACTAGCATGACTTTTTGATGAATATTATTGAACTTAGTATTATTAATATTGGATTTAGTCCAGAATTATCAATCACTAGCAAAATTAGCAAAAAACTACATATTTTGATGGTTTTCTGTTATTTATTACATTTTTTGAAATTTACATATTATCAATGAAATTATTTGAGATTTTCCTGAAAATACATTTTCGGTATGTTAAACATTGTTTTCTAATATTTACTCACAAGTGGCAATCACTTGAAAAAGCTAAGAAGTATTGCTTCTGTAAATAAGGGAGTGTCCCGATTCACCCCAAAGTAAGGGGAGAATTGGGAAAGTGGTTTTATGGGCCTTGGCCATCGGAAATTTAAGATATCA
This sequence comes from Platynereis dumerilii, assembly GCA_026936325.1. NCBI lineage: Eukaryota > Metazoa > Annelida > Polychaeta > Phyllodocida > Nereididae > Platynereis > Platynereis dumerilii. The sequence goes on from JAPTHN010000018.1 coordinate 8,280,592, forward strand.
TCTCATGCTCTTGAAGATATTTAGACCTTGTGCTCGGACACAATTTGACACCATATTTTGATTTCTGGGTTGATTGGTTGCCATTCTGTAACAGAAAAACGGCCAAAACTGTCCCTATTCACCCCATATTACGGTACTTCATACAATAAGAAGATTAGGAGACCAACAGATCACTGTTTGTAAATTGAACAAGAAAATTTTTTCAAAAAAAAAATAGAGGCGATTTTTAAAGCAAATTCAGCTTTTTCAGCAAATTAGACCACATCTGCATGTTTTTTACGCCGATCCCGCAAAAAGCGTCCCGTCCCGCACCTGCACATCCGCGTTTTATTACGAAATCCCGCGTCCCGCCGTTCCGCAGATTCGGTCCGCATTTTATGCACGACGCTAGCCCCGTTCTGCTGACGTAGATTCACACGCCGATTCTTGAATCTTAGGAAAAGCCTCCTGTCGGGAGGCCTGTGGCCATCTATACAGAGGCGAGTGGCTATATATAGAATCACTAAGACTATATCGGCGATTGGCTGATGCATCGCCTCTAAAAAAATAAATGTGTAGACCTTGGAGCTCATTGTGAGTTAATTGTGGTGTCCCGAATTATCATGTAATTTCAAGGAAAAGCTGGCATTCTCTGTGTGCATTCTGCCCAACTGCTTGACCAACTTCTGAGTGCCGTATTTTACGAAGACTCTGCCAGAATTAAGATGCAGCAAGCATTGGAATGGGAAAGCAACTACTCAAATGGATTAGCAAGCATTCTCAGCTGGTAGTTAAAACAGATGCCCCCCTCTCTTAGAATTTGACCAATAAAGGTGCATGAAATGTAAATATTTCAAATTTTCAAAAGTTTTCCGGGACACACATTTTCATTTGAAACTTTAACGTTTCCAAGGTCCATGATGATTTTGCGTAATTTCGTCAGATACCAAGATATTAGAAAATATGACGAAAGTCAATTTTTGCCTCCAAGAAACTTAATGAAAGTTACATGGAATATTTCCAAACCCAATACAATGATTATGTGAAAAGGATGTATGTCGAGTCCAAAAGTTTTCATACCGGTGTGAGTAGTAATGTCTACAGCCGTATTTCGCAGTTCAGTTTAGTTTCAACCTGGATCAAGGATCAGTTTTTCAGTAAACGTCCATGTGACATCCGATCTGAAGAGTCACCCCCTGAGGGGTCACCACCAGAGTCACCTGGGTCACCTGACACCTGAAGAGCACCCAATTAGAGTAAAACGTTTTAATGACGTCTGAGTGAGCTTCATAGAGTTTTCCAAACGTTTGCTTGTCGTCTTGAGGGGGTATAGATTTACCACCTGGTGGTGCAATCCCCAATTTCTCCTATAAAAGAAACTAAGCATTGGAGTATTGCCATACCTTCCTGCACTTCAATACTGTTCACTACTGAGCATTACTGATCATCATGGCGACCAAGAGCTCTGCATTCTACATCATGACATCAAAAGATGAGAAATCTTCTCAGTCTGTATCTATTGGTGAGAATAGATCCATTGTAATGACATCTCATCACAATGGACTTACTCTAACTAAAGAAGAAAACAGGTTTAAAACAGCTCTGGCTGACCCGGTTTTATTTACCCTTGTAAAATATATTCACAATGAAAAAAAAAAAATGAAAAATGAAAAAGGTCTAACAGAAGAAAGCATGACAGCACTATAAACATCAAAGCATCTGGTGTTAAGATTTTGTGCAAGTTCATGAATGATATTAGAAAAGCAGTGGACGAATGCAAGTCTGATGAACTCAAGGAAACATTTATGCTTCCATTGGGTGAAAGACTTTATGTCCAAGTTCAACCTGGTGTGCTATGTCTTTCCATAAGACAATTTTTCAGACCAAAATCAAACCAGTCTTTACTTCTACCAGGATTCCCAGGAGTCTCATTGAACTTCAGAGAGTTCCAAAACTTTCTAAGTGAATGGGATGAAATTATTGAATCCATCGATTTCACAAATGCTAAGATTTGTGAATATGACAACATCGAAGAACACAAAGAATGTCTTCCTTGTTGGTATTAAGAAAAAAAGTTCTGAAAAAAAAAATTTTCAAAAAAAATAAAAAATTTTTAAAAAGTTTTGAAAAATATCAAAATTTCAAAATTATGATGTCATGAAGCTTACCTGCCCGTGGTGACATTGCTAAGCAAATTGTGAAATACCAATTTGCGAACCAAAAGCTTCTTAAATAAAAGAATTTCATCTATATTTTCATTTCATTCTAAGAAGTCATTCAGTGAAGTCATTCTGTGAAGTCATTCTGTGAAGACATTCTGTGAGGACATTCTGTGAAGTCATTCAGTGAAATCATTCTGTGAAGTCATTCAGTGAAATCATTCTGTGAAGGCATTCTGTTGAATTATGTTGGGGTTTGAACCTGGGTCTACTCATATAATTTTTGGTCAATCGGGTTCCGGTAAGACAAATTTTATATTTAATGTGTTGAAGAATAAACAAACTTTATTCAATGATGTTCCACCAATTAATATTAGGTATTATTATGGAATATGGCAGAATTGCTATGAAGATATGCAAAATGTTATTCCCAACATAGAGTTTATAAAGGGCCTTCCTTTAGAACAAGAACTTATGGAATTTACTGATCCTAATATCCATTCTTTAATAGTAGTCGATGATTTGATGAATGAAGCTAGTAAATCCGATGTTATGGAACTAATATTTACTAGATTAAGTCATCACAGGTTTCTTAGTTGTTTTTATATTTTACAAAATGGTTTTGTTCAAGGCAAAAATCAAGTAACTATAAATCTTAATGCCAAATATATCGAAGTATTTAGATCACCGAGAAGTTTATTACAATTATCTTACTTAAACTCTCAGTTATTCCCACATATGCCTGGTCTTTTGTCCGCAGCTTATAGGGGAGACCGGGGCTATTTGAAGCACTTGTTTTTATTTTTGCTCTGGAGAACTAATGGCACAAGATATTCACACCAAATTTTGGCATGTGACAGTGAATGTGTTTAACTCAATGATCAGCGTATTAGATATTGCAAATAATTATTGAACTCTGTGTTACAGACAAAAACTTCCAACTTTTTTTTTGCTTCAAATAACCCCGGCCCGGGGTTAATTGAAGCGCCATAAAAATCTTAAAGACAATTACTCATAACAGAGTTTATTTTGCATTACTGCTATCCCTATGATTACTACCAGCTTTAGTAAAATACTCATTTAAAAAGAACTTGTATACTGTTATTTACACAATTTTTTGTGTATTTTGGGTAAAAAAGCTGGTTTTTCAAAAATAAAAAATCCGCAATGCAAATATGCAGCATGTTAGTTCTTAATTGCTATAACTTCAACTTGCAATGACTTGCAAGGCAATTTGAACAAGAAAAATCATGTTTTGGCCAACTCGATCACGTGTGATTCAACTAACCCCACCACGCCTGGAGCAGAATACAACCTTATTTTTCAGTCTTATCAAATGCACATAACAAAATGCTTCGGGGTGTGAATTAGGAATGGGTTTGCTCATTTGGAATTAGTGTTAGTTCATCTGGATTTAAGTCTTTACTATACAATAACTGAAATCGAAATCTGAGTAAACAAGTTACTTGGACACCCAAAAAACAAACTTTCTTGTCTACAGAATTAGAATTTAGGAAATTTGGATGATTAAGAATATGATAACATGTGTCAGTAAACAAAGTATCTACCGAAAGCACCAATTTGGCCAAAAAAAAAAGTTAAAGTCGAATTTAGGCCATGTTTCATATAACCCCGCGCTTCAAATAGCCCCGGTCTCCCCTACCGATGCTATGAAAGATAGCGAATACGGATATATAATTATCGATCTAACTGCAAAATGTCCAGACGAATTGAGATTAAGAACAAAAATATTTCCTTCTGAAGAAACCATCGTTTACAAGGATGAGTGAATATAAGCTGCAACAAAATTAATTTTTCTCATTGAGATTTTGGGAATGGAAGAGAGTGGAACAACTTCGTGTCAATGTAAGTCATTTCATAAATTTCAATTAGTATTTATTTCTCAAGTTATCGCCATTCTAATAGTGATTTTGGCTTCAGTAATCAATTTATCGATTGGAAACAGTGATAAAACGATTTGGCAAACTTTATTAGCATCTTGTTTGGGATTTTTACTTCCATCGCCATCTTTGAAAAAAAATCGTCGTAAGAGAATATCATGAAAAAATCTCCATTTCTAAAATTTTTGATAAATTGTGGAAGAAATCAAACCATCGCTTTATTGGAAACCTGTGACGATAATCAAGTTCAGGAAGTGATTAAATTGCTTGCAAATCTTCGCTTGAATTTGATTGTATTACCCCCTCAATCTAAGAAGTTACTTAAAAGACATAACAATCTTATCAATAAATTAGTGAATATCAAAACCTCCAAATCAAGAAAATATTCGATCATCAGATCCAATTCTAGACAAATATACAATATCTTGAATTCTACAAGATTGGTTCTAGCTAAGGTACTAAAATGAAAAAATACATATTAGTACCTTTTGAAACTAATATTCTCACACAAGAAGCTATTCTCAAGGCAATACCAGGGAATATTAAAACTAAAGCTAGAGGGATTTTAAATCATATGATTAAAAACAACTTTAGCTGGAATAGTAAAGGAGAGTTGATTATAAATCAGAAACCTATAGAAAACTCCCATATAATTGATCTTATTAAGGCTAGCCTATATCCTTTCAAAAATTTCTCCCCTGTGGGACTAAGAGATTTTATTGATAGTCTAATAGCCACAAACATTCCTCCAAGTTTCATACAGAGAGGTGGAGGTTTACCCCCTCCTGGAAGACCTGAAATTTCAGAAGTTCCTAGAAATCTTACTAGAAGTGAGATAACACCTAAACTTCCTAGAAGTAAAAAACAAATTAGTAGAAAAACAGAAAAATGGATTTGGCACAAGATTTAAAAAAGTATTTATCTAAAAAACACAGGGATTCTTCATTTCCTGGGTCATATGCAGGTGTTGATAAGTTCTATAGAGCAATAAAGAAAGAGGGGAAACACAATATTTCCAGAAAACAAATTAAACATTTCCTTCAGAGTCAGGAATACTTTACTTTGATGAAAAATGCCAAAACTAAATTTAAAAGGAACCGTGTTATTGCACCATTTAGAGGATATCAAATTGATCTAGATACTGCGCATATTCCACAATATGCTAAAGAAAATGATGGATATGTCTACGTCTTGGGAGCAATTGACGTTTTTAGTAAAGAAGTACATACTCTTCCACTAAAAAGTCTGAAATCAACTGAATTTGCACCAACACTAGAAAACTTACTCTTAAAATTCCCAAAGATTTCAAAGGTACGTAGTGACAGGGGTCCAGAAATGAAAGCAAAATCTACTTCAAAAATTTTTGAAAAGTTAGGTATTGAACATTTTTTCACTAACAACACAGAAATGAAGGCAAATATAATTGAAAGATGGTTCAAGACTTTTAAGGGGTTACTGTTTAGATATATGATAGCTAATAATACTCACAGATGGATTGATCAACTCGAAAAGATAACTGATAGCTATAACAATAGTTATCATTCTGCTATTGGACAAGCTCCATCTTCAGTTAATGAAGCAAATGAATTCAAAATATGGAAAAGATTATATCCAAATATCATTCCAAAAACTAAATTTAGTTTTAATGTAACACTGTTAGAATTAATTTAACAAAACACGTCTTCACAAGAGAATTTGACGAACAATGGTCTAGAGAATATTTTATAATTGTTGAAAGATTTGTTAAAGATACCGTACCAGTATATAGTATTAAAGATATTCAAAATGAGATGATCGAGGGAAAATTTTATGAAAAAGAGCTGCAGAAAGTATATGTATCAAATGATCAGGAATATATTATCGAATCAGTTCTTAAACGTAAAAAAAAACCAAGTTCTTGTCAAATGGCTTGGGTGGAACAGCAAATTTTCGTCATGGATCAGTGCTAAGCAATTGAAAGATTATTCTAAATAAATTCCCACTAGAGGTCACCAGTGTCTTCATTGACACACCATAAATTGTAAAGATTCATTATAGAAATTACATATACGATGGAATCTCCGAAGAAAGATATCATTTTATTCCTCTCACACACAGATAGCAATGGTATATTTAAAGATAATAAACCGCAAGATTTCATTGTAAAGCTAAATAAAGATATTTTCTTGAATGAAGATTCTACAGTAGAACTTTTAGAATTTAGATGTCGGTTATCTAAAACTGAATCAAAACAACTTTTTTATATCATGACAGATATAGTGGAAGATAGTTTTCTATTAGGAAAATTGAACCCAGTTTTAAGAATTATTCAATATTATGGTGCAAAAAATCAACTAAACGAAGTCATTAACCCAATAGCTATGAAAACTGTTTCCGGATGTTTCAATCAGTTCAGATTTTATATAAAGGGAAAGAATTTCCAAGAATTGCCAGATACTCTTGTGGAAGCGAACATCACACTTCGCATTAAAAATGGGAGCTATCAATGAATTTGAAAAGTGAAAGACTCATTATTTAGATATGATTAATGGGAAAATATCACCTAATAAATCAGTTAACATTGTTGATGATACTCAAACTGGAAAAGGATTGAAAATGGTTTCTCCAGCAGCTCAAAAAGTCTCAATGGCTCGTGCAGTTATAAAAAGAAAAACAAACAAGAACTCTTCGCAGTCTTCAAAAGGCACTAAGAAGAGAAGAAGGTAAAAATATGGAAGGTCATAACGAATCTTTAAATCTATTTTTAAATCATCCCATTAACAAGGGTGTTATCCAATCAAGAATTATCGAACATTTGCCTATTACAGATATAAGCAGTGGATGTATTGAATTCAATGTTACTTCTCAAAATTATATAGATTTTTCGAAAAGTACTTTATATTTAAAATGTAAGGTCTTTGCAGGAAATAATACAGATGTCAAATACATCCCTGATAAACAACATCTGTCAGATGAGGGTGATTTTGGGTTAACTAATTGTTTATTTTCATCCTTATTTAAGAAAGTTGACTTATCTCTCCAACATCATCCAGTCTCGAATGAGCTACCGAATCATATGTATGCTTATAAGTCGTATCTTGATACAATTCTCCATGCTAAATCAGAAGCAGATCCATCCATTTTATTTTATAAAGATAGCAGTAAAGGAATCGAATTAAATAGTGTTTGGAGTGCTGAAGCTGGTGACAAACCAAATCAACAGGGAAATAGTGGTTTTCAGTCTCGATTTAACTTTGCTAACAGAGGACAAGATTTTGAAATGGAATCTGGTGTTGGATTGGATTTCATGAAACAAAAACGTTTGATTCCTCACAATACAAATATTAGTCTAAAATTTTGGCAGTCTGATCCACAATTTCATATGATGAGTATAAAAAAGGATCAAAAGTTTTTTGTAAAAATTCTAGAAACAAAACTAAAATTGTGTCATGTTACTTTAAGCCCTGCAGTAAATGTGGCAATTTCTGAATCTTTAAAGCTGAAACCAGCTCAATATCCATTCTCTGACAGTAAAATAAGAACCCACACAGTTTCAAAAGGTAGTCAAGCCTGTATAATTTCAGATATTTTTGGAGAACAATGTCCAAATGAACTATTCGTTTGCATGATCAATTCAGATTCATTTCACGGTGATTATTCCAAAAATAGTCTTGCAATGTATCACAATAATTTATCAGAAATAGGTTTATATATAAATAACATAGCATTACCTAGAGGACCAGTGAAATTAAATTTTGGAGATTCTGCCCATCAATCAACTTATTTGCAAGCATATCAACGTTTATTGGATATCAATCCAGACACAATCATTTCCTTTGAAGACTTTTATAATGGTTATTCTATATTTTATTTCGATCTAAGAAATGGAGAAAATTCGGAAGAGTTGTTAACAAACAGTCATTTAGCTTCAACCAGGCTAGAGCTAAGGTTCAGTGAAGCTCTAGAGAACTCAATTGTTGTGTTACTATACGGAAAATTTAACAGAACTTTGCAGATTTCTAGTGAAAGAAATATATCAATTTCGGAGCAATGAATTCTATAGAAATCAGTAATATTTTAGAGAAACATTGTTCAAATTTTAGTGGAGTTTTTCCCGCAAATTCCCTGAGTTCCATAAAGAAAAATAGTTTTGCTATTTTAAATTCTGAAGAAATAGGAGAAGATGGGGCACATTGGACAGCTGTCTATATCAATGATACTTGTAGCGAATTTTTTGATTCCTTTGGAAAGACCCCAGAATTTTATCATAAATATTGGCAAAAATTGTTATTAAAACATAGCTCGGCTTATCTTTATAATGATGAAAGAATCCAGAAGTATAATACAGCTAATTGTGCGAAATTTTGCATTTTTTATGTATTCTTCAGAAGTAAAGGAATGTCTTACAAAACATTAATGGATTTAATATCGTATATAGATCTAGATACTTTCCTTAATTCTCTGATTTATTGTTAAAAAACGGATTTATCAAGACACTGGCACGATATTAATTTATCTGTAATCTCTGATAAATCACCAAAAAAAGATTTTTTGAGTCACTGTCATGTTTTAGATAACTATAAACTCAATTAAATCACCAAAAAAAAAAAAAAAAATTAAAAAAGAAAAAAAAGATTTATTGAGTCACTGACAAGGTATTAACTTATCTGCAAACTCAATGAAATCACCAAAAAAAAAAGTTTAGACTTTAGATGTGGACAAATGAGGAGGCTGCCCGTGCCGTCCATGCTAAGTTTTATTCTTAGAATAAAACGAACTAATCCTCATATTGAAAAAAAAATAATAAAAAGTTTGAAAAAAAAGTTGTTTTTCTTCTTTCTACTGACTGTGGATCCAACTGTGGACACAATTGTAGAACCAACTGTGAACACAATTGTTGGCCAAACTGTAGGTTTAGTATTATTTAGTATTACTGTGCACACACACTGTGACAAATATATAGTAACCGCACTGAAAAAACAAGACATGAAAAAATATCAAATTTAGAAGCTTTTGGTTCGCAAATTGATGTTTCACAATTTGCTTAACAACACCGCCAACGAGAAGGCAAGCTTCGATGGTGTCATAATTTTGAAATTTTTTTTTTTTTTTTGGTATTTTTTTTGAAATTTTGTATTTTTTTGTTTTTTTTTTTTTGTTTTTTTTTATTTTTGTTTATTTTTTTTTTTTTTTGAGATTACAGACACAGAGAATGTTATAATGAAATAATGAAGGCAGTTTGATTTCTCAAACTCACAGCCAATTAATGATGGGTAACATCCTTTATGTCTTTTGTATATATACAATCTGTAAAAGTAATCATCGATGATATGATATATGATATGATATGATTATGATATGATTATGATATGATTATGATATGATAATGAAGGCAGAACAATTTCTTGCTCTCTCAGCCGTGTCGCATTTTACTTGCAATCATTTGCAATGTATTGAATGTCTCCTGCATTCATTTGCTATACATTGAATGTGTCATGCATTCATTTGAAGCATTCATTTGCATCATTCATTTGAAGCATTTATTTGCATCATTCATTTGCATCATTTATTTGCATCATGCATTTCATTTGCAATACAATCATTTATGATGTATGCACCATGCGATCATTTGTGATATGATTTGTGATATGATTTGTGATATGATTTGTGGTATGATTTGTGTTATGAACCATGGAATGAACCATGGAATGATCTTTTTTTACAGATTGTATTTCTTCTTCTCTTCTCCTTCTAATTCCATCTAAAATCCAAGAAGATCCATCTCTACTGGGATCTTTTGTTTCAATCATAAAAATTGAGATATTTTCTAAATCGAAACTCACTGTTTTCTGTGGCTTCATGATTTTAAATAATTAATTAAATAGTTAATTTGGATAAAGAGGTTTCAAAATTTAGTAAAATGTCGACCAAATCTTGTCTTTTTGCGTTTTGAAGAGCTTTCAGAAACGTTGCAAAGGCAGTTGGTCCTCTTTTTTGCAAAAGGAATAATAAATGAAAATTTCTGTCAGATGGTCTACTTTCCAAAATTTCTTCCACCATGGATTGGTTAAAAAGTCCAACTTTGTGAAAATATGCCAAAATTTCACAAGCTGGAATTTCGTTCACCAAGTGAACAAAATTTTTTCTTATGATTTCTCTGTCACTCTTATTCATCTCGAATCTTGAAGTGGAATGAATGAATGAAGAATTAAGCTAACATATATATATAGTATATATATATATAGTATATACATATATTGCAACTTCTTAAGAACGTTTTTGTTGTTCATATTTACTTTTAATTGGTGTTAATGTAATATCCAATGGTTCAGTGGATATACCATCGTCCAAAACTCGTCTTTTAGTATAAAAGTACGAGAACCCACTTCTAGTTTGGTTATAAGTAAAAACACTATTATTTTTCGAAATGAATCCTGAATTGGTTGCCGAAGCTGATTGTTTGGTTTCTAAAACACTCTTGAATGTTTTCAATGGATCAACCACCCGGTTTTTAGAAATTCCTTTTGAACTAAATTTGCAATGATCTTTATTTTGTAGCAAATAAGTTTTTGAACAAAGCCCATAAAATAAATGACCTTGTGCTTCTAGTTTAAACAGTCCAGGAGTTCTCGAATCGTATTTAGAATGAAATTGGCAGCAATTTCTTGGAAACCAGTAATTTTCAGCATCAATATGATCATCAGAACAATTTCCATAAATTTGTTGTAAGTAATCATTAAGCAGATGAGGTCTAATTACATCTTTTAATGAGTCTCCTGCTAATGATATGTACAAGCTGTCGGTATCCATCTCCAACGCTTGATATGCCTGTTTAGGTATATATTTAACCAAGAAATCATAATAAAACTGAAGCATTCTCAATTTAGCGTATTGTAGGATAAAATACCCAATTTGTATTGGAAGATCTAGTTTGATTTTCTTCTTGTGCATTTCTATTTCGAAATAATCATGATCAGGAGAAAGTTGGTTCAAAGTCTTGAATTTAGGATCATTGACTTTCAGACATGCCTCGTTTTCACCTCTCACATATTTTACGTCAGAATGAGTTAATTTATTCATTATGGAACTTCCGTAAGCGCTATTTCCGATCAATTTAGAGAGGTCAGCAAATATAGAGAGGTCAGGGTCACTGTCCCCTTTTCTTCTTGCACAACTGACCGAATTTACAAAATTTTGAAAACATTTCATTTTTTGGAATTCTACAATTTGGTGAATTTTTGTTACTCTCAAACCATGCTCAAGGTACCATTTTAATAATGGAGAAGCAATCATCATTTTTGATGCTCTCATTCCACCAACTAAAAGCCTTTTCGGATTAGAACTCATTCCAATGTTTTTCGCATGTTCCTGCATGTGGCTGCCAATTTTTTCAAACGGAATGTCAACAGTACAAAATAAGGGAGACATTTCTGAAAAATATTCAAATGGTGATTCACCATCACTTCCATCAGGTGGAGTAATATCCCATTTTTCTGGTACTTCAATATCAACTTCGATAATACCGAATAATTCTTCACTTTTCACACCGTCCAAAATTTGGGATTCGGATAATTGGTTTTTGTGACGTTTGAAAAATTTTGGTCTCCTTGAATCTACAAAGTCCTGAAGCTCTTTCGATTGTTTGAGCATTTCATTGTACTGACATTCGTAAATGCATTCTAGTGAATATCCCAGTTTCCTATAATATTCATTTCTATCAGCAGTACGTTTTCGTGCTGCGAGAAGTCTTTTCTTGAAATTTTGAGATTTTTTCGATTCGTCAAATTTGATTTTGTCTGTTATTGGACAGTTGCTATGATAATGGTGATAACATCCATCGAATTGTAGTAAAGAATTGGTTTCACTACAATATCCATCGGCAAGGAATCTTCCATCTCTTTTTTCAGAGGAAGAATTGCGTCCATGAATAATTTTTATGTTTCTTTTCTGAGCTATATAATCCATCCAATCAAACATCGAATCGTAGTGATCTCTAACTTCTGGTTTAAAATTATTCTCAGCTTTTCTTCTTACAAAACTACCAATGGGAAAATCTTGATTGAAAGCCCAGAGGTACAAAGCATTTGAGTCAAAACCTAATATTGAGCCAACTAAATTATCAGAATTGCGAATATATGTCTTATCTTTTTCACTATATCTATGAAAAATTATCGAAGGTCCTCCACAAATGTTTGATAATACTGAAAAATAAAGATCAGAATTTTTCTTGTCAAATAATGAGAAGTAAGCTCCATTTTCCTTTGCACAATCAAATACTAATTTACGAGCAACTCCGGGAACTGAAATCGCTATTTTAAACACATCTATTGACTTCTCCTTGTAAAATTCTTGAAGTTTTATAACACCCTTAACAAATGGACCTACATCTAAATTATTATACCAAACTAATAAATCTTTAAAGGTTTTCATGTTTTCATTTTGCCAAGTTTCTTTTAAGAAATCGTATTCTCCTGAGGATATGTTACATCCTTTGAGATTGGAATAAAACGCTTCGTATGGAGGAAGCTCCTCAAATGATAATTTTTCAACAGAATCGAACCATTCGTAGGGGAAATAACCTTTTTGGTCTTCAATTTTGAATGCTTTCAGAAATTTAGCATATGATGTTCCTGGAGCTAAATAATTCATTACATCCAGAAACTTGAAATTTTCATTGGCTAAACAACTATAAGAATTATTCTTTTTCACAACAAATGAATGATCGCAATCATCAAGCTCCAGTAATCTCGCAATATGTTTTCTAATTATGTTCAAATCATACCGGGAGCTATTAAAACCGATGACGGCTATCTGAGAACAATACAATTCGAAATTTTTTATCACATTTTGAATTTTTTTTCTCATCAAAGCATTAAAAGATTCTTTTTCATCAACATCGGAATCCCATTTGTGAAGAAGAGACTCCAACTCTTCGCTTACGAATTGTAACTTATCAGATACCAAAGAACAAGCAACTGTTTGTATCTTTGTCATGTATTCCAACATCATTTGAACTAATTTTTCTTGATTTTCTTCTACGATGCAATGCGGTTCTGTGAAATCTGAAATATTCGAAGAAATACTTACCGATATTGGGACATGTTCGTGTGATGTAACAGTATTTGCAGGTTCAAATGGAATTTTCTTCAAGTATGACTCGAAATCAAATACGATGAAATATTGGTAAAATCTGTCACTGGGTTCAACATAAATTCCAATTTCATCTAATTCATCAAATATAGTTTTTTGACCTTGGAAAAATCCACCAGGGAACTCGTATTTTGTGGCAGTAGTGCAATTTCTGGAATGCCTTTTCATATCAGAGAAAGTCTTAAACATCCTTTCGCAATTTTGACATTGAAATTTCTTTGAATAATTTTTTATGTCTTTGATATAAGATATATGATTATTGTATAAATTCACATTCATAGAATCACTATATCTCATGCTAGATTTAAAGACTGAATGAACTGTATCGTCAGGCTGAAGTGAAAATATGTTGACATTAATATTGAAACATGATTCAAATTCTGGTATTAATTCCAGTTCAACACCATGAGACACATCTTGATCGAGATACTCTGTGAATTTGTCTCTATATTCTTTCACCTTAACTTCAAAATCAGTCGGTGATTGGAAAAGATCAGCATTTTTATGATAAGCTAAAGCTCTGAATAAACAGGAATTATCTTTGAATCGATGATTATTGGCATTCCAAACTAAGGGAACTATACTTTTCTGTTTGGTTATGTAACTAGGAATGAGACCGTTTCCTAAAGGAAATCCAGATGAAGTGACATAATATCTTACATTTGTAACTAATACTAATTTCCACTTGGTATTTGGTCTAGATTTTGTGATTGAAGCAATGAGGTCCATTTCACTCAAAAGTTCTCTAAATTTTTCAATATCATTTCTTTTAGAAATGATAACTGGAGATTCAAGTGCAGGGTTGTTGCTATAGGCTTTGAAATATCTATATTCTTGTGTTTCAGTGTGCTGTAGAATAGAACCGAAAGAAAGATTGATTTTGAACGAATTATATTGATTGTCGTAAATATGGTCAATGTGTGACAATAAATCATCTAAACTGAAATCACTGGATAATGGGAAATTGTAAAATGATTGCGGTTGTCCAATTTCGTGATGGTCATGAATGTAAGATCGGTATTTTTCATAACATTCTGATAATTCTTGATTATCCAATTGTGGAGAGGGAGCAGCACCCCTTCCTCTTTGCAGGTGTTTTTCACGAATGTGAAGGTTTAATTCGTGTCTGTTTTTACACTCTAACAAACACCTTCTACATCTTACACCAGAACTGGTTTTGCATTTGTGGGTTTCAAATGCGATTTCATTCGAATAAGATTTCTTACATGTGATACAGTTAAATCTTCCCTGACAATCTTTAGAATGCAAATCTAAACTTGCAAGCTTTTTGAAAAACTTGTCACATTTTGTGCATTGATGGGAATTGTGAGTGGATTCTATATGAAGGTTTAGTTTTGTTACTGTTTTAAAGGGTTTGTTGCAAGTTTTACAGATATGGCATTTGTGATTGATGAAGTTACCTCTATTAGTATATATTTTCTGGCAAGATGTACATTGGTAGTTTTTAGGCTTTGGTGCTTCACAAATGCCTGAAAGCGGCCTATTGTTGCTTATCTGGGGGATACATTTGGGTGTCTCAATTGTCTCATAACTGAAAGTTTTACATTTCTTTGCATGTTTCTTTCTGTTAGAAACATTACTGAAAGTTTTGTGGCATCTTTCACACTCGAGTGATTTTTGAGATTTGGCTTCACTGCTTTGACAAACCTTTTGATGACTGTCTCTATTAAAAGCCCTGGAAAATGTTTTCTGGCATTTTGTACAGTTAAATACTTTCGGAGTTTGTAATGTCTTGGATGGAGATGGCTTGCTTTCAGATTGTTTGTTTTGTGGTTGAGGTGCATTGATTTCTTGACCAGTGCAGTTGCTCTGGTGCACATCTTTGGAGGCAGAATCTTTAAATGACCTGAAACATTTCCCACAATGCATCTTAAAATTTTTCATTCTATGGGTAACATTTTCATCTGCCAATAAATTATTTCTGGAAGCAAAATCAAACAGGTCCTTGGGATTGTTGAAGTTTCCCAACATTTCAATAAATGTTTTCTCAGCAGTTGAATCTCTTTTTGTTCTCTTTAATTTTAAGTGATTGTTGACTAGTTCAGAATATCTCTTGTTGACAACTTCATCTTCCATTAAATCATTTTTTTCAGCAAATTTCTTCAATTCCGAATAGTCTTGAAATGAATTTATAACCTGATCTAAGTAGTCAGTCTGTGATGGCAATGCGGGAAAGTCCAGGTCATCTATCAGATTAAATAAATCTGTACATGCAACCAATTGAGCTGGTTGAACTGCTTGATCTGCTTGAACTGGATATGTATCAGACACTGAATGTGGCACTGAATGTGGCACTGAATGTGGCACTGAATGTGGCACTGAATGTGGCACTGAATGTGGCACTGAATGTGGCACTGAATGTACAGCAACTGAATCTGCAGCAACTGAATCTGCAGCAATTGGTTGTGCAACACTAAGTTCTTGCAGTCTATTTTGAACAATTCTGTCATCCAATATCCCATTCACAGTAGCAAATTCTAATAGTTCATCAACATTTGTGAAAGAATTAATTAACTTATCACAATCCATGGTCAGAAATTTACCTTGTGAGAGCAGATCCTTTGCTAATCAAGTCAGTCCACAAGAGTTGAATGATTGTGCTGATAGAAAGCACCTGCTTTTATACACCCTAGCTGGACGTCTGGCAAACGTTATTTACCCCTTCACCCCCCACCCCCATGCAATTTACCCCTTCACCCCCCTCCTCCAACCCTCTGCCCTAGGGTCATTAAGGAAACCAATGTTCAATGTCTATGCACCAGTGAGTACAGATTGTAAATATCAAGTGGAGTGAATTAACATTGATAGATATGGAAAGAAACATATTTAACAACAACTAATAAAATGAACAAATAGATAGATAGATAGTTAGATAGTTAGATAGAACTAAATAGAACTAGATAGATAGATAAATAGATAGATAGCTGGATAGACAGATAGATAGATAGGTAGATAGACAGATGGATGGATAGATAGATAGATAGATAGATAGATAGATAGATAGATAGATAGATAGATAGATAGATAGATAGATAGATAGATAGATAGATAGATCAGCATATTTTATTATGTTTCTGTCTGTAGATATACTTATTGAATATTGACTCACTTCGCTTCGATCGAAAAAAAATAAGACTGTATTTGCTTTCAGCATGCAAAATAAGGTTTGTCCTAGGGGTGAATAAAAGCCCCCTCCGAAGTTTCATGCCAAGGTTTGCCCATTATGAAAACAGCTTTAAGTGCTTGTTTTTGATTAGCTGTGATTTTATAATTCAATAAACTTATGTGTATGTGTTTATGATAATTCTCACATTTGTTGTGTGGTTTGTGGGTGCCACAATTGCTTGTAACTGGACTGATGTATGTTTTGGTCTAGTATTTTACAGTATGAACATGTCATAGTCTCACAGATTCCTTGTTGAACAAGCGAGCAATCAAATCAGGAGTCAGGACCCCTGTACAAAAATGTTTACAACACTGTGTATGCTGTGGGAAAACAAGCCAGTGAGATATGATGAAAAAAAGAGCATAAATTGTCTTACTTCACAAATTAAATCATTCAAAACTTTTACTGGGATTATTCCTTACAAATTCCTTTTGTGTGAGTCATGCAGTGTGACCACCTGTAATATTCAATTGTCTTTCTTCTGCATATACAGGGGAGCGCAAAAGTAAAGGTACCTCTGAAGATGGATGGATGATTGGGGCTTTACGTCCTGTATTTATGCACTTGGTAGGCTAATTAGGACAGGAGAAGGACACGGCAATGAGGCAAAGGATGATTGAAACAGCTGTCCAACATAGGCCCAGGTGACCCGGCAAGAGCTGGATTCGAACCTGGGACCAAGCGATTGGCAGACTAGCACGCTACCACTCCCCCCCTATAGGTACCTCTGAGAAATTTTTCATCAGACCATACCAGAAGAAAGGGGCAGGCGGAAAATAGCCAAAATTAATTCTGGTGAACACTGAAAATGTGGGCATGGAGACTGTATTAAAATGGCTTAGGCAGGATGTCAAAAGAAGTTTTATATTCTATTAGAAAACCAATGGCTTCCTTAGAATCTAAGTTAGATACGAGTAGACATGCCATTTGAATCCACATGCAAATATAGCTCGCCCTCCCAAAAAAGTATGGTATGCCTATTAAATTTGGAGTGAACTTTCTTGCAATACAGTCGGTCAATTTGTTATGTGGAATGAGTGGACTGTTGAACAGTGAAAATTGCGCTTTGTGAGTCATCATGCTTATGATTTGCTCATGCTCATCATCGTGCGAAAAATAATCGTTGGTCTCCCAAAAAGGTAACTAAGACAAGAACGAACACTCAGAGAGTGCATACATGTATGTATGCCTGCCAGCCTGGGCCCCACTTGCTGGAATCAGTGCAGCGGCATAGTGGCGCGAAAATGGACATTGCGGTATGGTAGAAGTTTATAGGGCCTATTAATTTTTATTGCAAATACTTAAAAGAGAAGTCACGGAGATGTGTAATAATTGAAAAGAGCTTTGAGTGAGGCACGAGAAAGCATACAACAAAGAAACAGATTCACACAAGGCATAGTTTTAACAAGATTTGATAAACAGGGTCACACAGGATAGAATCTACTCCTCACATAAGGCCTGCTGGCAGAGCTAAAAATATCTGTCCTCACCTCCCAGAGACAGTGCCTCAATGACAGATGTCATGATGAGTAGACAAACCACCAGAGACACAGCAACTGTCTTCCCCTTCATGATCTGAAATGTAATATCAGAATTAACAATCAAAATCAGAGTTACCTTTTTTTTCATAAATGAAATTTGCTGGAAAATTTGTTTTTTACCCGTCCATACTGTTAAAATTATGCACCAAATTTCAAAACTAAATTTTAACACTTCACTTAAAAAGATACAGAACTGCATACAGAACTCTGAAAGGTTTGTATCAAACAGAGAAAACAAACTGTGTCAAGGTTGGTGTCCCTACAAATTCATACATATAAAATCAGACAAAACCTTTGCTTATTTTTGATTTTAAAAAAAATCAAATAACTAAGTGTAGATCAACTGTAGCATTAAAATCATAAATAAATTTAAAGATGAAAGTCCATGTTCCAAAAAATCCACATTATATCATAGTATCAATAATTATTCTCAGTCTCAATTAACTGGATAAGTAAAAAACTTTAACAATCACAATTCAAAGTGAGTGTAAATTGTCAAATTCTTACTTACTATCTTGGTGCCCCCTGCTCTTCAAGTCCAAATGTGCCAAATGCTGCAGTTCTCAGGTGCCCAGTGGTTTTAAATTGGCTCAGTGTTCAGACATGATTATCATGTAAAACATGATTTGAATGTGGTGTTCTGCGAAAATTCAGCAGAATCCTGATTTTCAGATATTCAGCAATAAGTAGAACAATAAGGGGCTAACAAGATGATGCCTGGGTGGGGGGGGGAGAAGTGGCGTACTAAAGCGGGGGTCCATTGGGGCACCCCCCCCCCCCGGCCCAAAATTAACATGGAAGAGAGAGGAAATGCTACATGAACAAATCAAAACACTAAAACAATAACCCCCCCCCCCCCCCGGGTTTATCTAGAAGTGGCTATTACAAAAGAGATTGATCGGGCCCGACACTGAATAAAATATTTTGTTGTTAAATATGGGAATTAAAAATTTAAAAAACAAGTTTTTTCCACATTTCCTAGGGTAGGCCTATATCTTGTTGAAAGTAAGTAAAATGGGAAAAATGTTGCCAACCCTTTGCACACGAAAAAACGATTTAAAAATTTTGTCACTTCCTTGTGTAAAAGAAGTTTTGCCCAAGAGGATAAAATAACGCGCAAGCACTTTATGTAGCACAGAGAGTGGTTCCAACACAGGCATGCCGGTCACGGATATAATTATAAAGGAGAAGAAGAAGACATGATTGACCTAACCTTTGACCTGTGGAAGCCAGTCCATTTAATTTCTTTTTAATTTTTCCCATTACATGCAGAAGGACACAAAAAGTGACTGGTCAAAAGTTAAAAACTTACAGAGAATGTTTAGTAAATTTGAATGAGATTGGTGAAAGAGAGCGAACTCCAGAGTGCTGACAAGTTTGAATAAAATTCTTGGGGTAAGTCTAGCTGCGATGCTAATAACCATAACCCCCCCACTAGGGCTGAAACTTTTCCCTGGTGCTCGGGCACGGGTAGGGTAATGCTATTACCCGCGTCAAACTTGTCTGCCGGGTTATCCTTCTTTTTTAAAAAGGGCCTGTATTTCATCATGTCACCTGTTTTCAATACAGTTGAGTTATTTTTATTTTCTGAAACAAGCTCCAGATAACCTCAGATGACCTTATAAGTGTGGGTTTATCCAGACGACTGTTGATGACAGATCCTGTTACAAGGCAATAAACCGACTTTTTCCCACCACTGTCCACAAAATGACATGGCAAATTGTGTGTATTCATTTTACAACAGTGCCCGGGCACGGGTCGGGTAGAGGGTATAGAGTACCCGGGGATTAAAATCTCTAATTTCAATCCTACCCCCCCCCCCCACCCCAAAGTATCATATGGTTGACCCCTAATCATGTTTGAAATTGATTTGTCAACAAATCATGAAAAATTGTCAGCTTGCAGTGTAGGGTGCATCGTCTGCCTCCTAAAAATGAAAAAATAGTCGTATTCATTTGCACTTCTCCCATATTGTTCCATTGCCTGAAGAAAGATACTCTACAAAATTTCAGGAAGATCGGTTGTGGCTTTAGGGTGGCACTTAAATTGCAGTAATGTTTGGTCCAAAAATGACAGAAAGTGATGATTTACATTGTCGCGGTTAGAAATATCTAACCTATTGTTTGACATATAAATTTAATTCAGGTACCATTGTTCTCGGAAGAAAATAAGCTTTAATTTGAATGGTAGAAAGCTATATTTATGACAATTTTTCACTTTGAGGAACTTCGGAAAAGATAAACTTTTCGACTATGGTGACAAAATGTTTGAAATGAACTGCTTAAAAGGTCAACTTTTGCACGACTGTCACACGTTCATTGGAGTTAATTACAAGGCAAACTTTGGTGAAGAAAGTAGAAATTTCAACTTATTTTTCAGATATCTATTTAACAAAATCCAAATGTACAAATTTGCATTAAGTACATGTAAATATGTGAAATAAATCACTTCAATGCAATGGCATTCTGCCATGTCTTTTTCTTTTGACTACATTGTGATTCATTCAAGGTTTTAACAGGTGATATGGAGGATCAGTTCCTTAGTTTAGAGACTTCTATGGGTTCAGAAATTGATGTTGGTATTCAAATTAAAACTCTTTCTCTAATTAATCTAACTACACTATTTATAATTCAATAAAATAAAAACTGAAAATGTTATTAACAACCGTGAAACAGCAAAATAATACCTAATGCTCAAATTTCAAGGCTGTTGTGCCACCCTTAGACATTGGAATTTTTTCCTAAAATTTTGCAGGGCTTCTTTTATGACATAAAGGAACAATACAGCAAAAGTGCATTAAGTTCTGAAGATATAGGGGCAGATGATGCACCCTATTGCAGTGCTGGAATTCTAAATCAACAGGAAAGGAAAATCAGAAGTATGAACATTATAAATTTATGCAGTTCTTTCTGCATTTTTTATGGACAATTCAATTTTACATATTTTTTGATACATGAAATTAATTGTTACACAGAATAATTGGGGTCAAAATTGGTATTTCTATGGCGATGACCCAATAGATCTCGACCTGCCCCCACCCGAAATTTTCTGGATCTCCCCTTTGTTGCTCTGGAGTGGAGTGGTAGACTAGTCTATCCAACTATTCAACAGATTTTGGGGGAGGGTTGGTCTAGTCGTAGCGTGCTGGGCTGCCAATCGCTGGGTCCAGGGTTCGAATCCTGCTCTTGCCGGGTCACCTGGGCCTATGTTGGACGGCTGTCTCAATCATCCTTTGCCTCATTGTTGTGTCCTCCCCCTTTCCTAATTAGCCTGCCAAGTGCATAAATTACAGGACGTAAAGCCCAAATCATCCATCCATCAACAGATTTCAAAGTTGTTCTTCAGGTACACTCTGAACACAAAAGGTTCTTGATGGTATATATAAAGAACCCACATGCATTGAAAAGGTTCAATACTGATGGGAAGGCCCTATGATGGAGCTCTATGCTCCCAACTTGAAAAGGGGGTTCCATTGTCGGAGTTCAGTGCAGCTGGATTATCTAAGTGTTGTTTTTGTTTGCTGTTTAACCTTTTTTCAAAGCTGAATAATGAACCTTTTAGGGTTCCTTTTCTATACCAGCTTATAGAACCCTTAAAGGTTCCAAATAAAAACCTTTTTTGTTGAGAGTGTAGGCCTACTCCATACTCTGATGCAGTTTCGAGATTGATTCGAACTTACAAGTCGTTTAATAGTATGAAACTCAGTCAGTAAATACGTATGTAAGGATGTAGGTACAAAGAAGTAGAACATTTTATTTGTTAACATTTATGTGGGTTTGGTTAATCACAATATCGTGAGGGTCAATGTATTCCAACACATGCCTGAGCAGACCGCAAAATTATATATATATTTAATTCATAGCTGTTGATACATAACGTCGGTTCTACGTATAACATGGTGTAGGTGTCACCTCTGTCATGTTTGACATAATCATGGTTAGTTTTACAACAAGCAAAGTCAGGATTCCAAATCTGTTCTGATAATTAACATGATTTTTGACAAGTCCTCCCACCCTCTGACATGATGTACCACACTCTGAAACCACACCTTGACTTGGAAATTCCCTGCTCTACATATACAAGCTTCACAAATTAAGTTGCTTGTAGAATCATTAATTGTGACCTGCTCCACCAAAATGGGTTGAAAGTCGGCCTGCCATCACATTCAGTTGTGAAAAAGACTTTGTTCTACTGGAAATTGGCTTTAAAATGATGTTTCATTTGTCTTGATATCTCCATCCAATCCAGAGATATGGCACCAGAAACATTGATGATACGAAACATCGAACTTCGAGAAAATGGCATTTGAATTTCCCGCCATTACAATAAAAGAACTAGGAAAAATCAAGAATGATGCCCGATTCAGATAATTTAAAATCAGTTTTTGATTAAGATGGTCTTAAATAATCAAAGCGAATTATTTTTGCTAAAATGTGGTACCAGCAGCTAAAAATTATCAAAATGTCACCTTCGGACACATTTTGCTAATTTATGGAAAATATAGATTGCCAGTGCCACATTTAGTGTATAGGGTCCCACCTTCGACACCATCTAAAACATGTAATTTTCACCTCCTTACCATTCACACAGCCCCATAATGGGCAATATGTTTAAAAATATTACTGCTTGCCTTATCTATATAATCAGATCGACCACACTACCCTAATCTGTCCTTTGAAACTGGCATATTTGCCTTATTAATCCTTCCTACCCTGGGCCTGGCCAGCCTCACTATGCACTTTTGTCCAAGGTCTTTGTCATCCCAGTCAATCTCCTGCCGATCTATCACACACATTTATTCCTTTTCCCTACATTAAATTTCTTACCTTTGCTACTCCTTCCTACCTTCCTTTTCCCTTCCATTTATTCCTTTCCCCTACATTTCTTTCTGATGACTAACCTTTGCTACTCCTTCCTACCTTCCTTTTCTCTTCCATTTATTCCTTTCCCCTACATTCCTTTCTGATGACTTACCTTTGCTACTCCTTCCTACCTTCCTTTTCTCTTCCATTTATTCCTTTCCCCTACATATCATTCTGATGACTAACCTTTCTACTCCTTCCTACCTTCCTTTTCTCTTCCATTTATTCCTTTCCCCTACATTTCTTTCTGATGACTTACCTTTGCTACTTCTTCCTACCTTCCTTTTCTCTTCCATTTATTCCTTTCCCCTACATATTATTCTGATGACTTACCTTTGCTACTCCTTCCTACCTTCCTTTTCTCTTCCATTTATTCCTTCCCCCTACATATCATTCTGATGACTTACCTTTGCTACTCCTTCCTACCTTCCTTTTCTCTTCCATTTATTCCTTTCCCCTACATTCCTTTCTGATGACTTACCTTTGCTACTCCTTCCTACCTTCCTTTTCTCTTCCATTTATTCCTTTCCCCTACATATCTTACATAACTTTCTGATGACTTACCTTTGCTACTCCTTCCTACCTTCCTTTTCTCTTCCATTTATTCCTTTCCTCTACATATCTTTCTGATGACTTACCTTTGCTACTCCTTTCTACCTTCCTTTTCTCTTCCATTTATTCCTTTCCCCCACATATCTTACATATCTTTCTGATGACTAACCTTTGCTACTTCTTCCTACCTTCCTTTTCTCTTCCATTTATTCCTTTTCCCTACATATCTTTCTGATGACTTACCTTTGCTACTCCTTCCTACCTTCCTTTTCTCTTCCATTTATTCCTTTCCCCCACATATCTTACATATCTTTCTGATGACTAACCTTTGCTACTTCTTCCTACCTTCCTTTTCTCTTCCATTTATTCCTTTCCCCTACATGTCTTTCTGATGACTTACCTTTGCTACTCCTTCCTACCTTCCTTTTCTCTTCCATTTGTTCCTTTTCCCTACATATCTTTCTGATGACTTACCTTTGCTACTCCTTCCTACCTTCCTTTTCTCTTCCATTTATTCCTTTCCCCTACATATATTTCTGATGACTTACCTTTGCTACTCCTTCCTACCTTCCTTTTCTCTTCCATTTGTTCCTTTTCCCTACATATCTTTCTGATGACTTACCTTTGCTACTCCTTCCTACCTTCCTTTTCTCTTCCATTTATTCCTTTCCCCTACATCAAATTTCTGATGACTTACCTTTGCTACTCCTTCCTACCTTCCTTTTCTCTTCCATTCAACTGATTTTCTGCCATTCCTATTGCCACTTGATCCAAGAATTCCATGACAGCCTGTCACATGCTCCATGTCATTGTAGTTCCTCTTTCAACTACCAGAGGTCTCTCACATTTTTCATTCAGACAAGAACTCCTGGTGAGTTATCCTGCTACTACTGCAAAGTTCTGCAATGTACTACCTGAGTCTCACACAGGTCTACTGGACTGTCACATTTGTAATAATATGTGTAACATTGCTATTTTAAGTGCCACATTTATATATATTCATTCATCTTCAATTGTAACTTTTTTTCCCTCACCATACATTACTTTTCCCCTCAAGCATTTTCAGTTCATTTCTATAAATATGCTTTTTCTTCCATACATCCCCCCCCCTTTCAAATGACTTTTACTTATTTGCTATTGTTATGGGTAATTCTATTTATCCATAGATCGGCAATGCCACCTCAATGGACAGCCCATGTCTACTACTCTCCTAACCTCCTGCTGTTTTCACAGTCCCCTATAATGGGTAAATTCTAGTGATTGATATGCTATTCTTATATGCAACCTCAATGTTAATATAGCTTAGGCCACTAGGGGGATCCTTGTGTAATCTCAAAAGTGTCTAGTAGTAGGTGGAACCACATATCCTTGTAGCAAACCCTCTGGTGAAAAATAAAGGAACTTCCCTTCCTGGAATCCAGGAATACATGTTGTTTTTCTTCGCTAACCAAAGGTTTTCAACACAGAGTTCATACTTCAAATTTATGAAGATATTGTAGGCCTACTCTCTTTACCTGCACAAGAGGCAAAAGCAGTGACTGCCACAGGCAGTTGATCCCCGGGCTCTGGGCATTTAATTGCAAAAAAAGTGTAACGGTCTTAAGTGGTTTTTATGTTGTAGCATACATCCGCGCATCTGACAACCAAAGTCTTAAGTGTCCCATGGGGGGACTTTGGCCTACCGTGTTTTTTGGAAGATCCATAAACTACATTTTTGATTATTATGAAGTTATTTCTGAAGCTATATCTTTGAAATTTCTCATAAACCATCCCATTATATGAGGTAATAAGTGTATGTCTTTTCAAAACCATGGCTCAAGGGCCAGGCTATATAGGGATTGGTGACCTCTGTTTCATCAAAATGGTGCAAAAATCATTTTTAGCGAAGTTGTTTTTCTGACTGTTATGGCAGTACAAATCAGTTCATATGCATTTGAAAGGCTTATAATGTATATCTAGAAAACTGGCTGACATTCATAGCTACATTTTGAGCCATTTTTGAACTTCATAGTGCAAATATTGGGGACTCAGCGCAACTTTTAGCTACCCCTACCCAAAATTTATTTAAAGTGCCAATATTTCAAAAATACAGCATAACATTTTCTAATTTCACACCTTAATTGCTCCATTAATCAATATAAATATGCTGATCTCATATCTGATGAATGCTTTATTGTTTTCCTTTCCTACATTGGGATATTGAAGATGGCATCCAAGATGGCTGCTATGTCACCCATTTGCCTATATCTCATGTTCCAGGCTGGCTTTGTACATAATTTTTTGGTCTATTACTGTATAAAAGGGTTAAACAATTCATTCAAAAGTTAATCTGATAGATTGTATGCATATAATTATCTGTTTTTAACTCCCCATGAGAGGTACTGCTTTGGTTATAATGAAATATTCTGTCAGTCATGCAACAAATCTGAATTAAAACCAAAAATGGAAATCAATGGGACCAAAGTAAGATAATGATTGATTCCTGGGATTGACTGAAAGTTGACTGGGATAAATAAGTTATCATTAAAATAACAGGCACAACAAGCAGCGATCTACTCTCATATATATTTGGCATGTTGAAGTAATAAATATTTATTAAAACGCATGACAAATGTAACCCATTGATCTGATGAATTTATTCACAGTATATTGCAATTGCCAAATGAGTCTATCAAATTTTAGTCAGCATTATGTTCAAGTCAATTTTCCAAATTTCAGTTACCAGTCTGATACCAACACAAGAAACGATTTTAACAACAAAGTGAATTTTGAAAAGACAAATAGCTGTCATCAATTTTGGAATGGAAATCAAACATTTCTGCATTGGCCTTCCGAACACCTATAGGCTAAACTAATCAAATGTACTGTCATCCCATACTAATCAAAAACATGTTTGTTTTGGGTTTATAATGTGATCAACAGAGACTGAATTGGATTCTAAGCCAAAGAATAGAGAGTTCTGTCAATTATCTTACAAAACTGATATATTTACGAGATTGCTAATGCACTCCATCATGGTCATGGATATTTTTGTCATTATTTTATAATCGTTCCAATCGCTTGCGTCGCATTGCCTTAACAGGTTTTGGGCCTCCACGCAGCAGTGGGTGGTAACACTAAGGTGAAAACCTCTATCCTTTAGTGGCCAACATGTAATGAGACAGTGTGCCCGGTACTTGCATAGTGTGTCTCCTACCTTACAGGGGAATATATATATATCTTTATTTCAATGGATATATCATTTTGCCCTGTTTACAGAAAGTATTCTACATCAGTTGGAATCCAGGCTGAGATTGAAAAGTTTGCGATTGGATTATATATCATAATTTCAGAGCACAAGGACATCATCTGAAGACTTTATTGGCCTTGACTGTCCCTGACACATGCTTGGTAGATGAAATTGCCTTGTGATGAAAGGTGCAAAGAAAACACCTGATGAACTGTTACATGGTGCAACAACGTGGCAGCACTGTACATGTTGTACATGACTTCCTGTTTGATCAAAACATTGGCTTGGAGAAAGCACATGTTTCAGAAAAAGTCAATTCATATAAAATCAAATTGCTGTCAGCTGTAGAAAACACATAGAGCTGGTGTATTTAGTCACTGTGGACAAAGCCTATGCAAAGTGTAACCTTGAAACATCTTTGATATTTGATTAACAGCCTTCAAATTTTCAATGTGAGTTGGCAAAAAATTCTGTGTTGACATGGCCATAGGAGAATTTATATCTTACCTTTTCTATGAATCTGTATCCTACAATTTGTCGTGTTAGCAATTCCAAATATAGATATCCCATGCAATATAAATATAGTCCATGAACAATTCCATGTGGATAAATGGATGCACAAATGCTCAAATCAGAATTTCTTTGGCAAATATTCCCTGGCTCTGTGAGCCTCTAACACATTTTCTTATGTTCTGACAATGTCTAAAGGGGCCCTGTTACAAAATAGCAAGCTGGATTATCTTGTTTAGCATTGTTTGGCATTGACTGTTTGTTGTAATCACCTGTTTCGAACCTCAGTTCAGTGGAGTGCAACAATGTCTCTGTGAATTCCATATGTGTGGTTGTGGGACCATGTGTTAGCTATCGCTGTTTAGGAAGTCATTGC
Source organism: Platynereis dumerilii (assembly GCA_026936325.1). Classification (NCBI taxonomy): domain Eukaryota; kingdom Metazoa; phylum Annelida; class Polychaeta; order Phyllodocida; family Nereididae; genus Platynereis; species Platynereis dumerilii. The sequence goes on from JAPTHN010000018.1 coordinate 8,308,017, forward strand.
AGACATTTGGGACAACTTAACAGCGGAAAAAATAACGAAATGGTGGTCGGACGCACACTGCCTGATTTCTCCCAACCTGCATAGCACATCAGAGCAAAAACCACATGTTGAAAGTTTTACTAAATATATTGAACTTAACAAAATGCCATTATAAAAGGAGGATCAGAACATATGAACTTTCTAGAAATAAAGTTGATGTCAAATCCTGTCTTTATGGACATATGATCTGAAAATGAACTGAAAGTGGACCTGCAAATTGGATCATTATCCAATTGTCGCCATAATGACCACATTCAAACAGTTGTTATACAAGTTTGCATGATATATTTGCGGTGTATCATTTATCAAAAATAGCTAATTTGCTGTATGGAAATGTTACAACAATTCGACCCTCATTGGCGTACAGGATGACCATTACCTTGGAGGGGCGGGGGTCAGCAGGTATTTTTCCCTGAAATTTTAGTGTGTCCAGGGTGACCAGGGCAAAGCTTCTGTACCCGGATATTGGTGGCAGTATTTTCCCTGATCTGCCCTGAAAATTAATTTGCACTGATTCCAAAAGAGAGGTGGGCGGTTGCAGCCCCTCTTCCTCCCCCCTTGAAATACGCCTATGGAAACCAAGTCGAGGAATATAATAATGAAACAAAGCGTCAAATATCTGCAGTGTTCAGTGGTTATTGAAACCTTGCTGAATAATCATGAAGTTTCAAAATATTTTAATTCTAATAGTATTTGCAAAATATTTTTCACAAGCTGCCAACAAGTCTCCTCCTGATGTCAGCTTCCGTTGGAATAGCTCAATTAGGCACTGGTTGGCATTGCAGTTAAAAGGACATGGAATGACGGATATGATCATGAATAATAACAAACTGATTTCACTCATTGGAAAAGTCCACAAAGTATGTTTTGGAGAGAGCAACTCACTTACCGCATGTGGAGGAAATATTAAAGGTTTGTGCAATGTTTTAAAATGGGATATCATCAAGTCAGGCCATTGTGAATGGATACTGGAGGTTCCAAAAAAGCTTTGCGTGGCGATAACCTTAGTGGATTTACCACAGAACGATCCTTTTACAGATAGTCGATATAGATTAATAATTGAAAGTTTATCAACTGATCAACCTGCAACTTTAGCCTTTTAATCACATTGATATTGACAAAAAATTTGAAAAGTTTGATATTTTTACCAACTCGTCTGCCACTAAAGTTAGCGTTTTTATCTCTATTTTATTAACTGATTCAAAAATTCATATGTTCTTTCAGGCGACACAGTGTAATGTAGAGATAAGCAAAAATTCATTAATTCTTTATAGAACAGAGCCTTTGAAATTCCCAAATGAGGCACCATATTCCATCTTCCCACAAAAAGGAGTGACAGAGTATCATGCCTTGGTGAGAACTGACATTTGGAGGTTTTTGCAAATCTTCTCAGGTTGCAAAATATTTCGGAGGGGTCTTCAAGTGTTTGACGGCCCATCAATTAGATTTCCACGTAAAAAAGTAAAGTGTTCCAGAAATGTTCTTGTGAAAATGACAGCCAGTACATTTCAGCTCTATCTTGTCTTTAGACACCAAGAACATTTCAAAGGAACTTTCTTCATTTCCTACATCGCTTACTACGATGACCGTGGCATTCAGTTTATCCAGTTACTGCCTGAAATGGATAATCTGTGGATTTCATGGAATTTTGAAAATTCAACTGAAGTTGAATATCAGAGATTATCAATTAAAAGTAATCATGCAAGTCTAAGTTTCCAAGTGCAAGTTGAAGCCTCACCTCAATGGGCACAAGGCCATTTATGTCAATATGGGGGGTTGCATGTCATTGATAGATCTATAAAATTTAGTGAAATTGGTCCAATATGCTCAGTAGATTATGCTGAACTATTAATAAATGTGACAATTCCTGCAATGACTTCCACGAAATTAACGATCTACAATTATGGGCCGCCATACTCCCACAGTGGCAGAGTTGTGTTTTTTCAGCGACGGTCATCCCGGCGGTCTGTTGGACTTATCAATCCCTGTGGCTTCTGTTTCAGTGAACAAATCACTGCAGTGAGATACTGGCTTCGTCATTACTTTGTTTTTAGTGACACAGCACTTAGCTGTAGTGATGAAGGCCCTGTCTTCAGTCTGAGAAATGGTTATTTGGATTTCATTGTTATAAAAAATGAATTAATTTCAAAAAAGGGCAGTTGCCATTGGATTACACGCTCTGCAGATATCACTCATCTTGAATTTCAAATTAATCACAGGTATGTCAACAGATATAATTTATATTCTTGCGAAAACATGACATCACCACCATTTAGCAACTACAACACCCCCAGTGGGTCAAAGTCATCCATTTTGCAGAGTTCGATAAACCACACTTCCTTGGGCATGAGATTTAACACAAGGAGGAGCCACTGTCCGTTTGCATCAGTATTGTACGGTACTGCCTATGTGACTTCAACTGCAAATTGTCAAGATGTTGTCCTTGGTCCTTCGTTGAGCACTGACATTGGTGTCCAAGAGTTTATTGGGACATGTTTTAAGTTCCTGATCGTCCTGAATAATGGCAAAAAATATTATTCATTCAAAGTTAATCTATCTGACAAGATGAGCGATATCCACAGCTACCAAAATAACTTCCATGTAGTGTCATACTGGGAAGAATCTACAATGTTAAACAGGTCTGAAACCAACATGTTCAATGTAATGATAAGAGATGAATTTTTTGAGGTCGACACTAGTTTTGAACCACTTCTGTACACATTCCAGTCCAGTCAGATTCCTTTTGAATGGAGAAGTTATGGTCAATTCTTAACAATATCCATTAGCACTGAAAACAACATGACAATGGAACATAAAATAATAATAATAGCAATGGCAGTTTATGAAAAACTACCAGTTTTGAGTTATATACGTCACGAGTATAGGGAATTAAGCAGGAGATGTCCCCCAAATTTGAATCACACACTGAAGGTGACAGACACATGCTACAGCATTCACACTAACTTCTCGGGGTCTTGGAACATGGCGAGCGGCATTTGTCAACAGAGAGGAGGGTATCTGTGGTCTGTAAATAATTTTGAAGAATGGTATGAAGTTCTTCGTTCACCAAGACTAGATGATTGGAAACCAATCAATGCCGCAAAATATTTCAGAGACTCTTCCGTCCTTCTTCTTGGACTTCAGACTCAGGTATGTGAACCGTTGTCATGACACAACATTGTACCTTCAAATGCACAGCTGAATTTGAATTGACGTCATGTCAGCACAAATTCATATGGCAAGTTAAAGGAAAATGTGCGCACGTTCGCGATGCTAGTAGCCCTGGCACCCATGCGTGACAAAGGGTCATGGGAATATGCAAAATCAGGAGAGTTTAACAAGGTGTCGGGAGAATTGGTACAATTTCAACCAAATTTGATAAAATTATGGATTTCAGCTGCCCACATATCTTACAACTCAGTTCTGATGGTATTTTCACAAAGATTGGCATGGTAAAAATGATTTTATATGGGCAGTTTTACAGTATTTGCACTCGAAGTGTCTCACGGGGGGGCATAGTGAAGGTGTGTAAATGAGAATTTCCTTCATGCCATCATGGAATGAACATATTAAAGATTCGTAAATCAAGAAGAACACATGTGATTTGTTGGTTAATTACCAAATTGCCACTCCATAAAGTAGGCAAGGTTTGAATTTTTGAAAAAAATGTTTATCAGAAAAAATATCCATGTGAATACTAATTTAACCATTTTTTCAATGGAAATCCAGCCATTTGTTGCATTGAACGGTCAAAACCAACACAAAACTTAAATTTTGATGAAATATGGCAGAACTTTTTTTCCAAACAATTTTTATGACGAAAGTAAAGAAATCGGACATTCCTTACCCTGAAAGTTTACACATGATTGCCAAGATAAGTAATGCTTAGGTATCCTGCTAACCCAAGGTCAAGTTTTGTTGCTGTATGATCCGAACTCATAGTGTTTCCTTTTGGTAAAAGACAATGTTATAGAGAGAAAAATCACCGAACATGACCCAAAATCACAGGCTCAGAAAAAAATAAGCTTGAATTGCTCCAAAAATAAGATATTTGCACATTATCTTGTTAAGTCATTCTGCTATTTGCAAAAAATTGCAGTTATATTGATATATTACATAAAATAATTGCCTTTTACTCTCAAGTTTGATTTTCTCATAATAGTGCAATTTTATGATCTAACAACATATATTGCAATCTTCAATATTTATAAATACCCTTTTTAGGCATCCTGGTTAAGTTATTTAGTTCAGCCATGTTCTTTTCCTTAATGAATCCAGTGTTAAAAGACTTGAATCCAAGCGAAACTTCTGATGTACTGGAGAGGACATTTTTTGACATTTTTAATTTTAATTTCTAAGAAAATGTATGTGCATGGCCTGGATATTTTTTCAACTTGCATTCCTCACATTGATGAAGAGGCACACAATCCAGCAAGGAAAACACACATAGCTTGTTTTTTCCTTCGGAGTCCTGAGTGTTTTTTCCTCGTACTGGAGAGGACACATTTTTTTGACATCATATTCAAGCCTCAAATTCCGAAAACCAAGTAGAGATTCTGAAATGAATCTTTTTGATTTACCTTGAGACATGTCTCCAGCTACAAAATTGACACGAATAGTAGACACACTCTTTAATACTGATTCATAACAGCATATAAAGTAATAAATGGTCTATCAGAGACAAACTTTTTGACACATGCCATTTTCTACATTTTGGGAGACAGCTCCTTTCATATATATTACTTACTCACATGAAACCTGTTGTGTTTTGTGCCCAAGACATAGGTCCAGACAGGCGTCATTAACGTGAATCACAACTGCCTGCACAAATTTGCTTTCTGTGTTGCCATAAAAATATGCGAAACTGCCCGTGAGACACAAAAAAGTGCGAAAATTGGTCATAAATCACCTGCTGCTTCAAAACTAAGCATCGTAATACCTGTCATACTTTTTTCATAGTAATTGCTTAAAGACAAAAAATCGGCCAATTGCAAGTACTGTAAAACTGCCCATATGACAAAATGCAAAAAAAAAAAAAATAGGCTGTGCAGCAGCATACTATCGCCTATTCAGCAGGCTATTCCGAAGGGTGGGAAAAAATTTGGAGAACAGTTAAAACATGGGCACAGACAATAATTAAGGTTTTGAAAAATTAGGCCATTGGCAATTTCGGAATTCAGATTGACTTGACAGCTTATGATATTTCAGCCACTAATCTCCATGGGAACCAACATTTATCTGAATCTATTAATCATTTGAGTTTGTTCTCAATCAACATTTTCTTTTGGTCTGTATGATTCAGACAATACGATCTTATTTATGTTTTTTTTAAGAGAGAACTTAAAGCTTGCAAGAAAAAAATCATTAGGAATTTTTAAATGATGCAGAACAATATTACCAGCCAATTTAATTTCCTTTTCAGAATGTATACTGGAGTGACAACTCAACTTTAAATTTTCACAGATTCCACCTACACAGTCATCTCAAGGAATTAAGTTATAACATTTCACATCGTTATTCTAACATGTCCAAAGAAAGGCAGTCAGAGTACTCCTATATACTCAGACACATAAGAGGGGAGGTGCACAAAAAAAGTGGGCAATGTTTGTTTTTGGTGCCTTCTACAGAGACCTGGATTTTTATGGACTGTTTTAAAGTGTTTGACAATGTCACATTTATTTGTGAGTATCCTGATGGGAGCAGTGACAGAACACAGACACCATCATTTAAAGTTGAAGAGAAATACTGCGGTGATGGTTGGTTTCTCGCGCGGGATTCATATAAATGCTTGAAGATGCAAACTGTAGAAGTCGACAACCACATTTTACCGAATAATTTAATAAAACAATGTGAAGACATTGGAGGATATATATTTACTCAAAACAATAGCAACACCATTGACTTGATGATAACCTTATTCTCAATATCCAGAATGGGAAATTCCCATTCATTCATCACTTTCATAATGGGTAAGGACTTCATTGGAGTTGATATGTCTCAATTTTCACGACTTATAAGTAAAAGTGCAATGCTGAGAGAAAACTTAAGTATAGAATTTCCATGGCAACCACCTGATCAAAGGGAAGTGCATGTAGTGTGCAGTCAAGAGCATCTCATACTGTCAGAAGACTGCATGATGGGATTTCGTGCCTGTCAGAATGGAGAGTGCATTCCAGAGACATATTTCTGTGATCACATTACACAGTGCATTGACCAGAGTGATGAATTGAACTGCACTGATCCCTGCTATGATACTTCATTGGCAAATTTATATTTCCGTTGTAGTGACGGTACATGCATTGCATCATCAAGGGTTTGTGACCTTTTATGGGATTGTGAAGAAGGTGAAGAAGAGGAAGAATGTCCCGATAACAACGTTGGTAGTGGAGAAGCATATTCTCCTGTCTGGAGTCCAATTGCTGTGAAACAACTATCTGTTGAGTGCAGGGAAACAACATCTAACGCCATACACATGGCAAAAAGCACTAAATTGTTGTCAATGTATGATAGCAATGGGCTTGTTTGCCCCATAGGCTCTGAAATATGCTTTCCAAAGAAATATTCATGTACCAAAGACAAACATTATTATGGATATGATCTTCCTTGTAACAGCAGCTGGCAATTTGATAACTGTGTAGCGTCGGACAACTATTTTCAGACACCTGAAAAATACAGCTGTGTCAATGACCACGTGAGACTTCCATTTCGATTAGTTTGCAATGGGATCCCTGAGTGTCCTCTCGGGGAGGATGAAGTGAATTGCACAACTTGGACTTGTCCAAAAATGTTGCGCTGCACAATAGAAAACATCTGTGTCCATCCCAGTGAAGTTTGTGATGGCATTTTGCACTGTCCCCTCTCAGGAGATGATGAATACTTTTGCAATAAAGATGAATGTCCACCTGGATGCACATGTCTTGGCAGAGCTATCCACTGCATAGATACTTCTATAACCAAAGAGAGTCACTTTGCAATAGTATCATTTAGAGCAAATTTTCAGTCATTTGGATTAATGGGGAATTTTCCTCATGCTTGGTTTGTCAACTTGTCTCGGTGTAACATAAACAACATTTTATTAAGAAGGTTTACCATTCCAAACGTTGTCAAGTTAGACATCAGTCACAATAGATTGAGAGATTTCAGTTCAAAAACACTAAACATGACAAAACTTAAATTCCTTGACTTTCAGAGTTCAGATCTGAAAGCAATCAGAAGGGATACTTTTGAAACAATGAAGAATTTGGTGAGACTAAATATGGCAAATTCAAAAATATTCTGGATAGAAGAAAGTTCTTTTCGCAACCAAAAAAACCTTAATATACTTGACATGACAAATACGGCAATTGCTCAGTTAACAGAAGAAACTGTGGTTGGCTTAAATTCCATTAAAATCATACGATTAATTGGTTCTCCGGTAAAAACTGTATATAAAGGCTTGCTGCTCAAAAAAACATTGGAAGAAGTATCTGTTGATGACAGTCACTTCTGCTGCCTTGAAGGAAGTCATGTGATTCCAAAATGCAAGAATATCAGGACAACTACTTTGTGGTCAGTCTGTTCTGATATCTATCCAAAGCAGTCTTGGATCATCCCACTTTATATCTTGACAATTTGCTTACTGAATGGCATCACTCTTTTACACTTGCTGTGGGGTTCAGGGAGACACAAAACTTCTTTCTCTCTCATAATAATCATTTGCTTTGGAATATCCATCTCTATAATGATATTTCATTTCCATAACCAAACAAACAGTCTCTCCACATTAGATAAATTTGATAGCACGGAGTCATTCTTGTGCAAATCCATTGCCTATGGACAATTTGGATTGGGCTATTCCTTTCTCTGCTGTAATGTCATATTCTTCCTGAAGATCTTAGTGAAGCTATCACACATCAACTCAAACGGAAATGAGCCTGATAAATACTTCATCATTTTATCGATAATACTGATAGGATTGTTTGGTCTTCTGGTCTTTGTTTTCAGCGGGCACCAATCACAAAGTGCTCTGTGCATTTTGAAATATAGAGGAAGCAAACAAACTCTAGTCAACTTTACATTTGGACTGTTGTCTTTCGTGATCATAGGAACGATCTTTGCAATCAATAGACAAATAGAGAAGGTAAGAAAGGCCTCTCAAAGAAAAGAAAAGAAATCAGAAAAATTGCTAAAAGCGAGAGTGTGTCTGTATGCATCAGTGGTTGTTGCTTCATTCATATTGGGCCAACTGCACCAGTACTGTGACTTGGCTTCTGTTTATGCCCTTCACCTAGTCACTCTGTTTGCCAACTTTTCAATGCTACCGATATGTTTTCCCATTCTCTTCGGATGGTGTACCAGACAATTTCGAAGAAATGTTCTTTCCAGAGTGTGTAAAGAAAACAAACCATAGCATCACATATAGCATCACCTATAGCGTCACCTATAGCTGCACCTATAGCATCACCTATAGCTGCACCTATAGCATCACCTATAGCTGCACCTATAGCATCACCTATAGCTGCACCTATAGCATCACCTAAAGCTGCACCAATAGTGTCACCTATAGTATCACCTATAGCATCACCTATGGCATCACCTATAGCTGCACCTATAGCATCACCTGTAGCATCACCTATAGCTTCACCTATAGCATCACCTATATATAATGTAATGATGCATTGAAAATAAAGATTCGCATAGTAAATTAGTATTTTGTTTCCTATTTCAAGAAAGTCATAATGTAGTCTAGGAGTCAAGGACCAAAAAAAGTGAAGAAGTTCAACCCGAGAGCTAGAAAAATGTGAATGGGACTATGCATTCCCAAAACACCCCAGATAAAGGCATTAGGGTGGATGTGTTTCTTCAAATTGGTGCAGTTTTCTGCTATTTCGGTTTTAATGCATCCTACTCCTATGGTGTCACGCATTACTAAAACTAAAACTCAGCAACATTAAAAACTCACACTTACCAGACTTTCGTATTAAAGGCAAACACTCATCAAATCCCGACTTTCAATAAAAACACCTTTCTTTGCTAGAATTGAGTCCTATAAGCACACCAAGATAGTTAAAAAAAATTTTGGCAAAGTGTACACTTTGTAAAGGACTGGTGAAATAGTGGTTTTTGACCTTCATTGTGGCCTGCCAGTCAGCTTGCTCATTTGATAGCAATGACGTAGAGATGGGTGGCCCCCTCCCTCCCTCAGGCTCAGTCAGTCAAGAGTGACCATTGACCATGCAATATTGCATAGCAATCATACCTGTGTTTTTGGTCTCTTGTAGTCATCAACTGTAAAGTGCTGCCATCTCCTGCATTGTATTAATTGCCATTTTGTTTACTTTTAGCCACAGGCTATGGTCACATATATGGGGCAGTACTTACTCTATAGAGGAAGGTATATGGTTCAAGCGCCCCTGGTGGATTGCAAATTGAGAAAATTGATTAAAATTGCTAAAGGAGCAGTTTTTTAGAACATTCTTCTAAGCCCTTTGAAATAAAACTGTTTTAGCTACATCTGGACAACATTTGCATCCATCACACTGCATTTGGGTTCAAATTAAACCTTGCTTTGCCAATTTTACCTGTGTGTGCACTCATATCAGCATACATCACAAGGGAATTCCCTTTCACAGCCAATCAGAATCCAGGAGACCACAGAGCCACCATCTGTGTCAGCTGGAACCAAAATCTCAGTCTGCTATTCTGGGATGCCAGAAGGAACTACTTTTGACCTGGTTTTATAGCACCCTGTCCTCAGCTCACAAAGGCCTTATGCTCTTGTTAAACTCTTTTCCAATTATAGCATGGCATTTCAGCCTCTATTTCGGCCTTTTTAATAATAAACTTGATGCATGTAGATGGGATGCAGATGGAATGACCCAGGGGAATGACTCAAAATATTCATGTGTCAAGCGGACTCAAGCCTAAAATATTTAAAATGTAATTTCATTGTGTATGGCTTTGTAGACTTAAGAGAAATTCAGGAGACCCAATCTTGGCTGCAGCTGCAGTGTAGATAGCGCATTTCCATTTGCACACCACTTTGTAATTACAATTTTTTTCCGAAATGTGTATATACTTGCAAAATAATGTACAAGGTGTGAAAAAATAAAAAAAATCTAAATCTAAGCCATTTCAACCTCACCATGATTGGCATGCATTTTGACCTAATTGAAACTGTTGCCAAGTTTTGTCTCACAAGGTGAGCAATTTTTTTTTCATTCTGGTAAATACAGAGGTACACAACATGTCACATGTATATTCTCTACACACATACAAGTCATATATATATATATCTTTTTTTTTCATATTGATCTGGTCTCACGTGTACATTGGTGGAATGAAAGACTGTTTTTAACCAGAACTTCAAATACCAAGAAAAAGAGGGATAGCTATAGAACACTTTATTTCACAGTATTTAAGATATTGTTTTATTGCACACCAATTAGTATACAATTGTTGCGTCTATGCAAGCAGAAATATTTAGGACAAACTTATGATTTTCAACAATTTTTTAAAAAGTGATACATAGAATAGTAGGCCTAAAAATGACTTTAAAATGACTGCAGATTTAGAAGCCGTTAAACCATGTTTTTATTGTAAGAATTTTAATTAGCACAATAGCAAGTAAAGAAACAACACAGATATTCCATATAGGCCTATAAAACACATTTCCACTGCAAAAAAAAAAACATGTTACATCATTTAATTAAAATGCACATGATCAGGTTTAATTACAGATTCAGTATATTATGGTGTGTATTTAATAACTATACTTTTTTTTCAATTTTTCCTGCAGCAGTTGCCATGAAAAGTAAAGGAGCACAGAGCTCTCCTCAATAAATGACCACAGATAGGCCTTATACCATTTTGTCCATCACATATAGGCCTATCACAGTCCTGACTCCATGCAAATAACATCCAGTTGAGATTTGTTATATTCACTTGGGTTTTTGCCCCAGCCAAGAATCAAACCCAGTGCAGTTTAATGGAGCAGCTGTGTCAAGAGTCCTTTTTCCACAGAGAGATGAGATTGTCCGTGTTTTTCCTTTCAACAACTAGAAAAAAAAGAAGAAATTATATAATCTGTGGCAGAATACACATAGATTTAGTCTAACAGCACAATTTTCGTTTGCTTTAATTATAACTTTCTTGTAATTACAATGGACTACTTCAATGTCCAACAACAGCCAATGACACATCCAATCACCAGTGGCTTGCTTCAATTGCCATCAAGCTGAAGTGCCATTGAGCTGAACTTAAAATTGAGCTTAGGGTCTAATTGCCGTTAACTTACCTGTCAGTGCCTAATACATAATTGCCATCTGGACAAGAATCAATACTTCAATTGCAAAAGCCGTAGGTATATGTTAATCAACCAGAAACTTCACAAAGCTGTGCTTACCTTCATACATGCTCCCAGGATTTTATTATTGCTCCCCTTCTCTCTGCAGTCTTTGCAAATGGCTTCCTGGCAGGTGTTTGGATTCCCTTGAATGACCAAGTAGGCCTAATTGCCGTTATTCGGTCGGCGGATGAATATATCCACTCAGGGATAGCCAAAGGGATATCCCAAAGTATTCTATTTATAACAACTTCTGTGAATATAACCACACACAAGGCCTATGGTTTATCCACCAGGGGCGCTTTAACAATACACCTTCCTCTATAGAGTAAGAACTGCAGGGCAAATGTGACCATTTGGCCTGTGTTTTAGCCCAGCCTGACGTGGCACCTTGCCAATAGTTCACAAGGGGTTGCTTTTAATTGTGCCATATCTCAGGCCAAAAATCGAGAATTAATATTTGCTTTATTGGAATTATGTTTGCATAAATGTATGAGTGACTGTGTCAATGCATATAAAAAATAAGGTTTGATTTATATATCAAATTTAAAAAGTGCATGAGTGTGGCCCTTTAACTACTGAACTAAAGATTCTGAACATTTGCAGTGAATCCATGCATTTGTCACAAACCCGACAAGCTTTCGAGACACCATGTCAACTTTGGAAAAGGCAAAATTAAACGAGCCTGAAGGCAGTAAAGTACTGACCATATCAAATATTTGGGGATTTCAAATGGTCAACAAAGATGTCAAAGAAGATTCCAAATCAGAGTTTTGTCATAGTCAGGATAATCGTCAATGTTTATGATGCAAAATGGTGGAAAATAGTGTGACAAGCAAATGTGATAAACACCAACTTGGCACGAAAGTCTTCAAAAATCCAACAAAGTGCAGTAAGAATGCTTCAAGTGACCATTATTACATGCAAATCACCTTAATTTTTGACAACTCCTCGGCACTGAGTTGTGACAGACCTAATATGAAATTGTTTTTGGGCCAATCTGCATTGATTGCGACTTTGGTTTTTGAACATGTTGTACTAAAAGTGGCCTAATCCAGCCATTTCACATTCTTTCTACATCAAGTTTTCTGGACTCTCAAAATGGATGTCAACTGATGTCTCTGTATAGTTAAATGAAAATACCTAACTTACAAGTTAGTTTTTCAGCCATTTAAACACGTTTCAACGCAGTGGAACGCTTTTGTCGAACAGTGGAGAAGCTTTCACCCCATCGAGCAGTCATACATGCAGGACGTAAAGCCCCACTCATCCATCCATCCATCCCATTGAGCGGTCAGTCCGTCTGATCAGCGTTTTACTCGATCATCACGCTGCCTCTAGCGCATGCGCCGTGGGACTTTCTTCTTGAAAATTTTTTGGTGGACAGACATGCATGATCTTAGCTCGATTGATTTCAGAGATTTGACATAGTTATCAGAGCTGTCACACCAACTTCTTTGCAACAGGGCTACTGGATTATGCCTGGAGGGATATGGTGGTGTTTTGAGACAAGGAGGAAGCAGCAGTGGCCCAAGGAGTCGGTTTTTCTATAGCGTCGTCATCACGGCCTGGAAACCACGTGGATTCATGGCCCGGGAAAACAGTGCACGTTGACCTGCTCTTCAACCTCTTGGCCCAGCCCCTGGACTGCCTTGAAACATTTTTGGTTGGAGCCAGACGCATGCTCTCGAGCCCAAATCATTCATGGATTTACTCACTTTACTTTATTTCGTGATCAGCAATGCTCCGCCACGTGGCTGGATCATCGCACATACTCGTATCCAAGCAACCTAATATAGATTTGCACTCGTTGACATTATGTGACGTCGCCCAGGCTTTTGACGTCACCACAGATGTCACCACAGATGACGTCATGATTGACTGCAGTGTCCCTAGTGTATAAAAAAAAAAATCCTTAGGGCTCATGGTGAAATACCACAGCCTTATTTTACTCTCAAACCTTAAAATTTATTTATGTGTTAACACCAACTCCAATAAATAGCCTATTCAGCTTATTAAAAAAAAAAAAAAAAAAATCAATAAAAAATCTTAGGGCTCATGGTGAAATACCACAGCCTAATTTACTCTCAAAACCTCTATATTTACTATATTTACTTATGTGCCAACCACAGGAACTCCTGATTTGAGATCAATCATTCATATTATTATATTTATATTTTCGACCACCACAAATTTCTTCATTATTCCTTTTACATCCTTAAAGATGATCCTTTATCATCCATCTACCCACGTATTTTGGGATCAATTATTTACTACCAATCACCACAATACTTGTGATCAATTCATATAAACATTTATACTTCCCGTCATCACTTGTGTGATCAAAATTTTTCCAGCCACCAATGATTTTGTAAAAAATTTCATATCCTTCCCGATCACCTCTGAATTTGTTGGGATCAAGTTTATATTCTTTCCGATCACCACTGATTTCGTGATCAATTATATTCTTTCCGATCACCACTCATTTCGTGATCAATTATATTCCTTCCGATCACCACTGATTTCGGGATCAATTATATTCTTTCCGATCACCACTGATTTTGTGATCAAATAGATTCTTTCCGATCACCACTGATTTTGTGATCATTATATAATTTTCCGATCACCACTGATTTTGTGATCAACTATTTTCATTACTTATGTTGCACATGTTAATTACTCTTATTGCAATTCAAGATTGCACCTCATCTCACCGCATTTCCACCGAAGAGTCGCACGTTTTTTCCTGATGGCAAATTTCACTGCGAATCTTCTATTGTCCCTACTTCTGTGGTTTCAAAATACCACACAATTTTTACCCTCTTCCTTTAAAACAACTTACACTAACTTTATTCTATTGTAATATAAACTCTATAACTATTCATAATTCTACATTTACTCACTATACTTATTGTTATTTTTGTTTTTCAATTGTTCCTAAATAGATTAAACATTTCATAGACTTACCTTACAGTATATTACTCTTCTCCACTATCAAATGTCTATACGACAATTATTAATTTCTCTTATATTCTAATTTTCCATCACATTAAAATATTTATAAAATCAAAATCAATTCATTTGATTTCTCTTAACTTACACCATTTTGCTAATGTTTTGTTCACTCACTCCTCGTGATTTTTATATTGATATTCCAGATGCCCACATCCGCAGATTGCCCTGATCCATCACGTCACTCGCGGCAAACAGGATAACTCATTACTGCCATTATTCATCCTCATGGTGTAATGCCACAGGATAAGTTCTTTCGGCCAATATTCTTCCTCGTGGTTTAAGGCCACAGGATACGTTATTATTCCCACTATTCATCCTCATGGTTTAATGCCACAGGATAGATTATTACTTCCTTTATTCATTCTTATCGCGTAATGCCACAGGATACGTAATTACTCCCAATTAGTGGGGCGGCTTAATGTAATATTAAAGGAGAATCGTGCATTTCGTGATAGACCTACCAAATTTGGCACAGAGGTAGAAATCAACCAAAGAAGCAAAATTAGCTATGGTGTCATTCTTGATTTTGCCCTATATCTCCATGGCAACGGTTTCCATAGCAACCGTTAATTTTTTTGTAAGTATTTATAATAGAGCATATATCTCAGAAAATATTGCATCAGTGTGGAATGTGATGATAGATATGTGTTGCTGAGAAGTATGTGCTGCTTTACTGTGGTTGCCATGGTTACCAATTTGTTTATTTTCTAGTAATCATGGATGTTTTAGGACAATTTGACTGTATTTTAAAGTTTTACATTTAGTGAAAGCAACTGCACAAAAATACCTTTAAAAATTATCAAGCAAGGTATATGCCAATTTATTTACCATGGTCTTGCTGCGTATTGATACAAGTTTTACCCCCAATGCTCAATAGATACCTTAAAGTAACCAATTCCTGTTAATGAAATCTCAAACTTGGGTGGACGTAAATGTCATATCTACTTATCATGGTGTATGATTCAGGCAATGTTGTACATGATAGGAAAGTTATCACTGTACTACCAAATTCATCACAGGGGTAGAAATGAATTATAGAAGCAAAAATAGCTATATTGTCAAATTTATTTTTGCCTTATATATCTCCATAGCAACCATTTTTATAGCAACCATTAAAGTTTCGTAAATCTTTATAATGGAGCAAATATTTTGGAAAAATATGGCATCTGTGTTAAATTTTATTATTGATATGAGTGGCTGAGAAGCATATGTCCTTTTTTACTGTGTTGCCATGGTTACCAATTTGTTTATTTTCAAGGAAACAAGGAAATTTCAAGATATTTTGACTGTAATTGTAAGCTTTGCACAACTTAAATTCCATAAAATACTTTCTTAACAGGCAAGGTATATATATACCAAATTGTTTGCATGATCTATAGCTATATATAGGTACAAAGCCCTACCCCACACACACCAGGAGAACACTGAAGTAGCCTTTTTAAGGCAATGAACGCTCAAAATTGAGTGAACGTAAAATGGCATATCGAGTATTGGTGTAGGGGGAACCGGGGCACATTGGGACGCGGGGCACTGTGGGACGGTGGGGTTTTCTTGGATCCTGGCAAGGTATATGATATAGTGGTGCCATCATATCTTGTAATTTTACATCCTGATGTTTCCATGGTTTTATAGACAAATTACAGCCACATGCAGAAGTATGGCGAGCAAAAGTTTGTTTTCCTACTACTAAAGTAATATGGACGGGTTCAATTCGAACCATTCTGTGGACAAACCATGAACAATGAGGCTTTCTTAGTGCTTGTATGAATTTTATATATATATATAGGTTTTTATTTTATATATCGTAACGAACAGTTATGAATTGCTATTGTGATAAACCCACTCACTGGTGTCCGAGAAATTAGCATTTTGGTGCAAAAGTCATATTGGGGCTCATTCGGACAGTGAATTTGGGGCACATTGGGACGCACTTAATATGGCAGAATTTAAGTGTCCAAGGCAACTGAATGACCTGGGACAGCACACAACAGGTACATTGTATTCAGGCCACAGTGAATAGAGGTATAGTGGGCTACCATGCTCTGTGAACAAATTTGTCGCAAAGCACTGTGTGTTACCTACATAGATGACCACACCCAGGACAGTTTATGTTAAATGTTTAAAATAATGTGCAAGCACTTTAACAGCTGCTTGTAGATAGACTTAGTATATATCTATGTGTCTATCCATGTGTCTATCTATGTGTCTATCTAAGTATCTATCTATGTGTCTATCTATGTGTCTATCTATCTATCTATCTATCTATCTATCTATCTATCTATCTATCTACAGGCTGCAAGCAGCTGTAAAAAATAACGTGCAAGCACTTTAAGCAGCGCATTCACTGTTTCTTATAGAAATCCATGGGTAATCTGCAGTGGCTCTAAATCAGTGAACCATGACATTGAACAAGCAGAAAGACAATTAACATGTATGGTAATATGTAATACCAGCATATGAATACAGATGCAAAAATTTGAGGGCAATGGAATCATAAATATTTTTTTTAAAGTCATTTCACTTCATGCACTGGATCTTGTGATTGTTGGGCCAACGTATTCTAGTTCATACCTAAAAGGCACTTCTCTGGGTGACTAAAGGTAATAAATTATTCCCATTTGAAGATATTTATTTCAAATTAATCAATTCCATGTATCTGAATTGAACTGCTAACTGTCAATTAAAGTTTGTTAACCACAGTATACTGAGCAGAAGCTGATTGAAGCATATAAGAGTAGTTGGCAGGTCAATGGCAATCAGGAAGTGTCAATAGACTTCAATGGACAATCAATGACTAAGTAATTTGAGATCCAGATATACTAAATTGCAATTAATTGCTTAATTACTGTCACACATTTGACAATTGAAGTAAGTGTGAAGTTAAACAATAGCCTAACACATGTTCAGTTGCTCTTTGCACTGAGCACTGCCTGGAGTGAGACATCAATATCAATATCAATATCTCTTACTGCTCTAATACATACCTGCAAAGCTTGCATCATGTTAATCAGATCATTCATCCATGTAACTGTGCCAGAAAATTAAAGGGATACTGATGGGTGATTCACTTACCCAAGTTGAAATACCATTCAACAAAATAATATTTTTAACCATTTTCAGCCTGATTTAACTCTAGCATTCATGTATCCTGAATATTATAAAGCATATAACATGAGACAATGCATAAATCTGACATGTCCATATTTTTTGTCCCCTCAAGGGGCCCAAATATTTTTGCTCACATTGGTCCCAATTGGGAGAATTTGTTCAGGAAGTCAACTAAATGCTCTATAGAAATATTCCGAGGCATATTCTGACATTATTTGAACACCTTAAATGATACTGTATGTTCATCCTGATACAATAGACACAATAACCGTATCTTAATTGGTTAAACCACTGCAAAATTGAGGTCGATAGTGTGATAATTTTGTCTCTCCCAAGCAACCATTGCCCAATGTTTACATTCTGAAAATTCCACGTGGATGGACCTAGTCCATTAAATACCAGCAAAACTGACAGTATATGAGTCTACCAATTATACGACCATGACTTAACACCTAAGAATATCATTGGTTATGAAAACACGGGGATGAATTCAGCTGACAACTATAGTTGAACTGCACATCTTACAATTGCTATCAACAAACCTCCGTGCCTGTGCCAGCCATGATTGCTGAGCTGCTGCTCAGTGACCCGTGACATTGGCAGTCTACTGCAGCGACGTCTTTGTACAATGTGTAATAGTGCAATGACGGCCGTCACGGTTGGATGAACACGGCCGTCATATGGGTCATTCTACATGCTAGGATGCGCACGCATTTCTAATAGCTTGACCCTTGACCCCCAAAGCAACAGTCCATTTATTTTCGTTATTAATTTTTTTGTTATGGTGGGCCACCAAAGTCGACTGGGCTTTAGGAAAAATTCCATTGAGACTGTATTTCATGTTTGAGTGAGATTGGTGAGAGAGGGCGATCTCAGCAGTGCTAACAAGATTAGCCAAAATGCTGGTGCAATACAGGCTGCAAGCAGCTGTAAAAACTGTTTAAAGTTATTAACTATTGGCACTACAAGGTGTTAATGCACTGTATATTGTCTTACGCACTACTTATATGTGACATCTATTGCACACGGAGTGTTAAAAATGATTTTTTAATTGATGTCCCAATGTGCCCCGGCAGTGCTTGCCGGGGCACATTGGGACAGTCATTTTTACGACTCTCTGGCTGCAAAAGGGTAGGTGCAGTCTATTTTATTATGCTTTGCATTTAAGCTCAATAGTATTGGTGATATTCATGCAAACTTCTGAGTTCTTCAGTGCTTTCAGCATTGAGCAAAATTAGTAGACGTTAAAAGCGTTCCAATGTGCCCCGGTTCCCCCTATGATTCAGACAATGCCATACATAAAAGGAAAGTTTTTAATTCAGCACAGGTGAAAAATCAACAAAATAGGCAACAATTTGCTATATCTAGTGTAATTTTTCATTTGAACCTTGATCAAATGCCTTAGAGAAGTACATGTAGGATAACATCTGTTTTATTTGTTTCTTGTCGTCCATTGATTTAGCTATGTCTTGGACCGTGACTATAGTCCAGTCATTCTGCTGATGAACCCGCCACAAATTGTAATAGTAATGATTGATATGGAAAAGGTAAAGGTAGGGGTTTATAGTGTGCTTCAACATTGATAATTGCAAATTCATTCTCAGCCAACTTTTACACAGTACCTTCGGCTGACAGACTCACTGATCATTCTTTATCAGTCTCACTACGGCAGCCTTACATGGTGCCATCACTGATAACACTGGTCAACAAAAAAAAATTTTCCGTCTGCTACCTGAGAAAAAATACCTCTATAAACCTAATTCGAGCATGCTGATTCCAAATCAGAATTTCTCCAGAACGTCTAGATTTTGAGTTATGGCCATGTCAATATTTGGCAAATAATCAGGTGTGAGAGCAATTCGCGTGTAAAAGAAATGCACTCTGTACTGTTGAATACAGGAAAATAAACATATCTTAGTATTTACACAAGTTATTTTAAGATGCTGAAACAATATATAGCCAAAATATTTGAATCAGACAGGTCCAGATACAAAAATTTTAGGGTGACAGGCTCCAGAAATGGGCTATTTTTTGCAAAATTGTTATTGTTCAATATATTCCCATTTGGAGATATGAAAATGGTCAATGTGCAACTCCTACTGATAAATTATAGTTTCTGGGTGAAAGAAAAACATATCTAAGTAACTTCTTATGATGATGGAATTTTTTATGAAGAATATGAAAAAAATTGATGGAAAATGAGATGCAATAAATTTGAAAATAAAATGCTCCGGTTTGAAGGGTCAGGAAATGCAGATATAATTATAAATACCACTCTCTAATGCAACTACACTGCCCACAGAGCCAGCCTCTACCACTGTGTAGACCAGTGCCTAAAATTTGACATGGTTTTAACTGTTTTCCATACTGTTTTGCTCAAACCAACAATTTCGGTCAAGAAGAAATCAAATCGCGGAGAATTAAATCATCAAATATGCAACAATTTATGCGGTTCACATAACCCATTCTTTAGTGATGATTAAGCAGTCCCTTCAGAGTCTGAGCTATTGGAGGTGGAAAGTGATTTGACATAACATTGGGCATATACATTCTCCTGAGCATTTAAAAATGGACATTCAAAATCAGATTGGGAAAAAGCATAAATTTTCCGAATATTTTTTTTCATCAAATTTGTTAATATAAAATTATCAATACATTTTTTGGGGCAAAGTAGGCCCTTAGCAGCTCACAAATTGGTTTTAATTACTGGCTGTAGCACCTCATACAAAATGTTCATATCTTGAAATAGTTATAAACCAACCAGAGGTTACTTAGTAAAAATCGCCTATTTCTGGCACCTCTAACCCTCAAATATTTGTAGTTGGAAAAGTCTGAGTAAACAATTAGGTTATATTTTGATTCAGGATATTAAAATCATCTCTACAAATGCAAAGATAATTGCTTTCACGCCTGCTAGTTTGCCAAATATTGACATGGGCATAACTCAAAATCTAGACGTTCTGGAGCAATTCTGATTTCAGATTTGGAATCAGCACGCTCGAATTAGATTTATAGACGTATTTTTCCTCAGGTAGCAAAATCATCGTTGACCAGTGTAATTCTTGTACCTTCTATGCCCATAGCCAACCTTCCCATCTACACCTTTGGTGAAGTGAAGCAGTGATTCAAGGAGGATCTGCTCTTTTCCTCCATGCCCTGGCCAGATTTGAACCCACAATCTTGCACATGTGAGTCCAGCATCATACCCAATGGACCACGGGCACCAAATTAATTTTCATAATCTAAAAATATTTTCCTGACGTTTCCCCATAAAACTGAGCATTGGAACAAAAACTAACTAGCGTTAATCCAAGATGGCAGAAGTAAAAATCATGTTTACTGCAAATAACTTGGGAAATTAGTAGGTATAGGTCCCATATTTGTATGAAACAGATACTTTGATACCATTCCCATGGCCCTATCTGTTATAGTTCTCAAGTCAATATATGACATATTCAAATATCTCAATTAAATCTGTGAAGCAACCAAAAAACTTGATTCCTAATATTTGATATATGATTTGGGTATGTGGATCCCAGAGTAAGTAGATCCTTGAAATAAGTTGATTCTTAGTGAATTTGAGGACACAAACTTATTTGAAATTGGGTACACTCTCACATCTAGATTTGTAAAGTCTTTATGAGGTCAATTATGAAGCTATGAACATGGATGAAGCAAAAACTTTCACAATTGAAAATTTAAGCTGCTGAGTGAGTTCATGGTTTTTCTAAGAGCACTGGGAATCAACTTTAAAGTATAACCTATCCAAATTCTATTCAGTATTAATATATCTATATAATTTGATTCTGTAAGGTGGTTGTTCTGGCCACAAAGATTCATTAAAAAGTTTCCTCAATTGTACCGCAATTTGTGTACTAACAGGCCGTAATTAACTTATATGATGTGGAATTTGTGGATGTCCCGTCGTCCACTCAAGTTAAGAATTTCTGTTATCATGGAGATGGATAGTGCAGGATTCATTTTGGGTGTTGGGGCGAAGCGAAATGCCAATATATATAATATATCCCAGACTATGGCCATTAATTTGGTATGTGACTTGCTTGTTCTTTATGAAAGTATTGGAGAGCAGTTGAAGAATTCAAGTGGTGTGAAATCTACAAATACGGACAAACTTATCATGAAATATCCATGATTCTTTGAGAATAAACAAATTGGTTACCATGGCAACAAAAACAAAATAGCACATACTTCTCAGCCACACATATCCTTAATCAAATTTGGCATTGATGCCTTTTTTTCTGAAATAATTATGCTCTATTATTATTTTTTATGATGAATTTACTGGTTGCTATGGGAATGGTTGCTATGGAAATTGAAGATGCTAGTTTTGCTTCTTTTTTAAATTTTTACCCTTGTGCTGAATTTGGTAAGAAACTTCCTATAATGTATAGTATAATTGTCTGAATCACACACCAATATCAATTGATATGACATTTACGTCCACCAAAGTTTGAGTCTTCATTGCCATAAAATGGCTGCTTTAGGGTGAGTATAGGGTAATGGGAGAAAAATCATGTACCATTGCATAGCCAAGACAATAAAAAACAATATGGTATATAACTTGCTTGTTCATTTTGAAGGTATTTTTGTGCAGTTGAATTCGCAGTGTTGAACTTACAAATATGGTGAAGTTATCATGAAACATCCATGATTACTTGAAAATAAACAAATTGGTAACCATGGCAACCACAGTAAAGCAGCACATACTTCTCAGCAACACATATCTATCATCAAATTTAACACTGATTCCATATTTTCTGAGATATATGCTCTATTATAAATATTTACAAAAAAATTAATGGTTGCTATGGAAACTGTTGCCATGGAGATATAAGCCAAAATCAAGAATGACACCATAGCTAATTTTGCTTCTTTAGTTGACTTCTACCACTGTGCCAAATTTGGTAGGTCTATCACAAAATGCACAATTCTGCGATAAGCCGCCCCACTAATTATTCATCCTCAACGTTTAATGCCACAATAAGTGTTTATTCATTATTCATCCTTATGGTTTAATGCCAGGGTTATTACTGCCATTTCTCATCCTCATGGTGTAATGCCACAGGATACGTTACTAATGCCATCATTCATGGTTTAATGCTACAGGATAAGTTATTACTGCCATTTTCCATCCTCACGGTGTAATGCCACAGGAAAGTTATTACTGCCATCATTCATCCTGATGTTTAATGCCACAGGATAATTTATTTACTGCCATTATTCATCCTTGCGTTCAATGCCACAGGATAAGTTATTACCTTTCTCATCCATGGTGTAATGCCACAGGAAACGTTATCATTCCCATTATTCATCCTCATGGTGCAATGCCACAGGTTAACCTATAAATCCCATTTCTCATCCTCATGGTGTAAGCCACAGGATGAGTTGTTAAAGCCATCATTAATTCTCATGGTGTAACCACACCATACGGCTACCATAAATCATCCTGATGCTTTTTAAAAGGATTCCTCATCAACTATTTACCCAACTGTTCCATTCGAACTGGTTATCATTATCCCATGTCCTCTTTCTCTTCTGCTCCTCCTCTCCTCATCTTCTTGGCGCAACCCTCTCCGCGGGTTGTTTGGCCTGTCACTACGTTCTTCCCCAAGAAGTGAGGATTTTCGGACTTCTAATCTCATGTCTATATTGAACTCTTATGTTTGTTACTCATTTGTATACTCAATGTGTTCCATATACAAATAATTTCAATGTATATATTTATTCGATTTACATATTTACCAAATTCATTTCATGTCAATTATTAAATAAACATTTTAACTCCATCACTTCTCTTCAGAGCGTCTTCGACAAAAACACGTTTCAACGCAGTGGAACGCTTTTGTCGAACAGTGGAGAAGCTTTCACCCCATCGAGCAGTCATACATGCAGGACGTAAAGCCCCACTCATCCATCCATCCATCCCATTGAGCGGTCAGTCCGTCTGATCAGCGTTTTACTCGATCATCACGCTGCCTCTAGCGCATGCGCCGTGGAATTTCCTTCTTGAAAATTTTTGGTCCCACCATCCACCCCGGCGA
The DNA here is from genome assembly GCA_026936325.1 of Platynereis dumerilii. Classification (NCBI taxonomy): domain Eukaryota; kingdom Metazoa; phylum Annelida; class Polychaeta; order Phyllodocida; family Nereididae; genus Platynereis; species Platynereis dumerilii. The sequence goes on from JAPTHN010000018.1 coordinate 8,331,564, forward strand.
CCTCCAACTGTTCCTTCGATTTCTCTCATCTGATATTGTACTATTATCGCCTTCGGACTATTCCTGCAGCCACTCTCTGACATTTGAATATTACAGAGTGAGGCCTGTCACTACGTTCTTCCCCAAGAAGTGAGGATTTTCGGACTTCTAATCTCATGTCTATATTGAACTCTTATGTTTGTTACTCATTTGTATACTCAATGTGTTCCATATACAAATAATTTCAATGTATATATTTATTCGATTTACATATTTACCAAATTCATTTCATGTCAATTATTAAATAAACATTTTAACTCCATCACTTGTCTTCGGAGCGTCTTCGACAAAAGCATGTGTGCGTTTTTAATGTGGCTGAGTTTAGATCACAATAATTAGAATCTAATAATCAGAATCTACTTGAAGCAGAAATAAAACTAGCAGGGCATTTAATAATACTAAGGGATACATCCAGTTGCATAGACTTGTCTAAAAGTAAATTCACAGTCGGTTTCAATGAGGCTAAACTGTTAATATCACTTATTAATTTTTGCCTTGGAGCAGTGTAAAGAGGGCACTCAAGCAGATAGTGGTGGAAGTCTCAGAGTCATGTTGACATCCAGGAGAGTCAATGCAACCTTTGTTAAAGTCAGTGTGCCCCCTTGATATGAATTATGACAAACACATTTAATCTATCTGCTGCAAGGTTACATACCAAATATATTATTTCTGCCAAGTGAAGTGACCTTAGGTCAATGGTATCTCTTCTAATCCAACTTGAAAAGTTTTGACAACTGAACACTGCTGAAAATGTCGGTTACGACACAACAGCAGCATGGCAGCAGCAGAGAGCTGCCTTGGGAAACCATTGTGACATCATTGTGCTATTTTTAGCTTAGCTGCTCAGCTGCCGGTGAAGTCAGCTGACAGCTAAATTCAAAATATGGCGTGCCACTCTGCATCCGGTTGGTTTGATTAATCTTATGTAACAGCATAGAAAGATGTTTTCTGGCTTGACTATGACCTACTAATGAAAGTATGTGTATCATTCATTCTTAGTATGTGGGATTGCAAATTTTGGCCAAATCAAGGGGGCACTCAGACTTTAAACAAATGAGAGCCAAGATCACCAAATTGTAACCTAAATTGGCTGATGGCAACTTCCTCTTTGTGGGACAGTTCGACAGGCAATTTAGTGAAGGGCCATTCAAATTGTGCATGGAGGTGACAGTTTTCTTAAAGGAAGCAGGGCTGCTGGATTCCCTTGTTTGGACATGTAGGGAATTCCACAAAGATATGCTGTTAGGGATAAAAGATTTATGATGTACACTCTCGAGCAAAAGAAACGCAACACTTGATTTTTGCTTATAATTTTGCAAAGATTTTTTTTTTAGACAAAACAAATTATATGGTGTTGATCCTTAGATCAACCAGTGTCTTTTTGCCAAAAATCATTCAGCTGTGACCATTTCGTGTTGGCCTTTAGACGAGCTTATCACATTTCAGCTTTTGTAATAAAATATGACCTTACGTGTACCAACAAGTTACACCAAAAATACGATACGATACGATACGATACAATAATACTTTATTGAATCATTGAAAACAATGAAACTCATTTGATTTACATGGCTCTATCACAATCACGTGCAATTAACATCAACAAAATAAATAAATAAATATATATATATATCACAGTGCAGAAAATTATATCACATTATATCACAGTATATACATATGGCCTGGTGCAAATAAGAGCGTGACAAGATGGTGAAAAATAAAGGTGTTGATTTTGCTTGGAATCTTGCTGCGATTCAAAGTAAATATATGTGGCAGTAAATAATCAGCAAAATCAGGGTTAAGTAATGATTTCGAACATAGCTATTGTAATTTTTTCAGTGGCAGAAGCAACAACAAAGCATAAAATTCTTGCATGATTTAGTTCTTCTATAAGTATGGTGCTGGTCATATCTAATCACTTTCTGAACTTGTTAGGCCATGAATGACTTGCATGCATACTTCGGTGGGACACAGAACTGTTTAAATTGTTCCAATATTCAAAACAGTCGTTTTTTGAAAGATTAGCCCATTTTAACACAAGATATAATTTAATATTTCCCAAACAAAGATTTACATATTTCAAAACTGATAAAGATGACAAAATTTTGCTCTGCATACAAAGCCTAGTATGCAATTGAAATTTCCAATAGATATAGTTGTTAGTATTGAAGATATAACATGCTGATTTTGCACTGAAAATTTTGTTGGAGGTGTCAGGGTCGGGACACTAGCAGACATTAAAAAACAAATTGCATGAAGTGCAACCAGTAGCTATGAATAAGTCAATTTGCTGGTCTAGCAATATTCCTTAGTCAATTTTTAACTATTAATAGCTTTAACATTGGTCAAAGACGATTATTCGATAATCTTAAAGTATATTAACATTACTTTTTATTTGTCCCATACCTGGATGTCTAGACTATTTCTGGAGTTCTTTTGGCATTTTTTGCCATCTCTAATAAGAAAGAGAACTTGCATAGTTCATAATAACTTAAAGCCTGCAAGTTTCAGGCTATATGGGGATGGAAAACAGAAGGTGTTAGGGTCGGGACAGAGGTGTTAGGGTCGGGACATGCAATGGTTTTCAACCTTAGCTAAAATCCAGAAGGCCAGATGCATCCTTTTTTGTTGCTAAAAAATTGAGCCACTGTAGAGGACAAATTTTGTAGTGAAAAGGTGAATGTAGCCAGCCTGTTTTGGACTGAGGGCAACTACAAAGTTAGTGTTAGGGTCGGGACAGCTTTTACAAAGCAACAAAAAAATTTGCAAACAAGTAGTTGAGACATGTATATACAGAAATAAGGTATAATATGCAGTAGAGGGGTCCTCAAACTAGGCTGGGAGAGCTAATACTCCTTAGAATGCCAAGAACCAACAGGTACACAGAGATGTTGCTCAGAAATTGTTAAAATTTCAATTTTTGGCTTCATTGGCCACTTTGGATTCCTGTTGACACTATTTGACAAATACACAGAGTATCAAAATGCAATTGATAGTCAAAGAACCAGAACTCCCATGGCCACAGTTGAGAATGCTTTCCTTTGGCAAATTGTTGACACAATTTTCCAAATGAAGGATTAAACATTGCTCAAAATATGCATGTCACGCTAAAATGCTAAAAAATGACCATTTTCTGGATGTTCAAGACCCCAGATTTCTGGAACCAACACTCCGATTGCCCTGAAATTTGAAACATTTACTGACAAAATAGTTTTAAACACATTAAAGTACTGTGGAATGGAACATACATATTTTGTATGGTTTTGTAGCAGATAAAATGCTGGCTTCACCTGAAATACGCAAAAATTTGCACCAGGCCATATCACAACTTGGCATGATTGAACACCTTCACTCCGTGTGGCACAAAAGTACTAGCATATCTCTTTGTGTGATGTACACACAGACGTTTGCCTGACCTCAGAAAGATAAACCTACTACTCAGAGGATGACAGCTTTCCTTCATAATCTTTTTAACCATTTTAATACAAGCATCATCATAGATTTTACTTAGACTCTCAGTTTTAACACCCATTTTCTTTGCTGCTCAAGTTATTTTTGACTATTTAGAGTGATCTTTCTTATGCGATGGGCCAAATCATGAAACAATACAATATGATATAGTACAGATTCAATGATTGATCGATAGAACAAGTGTAGTATATATTTGTCGACTCCGATGTTATTGAGCATTCTCATATGGTGTAACCTTTTGATACATTTTACATAAAGATGGTGTACATTGTCAGCATAAGTTAACCTGTCATCAATTACAACTCCTAAGTATTTATAGTTATGTACAATTTGAACAGCGTCATCGCCTATTACAATTGGGTCATAGTCATTTTTAATTTTATGGAAATCGAGGACCATCTCCATCGTCTTCTTAACATTCAAATTGAGAAAATTAGAACTGCAGCAATCTACAAATAAGTTGACCTGTTCTCTATACATGATCTCCTCGCTATCTAAAACATTTCCAAACACCACTGTATTGTCTGCATACTTAATAACAGTACAATTTTGATGTTTACTCATACAATCATTCGTATGAAGGTGCCATTTTAATTAATGCCCAAACAGACAATAAAAGCCAAAAAATTAGCGCAGCAACTGTATTTTTGAATTTTTGTACATTCCAAAATGTAGCAGACAAAATCTCTATGGTTCGGGCTCTTAGAATTGAGCTTTTTTGATCAAATTTTCAGACAATTTCACTATGTTGTCTAAAAATTGCCACCATTTTTTCAGAACAAAATTCACAGTTTAAACTATTTTTTGCGACGACGAAGGCAATATTTTTAAAGTCACATTAACATGACTGGTACGGAATTATAAAATAAAAAAACAAAATGGATCAAAGTGCGAGATGTTCCAGATTACTGAGTCCTGACATGAACTAAACAGATATGCCAGTAAAAACATTCCAGATCCACAGTTCCAAGTAAAGTTTCTCATTTCGGAATTGAAGTGTCATTCTCAAATGTTCCTACATGGGGGTGCTGTAGGAAGGCAAATATGTGATTGAAAACCAAACGTTCAAATACTTTGGCAAAACAAGGAAGCAACGAAATGGGCCTGTAATTAGTGCATAGTAGCAGAACGTTTGCAAGTTTACACATATCAGGACTGACACCTGCATCAAGAGAAAAGTTTTAAAAATACATGTAGTTTACACAATGGTTCAGATAGAGCAGCTTCTCTCAGTATGAAATTCCCAATTCCATCGGGACAGTAGCCTTACTTGTGTCAAGATTTTTTAAGGTTCCATAAATCTCTAAGGGTTGTATGTAAAGTGCTTCAGTACAAATGGATGGAATAACAGGTGAATCTATAGGTTCAGTGATAGAATCATCAAGCTTAGCTTGTTGGACAAAATGTTTGTTAAACAGTTCAGACTTTTGTACATTGGATGCAATAATGATGTCATCATCTTTCAAAGGAGAAAAGTGATTTGAGCCGCCACCAGTGCAATTTTCTTTTGAATGGCCCCACCAGAGTTTGACATTATTGGTTTCTGAAAATTGATGCTCAATTTGCCTTTTGGATTTGCAGATTTCAGATTTCAGAGACCACCTCCCTATGAACTGCCTGAAAGTCAGCATAGTCAGTATCCTCACCACTGTGTCTGAATTCATTTCAAAAGCATTCTGTTTTACGCAAAAGTCTTCTGACATTTGAGTTCATAAAGGACTTGTCATTGGGTCGGATTACTGCACTGTAGTGTGGAATATGTTCCGCAGCAGTTTGACAAAGCTCTTGCATCCAAGTCTCAGTCATTTGGTACACATTAGGTGGCGCTTTCTGGCTGTGAGCACAGTGAAAAATCAGCAGCACTTGGATATTTTTGTCTTTTAAAGAGGTTCTGGGCATATTTGACTGCTGTTCTTGTGTGTGAATGTCGGTAAAGTGTTTCTTTCCTGTTATTTACCCTTTTTATGCTCTTTCCAGGTGATTTTAGTGCAATAACTTGCAATTTAATTGCCTGCTATTTCCAACATCGTTTTTTGGCTCCAATCCACATTGTTTTGACCTCCATTTTCGCTCATTTTGCCTTCGTTTTTGCACATGAAAAGCTATCTAACTTTCATATTTTCTATTTCCAGCACTCATTTATGTTTCTAGACACTTCCCACAACACTTGACAGCATCAATTAGTGAGATTTTACGTTTGAAAAGCTGAATACACTGCCAATACACATCAAGAACTCAAGACTCCAGCAGCAGGTTCCTAGAAATATAGCCTACCAGACAGCAAACCCCCAACCACAACAAGATATATTTTATTTTCCTAGACACTTACTTGTATATATTACAGGCCTAACTATATTATATTATTGATCTAATTTCAGATTTGAAAAAAAAAAAAAAAAAAAAAAAAAAAAAAAAAAAAAACAATTAATTTGAACACTAAGTATTCTTGCAGGAAACATAAGCTGCATAACAACATAACCTATCTAATTATCATATTTTGTCTCCTCAGCTTTTACTTATTATTCCAGGCACTTTCCAAATCACTTGACAGCACCAGTTAATTGAAGTTAAGTTTTGAAGATCTCAACACTGACAATACACATCCTTTGAAGATCTCAACACTGCCAATACACATCCTTTGAGGATCTCAACACTGCCAATACACATCCAAGAACTCAACTCACCACCAGCCTCGCTCAGCCCAACAGACAGCATATCTTCAATAACAATTTCACATATTAATCTGCTGTAATTCTTATATATATTAATTGATTGTACACTTATACATTGCTTGTCCATTGTTCATCCTCAATTCGTCTTATCTACTGTTTTGATCTAGTCACTAACTGACAGATCGCTATTAAATTGTTCTGATCTAGTCACTAACTGACAGATCGCTATTAAATTGTTCTGATCTAGTCACTAACTGACAGATCGCTATTGAATTGTTCTGATCTAGTCACTAACTGACAGATCACTATTAAATTGTTCTGATCTAGTCACTAACTGACAGATCACTTTTAAATTGCTCTGATCTAGTCACTAACTGACAGATCACTATTAAATTGTTCTGATCTAGTCACTAACTGACAGATCACTTTTAAATTGCTCTGATCTAGTCACTAACTGACAGATCACTATTAAATTGTTCTGATCTAGTCACTAACTGACAGATTGATATTAAATTGTTCTGATCTAGTCACTAACTGACAGATCACTTTTAAATTGTTCTGATCTAGTCACTAACTGACAGATCACTATTGAATTGTTCTGATCTAGTCACTAACTGACAGATCACTATTAAATTGTTCTGATCTAGTCACTAACTGACAGATCACTTTTAAATTTTCTGATCTCGTCACTAACTGACAGATCACTATTAAATTGTTCTGATCTAGTCACTAACTGACAGATCACTTTTAAATTGCTCTGATTTATTCACTAACTGACAGATCGCTATTAGATTGTTCTGATCTAGTCACTAACTGACGGATCACTATTAAATTGTTCTGATCTAGTCACCAACTGACAGATCACTTTTAAATTGTCCTGATCTAGTCACTAACTGACAGATCACTATTAAGTTGTTCTGATCTAGTCACCAACTGACAGATCACTTTTAAATTGCTCTGATCTAGTCACTAACTGACAGATCACTATTAAATTGTTCTGATCTAGTCACTAACTGACAGATTGATATTAAATTGTTTCTGATCTAGTCACTAACTGACAGATCACTTTTAAATTGTTCTGATCTAGTCACTAACTGACAGATCACTATTGAATTGTTCTGATCTAGTCACTAACTGACAGATCACTATTAAATTGTTCTGATCTAGTCACTAACTGACAGTTCACTTTAAAATTTTCTGATCTCGTCACTAACTGACAGATCACTATTAAATTGTTCTGATCTAGTCACTAACTGACAGATCACTTTTAAATTGCTCTGATTTATTCACTAACTGACAGATCGCTATTACATTGTTCTGATCTAGTCACTAACTGACGGATCACTATTAAGTTGTTCTGATCTAGTCACCAACTGACAGATCACTTTTAAATTGTCCTGATCTAGTCACTAACTGACAGATCACTATTAAGTTGTTCTGATCTAGTCACCAACTGACAGATCACTCTTAAATTGTCTGATCTAGTCACTAACTGACAGATCACATATTGCTTGCTTATCGAATTCTGACATCAAACAGATAATAACAATGCACACATATAGAAAGCTTTATTCTGATGCCTTGCGAACTGGTCTAAATAGACATGTCAATGGGCTACGACCAGCAACAGCCGCAACTCAGTCAAATGTAAACCGTGTAATTCACAACAGTAGCTCAGTCAAACTCTCAAACAGATATGAGATTTTAGCTCAAAATGACTCCATGTCAGCTTCTGCCGAACATATAAGCATTCATCCCAAAAAGACTATTCTCAAACCAAACAATATTCTGAAAACCTGTGTGTGGAATGCTCAGAGTTTGAGACAGAAAACGCAAATTGTTAAGGACTACAATGACGAATATGATCTAGATATCTTTCTTTTCACTGAGACTTGGCTAAAAGATGATGATAAAGTTGAAATCGGCGAGTTGGAGCAAAATGGTGGATATTTCTTTCTTAGCTCACCTCGTTTAGGAAGACCAGGTGGTGGAGTAGGTTGCCTTGTCAAATCTGGCATTCAAGCAATTCAAAAAGATCGCATGAAGACCAAGACCTTTGAACACATGGAAATCCAAGTCCAAATGGACGGGAAAATTGTCACAATTCTTCTAGTTTACCGCCCAGAGTCATCCAACAAAAATAAATACAGCATTGCAGAATTCTTCACTGAATTCACAAAGTTTCTGGGACACTATCAAACATTCAACAATGAAATCATAATTACTGGCGATTTCAATTTTCATGTGAATAAACGGGACGATAAAAAGGCCATTAAATTCAATGACATCCTTGAAATGTTTGGTCTTGTGCAACATGTCCCTGCACCAACACACAAAGATGGCAATACACTGGACCTTGTTATTACTCGAGAAAAATCCATATTGAATAATTGTAGGGTCAGTGACCTGCTCTCTGATCATAACTGCATTCTGTTTGACATTCCAATCAAGAAAGCAAAAAAACCCAAGAAGAAAATCAGTTTCAGAAAAACTAGAAAAATTGTTGTTCAAGATTTCAAAAAAGACATTGGAAGACATCTGTCTGTAAGTGGGATGGAACAGAAAGATCTTAATGAACTTATTCGACTCTATAATTCTACTGAAGAGGTTCTGGAGAAACATGCTCCCATTAAAATCCGAGAAGTAACTCTACGCACGCCCACTCCATTCAACAATGCTGATATCAAGCTTCTAAAATCAGAAAAGAGGAAAGCAGAGAGATTATGGAGGAGAACCAGACTTGAATATGACTGGGAGTCATTCAAAGAAAAAAGAAATGCATTGAATCTGCAGCTGAGTCACCTCAAATCGGAAGATCTGCGAGTCAAGATTAAAGATTCTAATGGTGATGCTAAGAAGTTGTTCAAGTTACTGAACTCAAGTCTGAACAGAAAACAAGAACTACCTCTCCCACCACACACAAATGAAATTGACTTGGCAAATGATTTCAATAAGTTCTTTGATGAAAAGATTAAAACACTCAGGTCTAAGTTGGACTCCACGCACAATGATACTGCTAACAATATCGAAACTGCCCCTCATACACTCCGACACTTCAGAAGGCTATCTCAAAGTGACATAAAGAAACTGATCAGAGAAATGCCAGTTAAACACTGCCAACTTGATCCTATTCCCACATGGCTTTTGCTCCAATGTATTGATGAATACCTCCCAGTTATAACCAATGTCGTCAATAAGTCACTCACACGGGGAGAAATGCCTCTTGAGCTAAAACATGCTTTAGTAAAACCTTTGTTGAAAAAATGTGGATTGGATCTAATCAAAAAGAATTATAGACCAGTATCAAACCTGTCATTCCTTGGCAAACTTATTGAAAGTGCTGTTATTAAACAATACACAGACCATCTTACTTCAAACAACCTGGACGATGAGAAACAGTCAGCTTACAGAAAATTCCACAGCACTGAAACCCTTCTGACAAAGATCCATGACGATATCATGTTGAATATGACCAATGGTGAAGTAACGATGCTTGTACTGTTGGACCTTTCAGCCGCTTTTGACACAATTGATCACAAGATTCTACTGAAACGTTTAGAAAGCAGATATGGTATTCATGATTCTGCGCTATGCTGGTTCAAGTCATACATTTCTGAAAGGTCACAGTCGGTGATAATTAACGACAAGACATCAACCAGACTGCCACTCAAATTTGGAGTTCCTCAAGGTTCAAAATTAGGACCAATCCTATTTAATTCATACATCGCTCCATTAAGTGAAGTGGCTGAAAAACACCAAGTGAAAGACCAAAAGTATGCCGATGACGAGCAACTTATACTCTCTTTCAAACCAACTTTCTCAGAACAAGAAAATGCCGTAGTCAAAATGGAAAAGTGCATTGCTGATATCAGAAAATTTCTCCATGAAAACAAGCTTTGTAACAATGGAGAAAAAACAGAACTACTGCTCATTGGCAGTCCACATCAACTTAATAAACTCCAAGTATCGTCAATCAATGTCGACAATGTCAAAATTAATGCAGTTGATCATGTTAGAAATCTGGGTGTAATCTTTGACAAAAACATGACCATGGAAAAACAAGTTAACAAAATGTGTCGGAATGCCTACTTCAATATTAGAAACATTTCAAAAATCAGGAAGTCATTGGACAAGGAAACCTGTAAAACAGCGGTCAATGCTCTTGTCACACCTCACCTAGACTATGGAAATGGTCTTCTCTATGGAACATCGAGTCGTTTGCTGCATAAACTTCAAGTGGCCCAGAACTCAGCCGTTCGACTCATTGAAAAATTGAGAAAGCATGACAGTGTAAGCCAGCATAGGAAGCAACTGCATTGGCTGCCCATTCCAGCAAGAATACAATTCAAACTCATGTTAACAACTTGGAAAGCAATAAACGGGCAAGCTCCCTTGTATATTCAAAATATGATTCAGCCAAAATCTGAACGAAACTGCAATCTGAGAAGCAATAACAAAATGCTCTTAAATGAACCACCCTCCTGCAATAAAAACAAATATGAAGACAGAGCCTTTTCGCATGCCGCTCCGAAACTGTGGAACCAACTCCCAGAGATAGTCAAGGGTTCCAAAACACTCGAAGGTTTCAAGAGAAATCTTAAGACTTACCTGTTTAAAAGTTTCTACAGATAAATCCAGCATGCACAAGCGCTAGTGAGCAGTTTACTGGAATTAGCGCTATACAAATACCTATTATTATTATTATTATTATCTCTGCTTGTGTAGCAGCTGCCCCAATCAGCATTTTAAAAATATTGCAAACCTAAGTAGCTCTGAGTTTCCTTTTTTTGAAGTTCCAACCTTTCTGGAATAACTATTACGTTTTTGATAAGACTAAACCAATGCAGTAAATATGGCGTTACGATCACATCCCTCAAGTGGACAATAAGCAGTGGCGTCCCTATGGGGGGGGCACGGGGGGGCATGTACCCCCCATATTGGACCTGTGCCCCCCAGGTGCCCCCTCATATGAACTTTTCAACCTTGGCTAAAATATACAATTAGCATTATGGGCGCCCCCCAGAGAATCGCGTGCCCCCCCAGGTGCCCCCCCCCCCGCTCCAGACCCCCTAGTTACGCCACTGACAATAAGTCCCACTGTCCTTAAAGGCAAACACTCATCAAATCCCGACTTTCAATAAAAACACCTTTCTTTGCTAGAATTGAGTCCTATAAGCACACCAAGATAGTTAAAAAAAATGTTGGCAAAGTGTACACTTTGTAAAGGACTGGTGAAATAGTGGTTTTTGACCTTCATTGTGGCCTGCCAGTCAGCTTGCTCATTTGATAGCAATGACGTAGAGATGGGTGGCCCCCTCCCTCCCTCAGGCTCAGTCAGTCAAGAGTGACCATTGACCATGCAATATTGCATAGCAATCATACCTGTGTTTTTGGTCTCTTGTAGTCATCAACTGTAAAGTGCTGCCATCTCCTGCATTGTATTAATTGCCATTTTGTTTACTTTTAGCCCAGCCTGACGTGGCACCTTGCCAATAGTTCACAAGGGGTCGCTTTTAATTGTGCCATATCTCAGGCCAAAAATCGAGAATTAATATTTGCTTTATTGGAATTATGTTTGCATAAATGTATGAGTGACTGTGTCAATGCATATAAAAAATAAGGTTTGATTTATATATCAGATAAAAAAAGTGCATGAGTGTGGCCCTTTAACAAGATCAGGTTTGTTAATGAATATCAAATCAATACAAGAATTGGAAAAGTCAGTAGACCTAGCTGGTTCATGAATCAGTTGAACAAAAATTAAAAGAAGCAAAAAAATGAGTTAAAACCTACTCTGCACACAAGAGTTCATATTTTACATCATGCATAAGAGACAGCAGCAGTGAGCTGACACCGTCAGTGAACTCTGCCTGATTTCAGATGCAGTAGCGACCGCTTTTTTTAAGGGAAGTGGAGTAACGACTTGGTCTGTTGAATTAGGTCTAGAATTGAATATTAAATAACTTTTAATCGGCCACTTAATTATTGGAATGCTGCTATTGCTGCAAAGTGGTACTTGTTGTGGAACTTTTTTTGGCGGAGTCATAATTTTTTCCTGAACAGGGAATTTTGAGTAGTCCCTGTTTGGCAGCCAGCCAGACAGCCACGCACGAGCACCCTCACTTCTCAGTATAAGCTTGTTAAGCTTGCCCTGACCAGTGACCACAACATACATTATTTGTGAAGTTGTTACAAAAAGATTAACTCTTCTTTGGTGTGACAGACATAATTAACTGTTTCAGATCTCTCAAAGCAATTGAATGAATGCTTTAGTGTTTCATTGTTGTCCGTTTCTTGTTTCAATTAGTTTTGTTGGAGAACGCCCTAAACTATCATTTAAATCATGCTGGCAATAGCTGTTAAAGGATTTGAAAACTTCATAATTTTATGGTGCTCATTGGCAGTGCATGTGCACTCATTGATAGTTTAAAATTGTTGATTGCACTTTGTTTATATGTTGCTGGCAGCTCAGCTGTGCGTATGAGCACAAGTGATGAGGTCCCTCTACCTAGACATGACCTGACCTAGGGCAAGTTGACCTAACTTCAGCCTCTCACCCAACTTCAGCCCCCCTACAGAAAACTCCTTGTAATTAAATTTCCATTTGGCCAAGGTGTCAGTTTTTGGGTTTAAAGTTATTGTCAATGTGTTAAGAATAAATTATCAAAGAGCTATGACCATCATAACATATGAATCTGGAATTTTACATGTTTTTTTGGTGGACCGCATTTTGCTTGTTTTGCAACGCAAATAAAACGCGAAATGAAAAAAAATTTGATAAAACGTTAAATCTGTCAGTTGGCTGTAACCAATTCACCCAAGCAGGAGCAACCAAAAAAAGTTTCATCACAAGGGAAAATTAGTAATCTTCCATAAATTAAGGTTTTTTTCAATATTTTCCACTTGACCATTCAATGAATTAGGTGATTTTTAAGACATGTCAATCTTACCTAACTTCAGCCCCCATGGTCCTAACTTCAGCCCCCATATGACCTAACTTCAGCCCCCAGGTTTCCCAAACTCCAGCCAATAAATCTCACGTGAGAAGTTTGTTTATTCATCCCTGAATATCTATCTATCTAAAAATTTAATTTTTAAAGCATTTTCACGTCTGGCATACTGGAATAGACTAGTTGCCTGAATTGAACTTTAAAATAAATTTTTATCCTCTTTCCTCGAAAACAATGACTTCTTTCCAAGCTTTTTTGAAATAAATTTTTGGAGGATTGATTTTTTTCAGACCGTCATGTTTTATATACAGGTGAGTAATTAAAGCCAAATTTAAACAGTTTGCTGTTTTTATGACAGAATTGGATCAATTGGTTGAAGTTAGATACGGGGCTGAAGTTAGGTACAACCTAGGCTGAAGTTAGGTACTACGCGGCTGAAGTTAGGTACATGTCAAGCTTTTGTCTTTGAAGAACATTTGCACTGCCTAATAAGGCATTCGGCTGTTTTTTTCACAATATGGTCATGAAGAGGAGTGGAGGCTGGGGTTAGGTCCAAAGCTACATGTTATTCCCATGAGTAGCCAGCCAATGACAAGCGATCAAAACCCAAAGTAGGCTGAAGTTAGGTCAACTTGCCCTACTCGAATATTAATAAATGTGTCAGTTGAAGGTCATCCGATTTCTGGCAGACTCTCCAGCTGTGCTGTTCGTTCAGAGTCTGTGAGCAGACTGGTTAAAACCCCTTACATCAGGAGTAGTTCTGTCCCCATCCAAAACTGTGAGTGACGACTGTTCATGTCACCCATCACTATCACAATCAACCCTTCAACCCCCGCTCTATCCAGGATGCCCTCCTTGGGTGATATTAGAAATCATTTGAATGCAGTTTGAGCACCTTTTCGTAAACATTTTTTTCGGACAAGCCTAAAATCAAAATTTTTGGAAGGAGGGTTGGGTCATTTCAGAACTGAGTCTTTTGTGTCACTCAAGCTGCTTTTAGCAAAAACATAAAATTAGGATTTTTCTCCAATCAAACCTTTCCCCACTTTTAAAGAAGTTATTTTTTTGCATGATGCAAAATATTCCCTGTCGTTTCAGTCTCAGTATATTTTAATCACGTCAAATCAGTATCGCAATTTCAACTCAAGAAACTTCACATGCCGTCAATCAGTGTAGACAATTTTGAAATCAAGACGACAGATCAAGCCAGAAATTTAGGTGTATTCTTTGATAAACACATGTCAATGCATAAGCAAGTGAACAAAATGTATTAAAATGCTGACTTTAACCTTCGGAACATCTCAAAACTGCGTACAAGTATCTGAACAAAGAGTCAATAAAAACAGCTGTCAATGCATTAGTCACGCATTATTTAGACTATGGTAATGGATTGCTCTATGGTTCATCGAAACAAGTGATAAATAAACTCCAGGTGGCACAAAACTCTGCTGTATGACTGATTGAATGGCAAAATATACAAGATAAAGTTAGTCTTTACAGAAAAGAGTTACACTGGCTTCCAATCCCTACAAAGATTCAATTCAAACTTATGACAACCACATGGAAAGCTGTCAATCATCAAGCACCTCATGCAGTACCTCAAAAGTCTAATTCAACATAAAAAACATAAACCTGAAAATGACCTGAACCTCCGCAGTAACGACAAAATGCTGTTGGGGTACCTACCACAAACAATCAAAACAAGTTTGAAGATATGCCTTTTCCTATTCATCACCGATACTCTGGAATGGCTTACCGTACTTGAAAGTGTGCGGAAATCAAAATACTGGATAATTTCAAGAAGCGACTGAAAACATATATCTCTTTGCAAAATTCTACGGAGATATCACCTAATCTTATAACCAAGTGCCAATGAGCAGTTTACTGGAATTGGCGCCATATAAATACTTAATATAATATTATTATAAATATTTGTTGTGGGTCTAAATTTCAGGTAACCATTCCACATACTTAAATCCCAAGACCGACTGAATTTTTCCTCTTCTACACTGCGTTCCCAATTATTATGCAACTATGCTTTTCTGCATTATCTCAAAAAGAAATAACACTATTTCAATATCCTTTACATGTAATGATAAGTGTACGATGGAGCTAATATCCTGCCAATTTTTCCCAATTTCATTGACTCAGTTGGGAGTTATGCCACATAATGATGTTTTGTGGTGTTCCCAATTATTATGCAAATTCTTGGAAAAGCATACATGGCCACTCAAAATGACCCAAACTAATCTGAAGATGCCATCAACATATACCCCATAACACAAAAGAAAAAGTGTAACCATCATTTCAAACATAGATGCATTCATAGCCAAGAAATTCATGTTATTTCACTGCATTGACATAGCATCGAAATTACAGTATTATTGCAATAAAAACCCTCTGATAGCCAGACAAAATGAAAAATCATTACCTAACTTATTTACCACTTTCCTTAGGTTTAGAGCTCTCCTGTAAACCAATGGCAATTAAGTTGCACGACTATATTTGACAAATATCTTGAAATGAATTGAACGCATCCCATTGCCAATGCTATTCCAATGGGACATAGTCCATGGCCTGGGGGTCATTTGTGTGACCGAGAGAGGGAGAGCGTTTGACTTTATATTCTGTTACTATGTAGTCTGGCCTTTAAGAAAAATCAGGGTAGACATCTGGTGGCATGGCAGGTTAGGAGAAATCCAAGATGGCCGCCAAGATGGCTGCCGTGATCAGAAAAATTGGTAAAATTGCTCACAGTGACACTACAGACTTGTGTAGTACATCAAAATAGGGGTTTTCTGGGCTGCTGAGTCCAACTATATATAAATGAAACCTCTTGCTGTGTTTTCTTTGGAGATAATCAGGATTTTAGCAAAATTAAACCAACATGGCTGCCGTAAATGGAAAAATACCAACATTGCTCAACAATAAATAACACAAAGGCATGTTGTACATCAAAATAGGGGTTTTCTGGGTTGCTGAGTCCAAATATGTCCATATGAAACCTCTTGCTCCTTTCTATTTTGAGAAATCCAAGATAGCCACTGATATGGCTGCCACAAAGTTGTCAGAAATGACTGTATTGTGCACAGCAAACAAAATGGTTGCATGATATGTCAAAATACGGGTTTCTGGGTTGTTGAGTCCTACTATGCACAAATGCTCTTGTTTATATGAAGATATCCACAAGATTGTCACAAAGCACTTAGAAAATGCACTTGTTGCTCACAACCAACACTATACGGGTAGGCCTATGTGAGGCACAAAGCATTAAGCTTTTGCGATTCATCAAAATTGCTATATCAAGTGGCAAAGCAACTGTGTTTGTAAGATAGATAGATAGATAGATAGATAGATAGATATGGTAAGTGCAGCCCTCTAAGCTCAATTCTGGGTGCTCACGAGGGTTGATTGATGAGATGGAAGAGAGAGAATGAGTCCTCAACATAACCTTCAGAGAAGCAGGCGGACACCTTAACAGCGCTGCCACCCACATGCCATCATTTAAGACTAAATGCAGGACTATGCCTGTTTGACAGCTATGAAGAGTGTTATATGACTGACTTCACATAATTCAATTACATGAAGTGGAATGTGATTGTGCTTTAAAAATTAAAGATGGTCTGAAAGGAAAATGGGTTATTTGCTCACACTGACACTAGCGAGGGGTCATATCAAAATAAGTGCTCTCTGACCTTCTTCATGTCTATCAAACTATCAAACCTGCATGTAGTTCTACATTTAGTCTTAAATGATGGCAAATAAATGATATTATAAGACAACCCAGAGCTATACAGTATACATAGAATACAACGACTATTGATACTGTAAAGCAAAAAAAGTAAAAGAAAAAAACACAAATAAATGTGAAATGTTCAGATTTTTTTTTGTGAGACCCATTAGAGATTTTACTCCTTTTACATGGAATTACAACTTCATTAAGTTTCCCGGTTGGAAATTATAGGATTATAGTGAATTTAGTAATACAAATTCAGACACTATACAATAGTATAGCACATGCTCCTGAAAAGAAAGGATACAAAATTGTTCATTGTCAGAATACATTGGTGAGAAAATTCAAGCCCATGTGCCCCTCTAAATTTGGTACAGGTTAAGCAATTTAACTGATTTTACTTGATTATTCTATGCCTGAATTGCTAGAAATTTCAGACCAATGTATGGCACTTACTTCCCACAAAAAATTTAGTGTCAAATCAACACCTTAGAGTACTGTACCTGGGCTAAAAATGAATTTTTCCCTTGCAGAGTGGGATGAATTTGATATTTTATCAGCTTGCTGTTTTGGAACTATACACAACACTTAGGCCATCCACCTAAGGTTGCTTGGCAATTGTGCTGTACAGTAACCTTTTGCTGTGCCACCACTCCTTGTTGAATAGTACGAGACAGTACATACCTTCTTCTCAAGAGACCAACATTTGAATGATCAATGCTTCCTGAAACTTACTCTATACCAGCCAGCCTTATAGTTGAAATGCATTGAGAATGGGGAGTGGGATGGCTGGAATGCAACCAAATTTGGGACACATTCTTTCAAGGGAACAGAAAGTGTCGACAATAATTCTGGAGAATAACTTATTCATTCTGAAATGCCATTGTACAAAGGAATGGACTGGAAACCAATTTCACCAGTGAGAGATGTCGTGGCACTAAGTCTGGTCAATCGTCCAACCCTGTGTGTGTGATTAAGACACTCTGTCAAGTAGTGGTGATCGCTGCCTGGGAAAGATTAATTGCAGGCGCAGACACTGCCATATTGGCTAACATTTCTAAATCCTTGGATATTATTGAAATATCAAGGCTTGATTGAAATTGTGCCACAAGGTGGTGTCAAGAACTGTGCACTGGCCTGCAAATGTTGAAAATTAGCTTGTCTTTGGAAATAATATTACCCTACCCCTGGTAAATCTTGAGTATTAGTTACTACTATATAAGATACCTGCAACAGGTATCTACCCTGGTTCTTATACTGGCTGCTATCTTGAATGTCTCAATATGGATTAATGGAGATATCAAGCATTTTCATGCATGTACATTTGGACCTCAAAAACCCATTTTGACATATGCATCATACACTCATGTTATGTTTGACAACTTTGTAGCAGTCATATCTTGGAAATAGAAAGGAGCAAGAGTTTTATATGTACATATTTGGACTCAGCAACCCAGAAAACCCCTATTTTGGTGTACAACATGCCTGCGTAGTACTTGTTGTTCAAAATGTTTGGCACTTTCCATTTACAGCTGCCGTATTGGTTTAATTTGGCTACCATCCTGAATAACTCCAAAGAAAACATAGCAAGAGGTTTCATTTGTACATAGTTGAACTCAGCAGCCCAGAAAACCCCTATTTTGATGTATTACACAAGTCTGTAGTGTCACTGTGAGCAATTTAACCAATTTTTCTCATCACGACAGCCATGTTGGCGGCCATCTTGGATTTCTCCTAACCTGCCATGCCGCCAGATGTCTACCCTAATTTTACTTGAAGGCCAGACTATATAGTAACAGAATATAAAGTCAAACGCTCTCCCTCTCTCGGTCGTACAAATGACCCCCAGGCCAAGGACTAACACAGAAGTCTGAGTTTTTGATTTGGTGTCATATTTTGCAAAGATACCGGATTTGGTGTTTCATCTCACAGTATGACCATGGTGTGCTGTAGATATATTCTAAGTTGGAATTTTATTGATATTAAATTTTTTAAGATCATGGGGGGCTTTTTTATTGATCAAAGTCAATTTCAATGGTTTTTCAATGCAGATGTATTATATTGATTTCTTGGTCATGAAGGCCTCCACGTTTGAAATGATGGTTCCATTTTTTATTTAGTGTTATGAGGTATATTCTAATGTCAATTCATAATCAACTTTGTTGATTTTGGGTGGCAATGGAAGCTTTTCAAGAAATTGCATAATAATTGGGAACTCCCCAAAAACCTGATTATATAGCATAACTCCTCTCTGAAACAACAGAATTGGACGAAAGTCACAGAATATTGGCTTCATGGCACACATGTTATTAAGTGTAAAGGATATCCCAATAGTTCTATTTCTGTTTGAGATAATGCAAAAAAGCATAGTCGCATAATAATTGGGAACGCAGTGTATGTATTCCTGTGAAAAACAAAATTACCTGGTGTTTCTTAACTTGTGCTGTAACACCAGTGAGAGTTCTGTCTTAGTTACTGTCGAAATGGAGTGACCTGGGTACGTGCACTCGGGGTCTGCTTGTTTTATCAAAAATGGAGCAATCTGGCTACAACTGTCATCATATTCAGAGAAGGTGTCTTTGAGATATTCAAGTTTTCGTAAAGGGGTACTTATTCTTCGTGTGGCTATTCAGCTTCATAACCAATATGTTTGTCTTTTACATTGGAGTCTTAAGCAATAATTAAGGAAAGCTTACAATGTTTTAACTTGTATTCCAAATTTTTAGTTTCACCGATCGACTGACCGACAGATTTCCTGCCTTCAGAAAAAAATTGAGCTATATATATATATTACCCACAATTCTACTCACTTGACATAATTAAAAATTCATATTACTGTGGCAGTGTTGGAGTCCTCGAGGCCAGCCTCGGACCACATTTTGATGGCCCTGGCCTCAGTCTCAGTCTCGGATATCAAATCCTTGGACTCGGTCTTGGTCTTGGACCCTCTGGCCTCGGATATTTGGCCGAGGAATGTCCGAGGTCAGCCACATAAATAAAGTGCAATTTGCTAAAATAGTTTAAAAAAAAATCTTCATATCAGTTTATTATAATTATCAGTCAGTTGATTTATCTAAGGGACCTTCTTGAATTAACCTATACTATATAGATATATATCAGAATGTGATAGAATCCCTTTAGAACTGCTTAAAAGACAGTTTTTTTCTCTTCGAGGCTGAGCGGTCCCAGTTTTTGTAATACATTATGAAGTTATGAATCTCCAAAAGTATTAAATATACTTTGTTTCACTTCACTGTTTGTGGTGCTTTGAGTCTGTGGTGCGGTTTATTTTTTCCAACGACCGACCCTGAAAAAAGTGCCTTGAGAAGATCTGAGAAGCTAGAAATCAATTATGTCTGGCCTAGATTGAAAACAACAAGGTTTTTATATGGAACCTTTACGGGTTCTTTATTCCGGTATAAATAAGGAACCCTAAAAGGTTCATTGTTCAACTTTTAAAGAGTTCCAGCAAACAAAAACAACAATTAGATAATCCAGCTGCGCTGAACTCCCACAATGGAACCCCTATCTCTCAACCTGGGAGCATAGGGTAAATCAGACAAAACATCAATTAACAGGCGAATTCTTGAACTCAGTGTGAATTTGATATAACAAGAAATCAAAATTAATACCGAACAAAAATTGAATTTTTGTTTGCATTTCCTTTATTGAATGAATACAAATAAAATGTCATTATCAGCGTTCAGAAACAATTTTTTTAGGTCAACTTCGATAAATTAATTTATTTTCTGTCTGTAAATAAGCAACTATCCGAACAAATGGCTACACCGGCTTTTACATGAAAAAATCTATGTTCCAGGCAAACTGTTGCACTGTCATTCATAATTCTTCCCTTGCTTTGAAGCATTCTAAAATATTTCGCGTCCTTCTTCAATGCTTTCTTTGAAGAAGCCAAAAAGCCTTTTATTTTGCTGGTGCAGGAAAGGTTTTGCGTCCCTCTCAGATACTTCTGCCTCTGTTAAATATAGAAATGAATCTGTATTAATGTAATGTAGATTGTACGATTGATACTAGAGAAGCTTCACATTCATCAGTGGCGGACCAATAAAATGTCGGACGAGAGGGGGTGGGGTTTGAATCCCCCCCCCGGATCCGTTACAGTTCATGTGCAATGGGTGTAGGGCCTATCACACTGTTATTTTTCAGTGGATATGACCAATTTCGTATATATATATCCCACTTACTAACAGTTACTGAAGACTTTTTCCCATTTTTAGAGATGCTTGCTTGCTTGCAAGCGGCATCTCTATTGTGGGAGGATGGCTCTGAAATTTATGACAACTGCCTTGGTCATGCTGTTTCATCTCTGTCATTAAAACTTTGCATACAGTGTCAATAGAATTTTATCTTGCGTTGATAAACTTTTGGTGTCTATCTAAGATG
The DNA here is from genome assembly GCA_026936325.1 of Platynereis dumerilii. Classification (NCBI taxonomy): domain Eukaryota; kingdom Metazoa; phylum Annelida; class Polychaeta; order Phyllodocida; family Nereididae; genus Platynereis; species Platynereis dumerilii. The sequence continues at coordinate 8,352,833 of JAPTHN010000018.1, forward strand.
AAGAAATTAATAAAGAAAACAAACAGGCTGAGTTCTGCAGGTCAAAGGTCAATCACCAAAAGTAGGTCACAGGCCAGATACCCTCCAGCAGGTCTCACATGCTAGATACCCTCTGCAGGTCTCACATGCCAGATACCCTTGTGCAGGTGACAGGCAAAGGGGTAGATACTATCATGGGCAGTCTATATACAAGCATCTCTTAAAGTGCTTGCACGTTATTTTTTCTGTTTGGAAGCCTTGGATGATGTTTGATGGCACTTTGAGCACTTTCTTTTAAACAATTTTCTTGGACAAGCCTAAAATCTATCTTTTTAAAGTGTGTACCTCTCGTCAGCTGGCTCAGAGAAAAGAAGCAATCTAGCTACAATTATGCACGTATACAGTTCTAAGCGGATAGTGTCAATATGCAGGCCTACAGACTGGTTTAAAACTGATCAGAGAAGAGGTCTTTGAGACAATTAGGTTTTCATTGAACCCTTTCATTTAGGTAATTTGGGGGCGACCATTTGTTTTCCAGGGGGAGGCTTGGAGTTTTCCTCGGTGGGTAATTATTTATTTCACGGTAACGGTGCCAGTAATAGTTTATTTTGAGCAGGCTAAGTCGCCGAATATTCATTCCTAAATCAAGCATCACTTTAATAAGAAATGCCCCTACCAGAAATTATTTATTTTAAGACTGGCCAAAAAGAATTTATTTATTCCTCCAATACTGACCAAGAAATTATTTATTTAAAAAAACCTCCGAGCCCCCCACCCCCTTTCATATCAAATGGTTGCCCCAGTTCACTCTAAAAAATGTCGGGACAAAATTTGTTTTTTAGATTCAAAATATTTTTTTGAAAAACCAAATTTCAATGCAAAACCAACATGTTTTTAAAAAAAACCTAATTTCAATGCAAAACCAACATGGATTTTTTTAAAAATCCATGTTGGTTTTTTGCATTCAAATTTGGTTTTTCAAAAAACCATTTTGAATCTAAAAAACCAATTTTGTCTGAAATTTTTTAGAGTGTAGTGTTATAAAAAGAGAAATTAGAGAACTAAGAAAATGTCTGCAGTTCTTACCTCCCAGGGACATTGCCTCAATGACAGATGCCATGATGAGTAGGCAAACCACCAGGAACACAGCAATTGTCTTTCCCTTCATGATCTGAAAGAAAATAAATCAGACTTTTTTTTAAATGTTTGCTGCTTTTAAAAGTGCTATTTTTTAAAACTTGTGAAACAATGGTTTGACTCGCAGCGTTATTGGTGCCGATATTCCTGACAAACAGTCTCAAACGCATATATCACTAACCATCTTCCATTTCAGTGAAGCTTTTAAATCAATTACAGCCATGGAAATCCGTGTGACTACTCTCTTCAGTGTGAGATACTTACAACTGGCAAATTTCTACTACATGTAACTTAATTTTGTCACAGAATACTGGAATATTTTGCAACAGGCGAATAAAGGTATCTTGAGTCTGGAGTCTTCAATGTGAAAGCTGGGTGGCCAAGTGGCTTAGGTGCCCGCTGCCCGCCTGCTTCGCTGAAGGTCTTTGTCTGCAAAAATAATTCCAACCTCCTTCAAACTTCACAAATTTTTATCAACATGTCTATTATTAGTATAGCCTCACTATCGCTTGAGGTCACAGCCACTGAATACATAATATGTAAATGGAATTGCCATGAAATTCGCGCAGCACTATAAAAGTTTTTCTAGGACTTACAGTGTTACCATAAGAGCTCATAAGTTCTTTTATTTTTATTTCATATTCAATGTATGAAAGGAAGTTATGTAGCTTAAAAAAACTAGAAAGACAGATACATAGAAAGACAGATATAGATTTAGAATATGAGAAAGATATAAGGAACAGTGATTGATTTGCCCACAGTTAATATAAGAAAACAACTGAGAGCAAATTAATTACAGATCATCTGTGGTCCACCCAGAGAATCTACCCTAGACGAATCTTACCGTCGCTTCGCGTTATCATAGATTTACGTCACAAGCGTCATAGCCAATCAGCGCCCAGTATTCTTCTCCAGTTCAAAACTTAACCGGATTTATGAAGCGACTATTAACTTCTCAGGGACGTACGGCATATCATTTTAAAGCTCTCAGAGTGGTCTTTCGATCCATTTAAGAACCACACCTGTAACCCTTACGGAAGTGTGCGAAACAGGGAAATCGCCCTGATTTGCATAACTTGTGTGAAGGCCTGTTCAGTGTTCATTGGCCATCTTTGGGGGCGTGTCTGATTTATTCACTGAAGGCTTTGCTGAAGTGCTGTGGTCTGGGAATAGAGCAATCCCCTATAGCTCTTGCCGGTGGTGATCAAAAGTATTATACAACTTGCCTAATATATCAATCAATTCTATCTATCTATCTATCTATCTGTCAGAACTCATTTCAGTCCACAAAATGTGAAACAGATATGAAATTTATGGAGCAAATTAATCACTGTCAAATAATTTCACAACAACCAGCCAATCCGGGCCGCTGTGTTCAACCTCAATAACTTGATAGATCTCATCTGCAAAATATACACAATTGCTTCCACGGTTTCAGCTTATTAAGTTTTGTTTGGACAACTTAACAAATCAATCAAATCCACTTCGTGTCATCTGCAAAAAAAAGGGACTCATGGAGTTTGCAAATCGAGTATATTACAGTTATGACTGGTAGACAAAATAGCAGTTGTTTATTCCTCAAATATCACAGGAGAGGGGGGGGGGTCCATATAAAGTGCCGCAACATAATTATCCTGGTCGGCAAATTCGACCTGTTATACCATTCGACACCTTTGTCAGCCAATCACATTACAGTATTTCAGGGAAATAATTCCCATATTCTTTGTTGTCCAGTTATCCTCTCACGTTTGACTGTTTGAGTGTTTGTCTCATGGTATAAGCCAGTTATTCACCATGGGATCAGGAATATGTGTTTATCACACCTCGGCCTAAAGGCCTTGGGTGATAAATCACATATTCCCTCTGCCGTGGTGAATAACCTTTACTAATGTAATATTTAGTAAACTGCCTGACTACCCTGGACCATAAAAAAACCGGACCACCAAAAAACCCGGTGCAGTGCCGGTCCGGGCTGGTACAGTGATTTTTCATGTATGAGGGTATCGCATGAATTTTGTCATATCTGAAAGTGAAATTCATATCAAATTGTGTTCCTCTTGGGAATAAGAATTTGACAAATATTTTGCTTTCTTATTCAGTTTTATATCACGTACGGTACCATAATTATGATAACAGAAAAATATACACAGATAGGCAGATTTATATATTTAAGCACTTGAAACTTTCTTCAGTTCAATTTCTAAGAGTTGGCTGATATAAAAGGTCAACTGAACGTCATTGCATGCAACATTATATGAATTAGCTTTTTAAAACTAATCATAATTGATTGGAGCATTTTGACAGCTTTGAGAAGTCCGATAGGCCCCAAAGGGAGAGGCCCAAGCCCTGAGTGCCCAGGGAAGGTAAAGGGAAATTTAGAAGGTGAGACATATAGTATGACTTGAGATAATTCCCGGATCTTATCATTTTAATAGTGAGATAAAATATAACTCCAGAGCAGAGGCTGGCGGTGAGGATGTGTAAAAGATAGAGGTCACTTGAGTGGTCACAACCTGTGAATTTAAATCACCCCTCAACTATTTTTGGATGCGTTAGAAAAGGAAAATCAAAAAATCTTATGAATGAGATGGAAATTGCATAGATATTGACTAATACTGTGATAGGATAGACAGGATAGAAGTATGAAATTCTTACTTTGTGTCTTGGCGCCTCTTTGCTCTTCAAGTCCAAATTTGTGTCGAATGCTGCAGTTCTCCGGCGGCCTGTGGTTTTAAATAGTCCAGACGTCCAGACATGATTTATCATGTAAAACATATTTTCAATATGGCGTTCGGGGCAAATTAGACAGAATCCTGATTTCGAATATGAACTTGATGTTTGGACGTTAGTATCATGTAAAACATGTTTTAAATGTTGCAATTTGGTAGAATCCTGAACATGTTTGTGACATTTTCAGTAAAACATGTTTACATGATTGAAAATCATAAACACAAATGAAAGACAGAGTGTGCAGGGGCGTAGCCAAGGGGTGGTATATTGGGGTCAGAAACCCCCCCCCCCCCAACGTTGGCCCAAAACTAAAGTCAACTTACCAGACATTCAAAAATAGGTCCTCACCAATGCCAAAAGCATGTCAATTTGACTGTGGAAGCGAAATTTTGAAATTGTATTTTTCATAACAAATTTTCGTTCCAGGGTTATCCTTGATATCGGACCGATATTTAGGGGGACATTGACTGATTTTGATTGATTTATTTGATTTACTTATTCAAAAGAACAACATGTGAACAATACAAAAACAATGGGAGTTTAAGTCAAAATTACAACGTAACTCCCACTAACTAGCAGATTTAAACATTTTCAAATTATGAAATTCTTGATTGACACCGAATTAATAGTTCTTTCATCTAAATTATTCCATTTATTTACAAATCGATTGCTCCAAGAATATTTTCTTTTATCAGTACGGCTATGAAACACATACAGCTGTTAATTATGACCTCTACTTCAATGTACAAATTTATAAACTTCCTCCTTATAAATCATTTATATTGAGATTTGTGTGATAATTAATAACTTTGTAAAACAATATTAAATCAGAATTTTTTCTTCGAATGTCCAATGAATCTAAATTTAAAAAATGTAATCTTTCTTCATACGAAACATTTTCATAGTTCAATATACGTCGGGTGAAATACCTTTGCACACGTTCTACTTTGTCTTTATTACATTGTAATATTGGGGACCAAGCCTGACTAGAACATTCTAAAAGTGGTCTGACATAACATATATACATTTTGAGATAAAACTTGTAATTGTGATTCTTAAAAATTGAAAAGAGTTTATGAGTAACAAAATACGCTTTCCTAATGTTGATACAATGGAGCATAAATTTCAAATTTGACTGGATAGTAACTCCAATATCATTAATGTTGTTGACAGTTTCAATAATTTCATTATTCAATAAAAAATTAAAGTTCACTTTGTTAATACCAATAGTCAATACTTTCTTTTTGTCTGGATTTAAATCCATCTGCCAAATGTCGGCCCATTTAGCAACATTATCTAAATATTCTTGCAATAACATGTAATCATTTACATTCTGAATAGACTTATACAGTTTTGTATCATCAGCATACATACTAATAGTGCTATGTTTGACAACATTAGGCAAATCTGACGAGTAACACAAAAATAAAAAAGTACCTAACACAGTCCCTTGAGGGATTCCTGATTTAACATCAGTTGTATGTGAGATTGCATCATTAATTTTTACTTGTTGAAGTCTTCCAGTTAAAAAGTTCTTTAACCATTGCAGAGCACAACCTGATATCCCATATCTTTCTAATTTGTACATCAGCTTATTATGACATACTTCGTCAAAACATTTAGAGTAGTCTAAATATATGACATTAGTAGACTATTTCTTATCAAAGTTACTTGATCAATCATTCAAACATTCCAAAATATTAGTAACTGTTGATTTTTTAGGCAGAAATCCATGTTGAGATTTTGGTATGATATCATTTCTCAACAAGTAGTCCAACAATTGAGATCTAATATACGTTCTAATCTATAAATATTGTGATGTACATTGTGCATCACCCTTCTTCTAAAATGGAACAATAAGGGCCGTTTTCCAATCACTGGGTAAAATACCATCACGTAAGGATTGATTATACATTCTGGAAAGGGGATCAACAATATGTGCAATAATTTTCTTTAAAAAATACACTGTGATACCATCAGGACCTGGGGATGAATTACTTCTTACTTTTCTAACAACTTTTATAATGTCATCAGGTGTACAATTGAATCTACTGAGGGAATCGTTACAGTTGGAATGGAAGTAAGGAAGAGTGTTATCATCTTCAACAAAAACACTGGAGAAATAATCAACAAATTCAGAAGCTTTCTCATGATCTGTTACAGCTATAGAACTGTCAGTTTTCTTAATGCATGGGATACTTGATTTAACAGAAGACTGGCTCTTTACATAGATCTATCCATAAAATTTACTAGAATTATTGTTAGTTGAGAACAACGACTTTTCATAATTACATTTCTCTTTCAAAAATTCTGATCTAAATTCATTGGCTGAAGTTTTGTATTCAGCGTGGCTTACCGCATTACTTGATTTTACATAAGCTTTCCATTTACGCTGTTTAATGTTACGCAGTTTGTTCAGATTACCATTAAACCATGGAACTCCCTTGTGTTTTGAAACATTTGTAAATGGTACAAAGTTGAATATAACATCATTCAAGGTGTCACTAAAAGCCTCCGTGTAATCATTAGTTGATATACAATTACTATATATTTCATTCCAATTTATAGTGGCTAAATATGCATTAATTAATTCATAATCAGCTTGTTTGAAACATGGTTTACGCGGATTTTACAAAAATTTCTCTGATCCATTCCTTTAGATCAAACATATTTGCGATCTTAACAAAATTCCCTCAGTTGCTATTTTTAGTGTAATTGTGGGCATTATCTGGGATTAGACCCCCCAGGGGGTTAATATATTTAGTCCATTAGTACTGTATGGATACTTAAAGACTAGGCAAAAAACTACACACAAACTAAACAATCAGTTCGATTGTCACAGGTTATATAAACAGAAGCTGTTGTTTGATTTGACAGCTTCTCACACTTTCCTTAATGCTTATAGTTGTTGGCAACATGATGATTTGGTAACTTGTTCGCAATGGTAATTATGGTGAGCTGTTGTTGAAGAGAGTATGCCTGTGGTTTTTTTGTGTTTTATATTGTACTGGTTTAGCCCCCTATTCCTATACCTTATACATTGCAAAGGGCCTAATCCAGTACAATATTATATTGTACTGGATTAGGCCCCTTTTCCTATACCTTATACATGGCAGACGGGCCTAAAGCAGTACAATATAATATACAGTTATCGCACAGCACCGAGTGCAATATCAGTTTTTATGGCACCGAGGTGACTAATATTGCACGAGGGCGCAGCCCGAGTGCAATATTAGTCACCGAGGTGCCATAAAAACTGATATTGCACGAGGTGATGTGCAATAACTGTTATATCATATGGTTTTTTGTGGTAAAAGCAGAGAAAAGGGCTGGAATTCCTTGTCCAAAATCGTTTTGTGTTTCTTTTGACCCGCCTGTTTAAAATGTATTGCGTCAAAAGTCAATGACTATTTCACTCACAAATTTTTTTTTTACACTATTGGAATCCAAAAATGATATACTTGATCATGGATTTTTTTCAGATTTTTTTCTTAAAATTTATAGCAGACTTTCGACCTTTAAATACAACAAAGTCACTGAAAAATCGGCAAAAAAGCCGTTTTTCGGCCACTTAATGCTCTATTCTGAAGCAAAAAATAATATAACCAGAACAAATAGTTGATATCCACGTAGCCCTTTAACAGGCGCATCTTTTGCCATCAAAGCCATTATCCTATCTTCATCCGTTGCCGCGCAATAAATGTTTTAGTAAAATTGAAAAACACAAAGTTCTTGTCAGCTTGTGGCTGCAGCAGCATCAAAATATGGTGCTTCCTCTCAGGTCCGTCCAATCTTTCACATGTTAAAATGAGCGTGCAATATAATGCGTGCAATATCGTAGAATATTGCACGGCTATAGGCCAATGAGAAGCGAGTATTTCCGCTAGCCATATGATATTACAGAATAATAAGACCATTTTTGTATATAAATAGAACATAGAGTAAAAATATATTGAAACTCTGTATTATATTGTACTGCTTTAGGCCCCTTTTCCTATACGTTATACATTGCAGACGGGCCTAAACCAGTACAATATTATATTGTACTGGATTAGGCCCCTTTTCCTATACCTTATACATTGCAGACGGGGCTAAAGCAGTACAATATAAGACAGTTTAATAAGACCATTTATGTATATAAATCCAACATACAGTAAAAATTTAAATAATATTTATATATTTTTTTTATATATATTTTTGAATAATAATAATTTTTGGGGGGAGACTCCCCCCTACGATCTAAAGAGGGCGATATATTTGATGGGGTTAGAGAAAAAAATGGGGTATAGTTTTTTTTGGGGGAAAGAGTTACAATATTTGCCTTTTTTAGATATTGGCATAGGGGTCTAAACCTTTAGACTCCTTCTGCATATTAACAGATCTGCATACGGGCCTAAAGGTTTAGGCCCCTTATACATGAGAAATCATGTGTAAACGGGTCTAAAAGTTTAGACCCCTTTATTGAATGAACCCATTCAGTTGTGCACCATATGGGTCTAAAGGTTTAGACCCCATTGAAGCAATAAAAATTGGTTTAGACACCTTTATTGAATGAACCTCATTCAGTTGTGCAACATATGGGTGTGAAGGTTTAGACCCATCAATGAAAAAATATTGGTTTAGACCCCTTGATTGAATGACTCTGAGGTTTGAATAAATTTATTGAATGAACCCCATTCAGTTCTGCAGCATATGGTTCTGAAGGTTTAGACCCCATCAAGCAAGAATTATTGGTTCAGACACTTTTATTGGTCTAGACCAATTTTTATTGCTTCAATGGGGTCTAAACCTTTAGACCAATATTGTGCACAACTGAATGGGTTCATTCAATAAATGGGTCTAAACTTTTAGACCCGTTTACATATGATTTGTAATGTATAAGGGGCCTAAGCCTTTAGGCCCATATGCAGATATCTTGATATGCAGAAGGGGTCTAAAGGTTTAGACCCCTATGCCAATATCTAAAAAAGGCAAATATTATAACTCTTTCCCCCCAAAAAAACTATACCCCATTTTTTTCTCTAACCCCATCAAATATATCGCCCTCTTTAGATCGTAGGGGGGAGTCTCCCCCCAAAAATTATTATTATTCAAAAATATATATATAAAAAATATATAAATATTATTTATATTTTTACTCTATTTTGGATTTATATACATAAATGGTCTTATTCTCTGTATTATATTGTACTGCTTTAGCCCCGTCTGCAATGTATAAGGTATAGGAAAAGGGGCCTAATCCAGTACAATATAATATTGTACTGGTTTAGGCCCGTCTGCAATGTATAAGGTATAGGAAAAGGGGCCTAAAGCAGTACAATATAATACAGTTTCAATATATTTTTACTCTATGTTCTATTTATATACAAAAATGGTCTTATTATTCTGTATTATATTGTACTGCTTTAGGCCCGTCTGCCATGTGTAAGGTATAGGAAAAGGCGCCTAATCCAGTACAATATTATACAGTTATCGCACAGCACCGAGTGCAATATCAGTTTTTATGGCACCGAGGTGACTAATATTGCACGAGGGCGCAGCCCGAGTGCAATATTAGTCACCGAGGTGCCATAAAAACTGATATTGCATGAGGTGATGTGCAATAACTGTTATATCATATGGTTTTTTTGTGTCAAATGCAAAGAAAAGGGCTGGAATTCCTTGTCCAAACTGTTTTTGTGTTTCTTTTGATCCGCCTTTTTATAATGTATCTCGTCAAAAGGCAATAAATATTTCACTCACAAAAAAAATGTTCACACTTTCGGAATGGAAAAATGATTTACTTGATGATGGATTTTATTTTAGATTTTTTTCCGAAACTTTATAGCAGACTTTAGACCTCTAAACACAAAAAAATCGGAAAAAATGCTGTTTTTCGGTCACTTATTGCTTTATTCTGGAAATAAAAATAATATAATCAGTACAAAAAATAGATATCCTGATAGCCCTTAAAAAGACGCATCTTTTGCCGCAAAAACGAGCTTTCTAACTGCCTCCGTTGCCGTACAGTGCACTTTTTACTAAAATCGGAAAACACAAATTGTTTGCCAGCCTGTGGCTGCATCAGCACTGAAACATTGTGCTTCCTCTCAGGTCCGTCCCATCTCTCACATGTTAAAATGGTCGTGCAATATAATGCGTGCAATATCGTAGAATATTGCACGGCTGTCAGCCAATGAGAAGCGAGTATTTCCGCTAGCCATATGATATAATATTGTACTGGATTAGGCCCCTTTTCCTATACCTTATACATTGCAGACGGGGCTAAAGCAGTACAATATAAGACAGAGTAATAAGTCCATTTATGTATATAAATCCAACATACAGTAAAAATATAAATAATATTTATATATTTTTGAATAATAATACTTTTTGGGGGGAGACTCCCCCCTACGATCTAAAGAGGGCGATATATTTGATGGGGTTAGAGAAAAAAATGGGGTATAGTTTTTTTTGGGGGAAAGAGTTACAATATTTGCCTTTTTTAGATATTGGCATAGGGGTCTAAACCTTTAGACCCTTTCGGCATATTAACAGATCTGCATACGGGCCTAAAGGTTTAGGCCCCTTATACATGAGAAATCATGTGTAAACGGGTCTAAAAGTTTAGACCCCTTTATTGAATGAACCCATTCAGTTGTGCACCATATGGGTCTAAAGGTTTAGACCCCATTGAAGCAATAAAAATTGGTTTAGACACCTTTATTGAATGAACCTCATTCAGTTGTGCAACATATGGGTGTGAAGGTTTAGACCCATCGATGAAAAAATATTGGTTTAGACCCCTTGATTGAATGACTCTGAGGTTTGAATAAATTTATTGAATGAACCCCATTCAGTTCTGCAGCATATGGTTCTGAAGGTTTAGACCCCATCAAGCAAGAATTATTGGTTCAGACACTTTTATTGGTCTAGACCAATTTTTATTGCTTCAATGGGGTCTAAACCTTTAGACCAATATTGTGCACAACTGAATGGGTTCATTCAATAAATGGGTCTAAACTTTTAGACCCGTTTACATATGATTTGTAATGTATAAGGGGCCTAAGCATTTAGGCCCATATGCAGATATCTTGATATGCAGAAGGGGTCTAAAGGTTTAGACCCCTATGCCAATATCTAAAAAAGGCAAATATTATAACTCTTTCCCCCAAAAAAAACTATACCCCATTTTTTTCTCTAACCCCATCAAATATATCGCCCTCTTTAGATCGTAGGGGGGAGTCTCCCCCCAAAAATTATTATTATTCAAAAATATATATATAAAAAATATATAAATATTATTTATATTTTTACTCTATTTTGGATTTATATACATAAATGGTCTTATTACTCTCTTTTATATTGTACTGCTTTAGCCCCGTCTGCAATGTTTAAGGTATAGGAAAAGGGGCCTAATCCAGTACAATATAATATTGTACTGGTTTAGGCCTGTCTGCAATGTATAAGGTATAGGAAAAGGGGCCTAAAGCAGTACAATATAATACAGTTTCAATATATTTTTACTCTATGTTCTATTTATATACAAAAATGGTCTTATTATTCTGTATTATATTGTACTGCTCCAGGCCCGTCTGCCATGTGTAAGGTATAGGAAAAGGGGCCTAATCCAGTACAAAATAATATTGTACTGGATTAGGCCCCTTTTCCTATACCTTATACATTGCAGACGGGGCTAAAGCAGTACAATATAAGACAGAGTAATAAGTCCATTTATGTATATAAATCCAACATACAGTAAAAATATAAATAATATTTATATATTTTTTTTATATATATTTTTGAATAATAATACTTTTTGGGGGAGACTCCCCCCTACGATCTAAAGAGGGCGATATATTTGATGGGGTTAGAGAAAAAAATGGGGTATAGTTTTTTTTGGGGGAAAGAGTTACAATATTTGCCTTTTTTAGATATTGGCATAGGGGTCTAAACCTTTAGACCCCTTCTGCATATTAACAGATCTGCATACGGGCCTAAAGGTTTAGGCCCCTTATACATTAGAAATCATGTGTAAACGGGTCTAAAAGTTTAGACCCCTTTATTGAATGAACCCATTCAGTTGTGCACCATAATGGTCTAAAGATTTAGACCCCATTGAAGCAATAAAAATTGGTTTAGACACCTTTATTGAATGAACCTCATTCAGTTGTGCAACATATGGGTGTGAAGGTTTAGACCCATCAATGAATAAGTATTGGTTTAGAACTGAATGGGGTTCATTCAATAAATTTCTGCAAACCTGAGATTCATTCAATCAAGGGGTCTAAACCAATATTTATTCATCAGTGGGGTCTAAACCTTCAGACCCATATGTTGCACAATTGAATGGGGTTCATTCAATAAAGGTGTCTAAACCAATTTTTATTGCTTCCATGGGGTCCAAACCTTAGACCCTTGTGGTGCACAACTTAATGGGGCTCATTCAATAAAGGGGTTTAAACTTTTAGACCCGTTTACATATGATTTGTTATGTATAAAGGGCCTATACCATTAGGCCCGTATCCATATATGTTTATATACAGAAGGGGTCTAAAGGTTTAGACCCCTATGCCAATATCTAAAAATGGCAAATATTGTAACTCTTTCCCCCAAAAAAAAACTACACCCCATTTTTTTCTCTAACCCCATCAAATATATCGCCCTCTTTAGATCGTAGGGGGGAGTCTCCCCCTAAAAAGTATTATTATTGAAATATATATATAAAATATATAAATATTATTAAAATGTTTAGTCTATGTTATATTTATATACATAAATACTCTTATTACTCTGTATTATATTGTACTGCTTTAGGCCCGTATACAATGTACAAGGTATAGGAAAAGGGGCCTAATCCAGTACAATATTGTACTGGTTTAGGCCCGTCTGAAATGTATATATAAGTATGGGAAAAGGGGTCTAAAGCAGTACAATATAATACAGCTACATTTTGATATGCCGAAAGGGTCTAAAGGTTTAGACCCCTATGCCAATATCTAAGAATGGCAAATATTGTAACTCTTTCCCCCCAAAAAAACTATACCCCATTTTTTTCTCTAACCCCATCAAATATATCGCCCTCTTTAGATCGTAGGGGGGAGTCTCCCCCCAAAAAGTATTATTATTCAAAAATATATATAAAAAAAATATATAAATATTATTTATATTTTTACTGTATGTTGGATTTATATACATAAATGGACTTATTACTCTGTCTTATATTGTACTGCTTTAGCCCCGTCTGCAATGTATAAGGTATAGGAAAAGGGGCCTAATCCAGTACAACATTATATCATATGGCTAGCGGAAATACTCGCTTCTCATTGGCTGACAGCCGTGCAATATTCTACGATATTGCACGCATTATATTGCACGACCATTTTAACATGTGAGAGATGGGACGGACCTGAGAGGAAGCACAATGTTTCAGTGCTGATGCAGCCACAGGCTGGCAAACAATTTGTGTTTTCCGATTTTAGTAAAAAGTGCACTGTACGGCAACGGAGGCAGTTAGAAAGCTCGTTTTTGCGGCAAAAGATGCGTCTTTTTAAGGGCTATCAGGATATCTATTTTTTGTACTGATTATATTATTTTTATTTCCAGAATAAAGCAATAAGTGACCGAAAAACAGCATTTTTTCCGATTTTTTTGTGTTTAGAGGTCTAAAGTCTGCTATAAAGTTTCGGAAAAAAATCTAAAATAAAATCCATCATCAAGTAAATCATTTTTCCATTCCGAAAGTGTGAACATTTTTTTTGTGAGTGAAATATTTATTGCCTTTTGACGAGATACATTATAAAAAGGCGGATCAAAAGAAACACAAAAACAGTTTGGACAAGGAATTCCAGCCCTTTTCTTTGCATTTGACACAAAAAAACCATATGATATAACAGTTATTGCACATCACCTCATGCAATATCAGTTTTTATGGCACCTCGGTGACTAATATTGCACTCGGGCTGCGCCCTCGTGCAATATTAGTCACCTCGGTGCCATAAAAACTGATATTGCACTCGGTGCTGTGCGATAACTGTATAATATTGTACTGGATTAGGCGCCTTTTCCTATACCTTACACATGGCAGACGGGCCTAAAGCAGTACAATATAATACAGAATAATAAGACCATTTTTGTATATAAATAGAACATAGAGTAAAAATATATTGAAACTGTATTATATTGTACTGCTTTAGGCCCCTTTTCCTATACCTTATACATTGCAGACGGGCCTAAACCAGTACAATATTATATTGTACTGGATTAGGCCCCTTTTCCTATACCTTATACATTGCAGACGGGGCTAAAGCAGTACAATATAATACAGAGAATAAGACCATTTATGTATATAAATCCAAAATAGAGTAAAAATATAAATAATATTTATATATTTTTTATATATATATTTTTGAATAATAATAATTTTTGGGGGGAGACTCCCCCCTACGGTCTAAAGAGGGCGATATATTTGATGGGGTTAGAGAAGAAAATGGGGTATAGTTTTTTTTGGCGGGAAAGAGTTATAATATTTGCCTTTTTTAGATATTGGCATAGGGGTCTAAACCTTTAGACCCCTTCTGCATATCAAGATATCTGCATATGGGCCTAAAGGCTTAGGCCCCTTATACATTACAAATCATATGTAAACGGGTCTAAAAGTTTAGACCCATTTATTGAATGAACCCATTCAGTTGTGCACAATATTGGTCTAAAGGTTTAGACCCCATTGAAGCAATAAAAATTGGTCTATACCAATAAAAGTGTCTGAACCAATAATTCTTGCTTGATGGGGTCTAAACCTTCAGAACCATATGGTGCAGAACTGAATGGAGTTCATTCAGTAAATTTATTCAAATCTCAGAGTCATTCAATCAAGGGGTCTAAACCAATATTTTTTCATCGATGGGTCTAAACCTTCACACCCATATGTTGCACAACTGAATGAGGTTCATTCAATAAAGGTGTCTAAACCAATTTTTATTGCTTCAATGGGGTCTAAACCTTTAGACCCATATGGTGCACAACTGAATGGGTTCATTCAATAAAGGGGTCTAAACTTTTAGACCCGTTTACACATGATTTCTCATGTATAAGGGGCCTAAACCTTTAGGCCCGTATGCAGATCTGTTAATATGCAGAAGGAGTCTAAAGGTTTAGACCCCTATGCCAATATCTAAAAAAGGCAAATATTGTAACTCTTTCCCCAAAAAAAACTATACCCCATTTTTTTCTCTAACCCCATCAAATATATCGCCCTCTTTAGATCGTAGGGGGGAGTCTCCCCCCAAAAATTATTATTATTCAAAAATATCTATTAAAAAAAATATATAAATATTATTTAAATTTTTACTGTATGTTGGATTTATATACATAAATGGTCTTATTACACTGTCTTATATTGTACTGCTTTAGCCCCGTCTGCAATGTATAAGGTATAGGAAAAGGGGCCTAATCCAGTACAATATAATATTGTACTGGTTTAGGCCCGTCTGCAATGTATAACGTATAGGAAAAGGGGCCTAAAGCAGTACAATATAATACAGAGTTTCAATATATTTTTACTCTATGTTCTATTTATATACAAAAATGGTCTTATTATTCTGTATTATATTGTACTGCTTTAGGCCCGTCTGCCATGTATAAGGTATAGGAAAAGGGGCCTAATCCAGTACAATATAATATTGTACTGGATTAGGCCCCTTTGCAATGTATAAGGTATAGGAATAGGGGGCTAAACCAGTACAATATAATACAGTTTCAATATATTTTTACTCTATGTTCTATTTATATACAAAAATGGTCTTATTATTCTGTATTATATTGTACTGCTTTAGGCCCGTCTGCCATGTGTAAGGTATAGGAAAAGGCGCCTAATCCAGTACAATATTATACAGTTATCGCACAACACCGAGTGCAATATCAGTTTTTATGGCACCGAGGTGACTAATATTGCACGAGGGCGCAGCCCGAGTGCAATATTAGTCACCGAGGTGCCATAAAAACTGATATTGCATGAGGTGATGTGCAATAACTGTTATATCATATGGTTTTTTTGTGTCAAATGCAAAGAAAAGGGCTGGAATTCCTTGTCCAAACTGTTTTTGTGTTTCTTTTGATCCGCCTTTTTATAATGTATCTCGTCAAAAGGCAATAAATATTTCACTCACAAAAAAAATGTTCACACTTTCGGAATGGAAAAATGATTTACTTGATGATGGATTTTATTTTAGATTTTTTTCCGAAACTTTATAGCAGACTTTAGACCTCTAAACACAAAAAAATCGGAAAAAATGCTGTTTTTCGGTCACTTATTGCTTTATTCTGGAAATAAAAATAATATAATCAGTACAAAAAATAGACATCCTGATAGCCCTTAAAAAGACGCATCTTTTGCCGCAAAAACGAGCTTTCTAACTGCCTCCGTTGCCGTACAGTGCACTTTTTACTAAAATCGGAAAACACAAATTGTTTGCCAGCCTGTGGCTGCATCAGCACTGAAACATTGTGCTTCCTCTCAGGTCCGTCCCATCTCTCACATGTTAAAATGGTCGTGCAATATAATGCGTGCAATATCGTAGAATATTGCACGGCTGTCAGCCAATGAGAAGCGAGTATTTCCGCTAGCCATATGATATAATATTGTACTGGATTAGGCCCCTTTTCCTATACCTTATACATTGCAGACGGGGCTAAAGCAGTACAATATAAGACAGAGTAATAAGTCCATTTATGTATATAAATCCAACATACAGTAAAAATATAAATAATATTTATATATTTTTTTTATATATATTTTTGAATAATAATACTTTTTGGGGGGAGACTCCCCCCTACGATCTAAAGAGGGCGATATATTTGATGGGGTTAGAGAAAAAAATGGGGTATAGTTTTTTTTGGGGGAAAGAGTTACAATATTTGCCTTTTTTAGATATTGGCATAGGGGTCTAAACCTGTAGACCCTTTCGGCATATTAACAGATCTGCATACGGGCCTAAAGGTTTAGGCCCCTTATACATGAGAAATCATGTGTAAACGGGTCTAAAAGTTTAGACCCCTTTATTGAATGAACCCATTCAGTTGTGCACCATATGGGTCTAAAGGTTTAGACCCCATTGAAGCAATAAAAATTGGTTTAGACACCTTTATTGAATGAACCTCATTCAGTTGTGCAACATATGGGTGTGAAGGTTTAGACCCATCGATGAAAAAATATTGGTTTAGACCCCTTGATTGAATGACTCTGAGGTTTGAATAAATTTATTGAATGAACCCCATTCAGTTCTGCAGCATATGGTTCTGAAGGTTTAGACCCCATCAAGCAAGAATTATTGGTTCAGACACTTTTATTGGTCTAGACCAATTTTTATTGCTTCAATGGGGTCTAAACCTTTAGACCAATATTGTGCACAACTGAATGGGTTCATTCAATAAATGGGTCTAAACTTTTAGACCCGTTTACATATGATTTGTAATGTATAAGGGGCCTAAGCATTTAGGCCCATATGCAGATATCTTGATATGCAGAAGGGGTCTAAAGGTTTAGACCCCTATGCCAATATCTAAAAAAGGCAAATATTATAACTCTTTCCCCCAAAAAAAACTATACCCCATTTTTTTCTCTAACCCCATCAAATATATCGCCCTCTTTAGATCGTAGGGGGGAGTCTCCCCCCAAAAATTATTATTATTCAAAAATATATATATAAAAAATATATAAATATTATTTATATTTTTACTCTATTTTGGATTTATATACATAAATGGTCTTATTACTCTGTATTATATTGTACTGCTTTAGCCCCGTCTGCAATGTATAAGGTATAGGAAAAGGGGCCTAATCCAGTACAATATAATATTGTACTGGTTTAGGCCCGTCTGCAATGTATAAGGTGTAGGAAAAGGGGCCTAAAGCAGTACAATATAATACAGCTTCAATATATTTTTACTCTATGTTCTATTTATATACAAAAATGCTCTTATTACTCTGTATTATATTGTACTGCTTTAGGCCCGTCTGCCATGTGTAAGGTATAGGAAAAGGGGCCTAATCCAGTACAATATAATATTGTACTGGATTAGGCCCCTTTTCCTATACCTTATACATTGCAGACGGGGCTAAAGCAGTACAATATAAGACAGAGTAATAAGTCCATTTATGTATATAAATCCAACATACAGTAAAAATATAAATAATATTTATATATTTTTTTTATATATATTTTTGAATAATAATACTTTTTGGGGGGAGACTCCCCCCTACGATCTAAAGAGGGCGATATATTTGATGGGGTTAGAGAAAAAAATGGGGTATAGTTTTTTTTGGGGGAAAGAGTTACAATATTTGCCTTTTTTAGATATTGGCATAGGGGTCTAAACCTTTAGACCCCTTCTGCATATTAACAGATCTGCATACGGGCCTAAAGGTTTAGGCCCCTTATACATTAGAAATCATGTGTAAACGGGTCTAAAAGTTTAGACCCCTTTATTGAATGAACCCATTCAGTTGTGCACCATAATGGTCTAAAGATTTAGACCCCATTGAAGCAATAAAAATTGGTTTAGACACCTTTATTGAATGAACCTCATTCAGTTGTGCAACATATGGGTGTGAAGGTTTAGACCCATCAATGAATAAGTATTGGTTTAGAACTGAATGGGGTTCATTCAATAAATTTCTTCAAACCTGAGATTCATTCAATCAAGGGGTCTAAACCAATATTTATTCATCAGTGGGGTCTAAACCTTCAGACCCATATGTTGCACAATTGAATGGGGTTCATTCAATAAAGGTGCCTAAACCAATTTTTATTGCTTCCATGGGGTCTAAACCTTAGACCCTTGTGGTGCACAACTTAATGGGGCTCATTCAATAAAGGGGTCTAAACTTTTAGACCCGTTTACATATGATTTGTTATGTATAAAGGGCCTAAACCTTTAGGCCCGTATCCATATATGTTTATATACAGAAGGGGTCCAAAGGTTTAGACCCCTATGCCAATATCTAAAAATGGCAAATATTGTAACTCTTTCCCCCAAAAAAAACTACACCCCACTTTTTTCTCTAACCCCATCAAATATATCGCCCTCTTTAGATCGTAGGGGGGAGTCTCCCCCTAAAAAGTATTATTATTGAAATATATATATAAAATATATAAATATTATTAAAATGTTTACTCTATGTTATATTTATATACATAAATACTCTTATTACTCTGTATTATATTGTACTGCTTTAGGCCCGTATACAATGTACAAGGTATAGGAAAAGTGGCCTAATCCAGTACAATATTGTACTGGTTTAGGCCCGTCTGAAATGTATATATAAGTATGGGAAAAGGTGTCTAAAGCAGTACAATATAATACAGCTACATTTTGACCTCAGTATCAATTTCTTTTGGATTGCTATTTGGGACAGTGTCTATACTTTATCTTGTACTGGTTTAGGCCCGTCTGCAATGTATAAGGTATAGGGAAAGGGGGCTAAAGCAGTACAATATAATATTGTACTGGATTAGGCCCCTTTGCAATGTATAAGGTATAAGAAAAGGGGGCTAAAGCAGTACAATATAATACAGAAAAATATTTTGCCGACTATCTATATATTCTGTCTTTATGTTTCTGAGTGTCTATATATTGTACTGCTTTAGGCCCGTTTGCAATGTATAAGGTATAGGAAAACGGGGCTAATCCAGTACAATATAATATTGTACTGGTTTAGGCCCGTCTCCAATGTATAAGGTATGGGAAAAGGGGCCTAAAGCAGTACAATATAATACACACAAGGAGAATGCATTCACCCAACAAAAGGCATAATCTCTTTGACACCAAAGCTGACCATTGCAAACAGATAACCATTGCCACCAACTAATCGTTAGCTAAGTGTGATAAGCTGTCACAATGAAACTAATTAATCAGTTTATTGTGTGTGGGCTTTTATATGGGAGGTAAATTGAATGAACCTCATTCAGTTGTATTTTACATAAGTTTAAGGGGGTCTATAAGTTTAGACCCCCGGGGGGTCTAATCCCTGATAATGCCTAATTGTGTATTTTACCAGGTGAGCCCTGTAACAATTCGTATTGGTCAGGACTAGAAAGCAGTGGAAACTTCTGCCAGTCTGTTTTTGCATAATGAGATGGTCTCCCTGGCCATTTTTACAGCATTTCATTGGTTTGGGGTGAAATTTCCGGCCAAGTTAGTGTTTTTAACATTTTGTTTGTCACATCTTTTTCAATACAGTTAATTGTGTCATAAGCTTAGCCCAATTTGACATTTTTTTTGCAATGCAATTTTGGTGGACATCTTTGTTGACATTTCGAAACCCATCAACATATGCATATGGTGCCTATTATTTTCATTACAGCCTCATTTAACTTTGCATGTGACCCCAAATTTGCCACAAACTTACAAAATAGAGTCTGGCTGTAAAACCTTTGGACCTTCTTCAAACGTTCATAATCTTTAGCTAAGTAGTTTATAAATACGAATGTTCGGAAATTAACAATGAGTTATCCAGAAATTCTACAATTTATCACCCAGAGAATCTACCCTAGACAAATCACTCCATCGTCGCATATTTTCATAGGATTTTGCGTCAGAGCGTCACAGCCAATCAGCGTGCAGGATTTCTCTCCAGTTCAAATATTTACCGGCGATTTGCGTAAAAACAATTGGGTCCTCAGAGACCTATCATTTTAAAACTCTCGCCGAGATGTCTCTGGAACAGTTAACCATATACACAGGCGTACTGGACGCGTGATTTTTTGGGGGGCAAGCAACATTTGCCCAAATTTAAAGATTTAAATTTAATGCCATTTCAAATAAAATTGCTTGGAAATCATATATTTTTAATAGTTTTTATTTAATCATCTGCCCGAATTTTTTAACCTATTTGCCCGAATCTGGCTGTTTCAAAATATTTGGGGGTGATCGCTCCCCCTGCCCCCCCCCCCTCCGGTACGCCTATGATCATATAGCTGTACGATTTACGAAACTCGAAAGTGCTCGAACTGGCTAAATCGGCCTCATTTGCATAACAAGTGTGAAGGTCTGTTCATTGGCCAGCTTTGGGGGTGTGTCTGATATATTCACTGAACGCCGCGAAGTTTGCTGAAGTGCAATTTATGTCACTTTTAAGAAGTGTTCGTTTTTAAGTGTGAGCAGTTTATATTTTTGATTACAGAGTGAGAAAAGAAGATTCATATCAAGGAACTTCAAATTCCTTGAGACAGCCAGTTTACTGCAGGTACAGAGGTACACCTTCCTGACACGAGAGGGCACTTAACTATTACACTGCCACGGGAACCACCTGGTGGACATTAGAAATACAGAATAATTCTGTGTCAACAAATGGTCTGACTATTTTATTGCGTAAAGGATTATCCAATCTTGAACTTTAATCAATTGGATTTGACCAAAATAAGATTGTGTTGGCAGGAATCTATTTCATTTTAAAATTCGGAATGGAGCGACTCTTCCGGACCAACCAAGAGGTCTCTCAGCGAAAATTTTCCACTTCCAACACTGACCATTCGGATCATTTTAACTCAGTAAAGTGTGATAATGCAATTCTAAATGTCACCACTACAACTGTTATCAACTGCTATAATGTCAGATTGTCTTTATTATTTACAATCTGTCAGTTTAATAAAGAAAAAGAGTGGACTGTTGCACTGTGAAAATGGCACTTGCTGTGTCATAATGCTGATGATTTGTCATGATCATACCCAATACTTTCAATGTTAATTTGATTTAAGGAGACTTATCCTGCTTGTTGGTGACATCCAAACGAAAGGATTATGTATCTGATTTTCACTCTAAAATTAGTTAAAGACAAGTCAAATGGCCTTCTCTTGATCATGACTAATGAAACCTGGCTCTATGTTTTCCATGTTGAAAGTAGAGAAGATGAAACTTCATCGGCTTTCATAAGTCACAAATTGTATTTTTCACAGTGATCTGGTCCTCATTTTTTCTATATCAAAGTGACAGACTGTCATAAAATGTTCACACCATTTCATTCCATTGTCATCCAATGTCTTTTAAAACATCTTGTTTTTTTTTTTAATTCATAACTGTTTTTGTCTGTCTTTATGTTCCAGTGTTAGCATTATATTCTTCCTAATGTTTTCCTTCAAGCTATTTAACTTACCATGTAAATATGTATTTTTCTTCTAACACAAATTAATTCTGTTACTCAAAATGAACTTTGAACCATACAATTTCTCATGCATCCTCTGTCATTTATAGCTATTGTGGAATTACAAGGATGCGTTAGAAATTGCATGACTATAAGATTTAAATCTTTCCTCTTGGAAAACATTGGTACACTCTTAACAAAGAAGGTTTTATACGGAACCTTTAAGGGTTCTATATAAGCTGGTACGGACAAGGAAACCTAAGGCCTAGTTCAAAAATAATGAAGCCACGCAACATATTTTCTGTAGGGGTCTCAAAATATGAGAATGGCTGTATGTGACAACTTAAAGGTACACCATTGCTTTAAGTACATTCTTGTGCAAATTTCCTGAAAATTTCACGACATTCTGACTCATAGTTATTGATATAGAGTCCACCTACATTGAAAAACAAGCATTTTTTTACAAAAAAAACGTGACATAACATTTTTGACCACTTAAATTCTTTCAGTTTTACAAATTTGTACATATTCTAAGACAATTTCCCAACACTTTTTGGAATCTCTACATCCTCAGGCTTCATCAGTCCATAAAATCAAGTACTTTCATTTGCCACTGTTGACATTATTGAGCTATTTGTACTCAAAGGTTGACTTCCAAAAATTAAGTCAAATTTGACGCTTACTGCTCTGGGATGCTCTAGTGTCTCTTTGACATGTGTCAGTTGAATCTTTTGGCCTCTGAGACCTAGTCTTATATCTTCTTACCCATTTTGGAGCTTCTTATGGTTGTGGAAATTTATTTCACTAAAAAATTTCCATGAATAGCAGGGTACTAATCATAAAACAATGACTTCTGTGAAGTAATTTTGTTTATGGCGGGTATAGATATAGTGAGCAATTATTTCTCCTTATCTGAATCGCTTATCAATTGGGTGGCTGGAACCTAGATTTATAATGTTAGTATTCATATTTATCTTACATGTACCTGTTTATATTTATGTATTCAGCTTTGTCTCTGTATAATTTTTAAGCATTTTGTTTGCATTTTGT
Organism: Platynereis dumerilii; assembly: GCA_026936325.1. Lineage (NCBI taxonomy): Eukaryota > Metazoa > Annelida > Polychaeta > Phyllodocida > Nereididae > Platynereis > Platynereis dumerilii. The sequence continues at coordinate 8,375,847 of JAPTHN010000018.1, forward strand.
ATTTTATATTTTATTTTGATGACATATGTATCTGTGATGATATGAGAATGTCAATAAAAGATTATATATCTTAAATGGGGCTTTGTCGCAAGCGTAACGCTATGGAAAATATTGATCATATTTTCATGGTTTTCTTGTAAAGAGTAAAGCAATCATTCTAGTATTACTTGTAGTGATACTCAACACAATATTTCAGTAGTTGGAGTATGTTTCAATGTTTAATTATCAAAATTTTGCTCTTTGTAAAGCTTTTCTCAAAATTTGGGGCCAATTTGTTGAAAAATGCAATAACCAATTCAAATTTCACTTTAATTTTGTAATTCCTCCTATGCTTCATCCAGTTATAACTGATAATGCATATAAAATCGATTTGGGTCAAAACCTGAACACTTTTTTTACTTTTGTGCCATCCCATTACCGAAAATTGCCTTTTTGTCTGGAAAAACAGACTAAAAAACACGCTTCTATCATCATTTGCTCTGTTCGTATTCACTTTGGTGGCACTTATTTGGTACCAATTCGAAGCCCACATACAGACGCATAACACAGGACAGGTGAAATCATTTTAGAGGAAAATATGTACATCTAGGGAAAAAATATGTAAGTTTTTTCTTTAATAATGCAACAAAATTTCGAAAAATACTGATTTTCTCATAAACTATATTGTGAATTTTGATGAAAACAGCCATGGACACTAAAGAGTATATGAGTTTTGTCATCCAACAAAAAATACCGATTTTATTTTAAAATAAGTTACCATTTTGTCTACTTTTCTGTCACAGCCATGGAAATAAAAATAAATGAAATTTGGTAATGTTCGGCTTTTATCAGTTATTTCCACAAACCACAGCCAAATGGTAAATAGAGTTTCTAGAACTTAGACATGTTTGTTACAATATTATGTGGTCATTTGGCAGATATAAACCTTTTAAAAGTTTGATGGTCATGTCACACTTTGGCTTCATTATTTTTGAACTAGGCCCTAAAGGTTCATTATTCAACTTTTACAAAAGTTCAAATGTTCAGCAAACAAAAACAACACTCACATGCCTTCAAAGCTAGGGATATATAAATATTCATAGGCTTTGACATGAACTCCTGGGAGGTTCTATAGGGATTTGTCACTTGAAGTGCTTTACTCGTTTAGTGAAGAAAACTGAAACAATCGATTAGGTAACACAAAACAACTATGAACCAAGTTGACATTATAAGTGCATTAACCCATCATCATCAACAACAAATGCTTTATGTATTTAAGTTATGTTTATTTCAGCTTAAAGTTGTGTTCAAAGTGTTGTTGTGCTATTTTCCTCAATGTTAGGATACACATGGGGATCAGTGAATAGAATAGTTATCACACCTAAAATCATTTGCAACCCATGCAGACTGGGCCCCAATGTTCTGCTAATCTTGCAAACATACTATCACAGGAAGTGATCACAATAATTCTATAGAATTATTCCTCATGCTTTGTGCCGAAATTTCTGCCACAAAGAAGTCAACAGAAGTAGTTTAGAGAACTGATAGTGAATTGTATTGTGGCATTTGAAAGGTTTGAAGCATGTTTGAAGCCCATTGAAATTTGGCCCAGGGGGAGGCAGATCAATGAGTTGGAACAGCCAACTGTAGTTTACAAACAGAAGGTTAAATAGGATTATTACTCTCTTATTAATGGCATTTTAATCTGTAAACTGTGTTAGATAAGTCAAGTTGGTCTAATTATATTCAATTGCAATGCAAGCAGTGAATGACACTTTTTTAAAATATCAAAAAGTGATTTTTTTTTGTGGAACCCTCACACAAGCAGACAGCCACATTTTGCATGCACAGTGCTGCCACCTTTGCCCACTGTGACTCAGATGATCCAGCTACACTGAACTCCCACAATTGAACCTCCTTTTTCTTACGTTGGAAGCACAGGATCCTATCATAGGGCCTTCTCACCTAATATTGAACCTTTTTAATTCAGTTGAACCCTTAGCAAATTTTTCGGCTTTGGGTTCTTTATTTATACCATCAAGAACCTTTTGCGTTAAGAGTGCAGCAACATGATTAAGAACTTTTCAGGCTTATTTTAACAATATAGAAAGGCCTATTTTAACAATATTATAGAAAGGCCTGTATAGAAATATTTACCACTAGAGGGTACCCATTAAAAAATGAAAAAAGGGAATGAAGAATGTGAGGAAGCTGTCAGATTTCTGTTCAGAAGTATGAACGCAATGCAATGGTGCAGGTATTGCTGAAAGGCCCTAGCACGTGTCGCCCCCTGTGGGAATGCGTGGTACAGCAAGTAAGAGAAAGAATTAGGAAGAAAAAGAGATCTGTAGAAGAGGTAAGAATGATTAGAGCTGAAAGTGGCAGCATTTGATGAAGACATGAGAGAGAATCAGTATTAAACACGTGGGAAGAGCAGGAGAGAGATAGGGACGACGAAGACCTTGGACAAAGCAAGACAGCACCCCTGGTGCTACACTTTTATATAGAAAGAAGAAGAAGATATATATATATATATAGATATATAGACACATTAGATTGCCAGGTAGACCACCAAATTTCAAATTTATGAAAGTTCAATTAGCTGCATGTAACACCACCTTGAGAGTTTCATCCAAACACAAAGTCACAATCACTTGAAAAGAAACTAATTAAGGTTGAATAAAAATTAGCATATGGGACTCAACACATACCATTCGTCTTCTTAATTAGACAGAAACTCCAGGGAAGTAATGTTGTTGAAGAGAAATCGCTTTTCATCACTTTCATCATAGGGAGCCCCACTGAGCAGAGCTAAGAGTCAATGAAAGTCCAATGAAGCAGATGATCAGTTAAATACATCGATTAAATTCAACATACATCAGGATTTCTGGTCAGTTGAAGTTTAAAGAACCAGTTTGAAAAATCATTATATGGATTTATCCATGATTTATTAGTCTGTATATTGTGTCTGTTCCTCCCGCCCTCCTTTATAATATTTCCTGGGAAGTATTTCCTTTATTTCTTTCTGTTGTCCTCCTCTTTCAGTCGTCAACCACTTCCTTATTTCCTTATCTTCTCTTTTTCATCACTTCATTTCATTGTTCCTTTCTTTGTTATTTCCTTTCTTCATTCTTTCCCTTGTTTCTTCCTGCCAGTCAAAGTTTTTCTTCCCATAGGCCAACATCATTCTTCCTTCTCTTCTTTATCCCTTGTTCTTCATTCTTCCATTTGTTCCATTCCTTTGTTCTTCCATTACTCCTTTCTTCCTCCTCTCTTCCTCCTTTCTTCCTCCTTTCTTTCTTCCTCCTTTCTTTCTTCCTCATTCCTCATTCTTCCTTCTTTCTTCCTCCTTTCTTCCTCCTCTCGTTCTCCTTTCTTACTCCTTTCTTCCTCCTTTCTTCCTCCTCTCTTCCTCCTCTCTTCCTCCTCTCTTCCTACTTTCTTCCTCCCTTCTTCCTCCTTTCTTCCTACTTTCTCCTATTATTCTATTCAAAGTAAAACTAAAAAAAAATCAAACTTTCTCACTCACTCCTTCCTCCTTGTTTTCAATAAATTGACGAAAAAAGGGGAGGGATAGACTGAACTTTGCCACCTTTTCAAATGGTCAGGCATGTCCAGAAATGTCCACTTAAATACTTCTATAGACATTTCAATGATCTGGTTGTAGAGGTGTGCCTTAACTTGGCAAAATATGACTGCTGTTTGAATAGGGTCCTCTTGATTGTGTGAAGTCTATTGAAAATTGTCCACTTTCTGGACTTGTTATTCTTAAGTCTGTCTTGATTCCTATCTGATTGCCCTGTCTGTCCGTCTCAACAGTCAGTACTTTCTCAAAAAGGGCAAAATTTACAAAAGGGTTCAACTATGCAGAATGAAATTTAACAAAAGAAAAAGGTTGGTAACCTGTTGCTGATATAATTTGGGGTCACCCAAGTCAAACTGTACCTTGTCCAACAATGTCAACGTATAGAATATAAGAAAATTTGCACATAGGACAAATTTGCTTCACAATCCTTTATTGAGGAAGTTTCAATGAACTGAATGGAATAAGCTTCACTTGCTGCTGAAAGTCGAACAAGGAATAGAATATATATTGAAAACCTTGTTTGAAAATATATATATATATGCAAAGCTGTCCTCAGGACTTTCATATCCTCTTTGTTTCAGACATTTCTCCTAGAGCTTCGATTCTCCTCTTTGTTTCTCATCTTCATTTCTCCTCTTCGCTTCTCTTATTCGCTTCTCTTCTTCGCTTCTCCTCTTTCTTTCTCCTCTTTCTTTCTCCTCTGCGTTTCTGCGCTGTATTTCTCCTCTTTCCTTCTCTTCTTCGTTTCTCCTTTTGTTTCTCCTCTTCATTTCTCCTCTTTCTTTCTCCTCTCTGTTTCTCCTCTGTTTCTCTTCAATCCTCTTTGTTTCTCCTCTTCATTTCTCCTCTTCATTTCTCCTCTTCTTTTCTCCTCTTCATTTCTCCTCATCATTTCTCCTCTTCATTTCTCCTCTTCATTTCTCCTCTTCATTTCTCCTCTTTGTTTCTCCTCTTTGTTTCTCCTCTTTGTTTCTTCTCTTTGTTTCTCCTCTTCATTTCTCCTCTTCATTTCTCCTCTTCATTTCTCCTCTTCATTTCTCCGCTTCATTTCTCCTCATCATTTCTCCTCATCCTATCTCCTCTTCATTTCTCCTCTTTGTTTCTCCTCTTTGTTTCTTCTCTTTGTTTCTCCTCTTTGTTTCTCCTCTTCATTTCTCCTCTTCATTTCTCCTCTTCATTTCTCCTCTTCATTTCTCCGCTTCATTTCTCCTCATCATTTCTCCTCATCCTATCTCTTCTTCATTTCTCCTCTTTGTTTCTCCTCTTTGTTTCTCCTCTTTGTTTCTCCTCTTTGTTTCTTCTCTTTGTTTCTCCTCTTCATTTCTCCTCTTCATTTCTCCTCTTCATTTCTCCTCTTCATTTCTCCTCTTCATTTCTCCTCTTCATTTCTCCTCATCATTTCTCCTCATCCTTTCTCCTCTTCATTTCTCCTCTTTGTTTCTCCTCTTTGTTTCTCCTCTTTGTTTCTTCTCTTTGTTTCTCCTCTTCATTTCTCCTCTTCATTTCTCCTCTTCATTTCTCCTCTTCATTTCTCCGCTTCATTTCTCCTCATCATTTCTCCTCATCCTATCTCCTCTTCATTTCTCCTTTTGTTTCTCCTCTTTCTTTCTCCTCTTTCTTTCTCCTCTTCGTTTCTCCTCTTCATTTCTCCTCTTCAAGGGGGGATCCAGAAAATTCCGGTGGGGGGGGGGTCTATCGAGCCATCGGGTCGCGAAGCAAATGGCTCGCTGATAAAATCAGCATGTAAAAATATTAAAATTCTGGTCTGGTGGGGGGGGGATGCATCCCCCCTGCGTCCGTCCCTGATCCTCTTCATTTCTCCTCTTCATTTCTTCTCTACCCCTTCCTCTCTGTTTCTCCTTTTGTTTCTCCTTTTTGCTTCTCTTCTTAGATTCTCGTACTTGTCTCTTCTCTTCTCTTCTCTTCTCTTCTTTCTCTTCTCTTCTCTTCTCTTCTCTTCTCTTCTCTTCTCTTCTCTTCTCTTCTCTTCTCTTCTCTTCAAGCCCTATATCACCTTGACACAATTGCTTGATCAGTCTGCCTGGGGGCAACAAAAACTTTAGGGTACAACTACTACCCCAGAATGAGAATGGATCTATTTACATTAAAGATGTCATTTGCATAAATTTTGTTAATTGGTCTGCGTCTTCTTTGAAGTAAACGGGTACAAATGTATTGCTTTTTGCTTAGGACTATATAATATTTATTGACAAATGTACCTAGCAATTAAGTGATTTGTCAGTATCTTAAAATGATCAAAATGAAACTTTTAACATAGGAAATTATAATAAAGACGAAACCTTTGAAATAAATTGTAATGAAATGAAAGCCTTGTTCATGAAGTCACACTGTAAATTCTGAAATTCTGAGTTAGCTCAAATGATTGAGTGAGACAGTTGCACAATTTGTTTGAGCCATGATAGCTTGCTGTTTTAAGTTATGATAATCTTTATGTTGTTATAACTTGCAAACAACAAGCTATCTTGGCTCAAAGGAATTGTGCAACCATCTCACTCAATCAATTAAGCTAACTCAAAATTCAAAATTTACAGTGCATGGATTGGATATATGATTGGGGCTTTACATGTACATATATATCCTGTATTAATTTGTGTACTTATATAATTATGTGTGGACTCCCAGAGAAGGCCATAATGCATAATGCAATAGCTGGGGACTATAGCTTTTACCCCTGAGACAAACTTTCTTTTTTTTTCAACTTTTTTATTGCAATTTTAACATCACGGTACCCCAGCTACAGTTGGAGACAAACTTGCTTTTTTTCATGTGCTTATGCAAACTTTTTTTTTAGTGTCAAGAGGGAAACAAAGTCTTGTTTTTCACCAAAAAGCCACAGCCCCAACCCCCCCTCTCCTCCAAGATCATCTGGTTGGCCCCTTGGTATATGCCTGTAAATACAAGTTACCCGAAGTTTCTTGTACCTCTGATCATATCCACAATCAGCACGTGTTTTTTGTGGACATCCATGACCATGTTGAGTAACATTTCAACCAATGAGGATGGAGTTTGGATGTGCGGTGGAGCACGTAGTTAGTCACGGTTGGGAGAACTCAGTCTGACGTGAAACCACAACATCGTCTGCAACCTGTGAAAAATTTATGAAATTTGTCTCAAATCAGAAATCAAGAAAAAAATTTCACTGACAGTTCGTCAAAATTGTACTTCGAGCCATTTTCTGGAATATTGGAGCCCATGCAAAGCCAATGCAGACTCAATCACAATTGAAAGACATTGAAAGACATTTTTGACTACATACCTGTGTTTACCTGGCGAAGTTTCAGCTCTTAAAGGGGCACATCAACTCGACAACTGCAGCTGATATCACACTGACAGGTAGGTGCTAATTTGTTTACATAAACATGTTCCTTAAAAATGCTCTTAGAAATGGCTAATTAATAACTATTCAGCAATTGGCAATAAGTATTTTTAGCTTTTTAAAATTAGCCAAGCAGTTTGGATTTGAGTGAAACAAAAATTGTTTGATGGTCTAATATCGTCCTACCTCTTGATTATGCAATACTCAATTGAAGTGATAGGCAAGTATGATATGACTTTCAGGCAGTTCTGAAAAGTCATATTTGAATTATTTAGATATGGAAATGGGCAAAAAAGGTAGAAAAGTAAGGAACGAGTCTTGAATTTTTAAATACCCACTTGATTTTTTTTTCTATCACAGAGAACTTGTGACATATTCAAAGCTTTTTGACACTTAATATGAAGTTTGTTCTATATTCTTGTGGCGATGATATATATCTGATTTTTTTTTCAAATTCATATAGGACCTGTAGGCCTACTTATATATTATTTGCCACTTGCATACCACAGGGGTTTAATGTCATAAATATGGTGGTAATTTTTTTCAGATATCAAATTTCACGAAAAAAGAAAAAAAAAGTATTATATAGCACTGTGGGAATGAAATTTTGATATCAAAAGCACATTCAACCGCTTAAATGATATATATGAGGTCGGTTGTAAAAAAAATGAAAAAAGATTTAATCATATCGAAACTCATTAAAATATCCTGTAAGATATATATTGTCCAATAATTTAAAGGAAGAATATTTTCTGTCTATCTATCTATCTATCTATCTGTTTATCTATCTGTCCATCTATCTGTCTATCTATCTATCTATCTATCTATCTATCTATCTATCTATCTATCCATCTATCTATAGGCCTATTTTCATCAATCCATCAGTCTAACTGTCTGCATTAAAATTTATTTTGCTTAGCTTAGTATATTTTGCATTCATTTTCAAAGAACTACAAGACTCCAGGCTTAATAAGCATATACTTTATTGATGAAAACAGATACTTAAATATTGATTGGCCTGTGGACATATATAGGCCTACCACTTAAAATTGGCTCTTTATCATGTTCTGACAAAAAATGTTACGCCTAAAATGTCATTTCAATCACTTAATGAACATAATAATATTTTTGTGATTGATTTTGTGACATATTCTTGTAAAATGATGAGGTTTTGACATATAATCAATAATTTTCATGTTAGTCTTTGTTTGGTGTCATAATATTATAGTCAATTTATCATAATCACGATTTTTGTGACTGATTTGGGTCATTAAATTAACTGGTCATAGAAATGAATTAGTTATGAGTTGGAACTCTAAGATGAGCTGAGCTCATACCATTGACAAATACAATCATTATGATGTCGCATTCATTAGGGGTCAACCAGACGATAGTTGGGGGGGCTATGGATTTTACCCCCGGGACAAACTTTTTTTTTTTCGTTAGCGACACGTCGACAAACAATTTATTCCTATGCGGACATGCGACTAACTTTTTATCAGAATTTTGACATTACGGTACCCTAGCTACAGGTGGAAACAAACTTTTTTTTATTTCCATGTGCTGAACAAACTTTTTTTTTCAGTGTCAATTGGGAAACAATCTTTTTTTTTCACCAAATATCCATAGCCCCCCCCCCCAAGGGCTTCCCAGCATTTTCATGCTCAGGTCAGCTGAGGACTTACTCATATAATACCAGGGGAATGAAGCTAGAATGCCATGCTTCATTGACCATGGCTAAGAAAGAGTCAAAATAATACACTCAGCCTCAATAAATTCTGTCAATTTTTGTTCTGAATAAAGTTTACCTCACCTTTGGTTAGTTGTGTGACTTGCAGGCCTGCCTCTTGTCTATAATGGTCATAAATACTTCAAGTCCATTTTTAATCCATTGCCAGGTAAGCCGTCCAGAACAGACTTGCAAGATCAAAAGTGGCCTGCAGAAAAATCCAGGCACAGAAAACTAGATATATTCAATATCTGCCAAAAAAAATCCAGTTTCAGCTTCATCTGGTCCATTTGTGTATTTGAATCCTGGGGATTTGAAGATTTGTTCCAATAATCCTGGTTAACTACTTATTTCCAATTGATTCTTTCATAAATGATTGAGCCCTTACTGGGTCAAATATCATGAAAACATTGTCCATATTACTGTGGATGTTATGCTCCACTGACTGCTTTGACAAAGCATTCAATTGGTATCACTGATGAGGCATTTGCTGATCCTATTGTGATTGTTGGCTGTGCAAAACAGAAACAGCCACAAACAACTATCAAACAACTAAAAACTATCCAATTATCACAATAATACTGATCTGACAGAGAGTCAGGCCCACAGAATATATTTCTCTTGAAATTAATATATATAGGCTTTCTAACTGCAATTTAAGGAAAAAAATCTCAATTAATGCACTCAATATTTGTTGAATTTACCCGCTTGCCTGAAATCACTTTTCCATCAATCTTATCTGAAAATTCGATAACATGCGATATTGATGTACTGTGTATTTTATTAATATTTCATATCATGTTTAAGAGGAGAATGTCCAGGTCCTTCTTTTACACCTTTTCCTGTTATGATATTGAGACAAAAAAAAAATTGATAGAAATGTATAGCCTGTCCTTATATTTTATTATAACTTATATATTGTATTGCTGAGTACTTGTAATGATTCAACTATCCTAATGTAGGTGGCACCACCTCCTGGTGACCCTACTCATGGCAGCTTCTTTATATCACATTCCTATTATCAAACCATTGATAACCTTTTTTCCTATGTAATTATTTAATTCGACTTTTGGCCTGCATATTTCTCATTGTCCTACAGTTAAGTGATATGTATGACAAATGTAATATATATATGTATATATTTTTTTTATTATTGGACAGAGCAATATTGTTCTGAGAAGGTTATTTTATTTCAATGAGATTCTCACAGTTTATTCCACTCAGTCAGGTTAGAATGTTTAGAAAACAGTTGGTCGTCATGCACATTGATCACCAAACTGTTGAGCATGTTATTCACAGCTTCACTAAATCCTCAGGTGGAAGTGATCTGGTCCTCTTGAGGTGACAATTTATAATTTAGACAGTACATGGGTCAAAGGATTACCTTGACATTGGCCAACCACTTCCTCTGGGCTGTGGCACAAACGACTTGTCTAGATTTCCTGATCAGTAATTTTGCTTGATATCTCCACAGAAAAACCCCAGAATATAGTTTTGACAGTTCTCATTGTTCAGGTAAGTTGTTAACTAAAGCATGCATTAGTGCATCTTTTTTATCGGTCCACTATCATTGCAAATTATTGGCATTTAATTGGAGGTTGTCAGGATCTTCAATCCCTGTTCAATATGTAAACAGAAGGATGGATCATTGATGAGAATTCCCGTGCCCCCCCCCCCCCAAGATCATCTGGTTGGCCCCTTAGTTTTGCCCAGCCCTGCTGACGGGCCTATTGTGATGCACCAGATTATCCTATGACTGTGTGACACTGTGCACCAAATCCTGTTAAAACTATGCACTGTATGGTTCTGTTTCTTTGCAGTATGCTTTCTGAAGACTTCGATTTGGGAGGTGCAGTATATTCTTTGGGACTTGCAAATTATGCAGCACATACTACACAAAGTCCAAAATTACCAATTATAGTATAAGACTTTATAATTTTCCAATAAATCATGGACAGAGTCATATGGTGCAAAATTAGAATACTAAATTTAGGGAAAACGCGTCTGTTGTGCATTTATGTTGCTAAATTATATCACAAAATGGGTGCTAACTGATCTAATTGGTATCATGGGCTTGGCATAAACCCTCATGACACCTAGCCTGGAGGTTCGAACTCATGAAGCATGTACTAAGGGCAGACCCCTTGCTGCTAGGCCATTTGCATTTTGAGCCCTTCAATGGACCTCACGCTGAGACCTATCCTGAGACAAGGGCCCTCAAGGGCCATACAAGACTACCAGTGGCGCCTCTATGTCTGTAGCAAGTTCTAGGGGTGTCATAGGTTAATGTGACGTCATGAGGACGTTATGGTGACGTAACGATGGGAGGTGACGCTACTTATCGACTGGTCCAAGTGTTATCATTGACTCCTCGACAAATCTATTAACTCGCATGAGTTCGATTTAATTGGATTTGGAACTTAGAATAACATAGCTTGGAATTGATCTAATTGAATTCGGAAGAATGATACATTTTGACATTCAATCAATTCTATAACAGAAGAACTATTCTATTTCATTCTAGGCCCATTCCATTCTATAAATTTATTCTAGGCCTATTGTTTGGCAAGAATTAAGAATTGTTGCACTGTGGATGATAGTGTTTTGAAATTGAAAGGAGAAGCCTGTTGCCCTGTAGATCTGGGATGTTGATCTATCTATCTATCTATCTGTCTATCTATCTATCTATCTATCTATCTATCTATCTATCTATCTATCTATCTATCTATCTGTCTGTCTGTCTGTCTGTCTATCTGTCTATCTATCTATCTATCTATCTATCTATCTATCTGTCTATCTATAGATCTACATATTCTGAACTAATCTACATATTCTGAACTAATGTATCTCCTTATCCTATGGAAATGTTGCAACCATGGTCTCTGCATGTGGACCCTTACTTCGACTTTCCAAATTTATAATTTCACAATTATAATTTCACAATTACTTCAGAAGGAATTTAACCACAATTTCATTGTGAGGTTGCTAAAAGAGAGCATTGTTAGCAATGACAAAAATAATGGCAAAAATAATGCTTTGTAAAACACTTTCACCCCTTTTTGTGCAATATTTGCCCTCTTTTTGCTTGGCCACTTTCTGAAATATGTGGGCTCCAGTGATCACCACATATTTCACCACATTTTGCAAAATACCTGCTTTCTGCCTGCATATTTTTTTCATTATTATTATCTTCACTATTTTCCACTGGCCAAGGTTAATTTCGGGGTGACATTCTTTTTGTGCAAATTACACAAAAACCAACATGGTTTCACGAGGGAGTACTAGTGACATGCATATTTGGGGAAACAGTTTAACATGGAAATAGGGCGAGTACAGAAATAGTTTAAAGAAACCACAATTATCAAAATGGTCTGGTCTGCACCCAGTACTTTGTGCACTGCACCACAAATTACCTGGCGACTGAAATTGTTTTGGCTTCAAGCAATGTGGACTGGTACTCGCGGGTGCAAATTATGTCAGCAACAATTATTGAAGAATTGACACGAAGAATAAAATAAATAGGAAAAGGAATTGACTATATGGATGTCTAGTGCAATATTTTACACAGGTAATTAGAATACATGATATTGGATACTTGTTCTTATTTTCTGTATATTTTGACTGACTAGCATTAAAATATTAAGTCCACCCATGAAATATGGGTAGGAGAGAGGCAAAATATTCAATCTAAATTTTGAACATAAAAACCCAGCCAATGTATGTCCTTCAAGGGGGTGAGAAAAGGTCGCATGCAAGTTTTTGTGGATGGGGACCTCATACTTTGGCTGGGAAAGACAAAGGGGTCCATGAATTTATAGTACTTAGGATTTGATAGATTGATGGATCAGCCCTGCCCAATATATGTAGCTCCGTCTGGTGAAAATGAGAATTGCATGCTGCTGCCATCTGGCACAAAAATTGATTTTGTATGCTTCAGCATTACTGTCCCAAGAAATAGTTCCAATTTCATTGCACATTCACAAAATTTCGATTCAACATTGATGTATACCAGAGTCAGACTCGGCAATCACATTCTCTAAGGAAGTAGACAAGGCGATCAGCACACTCAGAAACAGCCCCGTTTCTTCCAGACAAAATTGTGTGAGTTCCTCAGACTGAAATGATGTGGACCGCTCGCAGGAGCTCGCGGAATAGCACACTAGTCACTAGGTGGCAACAAAAGACAGCATATTATGTTCTGATCTGCCAAGGCAATGTAACAGCCATCCACTTGTAGACAGTATGTAGCTAGAATGCTAGATGGACATTGACTGATTGATCGATCGATTGATTGATTGATTGATTGATTTAATGATTGATTAAACGATCGATTATAGCCAATAGATAGCTAGATGGACATTAGGCCTATATATTGATTGATAGCTTGATTGATTGATTGATGTCATATCTTCCACATAGTATGGCAATGTTAGCTTAGTTTTGATAACCGTACCACTCTCCCCATATCCCCATCACTTCTTTCTCAAAAACCCCTGTGTATAAGAAGGAAGGACCAAATCAAAGAGTAAGGGGTGGGGGTTGTCCATACCCCACTGTGCTCATAGGTGTCATAGGAGCACTGCCAGGTGACAATGCATACAAAGGGGTGTCCCCTGCCTCTGAACCTATGGAGGGTAAAATATTAGCCCCACCCTCCTAGCCAGAGTGTCTGGAAGGGAGGGTACATGTCTCCAGAAACCTGTTGCCCTGATTTGATGCTTTTTGATTCCTCTGTTTTCTTCCTTTTTGTGGCTTTTTTGTTATTTTTTTGTTATTTTTTGACTCCTTGGTAACGTTTTTGTTGTTGCCCTGGGTACCTGTGTTCACCCTCATTTGACCAGGCATCTAATTCACCCTAACAATGGTGTTGCCCCCCTCAACTAAGATGAAATAACCCCCTCAATATTAGCCTGATAGGGTTAAAGCCTTCCACAATGGAATCATCAAGCATCACACATTGACTTGTGCTGAAGCTCTTATGCAGGTTTTGTCTGGTGGTAACTGTTGTCATCTCAAGCTTGAAGGTTGGAGTTCAATTTGGTATCTAGCAGACAACTGAAATTAAATTCAGTAATGTCAAGACATTTTATTTTGGCAGTAAGTTTTTAGCAAATAAAAGAATCCATGATTAAGTCTGAGGTTTAATTTTTGTTTTACCAGGGTGAGTACACCATGACCAAGCATGATTTGGACTAAATTTATGTCCTCTAACCCCCCAGCTCCATCATGCAGGCACTCACAATGCTAAATTACTGCTGCTCTTCAGCAAATTTAGAGCTATTTTTAGCCTTCTGTTGTGACATCATCAGCATTGTTGGCTCTATGACATCACTGAAACAATGGTGATGTCACAACTGCAGCAATAGAAGCAGTAGAAGAAAATGGCTTCTTGAGCTGTGTTGACAGCAATGTTATTCTAATGGGACTACGTCAAAACCAAGACTACAACATGCCAATACTTCCAAATGTGTAAGAAACTGTTTGGTCAAGGTGTCAGGAACAGGAGGAGACAAGTATTTTTGTCAAGAGTAAGATATGTTTTTAACTATCAGCCAAAAACTTACTGCCAAAATAAAATGTCTTGACTTTTTTTTTATTTTTTATTTTTTAGGCTACTGGACATTGCTAAATTCAGTCTGTATGCTATCTTTTCGTCAAGTTTGATTTTGTATATTATGAAGGATTTCCACTCTGATACAAGGCATTATGTTTTGGTTTATATACGTAAGTATTAATCAACAACAGATAATAAATGCATTCAACTACTTGAACCAACAAATCAACAAGTGACATTCCTTCCTTGTCCACATCAACCGTTCAAAGTTAGCCGTTCGAAGTTAGCCAATATTACTCCAGATTTATCTTCCAGTCGAAGTGTCTCACCATCCCGGTTCGATTCTGGTTATGGTAATGTCGCCTGGACTTATGTTGGACAGCAGATTCAGTCATCCTTCTCCTCATTGCTGTGTCCTCCCTATTGTCCTGATTAGCCTACCTTGTGCATAAATACAGGATGTAAAGCCAAAATCATCCATCCATCTTTGGTTTACAGTGACTAAAATTGTAGTGTTACTTGGTTATCCTCCACACCTTTTAAGGCATTTTGTTTTCTGTTTTAAAAAGATATATTAGTTTCCTGTTCTTCTTACTTCCAATGTTATCAACATCCACTTCTACAAGCATCCCTTGATATTTACGACATTGTAATAACATGTTCTCGCTTGATGAATTAGTTCGGAATAACTGTCGGGGTAAACATCTTACACATCCCACTTTGCGCGTATAATATTTCAACTCGGACAAAAGCCAACTTTTTGATAACATATTTTCCAGTCAGAATTCAAACAATTTTACTTAAATAACTGGCTGATTGTAACAGTCTGGAAATCATTAATTTGTCTACATTTGAATAGGAATTCTTGTTGTGAACTAAGAGAGAAAATAGACCTTCTTCCAAGCATATAAATGAGCTAATTAAGTTGAATAAATTGCATTTTTTACAAGATTTTAATATATTTTTCTTCCTGAGAATAACAATAAATTAAGTCCTTTTGTTTTTTAACTATATTTTTTTTCGCTAATAGTTGCTACTTTGAATACCACATAGAGGACTCCTATTGAAAATTTTGCGATTCTCATTTGCGCGGTACGATCAAATTATTTTGATTTATCGAAAAATTAACAAAACGTTTTCCATATGGTGGGGTAGTACTCTTTTGTGGAGGCTGTAACTGCAGTTACTCTTTAGTTGCTGTTTTACTTTTCTTATGAAATGTTTCTTTTTCGTGTTTATATTCAACCTTTTGACAATTCTGTGGTTTTATTTTATTTTACGCGACTCCAAAAAAGCTCCAAAAATTTTATCTTTCTGACTTGCGTCAAGGCACGAGATAGCGAATCAGTTATCTTTTGTCAAATGTTTGGAATTGTTGGCAAAAAATCTGCAAAAAAACAGCCAGTCTTTGACAAGGTAGCACGTTATATGTAAGGAGAAAACTTAGAAAAACTGGAATGTCTCATGAAACCTGCCAAAGAAAATGCAAAAAATGTAAAGAAAAACTTGTGTATAGAACTATAGACAGTTGAAATGTAGCTGGTGTGAGGTGTATACAATGTTGGTGGGGCGTGAAGAAATGTATTATATGTACAGGTATGTAAGTTAATGTAGTTCTATGAGAAAGTAAGTTAGGTTTTAAAGTCAGTAAATGAATATGTGAACCAAATGGGCACATCTATACATTGCAGCAACGGTCTGGTGAAAATGAGAACTGCATGCTGCTGCCATCTGGCACAAAAGTTGATTTTGTATGCTACAGCATTGCTGTCCCAAGAAATAGTTCCAATTTCATTGTACATTCACAAAATTTCTATTCAACATCGATGTATACCAGAGTCAGACTCGGCAATCACATTCTCTAAGGAAGTAGACAAGACCATCGGCACACTCAGAAACAGCCCCGGTGTCTTCCAGACAAAATTGTGTGTGTTCCTCTGGTTGAAAGTATGTGGACGCTCACAGGAGCTCGCGGAATAGCACACTAGTCACTAGGTGGCAACACAAGACAGCATATGTTCTGATCTGTGGCAATGCAAGAGCAGTCCACTTGTAGACAGTTGCAGCAACGTTGTGATGACGTCGCAATTTTGGAGATAGCTACGTAGAAGCATATTGTAGAAATGATGTTATCACAACATTGTGCATGAAGCAACGTCATGATATGACATTAGCATGTAACATTGTAGCAATGTTGACAGAATGTTGTGAAAAAATGTCAACATTGTGTTCACATTGTGGCAACATCATTTCTAACACACATTTCTACATGACATCATACGAGCCTTCCACCATTTAGCAACATCGTGTTTACATTGTACTCGTGTACCCATTGGGTAATGAATGTGAATAAAATAAATGGATCAGTAAGTAGGCCAAGATAGAAATGTAATGCTTTTGAAATTAATTTTCTGTATTGATTCTGCTATGGGAGAAAAGTATTTCCAAATGGCCTCCACGATGTATTTTCCATTGCTGGTTCAAAAGATTTCTGATGCAGTGATATATCGATACCGGAGACCAATGCGTCCAATGCCCTATATGGATTTTTGCAATTAAAATATGCTTCAAGATTAGAAAGTTAAGTTATACAGAAAATTGAATGACTATATACTTCAGTAGGTCAGTGAGTTAACATTGAATTCTTACATAATGAATAGAACAATTAAAAGCAATTTTCTTGTTGAATTTGACAAACTGTGTCCTTGAGGCAGAAGAAGAATGTGGAAGAAAAATGTTGAAAATAATTGTATTTTGCTAGGGTATACACATAGGAGCTTGTTGTGTAATACCTTGCCCAAAGGATTGTGGCTCAATTTTGTTTTGGAAAATATAATGGGTTTCTGCCTGAATTTCTTCATTTTTCACTCTTTGGCTATGAAGTACTTCAAATTGCTTGGACTTAAAGTCTTTTTCTTCGCCCCACTGTATTCTCTTGCACTAGTTCACACTTTTTGCATAAGAAATATGTTCTTGAAAATGTATACACAAAGTCTATTCACAAGCCAACCTTATTTCTCTGAAGTGACAGCAAAGTCTCGCCATTTCTCGTGGCCCATTTCTCTCACGTTGCTAAGGCACATGTCAACATTTAAGGCCTACTTGTTTAAATGGAAAGCGAGAGTAAATACTCGAGTTCAAATTTGCCAAGAAAATGATACTGCCATGATAATACAGACCCCTAACTGAGCTACTAAATGGGTTGAAGGAAGCAAGCAGGGTGAAAAGCTTCTGTAATTCATCCAACTTGATCCAACTGTTTATGACTTGTGGGCCTATGCCTAAAAATTTACCTTGTGCGAATAAATTGTAGATAAAGATGTAGGACTCGTGAAAGTCCTATGTATTTGATTTGAGTCAAATTTAAGCACCCAGTGTTGTTAATATGTCAAACATGGCGAGTCAGTCTGACTCAGACACCATCCTAGAACCAAAGCGACCTTTTTGCGACTCCGCATTACATCCAGAATTCTTCTCAACTGTTTCACATCCAAATTGGTGTCTCCGTATTTTCAAGATGACTCAGATGTGCTAGTTATATCCCGTGTTTGAGGGAATATGACATTGTGATATATCCGAGGCGTCAGCCGAGGATTATCACATATTCACGAAAACAAGGGATATAACTGACTTATACCTCAAACAAAACAAAATAAAACAAAAACTTAAGAGATTTACAATAATAAAATAAAACGAGAAGGATTTGAGAGAAAAAGAAGACAGCTACAAACAATTTGTCACCTGGGATTAATTTAATAACATGAAAGCATCTGACAAGAATCAAGTTGTAATTTACTGAAAATTTGAATAAAAGAAATTTGAAAAAAAAGGCCAGAATGTGGAAAAAATGTAAGGAAAAAAATTTCATGAAAAAAAAGTGAAAAGAAGAATTTATGGGGAAAATGGCAAAAAAATTTGGGGGAAAATGCTGGAGAAAAAAAAAAAGGAAAAATATTTAGGGAGAGGATGGGAAGCTAAAAAAAATTGTAACAAGAAAATTAGGGGGAGGGGAATTGGGAAAAAAATGTATATGGTGGAAAATCGTAGGCAAAAGATGTATTGTGGACAAAAAATTGTTAAAATATCAGAACAATATACACATTCGGATTATTAGGCAACCATCAGATGAGAAAAAGGGGTTGGAGTTTTCATAGACACGAAATTATTATTGCAGCAGTATTTTGGCCCATTTATTTTGAGTGTTTTATGTACTCAAATATTTGTTTCTAAATCAAACGAAATACCTCCACCACTTATTTCAAGACTACTCAAAAGGAATTAATTTATCTCACCAAAACTAGACAGACAAGGAATTATTTATTTTCAAAAAAAAACTTCAAATCTTCCTCCCCCTCCCTGAGATCTAATATGGTTGACCCCTTTAATTAGTCGTGTTATTGACATTAAAATCTAAATTGGGGTCAAATTAAAGGATTAACGGATTTGTCGTAGGTGTTCTGTTTTTATAATACTTTCGTTTATTTTTGTTGAACTTTTGTTGGTAATTCACTGTTTGGTACAGTTTTGCTGTTTGTGTTATGAGCTTTGTTAAACAATGAGGCTTATATATCCTATATACTCCCATGGGCGTATAAGTGAACAACAAAGAATATATGATATATACCAGCCAAATACAGGCTTCTGATTGGCTGATGGCTCACAGGTATGGTATAAGAGCACTTGCGCACAACATTACATTTGATTGGCCTAATTAGTTATTACTGACCTTGAGTCTGTAAAATTGCAGGTCACAGGATATTAAATATAAATGTTGGTACAGAGCTATGGAGTCAGCGCATGCGCATTGCGCTCAGCATATTACATGTATGGAAACAAAGGGGGTAAAACAGTTAATGCTGACAAGAAACAAACTTCCTGAAAACATTGTCTTTAAGATTTGTTACATAATATACACATCCACAATTCTTAGGTACTCAAACACAGCCAATAGGAAATATCATTTATAACTTATGTGACAAGTGGAATTTTAGTGAGAGTTTCAAACTGGAAGTTGCCTATTTTTCTCACTAGGGGGCCTGTTTTTGCACATTAGAAATAGTATCATATTCTTGAGGAGACTCCTGACATATGTTATGTATGTAATGCAGGTTACCCTTGTAATAAAACTTACATAAAGGTAAAATATTGCATTTCATTGTATAAGCTTTACATTGAATACTAAAAATGAATTGGATTTCTAATTAAAATCATGCAGTCATTTTTGGGTTTCCCTGCTCCACTGCTCCACTTGTAATTTTCGTCCAGTCAGTCAGTCAGTCAGTCAGTCAGTCAGTCAGTCAGTCAGTCTGTTTGTCTGCCAGACAGTCAGGAACTTGTTGATCAGCCAGCTATTTGTCAGTCAGGCAAGTCAATCAATCATTCAGTCATTTAGTCAGCCAGGCACTTCATAACTTATTAACAGGTAAGATGTAGGCCTAATGAACTAATTAATGATGCCCAATTATTACCTAACTTACTGCATAATTACGTTTTGCAAAAGAAATAAAAACAATATTGTCAATGTGACATTATTTAAGTCACTGTAAACAAATATTTTATGAACAAACCTAAATATATATGCTTAACATCAGAAACTTTATTCAAATAATATATAGTTGCCAAGTTCTAGTTTCAAATGAACATTTGCCATTTTATTTGGTATTTTGCCTTTTGGGCTTCACATTTATGCAACCCTGGCTACTTGCATTTGCTGTGAAACCTTGGCAGGTGCAACTTTAGGCCAAATGTGGCCAAAACCCTTGACCAGTTCACTCTCTACATAACATCAGCTGATTTATGGCCTACAACAAAAACATTTAAAGGCCATTTTGTGTCAGACAAGCTTTGTTGTGTTTGGGTCTTGTTGGCTCTTGGTAGAGTGCATGCATTGCATGGGGTAGAAGGTACCTATAAAGAGTGGCCATGTTGGGGTAAAAAGAAGACCCACTTGCCACCTCACTAAATATCGGTATTATTATTTTCAAAAACAATTTACTATGCATAAGCTTGTATTTGTCATTTTTCTTTGAGGAATTGATTTAATTTAATATACATTTTCCAAAATGATTTAACTCCTAAGTAATTAGAGTTCCCCCGTGGCCTAACTGGTAAGTGCGCTTGTCAACCGGCTTTGAGGGTGTGAGTTCAAATCTCACCCCGGGAACTCACTTTAGTCCGAGCCCATGGGACATTAAATGGAGGCGGGTTGTATCCAGTGTTCTATGCTGGGGCAACTGAAAGACCCTGGGCATCCCTGAATTAATAGGATATGTACCAGACTCACAGTCTTCTCATCACTCATCATCATACGACGATCGCCTGCCTCGATATAGCCCACTAAGGTGCTGCTGAGGCGTAAAACACAAACAAACAAACAAACTCCTAAGTAATTCGCTCAAGACCTGGGGTGGTCTATGGGAATTGAGTTGAACCTATGTAGTATAGGCCTATATAACAATGTTTTGTGGCTACAAAAAAATCTATGATCCTTATGATTTACAGTGAGAGTCTACAAATGAATGTATACAACTGAAACTTTTGAAAGAACAATAATAATATATAGCCAACTTTAAATCATGAAAATCAAATCATACACACTTTCTGAAGTTTCTCCATTCAAACTCTCACAAGCCAATTCTGTGTTTTTAGAGACATGATACCAAAACATTCTTAAAAGTAGGACTAGGTAAATTTTGTCATGCCTCACCATGACCATACTTCCATGGTAGCCTACTACTATTACTACTGACCAAGAAGCCACCTGAGCTAATTGGTTGTTACATGCAACTTTTACATGTACTCATGTCATAT
Organism: Platynereis dumerilii; assembly: GCA_026936325.1. NCBI lineage: Eukaryota > Metazoa > Annelida > Polychaeta > Phyllodocida > Nereididae > Platynereis > Platynereis dumerilii. The sequence continues at coordinate 8,396,842 of JAPTHN010000018.1, forward strand.
TGTACATACAGGCTATTATATTCAGAATAATATACTTTGCATGTAAGATGGTATCACATGTCTATCATGTTATAGCAGCTCTAACCCCACTGTAATTACAGGACTTCAAAGATCTATAGTATTTCATAACTGGGTCAAAATTTGGTAAGTCTGAAATTCTTGTCTCCGGTGTTTAACAATAATTCATGATGACAGAAAGGCACATGCAGGACCTCTTGATGTCATTTGTCATAGACAAGGATATTAGCAAAACTTCTGACACAAAAAATATGAGGAAGGTTATTTTTATCCCATCCAAAAATAGCATTGAAGTGGCCAACCCCCCTGAAAATGGCCCAACATTTTCTTTGAAAGATTGCATCACAAAAAATTGTACAGGATCCTGATTCAATTAAACTCTTCCATATATGGAGACTTGACTATCACTCTTCTAAAATGTAGTTTCAAATTTCTGAAATAATATCTTGTATAAGAGCAGGAGGTTGTCGTGTCCATGTCTCCAATATTGCATCATTAGCATCACACCAGTTTGGTTTCTTAATAAAAATGAAAGGGACGCACATTTTGTGAGAAAACCTTGTGTCTAACGTTGTCTGAGAACCCAAGAAAATAACTGCGCTATCTGTAGCTCTGTATCATTTATATAAACCAAAATATTTGAGTATTTCTGTTGGTATGTCGGTTGTCCTATCTTAATTTGTCATTTGCAAACGCCTTGCTGCTCTATTTTGACTGCATATTTCTGGACCAGAATCAATACAAACATGCTTCTGGTGTTCATAAGATCATTTCATGCACAAATTGCCAGATTGCCAGTTTTGCACTGGTCCCTACAAAGAGTTTTATCTTAATTATCATTAGCATCACGCTGTCATTAGCATCACAACAAAAAATGGCTTCTTTCCTTTACCTCACTAAAATTCAGTTGCAGGTGACAGAAGTTGAAATTGTGTTCAATATATATTATCAATTAATGTTTTAACAAAATATTACACAGAATTTTTGCATTTTCATTGCATCTGACATGCCTAGTATGAATTTGACGGTTCTCTGAGATTACTAATCAAATATGGGGTGTCAGTGAGATTTTACCATTGTCTAGCACCTGAAATATGGTTCAGCAAAGACATTGGGCACTGGAGGGGTAGTGGAGATCATCTTTGTTATTCAGAATCCAAACTATTGGTGAAAGGAGTATTTTTGTTTCTGTTTGTAAATTTCTAGTTCAAGAAAATCTTCTATCTTAATAAGTATTGGTCATAGAGACCTGAAATATAGCTAAATGTTTGCAGAATAGCCACTTTCCCATACGTTGGTAATACATTCTTCAGCTCTAAGTGGTGAGGATTTCAAGTTATAGGCATGATGCTAATGACACATATATTCGAAATTTAATTGACCAAAATGCATTATCTCAAAAATAATTGGTGCTAGAGACCTGGAACTTGGCCTAAAATGTGCAAGCTACCTGCCTAATCATTGGTAATAGATTATTTAACCCTAAGTGGTCAGGATTTTTCAGTTATAAGTGTAATTTTAATGACAGTCAAAAAACATCACAGCTGTAAATATCACCTCATTACAGATCAGCAGAGCATTTGGGACCCTTGGACATGACAGTGCAGTGATAGCTGATTGTTTGACCTACCCAATGCCAACTTAAAACGGCATTTCTGGACTAAAAAAAATTTCAAAATTTTTTCAGCTGAAATTTCAAGGTTTTCAAATTTTGACCCAACTGCTATAGAATTCTGAACTATAATTCTATAGTATGATGTTCCATACAGGGCTGTGCTATGTATACCATGATTTCAGTGATATAATGTACAAATAATTAGCTTTACTATGCAGTTCTGCATGTTGTTAATGGAACAATTAATTATTTTTGTGTAATCTTCATTTTCATTGCGTATACTATTGGGGTATACTATTTTGGTCATGGGTGATCTTGAACTTCAGGGCATTGAAGATATGATAGTTCGTCCAAAAGTGACAATAATATTTTGCATAACTTCTTGTGTTATCAATGATTGATGGTTGTATGAAATATGATATATCAGTGAGAGTTGCAAGGCTCTATCTATTGCTGATGGGGCAAGTTAAATATTAAAGGTACATGTACTTGGAATAGTCTTACAGAACTCCTCTATATTTTGGGGGATTTGATTGGCCTATTCTAAAAAAATAATTTTAGGCCTACTGCTACTCCACTAACTCCAGTGCCCACTTAGATAATCATAATTACAGCGAAACACTTTGATATAGAATTAAAGTGGACTGTGGCACTGTGAAAATGGCACTTTGTGACTCATGATAGCTGATGAAGTGTCATCTTCTCTACTTTCAACATGGGAAACATAGAGGCTGTTTGATTAGTCATGATCAAGAGTAAGCCATTTGACTTCTCTTAACAAATTTTAGAGTGAAAATCAGATGCATAATCCTTTCGTTTGGCTGTCAACAACAAGTGGGATAAGTCTCCTTCAATCAAATTAACATTGACAGTATTGGGTTTGATCATGACAAATCATCAGCATGATGACACACGAAGTGCCATTTTCACAGTGCCACAGTCCACTTTACAGTGAAACACTTTGATATAGAATTAAAGTGGACTGTGGCACTGTGAAAATGGCAATTCGTGACTCATGATAGCCGATGAAGTGTCATCTTCTCTACTTTCAACATGGGAAACATTGAGGCTGTTTGATTAGTCATGATCAAGAGTAGGCCATTTGACTTCTCATAACAAATTTTAGAGTGAAAATCCGATGCATAATCCTTTCGTTTGGCTGTCACCAACAAGTGGGATAAGTCTCCTTCAATCAAATTAACATTGAAAGTATTGGGTTAGACCGTGACAAATCATCAGCATGATGACACACAAAGTGCCATTTTCACAGTGCCACAGTCCACTTTAATTCTATATCAAAGTGTTTCGCTGTAATTCTATATCAAAGTGTTTCGCTGTAATGGAACAATATTAACAGTAAAATCTGGCATGTATTAAGCAAGGACCAGGCAGGTTGGTAAGTGGGTAAGTACTACTGTAGGTAGCTCAGTAGTTAAGTAAGTAGGTAGGTATAGTTGGGAAGGTATCAGATAAGTAGTAAGTAGGGTTGTAGAGAGTGCATCCCTCAAAAGGCAAGTTCTTAGTCTCTCACATGAGTTGATAGATGACATAATGTATAATGAGAGGAGTTCACATTGATCACGTGACACGTTTACAACATGTGTGGGATCTTGTACCTGCCCTAAAGCCAGATAAATCTAAATTCATATTGCCCCACATTACACTTCAATATGTAACTGGATACAACCATTTCAACTGCAGTGCAGACAGTGCAGACTTGATGGCTAACATTCTGCCAAGTATTTTTGCCAACTTTTGTAAAACTGAAGTACTTTACAATGGGCTTACTGGCCATAGTTTTTGGCTGATGTGAAAGTTCTCACATGCAGTTGGCAGCTTTTGAAAGTGCTTTAACATTGCCAAATGTGTTACATAAATTATCACTATTTAAGCTGACATTATGTCAAAAGAAAAACACACAAAAAGGTAAATAAAAGATACGTTACATTGTATTCTACTTTAAAGATCGATATTTTTCACACGATGAAGCCCGTGAAGTATTCACGAAGTTGCACGATAGATAGATAGATAGATAGATAGATAGATAGATAGATAGATAGATAGATAGATAGATAGATAGATAGATAGATAGATAGATAGATAGATCCCAAATTATCAAACAACCATTATGAGTTCCCAGATCTGTCGGGAGTGCTCAACATGTTACACATATACTCAACATGTGACACATATACTCCATGTGAGGGATCTTTTATTTGCCCACCATAGACACTGATACAAGGAACCGCCAATTTAAAATCTAATATAGATTAATTGTTCCATCGGAACCAGCTACTACCACCCTGAATGGAATGCACTATCATCCCAAAAGGAATGACTTCAATTTGGTACCATCCAAAATGACATGGCATGATTTAAAAATTGCGAAATCGGATGGATGGATAAATGGACAGATGGATAGAAAGATAGATAGATAGATAGATAGATAGATAGATAGATAGATAGATAGATAGATAGATAGATAGATAGATAGATAGATAGATAGATAGATAGATAGATAGATAGATCGATATATAGATAGATAGATAGATAGATAGATAGATAGATAGATAGATAGATAGATAGATAGATAGATAGATAGATAGATAGATAGATAGATAGATTTAGAAAAAAAAAGTAATAAAACAACTTTCCAAATTCAGAAAATCTCCTGCATGATGATACATGGATACATTGAATAGTGCACAATAATAGGCCATGTACAATGCACTTCTGTGACAACACCTATTCAATTGTGTATACTGTGTAGGCAAATTGGGGGACCTTTGAAGTTTAGATAATGGCTTGTAACTTTGGAAGAAAGCTTAGAACTTTGTAGTAACCAAGTGCAACCCTGCATAACTTGGTAGTAACATTGTAGTTAGCTTGTGCTGGGTGCGTCCAAGTGTAGGAATCTCTTTTAGAAACATTCTCGTGTTGACCTTTGCAAAACCTTGGGGCACCACAGCTCAAGGATTGAACCCAGGCACGCGAAGTTTAACTAGGCATAACCAAGAAACAAAAACACTGAGCTCACAGATGCGGCCTTGTCAACACAAGGCTTTTCTGTGCTTTAGATCTATGGCCCCTGGAAATTGGGCTCTGTCTTTCACTGTAACATGCAGTAAAGTTTCTTTGTAACATACAGTAAAGTTTCTTTACAGTCTGTAACTTCGATATGCAAAAAGAGTGGACTGTTGCACTGTGAAAATGGCACTTTGTGAATCATCATTCTGATGATTTGTCATGATCATACCCAATACTTTCAATGTTTAGTTTGATTTACGGAGACCAATCCCGCTTGGTGGTGACAGACTAAAGAAAGGATTATGCATCTGATTTTCACTATAAAATCAGTTATGACAAATCAAATGCTGTCCCTTGATAATGACTAATCAACACAGCCTCTATGTTTCCCATTTTGAATATAGAGAAGTTGACACTTCATCGCCTTTTTTTACTCACAGAGTGCCAAAATTTGTATGAACCAACGTTCATTTTTCCATATCAAGTTTACCAACTGTAAAGGAATATACACAGAATGGTTCAGTCAATTATCAACCCAAGTTTTGCAAACAGATTAGTGGAGGGTTGGGCTAAATTATGATTCTTTTAGCTTGCTTTGGTTTATGAGAAAAATAATTCTCTGTACGAATAAATAATAATCGATGTACCGGTATGGTGTGTGTGTCGTGTTTAGAAATAATTTAAAACGTCTAAAATATTTTTATGATGCACTGACTTAATATAAAAAGCAGGTGTACTATTATGATCTGAAGATGAAAAAAGGATGATAGCATGAAACAAATTCATGTAATTTAATGATAGTTGCCCCTCCAATTGAAACTGTCACATACGTGGTTGCATGGCATCTATGTTTAAGTCAGTCAAAAAAGAGTAGGAGTTGAAAAAAGTTTATGATTTGATAAATGAAAAATTACATAGTTCTCATATTGGAAAAGATATGCAGAGGTGTAATTTGTTGCCTAACAAATTTGTGCATATTTTCCTCTCTTTTTTTGTAAGATATTGCTTTATGTATCCAATTTTCTGTAATCACAAGTTGTAGCCACCTATAATATAATTAGTAGGTTCAACACAAGTCATAACTAAACTGTTTTTGGCTGTACATGTATTCACATTGCTATAGACCTCAGGCCCAGATTTACTTTGAAAGCAAAATGAGATCGTTCTAAGATAACTCTGAAATCTTTCTGTTATCTCTTTGGCTCTATTCTAAGATCCTTTGACATAGTTCTGAGATCATTCCGCAGCCATTCTGAAATCATTCTGAGATCATTCTGATAGACTGATACCATTCTGAGACCTTTCTGAGATTATTCTGAAATCAGCTGAGATCATTCTGACATCCTTCTGCGTGAGAGTTTTTATAAATCACTTTGAGATCATTCTGGAAATTCCCCAGAAATTATACTTAAGTCATCCAAAAATCTTTCTGAGACCATTCCATTACCATTCAGAGATCATTCTGGGATCATTCTGAGATCATTCTGAGATCATTCTGAGATCATTCTGAGATCACTTTGAGATCATTATGAGGTCATTCTGTATACCATTCTGAAATCATTCTGAGATTCTGATGGCATTTTTAGATCCTTCTCGCTCCATTCTGAGACCTTTCTAATGCCATTTTGAGATCATTCTGATAGCAATCTTGGGTCATTCTGAGATAATTCTGAAATCATTATAAACCGATTCTGACATCATTCTGATGCAATTATCGGATCATTCTTAAACTACTCTGGAATCATTCTGAGATACTGAAAGCAATTTGAGTCTCAATTTGAGATCATTCTGACTCCATTCTGAGATCATTCTGATATGTTTTGCTTTCATTCTAAAATCATTCAGAGACAATTATCTGATCTTTCTGACACCGTTCTTAGATCATTCTGATACATAAACTCTTCTGAGATCATATTGAAATCATTCTAAGACATCTTATGCTTTACATGCATCCTCCCCACACAAACCCTGCTAAAATGGACAGGGCTTTCTGCTATTTCCAATCTCTTCTGTGATTGGCTGCTTATTTAGGTCATAAGCATTTTGCAGGCAGATTTAGTCCGATTATGGACACTTAGAGGATTACTGGCAACTAAGAAAAACAGTGTAAAACAAGCAAACTTTCAAACAGTTTCATTTCAGACCTGTGAAAATACATAATTCAATGGAATTTTCGTAACTGTGATAGCACCTTTCAACAATACACAATTTCTCCATTTGTAACTGTGTGAAACAGAGGCAACAATTTCAAACTGTGAAAGTTAATTAAGTATTCATGAATTAGCAAAGGTTATGGGCCATTTTGTCATGGTATGACTTGGGATGATGCTTTACATGGTGTGTTGCTAAGAATTAAATGTCACTTATAGTAAATTATGTTCAGCTGGTATTGGGCCAATTGCTGCCAACAAAGGCATTATTATTACAGTTGCATAGTTCTACTTTCAGGAAACCAATTTGGCAACATATAAAAGAGGTTTACAGCCATTATGTTGTCAATAAGTCAATCAATGCCTTTTCTGGTGGAGCATATACCTATGGAGCATAGCTGTAGCTGATTTTTACCTGTTAAAAGGAATTCTTTATATACTCAAATACTGTATGTTTTCCTCATATATGTTGTGGTTGAGGGAGATGGATGGATGGATGATTGGGGCTTTACGTCCTGTATTTATGGACTTGGTAGGCTAATTAGGACAGGAGGAGGACAAGGCAATGTAGTGAAGGATGATTGAAACAGCTGTCCAAGATAGGCCCAGGTGACCGGGCAAGAGCTGGATTCGAACCCTGGACCCAGCGATTGGCAGTCCAGCACGCTACTGCTAGACCAACCCTCCCCCTCTCTTAATTAAGATAAGACAAGATAAGATAAGATAAAACTTTATTTCACGTCGGTGATGAAAATAAAAACAAGGGACATAAGCTACAAAGCTTGTAACAAACAAGTAAAATAACACAACAAAAAGGCGATAATATGATATATATATATACAAATGAGAAATGAATGAAGTGAAACTCAAATTACTTTACAAAGCAAGTTAGCGTCATTTGATTTTGATTTACTTTAAGATTACAAGTTAGCGTTATTTGATATTATATGGAGTTTCTCAAACATAGTATACACAAAGTACAGTCACAGTTCTTAAGGAAATTACTTTTCAATACAGCTGACTTAAATGAACTAAATTCTTCACAACATTTTAAATAGTTAGGGAGTGAATTCCATAATGAAGGACCTTGAAACCTTACTGACTTTTTACCGTATTGAATGGTATTAAACTGACAAAGTACAATTTTGTTACTGTCGCGCACGTTATATGGAGATGCCTGCTTCTCAAAAAAGTTACTTTCCATTGGTGGTGCCAAGTTATTAATAATTATTTCTACGGTTTACATACAGCATCTTTTTACCTGTTTTATCAATAAGTCATCATATGTGCTCTCATAGTCATTACATACTAATCTTAAGGCCCTTTTATTCAGTTTTTCAATTTTTCGACTCTGGCCGAGAGAGAAAGCATTGTACGCTAAAGAACAGTATGCAGAATTGGAAGCCACAAATGCCTCATATATCCTGAATCTGCCTTCATAGCCAATATACTAGCATATTCTTTGCAATGCATTTATTGGTCCACCTGCCTTTTTTATATTATTGAGACAAAGGAGGATGGATTGATTTGGACTTTACGACCTGTATTTCTTGGTAGGCTAATTAAGACAAGAGGAGAACACAGCAATGGACCAAAGGATGGTTGAAACTGTCACCCAACATAGATCCAGGTTACTTGGCCTGAGCGGGATTCGAACCTGGGACTCAGAAATTTGATGCGACCGACATAGCTAACCTTTTTCTCCCACCACTGGTAGCGTGCTGGACTGCCAATCGCTGGATCCAGGGTTCGAATCCAGCTCTTGCCGGGTCACCTGGGCCTATGTTGGACGACTGTTTCAATCATCCTTCACCTCATTGCCTTTCCTCCTCCTGCCCTACTAAGTGCATAAATACAGGATAAATAATGCCCCAATCATCCGTCCATCCATCCTAGAAAGTGTCAAATTTAGTAAAGTTACCTTCAAAACATCTTCACTTACATAAGAAGCCAAATTCGTTTTCTAAACACACATATATTGTCATAAAGATTCCTGTAGTCATTTTACTCATTTTGGAGAATATGTAAGATTCTACCAACATGATTTATAACTATCCCCATTCATGATGTTTCTGTGTGTATCGGTATGAGATAATAAGTAGGTGAGGGCTAATTGCTTTATAATAATTGCTGGTTGTAGTCCAGTTCTTGTGGTAATTGTCATATTGTTGAAAGTAACTTTATTTCTCTCTCAAAATTCTTTGTAAATTATTTTTTAAATTATATTTCCAAAATGTGTTATAGACACAAGATGCACCGGGTAACCTTAGTATATCAATATATATGTCAGTCTTGTCAGGCCCTAAGCTGTAGCATGTATGCACTTCAGTCAAGATATTTTCTTTGAAGTTTTTGTGTATTATGCAAGTCCTGTTGCCATGGAAACAAAAAATAAAGGGCCCCAGACACGTGACAACAGTCTGATATTCATGTCATGTGATATGTGTACACATCCAAGGCTAAACAAAAAGGTCTTATGGTGAGATAAATTATGGATGTATATGGATGAAGGGGCAAATTTGCATAGGTGGATTATTGAGGTTTTACATCCTGTATGCATCGCATATGCTAATTAGGACAGGGGGTGGACACAGCAATGTGGCAAAGGTGGATTGAAAATACTGTCCGACATTGGTCCGGTTGTATGACCACTGACAATGTCACCCGGCAAAGGGGCACAAAACGTAAACACAATGTTGCCAATTGGTGGAGGGCTTGTCTGTTTTCATAAAAAATTGTATGGTAGAAATTATGTTGCCACAATACTACATTGAGTTTTTTCTTCACAACGTTGTGACAACGTTCGCACAACATCGCATACTAATGTCATATCTAAGAAGTTGCTTCCCAACATTGTGACAACGTCATTTCCACCATACAATTGTATGTGGGAGATGAGTCTTACATGTCTTTCAAACTTACCGACTGACTGACTGGCTGGGTGCTTGACTGACTGACTGGCTGGCTTTCTTACAGTAGACTGACTGACTGACTGACTGACTGACTGACTGACTGACTTACTTACTGCCGTATTGACTGAATGACTATGTTTTAACTTCACAGATTGTCACCAAATCAACCATATCAACACCTGTATCTTAAAATGTCTCTAAACCTTTCACTTCCATTTCGTGTGAACTGCAATCTTGATACCAACACTCAATCAAGTAAAATCAATTGACCTAGATAAATTGATTCCAATCACCTAATCAGGAAATCAATGATGAATAATCTTTACTTTCAAATAGCTGACAGAGCATATATTTCTAAAGTTTTCTACAACTTTCGTGATAACTTCTCATTGAACTTGGAAACTTTCCTGACATGTTTTTGATAAGGAAAATGAGTTTAGCCATGCAACTCTTGGACTGAACACTGCCTGAAATTGCTGAGTTCACAAGAGGTGATACATCAGGACCATATACTTCAGAAGGTTCACTTGGTGTACAGCCTCTATTCATATTTTCATACTTTTCATAGTGTTATAGAGTGTGTTGTAAGAGGGCCACCATTTCTTCTCAAGGGGGGGGGGGGGCTTGGAGTTTTTTTAAATAAATAATTTCCAGCTCAGTTTTGATGAAATTAATAAATTCTTTCTGGGCAGTCTTGAAATAAATAATTTCTGGTGGGGTATTTCTTAAGAAGGCGATACTTGATTTAGGAATGAATATTCAGGAATTTCGCATGCTTGAAATAAATAATTACGGTCGCCGTTACCGTGAAATAAATAATTTCCTGCTGAGGAAAACTCCAAGCCCCCCTGATTATTAAATGTTTGCCCCCTAATTCACTCTTTCTCTCTTAGAAATCCCTTTCTAATTTTCATCCTAATTTTCTTTTCTCCAATTTTTATTTTTTTAGGAATTAGGAGTTTACATGTATAGTAGTCATCTTTAGAACTTGTGTCTAACACCTGAATGAAGACGGACCATTTTCTTTCACTATTTCTGACAATTTTGAAGGAATTTTTAAGCACAAATCATCAAACACATCTGCCACTGTTGCGCGATTGATATTTGGGTGTTTAACAGGCGTAAATTTGAGCATGTACTCCCTCTTAAATCGCGTGATTCGCCAATTTTAAAGCTTGGTTTGTTTCTGGTTTCTGCCCTATTACATGTCAAACATCCTCAGAATCAATTGGCAACCAGTGCCAACAAGAAAAAAGAAATAAAACCACAAAATAAAACCACAGAACCAGGAAAGATTGCAAAAAGTTGACTAGAAAATATCTATTAAAAATCATATAAAAACATAATAATTAATTTCTGAATGCATCAAATATGGAGTTTTTTAACACGGGTATTTTTTGTTGTAAAAATTGATACTTTTCAAGAATTTTATTAAATATTCCCCAATTATGCAGGTGTGCACAAGTAAAAACTGGAAATAAACTGAATATTTAGTTTAAAAAAATTATATTTTGCTATGGTGAAAGAAGAACAAGAAGTAGACTAGCCTGGAATCAGCCTTGTATTTATATGTAACTCTTTGAAAATATAACAACATCATTTCTGCCACACAATTCTATGTAATTTACACAACATTGTATGTTGTCACATTTTCTGACTGCTTGGTACCTAAATTTAGGTACCAAGCAGTGTTAAAACCAGAGAGTTCTGCGCTAAACTCGTCGCAAACTTTACTTTGGCAAACAAAATAGTTTTCTCTTTTTTTGTCAATAACTGTGATTTTTAGAGGCGATGCATCAGCCCTGCCCTGATATATTCTTAGTGATTCTATTTGGCGCCATCCGCCTCTGATTAGATGGCCACAGACCTCCCGACAGGAGGCCAGAGGCCAAATCTAGAAATTCAGACTGTGAAACTTCGTCATCAGAACGGGTGGCCAGCGTCGTAGTAAAATGCGGATGGACCTAATTTGCGGGACGGCGGGATTCGTAATAAAATGCGGATGCGCAGTTGCGGAACGGACCGCTTTTTGCGGGATCGGCGTAAAAAACATGCAGATGTGGTCTAATTTGCTGAACAAGCTGAATTAGCTTTAAAAATCGCCTCTATTTTTTTTTGAAAAAATTTTCTTGTTAACTCTGAACAACAATTATTATAACCCCCACCCTTAACCACATAACACTTAATTATTTTGCTCCAACGAGCACCAGTTACAACATGTGACATAATCATAGCACTTTATCCCTATGGGCTTGTGCTGGATCACTTAAATGTCCTAATCATTCAATAATTATTAGCTGCAGAATAATTATCAATATCACCATAGGGTTCAGTGGTTTTATTGTTATGACATCAGGTGAAAGTTACAAGTATTTAATCATTAATTGCATATAATTAGGAAATTATTAATTTCAATATTCAGTTATGGAAATTATTGATATTTTCATACTAATATTGGTTTTTAATTACTGATTAACCAAGCATGCATAAAAATTATAATCATAAAATGCCTGAAAAATTACAAATAGGCATGTCACACATAAAATATATTATTCAAATGTATGGATTTTATTTATTGATCATCGAAGTATCAAACAAATGTATTAATTAAAAGTATTAAATATTCTGTTGTTTATAACACCTCCCTGGTTCAACTGTGTTGGAAATGTATCTGTATAAAATTTGAATAATCATTCATTTTAGCAGACGCTTCAATGTGATCAGTAACTTAAGTGATGACCCAATTAAGGCTACTAATTAGGTCAAGTTAGTATCTGTTTCAGCCCATAGGGGTCTCCTGCTGTGATAATGTTTCTGTAACAGTTAATTAGACAAATATACAATGAAGGTAATTAGTTCATTTGTCTAGACTAAACTAATGAGTAAGCATTTTCGCCAGGTGTGACAAATGATGAGACAGTTAGGCCTACTTATGAATAAAGGTAATATACACCGTTACTAAAAACAATACAATTGAATGTTATGTTTGCAACTGATAACTGCAATATTAGACAATGAATTTTATGTTTCAATTTAGTGACTATAAATACTCTATACCGTCTATATCATATGCGACTAACACAATCTAAAATTACAAGTTATTACTGGAAAAATGTATTTAGAAAATAATAATTGACATTTTAAAATGAATTTCCAACATTTTCACCATTCCAAATTTAGCTCAAATGTGAACTTACATGTACATTATTGCCTACAAATGTATCGTATTACCCATTCTACTCATTAATGAGTCATTATTGAAATGACCTTTTGGGGGGAAAGTCAAATTAGTTTCATATTCAGGGCTTCAAACTCTCTATGAGCACTGTGTCAACATTGAGGAAACTAATTTTGCTAATTTATGCAAGATTTTAACATTCTATCAAAAGATGTGAACTCTCAATACATTTAGATACAATCTGTGCTTTGAAAAGTGCACACTGAAAAGTACTATACAACCTCAGCGTTGCAGTGTACCATCTTTTACTTCAATGAAAGTACTTTGGATCTTAGCAGATAGTTTAGATCCTCATTATAAAGTGCAAGGAATTCAATGAATACATTATGGTACTAAAGTCCATTATATGTGCTATAAAAGGTACTAATGAATTTAACTTTTGGTACTGCAGTTCCAAAGCCATTTGGTTTATTAATAGACCCTATAGGATTATTTTCAATGGTCATTCAGTAGCATTCAGGCATTCAATGGGATATCTCATCCATTACCCATTGATGGGGATATCAATGGGGGATATATTCATTACAGTGAGACATCGATTAAATGACCACTGGTCTTCACTGTCCATGCTGTAGTGTCCACTTGTATGGGTTTACAACAATTTGAAGTAGGTAGGATTTTTGGTTTGGAGGGTTTGGCAGGCAAGTGGGCTGGTAGGTAGATAGGTAGACAGGTAGACAGGTAGATAGGTAGGTAGGTAGGTAGGTAAGCAGATATGTGGGTAGAAATAAGTATCAGCATTTTAAGATGATTTGAGATATATATAAAGGACAGATAGTTAATAGATAGTTAGATAGTGAGATGCATGTAGAAATTTAGATGTATAGTAAGGTACTTTTAAAAAGATAGATAGTCAGATAGCACTGATAGATAGAGAGAAAGATACATAGATACATAGATACACAGATACACAGATACATAGATACATAGATACATAGATACATAGATACATAGATACATAGATACATAGATACTTACCGTACTGACCAGGATACCCAATAAAACGTCTCAATCTTCTCAAACTTCTCAAACGTCTCAATAGATGTACATAGATACATCTATCAGACATTTGAAATTGGCCACTATCATCCTAAATGGAAATGAACTGATCTTAACTTCCTATCAAGATGTATTTCCAATCTTTGATCAATTTGAGATACTGACAAATCACTTAATTACAAAGTAGCCCTACATTGATCAATATAGTCCTCAACAAAAGCAATACATTTGTATTTGTTTGCACTTCAAAGAATACCTTGTCCAATTAGCACAATGTATGCAAATGAGTATCTTAGATGTAAATAGATCCAACCAAGGTAATTTGTATACCCTCAAGTTATTACAGCCACAGGGCAGGGTAGGGTGGTCAATTAATTTACATTTTATTAAGATACATACCTGTTTATTTTGAAGCCCTGCATGGACAACAAAAAGTTTCTAATTCTATATATTTATAATATATAATTTTGTTAAATGTTAAATTTTAACAACATCATATGGGATCCATATATATGTATTGGGGGCTGTGAATCTTTCAATAATGAATTTCCCATGACAGATAAAGTTTAAATACTAATACCAATGAATTCCCAAGTTTTGTCACATTAATGTTGAAGTGCCTGCATGAGGATCCAATTAGGTGAAATTCGTAGTAAAATGCTGGACTGTATCAGGAAATAACCAAATATTGGTATTTATAAAGGTAGACAAACTGTCTTACTTATTGGCATTCTATTAGTGCTTTCCAATGGGTTTATATACTTAGAAGATTTGACTATTCAAAGACAGTCTGGCCTCAGGGCATCTTGTATTGGAATGATTTGGTCTGACAGAGGGGGTGGGTAGGCAGGTGGTTGGGTAGATGGTAGTCAGGTATGGGTTTGTAGTATAGATAGATAGCTATAGATACTATTACACAGATAGTTTTTTAAGGTGGTTAAAGGGAATGGGGCTTACCTCAGATGATGCAGCACATCCCACTTAGTGTTATTTTCTCTTCATTGTTTACTGTTTAATGATTGTAAAATATATAGATGCACTTGTCATATTGCACTAAGTAAATAAAATAATTCTAAAGGCTTCAAATAACTGGGTTGCAGATTCAATTCTCATGCTGGCTGGGTTAATTTGACATATTTATATGTTGGACAGCAGTTTCAATCACCCTTGGCCTCATTTCTGTGTCCTCCTCCTGTCCTAATTAGGCTGCCGACTGCATTTATGTACAAATGTACAAGATTCAAAACCCCCATTCATCCATCCATCTGTGAAGGTTATCGAAGTTTGTGCCTGGAGGTGGTGCGAGGAAACAATTTTGATAAAGAATGGTATTTTAAATTTGTATTGTTGCCTTCAATTGTAAGAAAGGGGAAAATCGACAATTTTGATATATAGCTATATAGCGTATAGCACTTGTCTTATAGCTTCAAATGCATCTTACTCATGATCTCATTGTTTTCATTGAAAGTGACCCCCCCCCCCTTCTCCTTTTACCAAACCTACCCAATCAACCATCCATGGCATGCACACTGCTCTTCAGGTTCGCGTGGATCCATCCCATAGACCCAAACAACTTCACAAGCTCATTGACCCTATATCATTACTTCTAGTGTGATTACTTTTGTAGGAATAACCTGAGTTGGGTTTTAAAATCACTACATATGAGACAGTTTGTGGCTATTTATTTTGGACTCGTCTGTAGCCGATACTTTTAGTGTGGATTATACCTTTGTTTCAGAATTGACATTTGAAGAAAGAAGCTACATTGGAATTGGATGTACATAAAATCTAACTCTTCATATTGACATTTGTGGCAATTGGATAAACTGTTGTTATCAGGTAAGTTCATCTGTAAGTTTCGTTTTTACAGAATTATCATTGCTGTGTGAAAAAAGGAATGGTATTTGTCAATTTTTTTAATCGATTTTTTAAGGGAAATTGTCGTCTCACTTAGACCTTCCTTATATTTCTAGTACTTGGTAAAGATAAATTTGACTATCAAGATGTCGTATGACAAGTTATGATGTTAAAAATGAAGTAAAAATATTGCTTTTACATGAAAAAAGTTAAAGAAAAGAAACACACCGAAATTCCATTTTTAACAGATTTGGACAAAATATTTACTTATTTCAAAAAAACTTAATTTTTTACATGAAACTTTATTTTTTGTGTGTATATCAACCCCTTTTAATGCTAAACACCCCTGTCACCCAGTCACCCCAAAATAAGGGTAAAAGATCAGATGTGTCCTTAAAAGTGTGATCTTTTGATAGGGGTTGATTGAGAGGGTGAATAGGTTTTGTTAAGCAGGTGAGCAGATTGGAACCTTTGAAAACCCTTTTAAATGCCCTTTTCATGATTTGACTGAAAACTACTAAAAAAGAGTTGCTTGCTAAAAAACTTCGATTTGATTGACATATATATATTCTGACATATCCAAAATAGGACCTTAATAGGCAGTTAAGAGTCACGGAGGACCTTTTTGAATATGTGAATTTCTTGTTTTTCTTTTTTTATTCAAGTAACATATCTTTTTTAAGCAATTTTGACTATCTATATAATCTGAAGGAATCATATATAGTGTTCTATAATGCTCTATAAAGGTTTATGCAAGAACCGTAAAAGGTGCCAAAATTAAACCTGAAGGTTCTTCTTTGAAATTTCTATTGGGTTTAAGTGATGAACCTTTTTAAGGGTTTCATTTGGAACCCTTTTATGTGCAATATAAAATTTATATCACGCGAAAGAACCTTAAAAGGTTTAATCTTGAGCCTTTAGTTCTAAGAGTGTGCCCCTTCGACTGGAGCCATGATGGACAGCAGTTTCAATCATCATTTGCCTAATTTCTGCGTCATCCTCCTACCCTTATTAGCTCAATTAGCCTACCAGGTGCATAAATACAGGACATGAAGCCCTAATCATCCATCCAATACAAGCTGACACTATAAACCCAAGTCACATTCTCTAATTACTCTTGATACAGTTTCATGTCAATAACATCCTAACATTTACACTCAGGTCATGCACACACATTTAAGGTCATTTCATCAGCTACTCATTCATTGACGCAGTGACCCCACTATTTGCTAATGAGTAGAGATTCATTTAATTGACATTGAGAATTACTACCATCCTTGAAACAGTTAAAACTGCATTTAAAATATATATAACAAGAAA
Organism: Platynereis dumerilii; assembly: GCA_026936325.1. Taxonomy (NCBI): domain Eukaryota; kingdom Metazoa; phylum Annelida; class Polychaeta; order Phyllodocida; family Nereididae; genus Platynereis; species Platynereis dumerilii. The sequence continues at coordinate 8,413,978 of JAPTHN010000018.1, forward strand.
TTGCCACATACTGACATGCCAATGTAATAATTAGACGGTTTAAATTCATGTTGCAACGTACAGCATATATGATTAAAATTGCAAAAGTAATTTAGGATAGTTACCAGTGTTCAGAACTTTAATGAGCATGACCTAATATTATGTTAATGATGTCATTGACACAAACCAGTCATTTAGTCTATCTGCCATCAGTTATAGTCAGTCCAACAGTTAGTTACTGGATCCGGTCATCTATCTATCTATCTATCTATCTATCTATCTATCTATCTATCTATCTATCTATCTATCTATCTATCTATCCATCTATATCTATATTTCTTTCTTTCTTTCTTTCTTTTTTTATATACCATTCTCTCTATCCCATCTATATCGTTCTATCCACCTGTCTATCTATTGTGAACTTTTCCTACAGAAATTAAGTTCTGAACTAGTGACCAATCTTTTGTGCAACATCTTGTAAATACATCATAGTAACTAGCACCTTTCCAACTGAACTACTTTTGTAATTTTGTCTGAATAGACTACAAGTATATCAGGTGCCTGGATTTACTGTTTAAATTTTATTTAGTTGTTAAATTTAATATATATGGTTGGCATTGGTTATATTTACGAATGTAGATTTTACTGATAATTTGATATCTTTATGTAAAGTTAGATTTATCTTCAGTAGAGGGGTGATAGCATAAATTTAAGGTTGGTACAGCTTGTATTTTGGATAAATAACTAAAATAAGTAATATTTTTAAAAGGCAATCTAAAAAATCAACTAGGTATCCCTGGGTAAATAGTTTGTATGACTGACTGAGTTTTATGTAGAGTAGAAATTAACAAATATATGAAGGTTCAGTGATCTGTCCATCTTGATTAAACCTACACTATGGCATTTTATACACTGTAAGCAAGTGGCACTGATATTTAAGGCCCCTGCAGAGTCTTTTGTATGTTCTGAAATTTTCGACTTCAGCTCTCACACCTTTTTATGCCATATCTGCCACAACCATCAGCAGGGGTGTCTCACAAAAAATGGCACCAGACTTTTAGAGAATTCATTCTGTATACATGTGAAATATATCTATATATATTCTGAGACATGGGGGTTTTAGAACCTATTTATCACCCAGCTCGGATTTCAATATTTAAAAAAGAAAAAAAAAACATTAAAAAAAGTTAGAGAGAGATGTTTGAATTTTATAAAATACTCGAGAAAGTAGGATAGAGGAGAAAATATATATCACTTGATATTCATGAAGAGTGTTGAAGTTAGATTACAATGAGATACAACATACTACTTTATGTTCAGAAGTATAGTAGGGATATATAAACTAACCAAATGTTTCTCTTATTTTCTAAAATCATATTTTGCTTCGGCCTGTATCACTGCGGATGGTAATGGGTTGAAGGCTAAAGTGGGTCACAACATTCCTTGTGTACATTCTCAGACTATGTTGGATATTTCTCAGAAATTGTCCACCTCTCTCCTCTCTTCCTCTCTTCCTCTATTCCTCTCTTCTTCTTTCCTTTGGTCTCTCTGTCTTCCTTTCTTTCGTTCTTCAATCACCGTTCTTTTCTCTTCCTCCTTTATTCTTTCTTGCTTTGCATTCATCCTTCTGACTACCTTCCTTCCGTTCTTCTGTTCTTTCTTCCTTTCTTACTTACGTCCTTTCTTCCTTCCTTCCTTCCTTCCTTCCTTCCTTCCTTCCTTCCTTCCTTCCTTCCTTCCTTCCTTCCTTCTTTCCTTCCTTCCTTCCTTCCTTCCTTCAGACAAACAAACAAACCGAATTATCAACAATTTTACTGAATCATATCAGAGATCTAAACCTCATAACTTCAACTACCTTATTACTATTTTACATTTCATAAAAGTAATTGGACGTGCAGGCCTACTGCAGCTGATTTCACTCAAGCTCATCATGTAAGATACAGGCTTGTCAAGAAACAACAAACAGTTATCTGGGGCAGGTGTGGTCATTTTAGAACCAAAATAGTGTAAGTCCACTTATCATGTCAAGCAGTAATGTCAGTCAAATTAGCAGGACAGATTTTAATAGCCATAAAATTTGACAGGTTAACTCAGAACCTGCTCGTGAGTTTTATCTGGGCAGAGAGGTGGAGTTGAAATGCTGTCACTTATCAAAAGGTAGGCAGATGTTTTGTAAAAATATTGACTTGGAGAATTATCTAAAATTACTATCTGTGTCTGACCAAAAAGTTTTTATGGAAGTAAAAATGGTAGTTTTATATATCAGCATGAATTTATGTCCAACAATGTGCAAAATAGGACTATAATCAGCAGTTTTATTTTTGTCAAGAACAATTTGATATAATTTTTACAGCCGGGCAGCAATTTGGCAGGTTTGCCGGTGGCGGGCAGATAGGTCGTTCCAGGCCAAGACTCAGACGCTATTGCATACATGTACATAGATGAAATTTGGAACGCATGTAGCCTATATGGTCTAGTTGTGCCTTTTGATGGTCTGATTTATATACAATATATTTTTGAAATGTGGAGAATTTTTTTTTCCCTTTGCGGGCCACAAACTATAAGACTTGCCTGATCATCAGTGGTGCCTACCTATCAGGAAAATCGGTGAAAAAATGAGTGATGTAAAGTCATTGTACCCATCCGCTTCGCCTTTTTTGTCTTTTATTTTATTTTAATTTTTCCATCTCTATTTTCTACTTATTTTAAGATAAAACTGGAAATTGTAAGTTTGCTGAAACAGCTTTGGGTCTCTAAGTTTTCCACTTAATTTTATGTGATGTCCTTAAGTGAGTTTTGACTGCCATTATTTTTGAAGCACCCCATTAAATGGAACCATACCCAGTAATGTCCCTCTCTGCTGCCACCTAGTAGGGGGTATGATTGATACCCAAGCTACTAGTGCCACTACAATAACCCTTTTGGCTAATCACCCTACCATCTCAAGTGGAAGAATTAATTTTTCTTAAATATTCCAAAATAAATTGCTAATTGTACTCTAGAAAGTTTGACCAAAACGAACTCATTTTCCTGATGCAATTTGACATATTGACCCAATTATATCTCTGCGAATGTTTGATACTTATGTTCTACCAATCCTTGAGTACAACAGTGAAATATGGGGTAGTGAAAAATCTGCATCTGAATTAGAAGCTGTGTAACTCGGCTATCTAAAACGTATGTTAGGCGTAAGAAAACAAACACCATCTCTGGCTGTTTATGGTGAAAGTGGTAGATTTCCATTGCATGTTAGACAGAAAGTTAGGATGATCAATTATTGGATGAGATTAGAAGATGCACCAGATGGCAGCCTGTTAAGGAGATGTTTGCAAATTCAGAAAGATGCTCATATGAATAGAGCTAATGAAACTAATTGGTTCAGTAAAGTAAAAAACATTTTAAGCACCTGTAATATTGAATATGAAACCAGTAACAATACAAACTTAACAATCAACAGTATTTGTAGAAAGGTGAAATTAAAACTTTACGAATTAGAACAGGAACAATTATTCGTATCAATAAATGATAGTACACAACAACCAAAACTTAGGACCTATAAACTTTTTAAGACTGAGTGTAGATTAGAGCCATATCTCACGCTGCGACAAAACCGCAAGATGTTAACTAAGATTGCCAGATTCCGGACTAGTTCTCATAGTTTACGAATTGAAACAGGTCGACATCAAAAACCAGTGACTCCTATAGAAAATAGAACATGTGAAAAGTGTCCATTAAATATGGTGGAGGATGAAATCCATTGCCTTATAGTATGCCCTGCTAATGAATCTTTCCGGGAAAATTTGTTCTCAACAGCTACTAAATTTATCAACAATTTTCTGTCTTTGAATGATACTGACAAATTTACATCAATAATGAAAAGTAAGGAACCTGACCTACTAAATATACTAGGGAAATTTTTACTTCAGGCTGACGTCTAAAGCAACATATCTCCTACATCCACATGGTCAAAGAACAGAATCACGATAATTATGAAAACAATAATAATAAGCCTACACTTTACACTTTAATGAAATGAATTAATTTTAACATTTAATGAACTATTTAGAATTTTTTTCTTTTTATTGTAGCATTGTTAAAGCAACCGTGAATGTTATATGATGCCTGTCTTGTAAATAATGTCTGGAATATGTAATAGCATGCATTGTTAATTAAACTATATATTTGTTTTTTTGTATGTCTGTTGCTCTGGTCTTAATCAATTGCAATTTTACTTCATTACTATTTGGGTGGCTGGAACCTAGTTTGTATTTCTTTTAATCGTGTGTTTGGTGCTCTTTTATCTTTTATCTGAAAGTTTTATTACTCATTCTTGAATTTTAGCTATTTATTGCATATATATAATTAATGTTTTGTATATAGTTTATATTGCATATATGATTAATATCGTTTGATTTTAAATATTTTATATTCCCATTACAAATGACATATGTATCAACTGTGATATTTGAAAATGTCAATAAAAGAATATATATATATATATATATATATATATATATAATATGGTAGTCCAGTGGTAAACATCCATCTGTCTGTCTGTCTGTCTGTCTGTCTGTCTGTCAGTATAGCTGTCTGTCTAGCTGTCTGCCTATCTATCTATCTATCTATCTATCTATCTATATCAGGTTTAATTCTCTCTCTCTGGCCAGATCACCTGGACTTATGTTGGACGGCTGTTTCGATCATCTTTAGCCTAATTGCTGTGTCCTCTGCCTGTCCTTATTAGCCTACCAAGTGCATGAATAAAGGACATAAAACCCCGATCATCCATCCACCTTTCTATCTATCTATCTATCTATCTATCTATCTATCTATCTATCTATCTATCTATCTATCTATCTATCTATCTATCTATCTATCTATCTGTCTATCTATCTATCTGTCTATGCTGTGGAAAACTCACGTGGCACTTTAAAAGCATTAAAAAAACTTTTACGTGCCAAGTTGTTTTTTCAACCTTTTTTTTCCAGGTTTTAGTGCAAATTTGCCATTTAGAAGTGACATTTCACTTTTTAGGATTTTCTTTTTTAGAATATTTTCTTTTTGGAAAGGGTGTCTCTTCTAATAGCTTTTCATTTTGAAACAAATTTTCCCACCATGTTTGTAATTACTGCTCATAAAGGAAGGTGTTGCTAGTGCACTAAATCATATTTTTGCTCAACTTCTTTTTTTTCTTCTTTTTTTTAGAATTTTACAGTTACATTGAATATTCTCTTAAGTTAGAAATTTTTTAAAGCATCACAAAAGAAGTGAACTGTTGGAGCTTTTATTCTATGTCAGTCTTATATATATCTAGATGGATTGAAAACAAAATGAAACATTTCTGTGTATTTGTTAAAGAGAAGTTTATAAATTAAATAGTACTTTTACTTTATCTGATGCTTTGATAATTCATCAGATAGTACTATTTATTGAATAATAAATAAATACACAACTGGGCTTTGATGTCTACCCTTACCATTGTCGAAGTGTTCTATGTAGGTCTATCTGTCAAATATAAAATGTATATCAAAATGTCAACTGTGATAGACCTATTCCGTATACACATTTCAGGACAGCAAAGTCAGGATCAGCAAGGATCTCTTTTGTTGGCTATTCTTTATTATACAAATGAGTTAAATGCATTTTGATACAATTTAATCCCCACCCACCCCCCCCCCTCCTGATCATATTGGCTGTCTCGTTAAGGCAAATAAATGACACAAACAATACAAATGAACCCATATTCCTAATTCACATTAATGGTTACTGTCAAATCAATACTGAAGCCATTAGTATAAACAAAGGGTTTTTAGTTATCTGTCATTGATGAACATGGATTGACCATTACAAGCTTGAGTCTTTCTCAACTGTGGGACACTGTGTGGGGTTAGAGGTCATTGCACAGGCGCGCTTGTGACCTAGGGCTATTGTTTGGTATGTTTTGGGTGGGGAGGGGGGGTCAGAGGCAAGCCAGGTGCTTGGAACTACAGTGACCAGCTAAAAGGTGACCAACAAATAGCCAACCAGCCAACCAATTGATCAACCAACCATTTGTCTAATCAATCAACCACTTAATGGCTACCATTGAAACCTATTGAAATCTGGCTAGTGTCACAAATGGATAGTTTTCTGCCCAAAAAGACCACAGAGCATGGGGTCACAATATTTTATTTGCATTCAAACTCAAAACCAATTTTCTTTGTTATATCAAAACTCAAAGCAGGTGGTAATGTGATTTCGCCAAGTGTTGACAAACAGGCGTGTTTTGATATTAATGGCTCCCCTTGAAATTTTAGTGAATTTTCATATCAGGAAATCTATCTACCTTTGCTGAATTGCATAAATTTTTATCATAATTTCTACAACAATAACACTAAAGAATCAAGTAGTTGATAAATATTCATGAAATTCAAAGTCTACCACAGATTATATCATTAATAAATTGAAGTGAAATTTCCTAAATCTAATACACCCCCCCCCCAAAAAAAAACACAATAAAACTCTACTATGACAGCAAACACTTGATACTAGCTGTATATTATTATTTGGGCAAAATTTGAATTATTCGTATAAGATTTAAAAATGAGTGATCTTATTTATTTATTAAATTATAATTTAATCCTTTCAATCTATTTTGTAGTAAACTGAAAGTTACTGAATTTTTTAGCAAATTTTTGACAAGTTATATGGCAACAAATTTAATAAAAGTGTTTAGAAGATAATGTAAAGTCTAGATAAAAAGCTGAAAATACTGAATTTTAACTTTCAATTTGTCATATTGCTGCTATAAATCAAGAAACAAAGGAAATTCCTGAATTATTGATTGATTGTTTTAACTTTTTCGTGCAGTGGTGCTATAAAAATTTGTTGAATGGTAATTTTTGACATTTTTATGGGTTAGGCAAGTGTCAGAGAACAAATGAACAAGATTTTTATTTTCAATTTCATTTTTTATAACTTCCTAGTAATGAATAGTTAAGCATATTACCTGAGGCGAAAGTTAAGCAAATTGTACAAGAATTGATTATCAGTTTATGGGTGATTTGACCTTGGGGTCAGAATTAGGTCAACTGAGGTCATGTCAGGTCATATGTTTCACGTGACATTTGTCCAACCCTTATTCTGTGCTCTCTGGTGGGAGAAATAAAACGACTTGTTTCCATGGTAACCAGTAATAATTTATTATGAAATATTTCGTCAACCAGTCTGAATTGACAGTGTTGTTACACTTGAATGATGACATTTAGAAATATGAAAAATATTGGCAAAAGGAGCCAAAATTCGGAATTTTTGGATATTTTATAATGTTCAACAGCTGTTCCATCAACTTCCAGTTTCATACACTTCAAGTTTTTGATGAACATGCTGTAGGTATAGTAACTTGATCTCCCTTAAATTACAACATAATTACGTAACATGAACCTGTAACCATGGCAACATATTTAGTTGACTAAACGTTTCGCCTCCAGCCATGATTAATGTCAAAGGCCATGGAGTGGGATTACCATTTGATTAACATTTTATCTTATTTCATTTTTTGAAACTTTTTTCACCTAGTTTGTTGATATTTATTTTAGATTTAATTTCATAGATGCACCTGCTGCGATTTTGCACTAGGATTCACAATTTCCAATGAGACAGCCTGTCAATTCACAGACAGATAGACAGACAGACAGAGAGACAGAAAGCGTAATGACAGAGAAATAGAGTATATTAGAATAGATAGATAGATAAATAGATAGATAGATAGATAGATATGGTAAGCGCAGCCCTCTAAGCCATTCTGGGCACTCACGAGGGTTGATTGATGAGATGAGAGAGAGAGAGAGCGGGAGTCCTCAACATGTTGCACTTTTACCCCATGTGAGGGATCTCTTACTTGCCCGGCACAGACACTCATACAGTTGGCTGCCAAACAATGGATAGATAGATAGATAGATAGATAACACTTCTAGACTCTTACTGTAACCCAAGACTGACAACATAGCTATAATTGTCGAAACATGGATCCAAAACAGCAGGTATAATTGCCAGCCAATTAGTGACACCCCACTCGCACTGTCTTTAGCAAAATGGCCTTTTATGAGATCGAATTCATCCAACTGTTTAGGACAATATGAGAACAGAGAGAGATCCTTTGTTAAAATATGCGATCACTTTCATTCTTTTGACCATAAATCAAATGATTTCAACCATTCGATCCTCTAAAAGTCTTCTCAATTGGAACCCTAACAGATTGGCTTGTCTTTTAGAGGTCATTTTAGACTCGGAGCAGGTTTTGCTGCCGCCATTTTGTCACCCTTAAAAAGAAAGGTTGCAAAAATGGCACTGGACTACATAAATCACTTGATAAGATCAAAAGAAAAACTTTTAGAAAAGGGTTGTTATGCCACCTGATATACCCGAAACCCTAAAAGTGAGCTGGCACTTATTTAGGGCGGTGCCTATTTTGACCTCTGATGTCTCAACCATTCCTAAATATGTAATTGTAGCACCACATTAGCACCATATGGTAGCTTGGAAAATGTTAAATATGAGTAGATCTTGCATATTGATCAACATTGCATGGTTGGTTTCCAATAAGTTCCGCATGTTTTGCAGAGTAAAATTCTAGTTGATTTTATTCCATCATGGATGGTAGTGTAAAATGAAGGCATGTTTCACTGAGGGTGGTAGAGATTACTTGGGAATTCTTCCTGGTAGCATCATATTCTAATTCTATAATGGAGGACAGTCAAATGTATCAGAACAACTAAGTTGTGGTGTGGCATTGAGGGGGAACAAGAAAAGGAGATTATTACCAAAAAGGAGATTTTTGAAAAAGGAGATTTTGACTGACATTCCTTCTAGTAAACTGGTATTAGCTTGAAGTAACTAGCACAGGAGAAGAAACATCATTAACTGAGATATGACACCACTAATTTTTAGCTAGCCATAGGCTAGCTATTGGAATGAGTGAGAAGTGTATGGGATTCTGAAACCATAAACAAAAACATACAACCATGTAACCATGTAACCATGTAACCGTGTAACCATGAAACCATGAACCAAAAACACTAGATGGCAGCACTGTATGTATGCAAAATAGCCCTCTGGTGGAAAAGGCTTGCAGTATCTTGAGTTCATTCCCTGACAGGTATAACAGCAATGTAACTCAATTACCTTTTAAGAGTGTAATTAGATAGATAGATAGATAGATAGATAGATAGATCCTTACAGAAAGTCAGATATTATGCAAATAGGAAGTAGATAGATATTCTATCCAAAAAGCACCTATAGCTTGAAGTGCTTGCTTGTTATTTTTGGAAAATAACACTGAACATAATGATAAAGTGCAATGACTTTATTGATGAAAACATAAAAGTTATTAAAACGATCTTGATTTAAATTATCCAAAATTTGGCCTAGTATTACACTTAAATTGCACAACCTTCTTTTCACTGTGAAATGTGAGTTTTGATTGTAAATATTTTTGGCTTTCATGCATTTTGTTACCTATTTTACAACATCAACAGTTGATTTGTGGTTAATTTGTTTAAAAAGAAGAGCCCCAATAGTTTTAACTGCATGGAAATTCTATCAGTTAACAGCAGGGGAAAGTGGTACTTGAATCCTTCAATCCAATTAGCTGATAGATTTCCCGTTGTTGCCTCTGCTTGAGACACAATCTGGAGTATGTTTAGTGAATTTCAATGTAACTTTAAGGCTTCACAACTTGGTCACTCCCTTAGGTTAAATTTTGGAAACTGTTTTTGGAATTAAAGTGCTATGTCTGCTTCATGTGGAAAGCAAATTAAGAATCACTGTTTTAACAAAAAGTTGTTTGAGGCCAATGTTCAGGCCATTCAGTGAAATGGGGTTATTCCTTTCATTATTCTTCACTTGCATTAAAATGACAGAGTTCAAATCACATTAACTTATATATTTTATGCCTGGTCTTCCAATTTGTCATGTAAATTCCTTCCTATTAAGGCAGAAGGCCGCGGAGGCTTCCCCTCTCAGGTCTATTCACCTATCTATCTTGCTATTGATCTATCTGTATCTGTCTTATTTCATTGTATTTTATTCTTTTCCCTCCAATTTACAAACAGCTTGCTAGTCGCCTTTTATTTCGAGGATTTCATATTATTCGTTCATTCTTCAAATTCTTATTTACATGTCTATAAATGAGGTCAACATTGCTATCAACCCATTCCACGTTAATAACTGCCCCTTTAATAAAATAGCAAATGGCTAGCTATGAATCCGCGGATTCTTGTTATGACTTAATAGCTGAAAATGGTATCAAATGTAGCCCAGGACCCCTGGAGAGCAACTCTTCTTTGATGTACCATGTATGTCGCTCTAGCCGTCATTAAGCTGCACCCCTCTAATTGCTGATCTCTGGAAACCCCCAACCCTTATGAGGATCTAACTTTTTGGGGCACAAATTTTGATCATAATTTTTATCATTACTTTGTGTATTTTTAAATATAAACCATTACTGTCTTTTTTCCAATAAAATATGACCATTTTTCAAAAAGTTACATCAAAACTTATATTTTACAAATGCAAAAACATGATATCTTAAAAATCAAATTTGACCAATTTCCCCACATTTGGCAGTGATGACACTTGGCATACTATCTGGTCTCAATGTCATCTTAAAAATACCCTAAATTTTATTTTGTTCCAAAATGTTCCAAAGACCTAAAAATCCAGTTAAAAACTGTCTATTTTGGCTCAAATTTCTTCCTGATTAAGTCCCATAAAAACTGCATTTAGAGTCATATCAGTACCATGATAATTTGTGAGTGGGATCATTTTAAGGTGTTATAAGTGTACATTGTACAATATTGTCTTCAAAGGTAAAACTTATGCCTTAAATTAGCATAAAAGTTGAAATTAAAACTCCTCTCAGATATGAATTTCATGGATTCTTTTCTTGATGGGGTAAAATTCTTGAGAAGAACAAAGGGAAAGATGAGAGAGAATGGGTGGGGTTATCTGGTCATTAGGACCTCATAGTGACGAACATGGAACATCATAAAACCATAGCTTGCGCCTCCTGTGCTAGTTTCTTCAAGGTATTAGTATCTACAGGTCATCTACCTTACCCATCTTGATGAAAGTAGCGTGTAAAGGCCTTTATACCATTCGACACCTCTGTCAGCCAATCAAATGCCAGTATTACAGGGAAATAATTCCTATATTCTTTGTTGTCCAATTATCCTCTCATGTTTGAGTGTTTGTCTCACGGTATAAGCCAGTTATTCACCATGGGATCAGGAATATGTGTTTATCACACCTTGGGCTAAAGCCCTCGGGTGATAAATCACATATTCCCTCTCCCGTGGTGAATAACCTATACATATTCATGATCCCATCTTTATTGCTTGTTGGAATAAAATGACAAAAATGTTGCAAAAAAAGGCTTCACACTTCCTTTGTCACAAAAACAAATAATATGACACCTCAGACACCATGAATTGTTAAGCTGATCATTCATATTGCAGACGATTTTCTATTGTTGTGATCACGTGTCTTGGACAATGGAACAAAAAAAGTGATTGTTTACATTGTCTGTTTGTTTTCCTTGTTACCTGTCTGGGCAAAGAGGTGTGACTTCCTTTTTTGTCAGTTTTTTTGCTACTTTTTGTGTGTTCCATTTTCATGGTGGTTTGGGGTAAGGGACTGAGGGTATGGAACTATGACACTAATGTCCTAAAATCCAACATTTCCTGTTGATTATCTATATCTTATAAAATATGCATGAAAATATGGAGGAAAAAATAAAATGAAAAAATGTGTTGCTTTGAATAGATGTGGAAAAATTTGGCACCAAATCACAAAAGCAAATAAATTGAGTAATTAGAGAGAAGGTGAAAAATTAATGCCATCACGTTCCTATTTTGTCATCTAATTGACAACTCATTTGATGTGATCCTCGGTTGATAAAAAAAAAATCTTCGAACTCTTTGCATTTATAAATTTATCCATCTACATTTTAGAACTGTAGAAAAATATCTCATAAGAAGAAGTTTAAATCAAACTCAAAATATTATTTTTCATCTTCTTTCTACTTCTTCTTTCTTCTTTTCCTTCCTCTTGCCTCATTTCTATCATTCCTTCTCTCCGAACTGTTCTTCATTTGTCTTCTTCTTTTGTCTTCTTCTTTTGTCTTCTTCTTTTGTCTTCTTCTTTCTTCCTAGCTTTTCTTCTTCTGCCACTGTTAGTTCTTTCTGTCTGCTCTTTTCTTCCTATTTGTTCTCCTCTTCTCTATTTCTTCTTTTTTTCCTTTGTTTTCCTATTTCTCAAAATTTCATTTCTAAAAATCACTTATCAATTTGCATTTGAGCCAATTTGAGTACAATACATAACAAAAGTTGGTGACATCATCTCTTTCTGTAGTGTCACATGTCATTTAAATCCGGGTACTTCATGCCAGAGAATTCCTTTAAGGTATCATGTCTCATTTGAGAACTTTAAGCACTTGAAATAGGTTAGAAAATGTTTAAAAACAACATTATTTTTGTAACATGCACTTGAGATTGTAATTAAAAAGGTGTTAATACAGTTTAGTCCTTTTTTAGATGAATTCTGAAGTTTTTCTTAGGCTGACAATTGTGTGAAATAGAAGGATTATACAATTTCAACTCTGAAGTTGTTTGCGAAATTATTCTGACTTTTGAATGTCTCAAAGAAAGAAGTATTATTTTCTAAATTTACCAATTTCACTCAAATATCTTGAGATGGTTGTTTTATCAAAGTTGTCTATGTTAGAGAATGATATATATATATACACTCTAAAAAATCTCGGGACAAAATTGGTTTTTTAGATTCAAAATGTTTTTTTGAAAAACCAAATATCAATGCAAAAACCAGCATGGATTTTTGAAAAATCCATGTTGGTTTTTTTGCATTGAAATTTGGTTTTTCAAAAAACCATTTTGAATCTAAAAAACCAATTTTGTTCAGAAATTTTTTAGAGTGTATGTTTTTCTAAGGTTCATCCAGCACATTCGTAATATCACTGCAGTTTAGATAGATCACTGCAGCTTTAAACATGTTCACACGAGATCAGAGAGTCAGCGCGCGCACTAGATAATTGAGTTTATTTAAAAAGCATGCTGTGCAAAAAGAGGGATTATATGATACAAGAATTTGGGACTTTTTGTTTCACTTTGAAAATGACTAGACTAGACACTGTGTTTGTAAAAGTGATATAAATATGCATCAAATACAAATGCGGACTGCAGAGCTTCAGTCAAAATTCATATAATACCATTGATGTCTAGTGTAGATTAAGGTAAATCCTAGATCTGAATACAAATCCTAGATCTATGTCTGTTGTGAATTCAAGGAACTTCACATATGTCAAGTGGTAGCATGCTAGGCTGCCAATCGCTGAGTCAAGGGTTCGAATACAGCTCTTGCCAGGTCACCTGGGTCTATTTTGGACGGCTGTTTTATCCTTCGCCTCATTGCTGTGTCCTCCTCCTGTCCTAATTAGCCTCTGACCAAGGGCATAAATACATGACGTACAGCTCCAATCATCCATCCTTCATAGGCTATGTCTGAAAGTGGCTCAGTTGGTAGAGATGTTATCCAGCTCCTCTGGCGGTCCTCAGTTTAAATCTTTGTTTTGGGTAATACTGGTATTTTTAGCACAACTATTTTGTACAGATTACACTAAGGTGAGATTAGCAAAAGAGAGGAGGCCACAGTTTTATCCCATGTGTGGGATGTTTTATCAGTCTTCCTCTTTTCTTAATTGATACTCCTCCTATTTCGGAAGAAGACTGAGCTCTTAAAATATCCCATACATGGGATAAAACTGTGGCCTCCTCTCTTTTTCTAATCTCACCAACCAAACTTTAAAAGTCTTAAAATTCCATCCTCCACCCTCTTTCTAGTTATCTTCATTTTCTTCAATATTGACTTAAGCTAAGATCTCACGGCACGCTACGGAGCACTTTAGGTCGGCGGAATGGTATTTCCTGGAAATTTGGATGAATTTGGGTGATCCCGCCGACGATTTTTCACATCCCACAGAGGTACTTTTTGTTTCCCTCAGGGTTCCTAGAAATGGAGAGAACTGCGCCGTGGATGTCAAAAAAGTTTCAACATGTTGAAATTTTTTTCCAAGTCGCCTGGACAGAGCCCAAATTTTTCTTGATTTTTGGATGTCCGGCGGGGGTTTTTTCAGTGAGAACGACTCAAAAACATCTCCTGCAGGATATTAGGAGGTCCCCACAGTGGCAGGGGATGTCCTAATATCCCGCTGGAGATCATGTTTTTGAGTCGTTTTCAGTGAAAAAACCCCCGCCAGACATCCAAAAATCAAGAAAAATTTGGGCTCTGTCCAGGCGACTTGGAAAAAAATTTCAACAGTGGCCCCTGTGGGATATGTTTACATTCCCTGTGGGATATCTGCGGCCTCGTCGGCAGTTTTTGACATCCCGCCGACGGTTTTTTGACATCCCTCCGACGATTTTTGACATCCCACATGCCTTTAGATCTTGCCCCACAGGCATTTAGATCCTTCCCACAGGGATATGATCTTGTCTCCGCCGATTTACGATCTAATCCCACCGTGATAGTCTATGCTTTTAATTTTAATCGTTATATAAACATTGTGTGTAGCCGGGTTGGCCATTTTTTTCCTAGAATTCATCTCAAGCTATCCCTCAGGGATACAAAGTTCTCCGGTTGTCGCCGTGAGAATGGGGCATAAGCAATCTCTTAAACTTGGTAGATAACATGGCAAAATCAAGTTCATGATTGCATATCTCAACATGTAACACTCAGGTTTCTTCTAAATTGGGTTATCAACATTAAAATGCCACCAAAAAGTGATGTTTATATCAACTTTTGATTTTATAGGTTCTATCCATTACACTATTCGGACTTATATTTCTCGATTAAGTTTTGCTTTATGTATTTTGTAACCCCATTCCAAGTTTTAAGTCTTTGTGTGAGGTCTGGAATGGTGATATTATTTTCATGTTACCATCAAAAGATTTGACTCAAGTAAAATAGGCAAGCGATGGACTCAGAATCAGACAGATTGTTTCACAAGGGGCAAACAATGGTAACACAATTTTGCTAATTGGAGTAGGGCTCGTATTTTGGACGTAAAAATGCATGTTGCCTTCACATTGAGATCTTTTCACAACATTGTGACAATGTTGCCACAACATTGCATGCTAACATCATATTTTGACATCGCTTCACAACATTGTGACATGGTCATTGCTCCCAAACAATTCAACATAATTTTCACCAGAATTGCGATGTTGCTCCCAACGCTGTGACAATGTCATTTTCGCCGTACGATTCAACATAATTTTCACCAAAGTTGCGATGTTGCTTCCCAACATTGTGACAATGTCATTTTCGCCATACGATTCAACGTAATTTTCACCAGAATTGCGATGTTGCTTCCCAACATAGTGACAATGTCATTTTCGCCACACGATTCAACATAAATTTCACCAAAGTTGCGATGTTGCTTCCCAACATTGTGACAATGTCATTTTCGCCATACGATTCAACGTAATTTTCACCAGAATTGCGATGTTGCTTCCCAACATTGTGACAATGTAATTTTCGCCATACGATTCAACATAATTTTCACCAGAGTTGCGATGTTGCTTCCCAACATTGTTACAATGTCATTTTCGCCATACGATTCAACATAATTTTCACCAGAATTGCGATGTTGCTCCCAACGCTGTGACAATGTCATTTTCGCCGTACGATTCAACATAATTTTCACCAGAGTTGCGATGTTGCTTCCCAACATCGTTACAATGTCATTTTCGCCATACGATTTAACATAATTTTCACCAGAGTTGCGATGTTGCTTCCCAACATCGTGACAATGTCATTTTCGCCAAACGATTTAACATAATTTTCACCAGAGTTGCGATGTTGCTTCCCAATATCGTGACAATGTCATTTTCGCCATACGATTTAACATAATTTTCACAAGAATTGCGATGTTGCTTCCCAACATCGTGACAATGTCATTTTCGCCATACGATTCAACATAATTTTCAGCAGATTTGCGATGTCGCTCCCCAACGTTGTCACAATGTCATTATCATCAATACGATTCAACATAATTTTTACAAAAAATTGCAACATTGTCACAACATTTCTGCAACGTATATCTGTGCCCATTGGGTCAGCCTGGATCAGCCACTACAAAGAATCAAATATAGTTTCGTATTCCGGGGATCATCTAATTATTTCTTTGTATATATCGATCCTATCTTGCTGATATTTTGTTTACAGACCTTCACACATATATACATACATGTCGACAGCTGGCCCACATATTTACTAAATGATTACCAATAATTGATTACCTTTTGTCATGACACTAACCAATAACTAATAATTGTCATGCTAAATGGGAATTATACAGTTAGAGATGGAGAGTTATATCAATTATTGGCAAGGTTATGTCAACAGATGGTAGAAATTGGTATGATAGTCAGCCATTTGTACAGGTTCCAAATTGGCACAGTTGTTTGGATCTCAATTTAGACCGATTTGTGGTTGTAACCATGTTTTAATTAACCCAGCATTGGATGGATGGATGATTGGGGTTTTTCGTCTTGTATTTATGCACTTGGTAGGATAATAAGGACAGGAAGATGACCCGTCACTGAGACGAAGGATGTTTGAAACTGTCGTCAAACATAAGTCCAGGTGACCCGGTGACCCGGCCACAGCGGGAATCAAACCCAAGACCCAGCGATTTGTACTCAATGTGATACCAACTAGGCTAATCTGCATGATTGCAACATGATTTGTCTTTCACTCACAAGTGTGCTGAAAAAAGTTGCGCATTCTGAAGTTAACGACTCAACTTAAATTTGACTTTTACCTTAACCTTGGCTGCTGACATTCACCTTTGGCTAAAATTACATCATATCAACTTAAAAACACATATTAACTTTTTTTTACATACCTATATTTCTATGTTATCTGCATAACTACCCCATTTTTCATCATTTTTGTAACACAGTATGTTTTTCAAGAATTATGGAAGCATGGATATGAAATGATGGTATCAAGTTTTTGTATGTTTTCTTTTACGTCTTTTTTGTGTGTGTTTTATTGTGAAGTATGACACAGTTTTTCTTGTATAACTGACTAATAGATGTGGAACTATATATTATTTTTCTTGTGAAAACAGTTTGAATATGTGGATATCAGGCATCAAGTTATATTTTGGTAGTCGAGGAGCAGTATATTTCTTATAAACTAGCATGAGACCCGTGAAAGCATGCATGTGTATGGGAAGGGGGAAATAAAGGATTCTTTCTAATGGGCAATTAATGGTTAGATTATGAGAAAACATCATGTCAATTTCTGTGACGGTAATGTCAACATGAAACGTGGTTAAGGACAAAGTAGAAAGTTGTAGGAAGATGCGTGCAAGTTTTCATAACTGGGCAATCAGTAGTTTTGTAGGAGTAGCGTAAGGTGTCCGTGAATTAATAGTATGATTACTGTTGTTTAGTAGCAGTTTCTGGTCATTCATATAAACTTAATTGCCAGTTTTTTATTGAGGAATGATATATATTTTTAATGATACTCAATGTTATACTGAAATTGAATTTAAGATTAATGTTTTTTTTTTATTCATCTCTGCTTCACATTTTCAATGATATCAATAACTCAACCCAACAACCTAATATTAAATCAATTAGGTTTATAAACACCAGCTACATTTATTTATGAATTTTATAAAATTTCAAAACATACCCATAACCAGACAAGTAATTGTAGAAAATTGTTGAAAATTATCTGAAAATAAAATCTTTCAAGCACATGTTGTGAAATACTCATACTATAATTTCACAATATATCATTTGGAATTTCAGGATATTGAAGTGTAGTGAACCAGTGTTGTACACCCCCCCCCCCTGTAATTCTACTTCGTAAGCGCTTCGTTAAAGTTCGGCGTCATTCGGGATCTCGTCGCACGTGACCTTGCGCGAGAGTCCCTTGCCGCCTCAGTCGTTTGCTTTCGCTCGCATTGAGCGGACTGCTCGCTTGTTGAGAGAGAAATATGGCCTGTTTGGCTAATAAAACTTCGTCTAACTTACCAGAAAGATGGATAGACATCTACTACGTCGGTTACTGGGTCGTAGGAGCGTGCGAAATCGACGAGGGCGTCGAGAATGACTAAGAATTAGGGCTAAAGGTGCCCACAATTTTTGCCGGTGTAGGGCAGCCAACATGGCGGCGCCTGACATGCAGCGTGTATTGTCAACATGACGCTGTGGAAGCGAACAGAATGACCCAACATCATCACCAAATGCCATATATTCAAAGAATTATGGTATGATTCCATTCCATGGATGCCTGCCCCTCGAAAAAGTTCGATTAGGGGCACTCTAAGGCGACGGAAACGTCGAGAATGGCTTGAAACAGTGACAACATAGTCTGGAATGGTCGCCAGAGCAAGGCAGCCAACATGGCGGCGCCCGACGTGACAACGTGTTTTGGCGATCTGACACTGCTTGGTGGACAGAATGGCCCTTCAGCGTTATTATGGAACGAATAGGATGAGTTATGGCTAAATGTGTCATTTAATGACACGGTTATGGCACTCGCCCCTCGAAAAAGTTCGAGCAGAGGCTGGAGTGGGGCTTACAAGGCCAGCCTGCAGATTTTCGTCATGCTCCAAGTTTGAACCAGATTCAACATAAGCACCTTGATTAGAGGTGGAAAACTGACCCAAGAAGAAGAACCCATTGGACACACATCAAAAATGATGTTGTTTGTCAAAATAAAATCAACAAAAAATACTTTATGACGATGATTGGTTTTCCCTGGACTCTGAAGCTAAGAGGCTGTCTAGGACTAGCCCTGAGTCTTGAGTCAGAAGCCCCTATGCAGAAGATGTATAAGGAAAATTTTTGAAGTGGTTTGGGTCCATATACCTATATGACCGCTGATTGATTTGCTCATATATAATTATATAAATGCAGTTTTTCCACATGGGTCAGAGCTGATCTCCTTGAATAAGTTCAAGCAGGGGCTGTGTTAGACTGTTAGGAGGAAAACTGATGCCTATGGTCTCCAGGGCAACTGATTGCAATGGGATCACTCTCATTGTTTTGGTTATCCTTTTCCTGTTCCATGCACAGTGGGCAGCAAATTTGGAGTTCCACAAGTTATCGAGGGCTCGCTTGAGGTTCTGATTGTGCAGCCACCATGGACCTGTGACTGGCAAGCCTCAAGGAAAGTTGAGGCAAGCCTCAAGGAAAGTTGAGGTGCCACTGTATCACCAATGCAATATTTCTAACTTCAGGAGGGAGCCCGGTACCAAGCAAGAAGTAAAATGTGATTTTTCAGTTACAAGACACCTAGGTCTCATGCATGAACGTTGGACGTCTACTATTAAGAAGTGCAGGGCCTGCTTGCATTGATTGAGCAAGGCTAAGCTTCACAGAACAATGACTTATTCGGAGGTCTTTTCGTGTTGGCGATGCCAGGAATGAGTTTTGATGACCTGGAGAAGGTCAAGCCACACACAGGACCGTGATAAGTCCTGGACTCCTGGTGATTTAGGTCCCCAAAACAACCGGAATGAGGCGTCTATCTAAGAGAAAGCACTTACACTTCTATGTTGCCAGTGAAAACAAGACTGGCTCGTACTGGGATCAGTGACTACATCTGTAGACATACCTTGACCGTTGCAAACTCAGACCGAGGATATCTGTGGTTACACTCGAATTTTAATAAAACCTTGGCCACCAGGCACATAGTGAATCCACTCACTGAGACAGGGATTCCACACAGCAAGCCTATTCCAGGAAAGTATTCAGTGTTCATCCGAACACCCTTGTGTGCTTGTCATTCATTATTCGAAGCAGGTGGGGGTCTGCCATGGACGTCGGCAATGGCAAGTTATTACTGCCTCCCACAGAACCAATATTGGTCAGACAAGTCGTTCAAGTCTAGAAGATTGGAGATGAAGTCAATGCTGGGCCTGCACCTACTCGTAATTGTGCTGCTGCATGGTTTACTGTACCAGGGACACAAGTGATCCCCTCGTAAAACAGTACCATTGGTTGAATTTGTACTGGTGCGCTAAATGAGCTGTCACTGCTGCTTGGTATAACTTCATCAGCATGCCTGTTGGATACAACAAGAGTCAGGTGTCTGTCATGTATCTGGTACATTGTCAATGATCAGTCAATGATTCAATTAAAGCTCGAAGGCATCATATAAGCGGGAGCAGCTTGTAGTCCTTAACTAAGGGGTGACATATCTTGACATTGTCAATTGAGACATCATATAAGCAGAAATAGCTTGGAATCCCTAACTAAGGGTGTGGCATATCTTGACATTGTCAGTTGAGACAATGTATTTTTAGCGTCTTCAATCGCCACCGGGTACATGGTTCCTCAATCAGTGAGGGGACGGTGATGACTACCAGTTTTGCCATGAGCTACATATCATTATTCAGCATATATATTATGCGAAGGCCATTTGAAGCTACCTCCCCGGTTAGGTGGCCAACTGTATGAATTTAATTAATGTCACAGCAGTGTTGCGACTCCCTTGAGCAAAAGGGTCGCAGTGATCATTCAACACCAAGTCTAGTGTAAACTGGTTATAGGGCCCTGGACTGAAGGATCATCAATAACAGATATTTTGGTAGTGGCTGCAACCCAGTGGCATACCAGGTTTGGTTGGGCTTAACATGAAGCCTACCTACAATGTAGTGCCTTTACACCAGAGGCCCGGAGACAGTGTTCGGAAGCTCTCCCGTAAGCATGATCTGGGAGACAGTGATGGGGTCTGATGTCATGAGGTTCTATATGGCATGCGGAGGTCAATACAGAATTTATCGGTCTTAGACCGGATCCACCACTCGGTACACAGGTTCACCTGGTTTAACTGCCACATGTACATCCTCCATGCTATCCAGAATTATAAGACCACATCACTCATGATGTAGATCCATGAGCTTCTGCAAAGTGATGATGATTGGGTGTCAATTTGGGAAATTGGACGAGTCCTGTAAGCGTGACTTACATGTTCCCAGATCAATGCAGCTTTATGACTGCACATATACACTACTTGACATCTGTCTATTCTTGCAAGGGAATTCCATAGGAAGAATAATTGCCTGTTTGCTGGAGGAGCTCTAAATGCTCATGCAGTGTTCCTTAGTCTGCTATGCTTTGTCCCAAGTATGGGCACTTATCGTCGAAATGCTTATAGCGGTCGACATGGTTGACCATGCGCTGAAGTCACATTGGTCAGATGATCCTGTTAGTCATTGAATTGGCCTCCAATCGCAAGCTTATGAGGCGCAGACTAGTACGTGCGAATAGCACTACAATGCTTGAGGCATTATCAGGCTTTAGGATATTTAAGGAACAGCTCCAAACCGTTGGCATGAACTACTACACACGCTAGTTTATTTTCTGAGCTGCAGGAAGTTGTAGTGAAGTCCAAAGTTTTAATATGTGAAGTTGTGCAGCTGAAGGACGTGGTTTCCTTCATTTTATAAATCAGCATGCAATGCTTGATCCAGCCCAACAATCGGTGGTGGCTTATTGCGTTGGGAGCTGCAAGATGTAATGAATCATTCTGAATGTCTGATGTCGCCCAAATACTATAATGGCTTTTTGCCCTCTTTTCAGACGCAGGCGACAGCCTTGGAAGGCTTCTCTACGGTATGAGTCGATCAAATTCGGTCACGTTCTCACACTCCCAAATGGGTGCTGATTTACGACAAGACTCGAGTCGTCTTCCCAGTATTTGTCAATACCTTTAACCTTCAAGGGTTTGTTCAGTAATGGACATTGCTGTTCATTGCCTCACGGGGCGTCACTAGCTTTATCTACAGCCTCCCACAAATGCTTCTCTCATGCGAACCTTCCAGGGGATGATATACTTATATCCCGATGAGGGGCACTCTTATTGACCTTGACTATATATATATATGGGTCAAGTGCACTCAGGTTAATTGCAAGGCAGACGTGTTCTGGATCTTGGTTATCTTTAACTTGCCGTTTCCAGTGTCACCGTCTTCGGATGGAGCCAGTTGTATATAAAAGACTCACAGAAGCCAATTGTGGCTTGGGCAGCCTCAGTTTCAGACTCTAGGGTACATATCCCTGTACAAGGTGTCTACCAGTGTCCTTGGCACCATGCAGTTGGCTGGTCGAATTTCCAAAGCAGTCAAGTCAATCTCTGCAAAGTCAGAAACACCTACTGGGACTCAGTAATGCATACATATTATGGCTTGGACTACGGGCTGTTCATGCCCAAAATTGCTTTGAAGTCTGAGGCGGCAAGGGACTCTCGCGCAAGGTCACGTGCGACGAGATCCCGAATGACGACGAACTTTAACGAAGCCCTTACGAAGTAGAATCCCCCAATTAAACGAACCCCGTGAGGTTTGATGGGGATTCTACAGAGTTAAGAGCTGAGTTAAGGTTTGGTAGTCATTCGCCCTATCCCACCCTCCCCTAAAGATGGGACCTGGCAGGGACCTAAAATTTTGGGCATTCACCAAACTATTGAGGCGGCAAGGATTCTCGCGCGGCGGTCACTATGCAACGACATCCCGAATGACTACCAAACCTTAACTCAGCTCTTAACTCTGTAGAATCCCCATCAAACCTCACGGGGTTCGTTTAATTGGGGGATTATGTCCGTCATATTATCACTGTCATAACTAGGGTGTGACATTGCCTGTATGAATGGAAAGGGGGTAGTCTGTGATAACAATAATTTAACATATTTTAAAGTTTCACAGACTATATTTGTAGAACTATCTATTGACTAATGAATAGTAATGATGCTAGAAGTATGCGACAACTATCTATCTATCTATCTATCTATCTATCTATCTATCTATCTATCTATCTATCTATCTATCTATCTATCTATCTATCTATCTATCTATCTATCTATCTATTTAATATTATGTTAATGATGTCATTGACACAAACCAGTAATTTAGTCTATCTGCCATCAGTTATAGTCAGTCCAACAGTTAGTCACTGGATCTGGCTATCTCTCCCCTTGTCTATCTATCTATTCCCCTATCTATCTAGTATCTATCTATCTATCTATCTGTCTATATATCTGTCTATCTATCTATCTATCTGTCTATCTATCTATCTATCTATCTATATATATATATATATCGATCTATGTATCTTTCCCTCTATCTATCTGTAGTTTATGTTAGCAGCTTCAGTCAGTCAGTCAGTCAGTCGGTCGGTCAGTCAGTTAGTTTGCCAAATGCCTCATATCAGTTCAACAGCAATTTGTCTGCTTTCTAGTCAGTGTAGTATACAATCTTGAGTGTTTTTAAGAAACTGTTCAGTGCACAAAAAGTTCTGCTTGCCCAACCTTGGAATTGATAAAAAGTCTGTTACAAATTGAGTGATTTGATATAAAATAACATTTTTCCATTTTAATCAGTTTTTTGTCAGTTTCTCATTTGGTTAGATCTTTTCATTAAATCATTGCCTGGGGCTGGGGTTGGACAGCCATTTAGTTTTTTTTATTGATAAACTCCAAGATAGTGTCATCTTGTGAAGTTTCATTGGGGAGCAAATTTTAGGAAGGGACTGTAAAAATGTTTTCGCCACAAAAAAGACATCAGGTTTGGTGAAAGCTTTTGAAAGTCTGAACGTGTTCGGAATATTTTAAACGAATCATTCTTTAAAATCAGTTGAACAAACTTTTAAGATTCAGAAAAAAAGTTTGCACTTTCAGAAAAGCTACAATGCACTTACTGTCTTTAGAATGACCTTGCTGATTTTAGGATGCCATTTCACACCTCTCCTGAATATATTGGTGAAAGGTATTAAGCATGTTGTTTGCCCACAGACAATAGGAATGGATTTTCCTTAAAACATGTGATTGTTAAGGTGAAATGTCTGAGATAATGCATACATGGTTTTACTAAATGGTTGCTTAAATTCGGTTTGCCAGCTCTATACTTAATTGGTTCGATTTAAAAGTAATTGGTTACCTCATTACTGATCATACTTGGTCTTGTGCTATGCAAGATAGATAGATAGATAGATAGATAGATAGATAGATAGATAGATAGATAGATAGATAGATAGATAGAAAGATAGACAGATAGATAGATAAATAGATTATTCTATTTCGACAGAATCTAAAAAAGTTCTGATTGCTTGGTCCCAGCTCTAGCTAGATCACCTGGACCTATACATGTTGGACGGCAGTTTCAATCATGCTTCACCTCATTGTTGTGTCATCCTTCTGTCCCTATTATAGGCCTAATACCAAGCGCATGAATACAGGACGTAAATCCCAATAATCCATATATCTGTTGAGAGATCGTTAGATAACTTTGCTACCTCTGTATATTTTAGGAGATTTTCATGGCATTCCAAGAATTTGGAAAAAACCAACAATGGTAGTTACATAAAATTCTTTCTAAAACAAATTCCTGACTTATCCTAAGGAAATTGTTGTTCTGTAAACGATCTAATTTCCTAAACTATGTTTCACCTTTCACCCCTGTCAACTCTTCAAGTGCTTACTGACAATGTACCGAAGCTTTGACACCTATTCAAGTACAATCAAGTACAATACAGAGTTGCTTATCAAGTACATGGCATCAGAATGGGTCTTTGTTGGAATTGCGCCATTTGTGAGAGTAAAGTTAGTTCTCCATTGAATATGCTGTGAGCTGTTGTACAATGCATTTATGGAATGTATCTATTGGAATTGTCTGTTGAATGCTAGCAAAAGATTCAATGCAACCAATGAACCGTATTGATGTCTCTGCCAGACAAGTAAAATCTATCTATCTATCCATCTATCCATCTATCCATCTATCCATCTATCCATCTATCTATCTATCTATCTATCTATCTATCTATCTATCTATCTATCCAAGAGTCGAATAAAGCTCCTGATATCTGATGCTATTTTGTTCATGTTCCAAATAAAAATGATGTATGCCATCACGTGGACAGTCACATGTGAAATTGTACATTTCCTTTTTTGGCAATTTAGTTTTTGTTGGAATATTTATTTGCTTGAGTTCATTTGTATTTTAGTTTTCTTACTTAACAAATGACACCTTTACAAAGACTGTACTATATATGCACTGTGTTTATCAACATATCTGTTTTAAAATACATTAACTTGTGAAACTCTTTCCTTAAAATGTTTTCTAACCTTTGTGTATAGTTCAACTGCACTTTCAAGTAAGCTGGATTGAAAATATTTTGAAATTCCCAAAAAAGAGAACAGTATGTTTAAAATGCTAACTCAAACTAGCATCATCAATAATTAATCAGTTGGCTCTTTTGCTACTTCATTAATTACTGAGATTTCCAGAAATTAGATCTTAATTGGTAACTAATTAGGTATCACCAATAACAAACCTTAATTTGGTGAGCTGAGCAGTGGCGTCCCAAATTTTGTTGTGAGAGATAATTAAGGGTGATGTTCTAATTGGGGTGCTTGGTATCAATTTTAAAATGATTGTAGATTTGCGCAATTTTGTGCATTTTAGATAGACAGATAGGAAGATAGATAGATAGATAGATAGATAGATAGATAGATAGATAGATAGATAGATAGATAGATAGATAGATAGATAGATTGTCAGGTACATTGTCAGGTAGATTGTCGCGTAGATAGTAAGGTAGATAGTCTGGTAGAGAGACGGGCAGATAGACAGGCAGATAGACAGGCAGATAGACAGATAGACTGGTAGACCAAATGTGGAACAAGAAGGGGTCGGGGGAAGGGGAAATAAAAAGCAGGAAAAAGGAAATAAACAAGAAAGAAAAAAGCAATCAACAAAGCTCAACAACAGATATTTTCTGGACCATTTGATTCATTGTGAAGTAGCCATCAAACAATAAATTCCCACTGTTCCTAACTCTTTTTTCGATATCTAAAAATGGAAAGGTGTGAAACTCATCTAAAATTCATGGAACTCATACCCCACAGGTAACGATGACCTAATGTTACATTGATAGCAATCATGATAAATCGATATCACAATCATGATAAAATCGATATTATCGATGATTAGGCCATTTTTGCATGTTACTTTTTGTGTGTTGACAATGAACTACCATGACAACACCAAATGACAATAGGAATAGGCTACTTGTTGTCATGACAGCTAAGTGTTACCTAACCACCAATCATGCACTTAAGTTCATCAAAGCTTGATTATGTAATAAATGGTCAGTGGTGTGAAAAATATAGTCAATATACCTTTGATTTTATTGGTTAATTTCTTATGGATTTCTTTATTTCACAAATATTGTGGCAATTTGTATGTTTTTGAAGTACATGTATTGTGCCCCATTTAATTACATGTTTAGCAGTATAAGTATTCAGCAATTTAACTTTGTTCTCAGTACCTGTGGGCAGGCAGGGACATAGTCCCACCCTGTAATTATGTACCATAAGTAGCTTATTGAAGATATTTCATGCTTCTTAATGTGACTATTTAGCCAATTAGAGTATTGTCTAGGTATTGTGTCATTGTTATGTTTAAAATGAGATAGATTGATAAGGCATACATACAATCATGTCATATTTGTATCTTACGTATTTTACATAAAACCTGTGGCTATGGACTGCTCAGTAAATGCCCTTTCAGCCATTCCAGCCATGGCACTACTGAAATAACATTCTTTTAAAAATTGTATCATAACCCTAAGTGTATTTGGTCAGACGTTTATTTTAGTTTGAGTAGGCCTATGCCCTGTTTCCAAGTGTATGCATGGTCTACAAATAGATAGATAGATAGATAGATAGATAGATAGATAGATAGATAGATAGATAGATAGATAGATAGATAGATAGATAGATATGGTACGTGCAGCCCTCTAAGCCCAGTTGTGGGTGCTCACAAGTGTTGAATGATGAGACGGAAGAGAGAGCAGGAGTCCTCAACATGTTACACATTTACCTATGTGCAGGGCTTTGGAGTCGGAGTCGGGAGTCGGAGTCGTGGAGGCGGAGGTTTTTGGGTGGAGTCGGAGTCGGAGTCGAAATTTGACTTTCAGTTGGAGTCGGAGTCATAGTTGAAAATTAATCTGGTGACTGCGCACTCCTCCAAAATATTCTAAACATTGACAAAAAAAATTTGGAATAATGTGAACTGTATTCAAAATTTATTTTTAATAAATTTTATACAAACAGAATGATATAGAAACATTGTGGAATTAATATTTTCTTTTTGCTAACCACTAAATATTTTTGTCCAATAATGCCGATAAGAGGAGTCGGGAGTGAGAGTCAGAGTCGAAATTCAAGAGACATAAGGAGTCGGAGTCGGGAGTCGTTTTTCAGGCAGTCAAAGGAGTCGGGAGTCGGTTCACTTTCTACCCGACTCCAAAGCCCTGCGGCTATGTGAGAGATCTTTTACCAGCACAGACACTCATACAAGGGGCCACCAATTTAATGTCTCATCCGAACGACATCCAGCTGGGATTTTGCTCATGAAGGTTCACGGAAAATTCCGGGTTTGCCAACCGCGGCTTTTTAGAAGATAATTGCAGATTCTTTTCTACCTATAGAACCTCATTTAAAAGACACACACTAGTAGATATATGTTTATTTAATTTAATAATATGCTAAATGAATCACTAAAAGGTCTCTATAACACTAATGACATTGAATTTTTACTTTTTTGTTGCCATGGAAACAAATCATCTCTGGTGTCCTCCATCCTTATGCTACATGTTTGACCTTAGCCACCATTAGCATGTAGCAGTTTTTCATGTGTCATGCGAATTGTCAATTTGCTTGTTCGGTCTATGAAAACAATCGAGTCTTACACAAGTTCATCAACTCATTTGGCCCGGAGGAGTGAAATTTTACTAATTATATTGTAGTCCAAGAGAAAAAAAGTGAAAAAATAAAAGCAGGCAGTCACTCGGGTTAATCACTCATTGTTACGTAACTAAAAAAGATTTTCGAACAAAAGTAAAATTTCTATTGTTTGGTTTACAAGTTCAACCAAAAACACATTTGTTTTCACATGTCCGACACCTAAAAGACAATATGTATTTTGCTCTAATTAATCTAAATTTGATGGGACAGGTAAAAAAAAAAAAGAAAAGTTGTTACAAAAACAACAAAACAATGACTCTGACTAAACTTATAGCTACTTTGTGTCACAAGTGAAAAGTGAAATGGTCAGTTTTGTGAAGAAAGAAAGTATGCATTTATTTCTAAAATGAATACCCCGCCCCTATCTTGTCCAATTTGCTCTATCTGATTGTCTTGAAGTGCAATTAAATCAATTGATGCAACGATTATGCAATCAATCAAACAAACAAACAATCAAACTGACCACTAACAAAATGCATTCTTGATTTGAACAATAGGCCTACTTACTCAAACAATCAGTTATTTAGCTAGTGAGAATGCTCATCAGTCAGTCAGTCAGTCAGCCAATCAGTCAGTCAGTCAATCAGTCAGTCAGTCAATCAGTCAGTCAGTCAATCAGTCAGTTATCAAAGCATGCAAGTTAAGAAGTAAGTTAATAAAAATCAACCAGTCAGTCTTGAAAGTAGGCAGGCCTGAATAAGTTAGTCAGTCAGTAAGCAAGTCAATCAGTCAGTAGGTCAGTCAGTCAGTCAGTCAGTAAAGTGGGTAGCTTAGTAAGAATAATTTTAGCTAGTAAGCAAACTCGCAAGCTTAGCTAGTAATAAATAAATAATCAATCAGTCAGTCAGTCAGTTAGTCAGTCAGTCAGTCTGTATATATCTTTGCAAAGTTGGATAGGCAAGTGAATGACATGTTATTATGGGTGTGCTTTCTGAAAAACTACCAGGCCAAGGACCAATTGTTGATCACTTGAGTTTTCTGGCCAGCCCATCAATGTGCCTGTCAAAATGTCATTTAGATTTGTCAGTCAATCAATCAAGCTAATCAGTACCTTAATTAAAGTTATTTAAGGATCACTGATGAGGCAAATACTGAGTAATTTATAAGTCAAGTTGAAATGTCAAGGTTTGGTTCAATGAGATGTAATCATTTTGAAATTGGCTATCCAGTGAAAGGCAAAAGCAGAGACCCAGTGGCGTAGCTACAGGGGGGGGGCAGGGGGGGCGGTCGCCCCCCCCTGGCTCCATCCTGACCAGGAAAGAAATGATTACATTGTCATCAAACGTTGCATTTTGCTGATTGCGCGCCTCTGTCGCGGCGGCGATAATAGCTCCCCTGACAAAAATGTTCCATTTCCATCGCTGACTTGAATATTTTGCCCCCCCTGGAAAATTTCCTAGCTACGCCACTGCAGAGACCTGATCTTACAAATGACAGAAGTATGTTTTGCAAAAAGAGTGAGTGAGTGAGTGAGTGAGTGAGTGAGTGAGTGAGTGAGTGAGTGAGTGAGTCAGTCAGTCAGTCAGTCAGTCAGTCAGTCAGTCAGTCAGTCAGTCATCTCAATATATTTTAGTATAGTAGATAGAGTCAAAGACAAAATTCAATTAAAAAACAATCTCAATTTAAATGCATGGTATGGTCAAGTTAGTATATTGTTACATAAATCACAAGGCTTGAAATTAAAAGCTATAATTTTTAAATGAAAAAAGATGCTTCAATAATGTAGTACCTATGAAATGGCAGGGAAAAGACCAAGCCCAACCATTACCACTAAAGGCCCCAAAAATCAAACTACCCTCTGTGAGTCTTTATATGTATATATAGACAGACAGACAGACAGACAAATTCTTTATTGACCTGTGTAAAAAATTTACACCCAGCCCTATATGGGCTTACAAGTCATCAAAATAATTCAAAAGTAACTTTAACAACAAATTTTCTGGAAACTACAATATTAAAACATTTACAATCACATATTTACAATATTAAAACATTTACAATCACATATTTACATTATTTAAACAACAAACTTCTTCTTCTATGGAAAGCTTTAAACAAATATTCTGCAGTAAATTTAACTAAATCCTTGGACATCAACAACTTAAATTTTTCTTGCAATGATAAAAAGTAAAAATCTACACAATAATCTAAAACACGAGTTAAAAGTAAATTACGTAAATCGTTATAAGTATTACAATGGAACAAAAAATGATTTTCATCTTCTAGAACATGATGGGAACAAAATTCACAAACTCTATATTCTAATGGTATATCATTGTAACGTCCTGTCTCTATTGCTAATGGTAAAACACCGAACCTAAATTGTGAAAGAACAGACAAATGACCTCTATCATAAATTTTATATACATAATCCTCAGTACCAAATGTAGTTTTAAATTCTCTGTAAGTTCTTAATTTTGGCATGTTAGTTACTTGATTTTTCCAGTTGGTTTCATAAATTTCCATCAGTTGACGTTGTGCATTTTCTAGGTTAATAGGTAAATTTTCTACAAAATTTTGAGTAAGATTCAATTTAGTGAATATTTGTAAAACCTCATTACTCCAATTTCTCTTGTTAATTTGTTTATCAACTTCAAACACTTGCTTTGTCAGTCTGTTTTCATCCATGTAAACAAGTCTATTCCAAAGACGTAGTATTTCAATATGACGTCTAGTTTTTGAATCAATCCATCCCATATCGCCTTTAAAAGCATGTTTCGGGGTAAAACTATTCACACCTAGAAAAAATCGTATTGCCCTATTTTGTATTGCTTCAGGTTTAGAAAAGTCTTTGTAGCCCCAAACTCCCGAACAATAATCCATAATAGGAACAACACCTGAATCAAACAATTTACTGTATGTTTTAAATCCTAAACCTTTCAATTTGTAAACTTTGTTTTGGATACTTCCAAGGGCTCTTCCAGCCGAGTTGGCAAGGGCAGTTGATGTAACATTATAATCAAGACATTCTTCTAAGATTAGTCCCAGATATTTATAACTTTTTACAATTTCAATTGATTCATTTCCATAGGTAAATTCACAGTTGCTAACATTTAGACCTTTATGTCTAAAGTGGACAATTTTTGTTTTACCAATATTAACTTTCATTTGCCATTTACTACACCACTGATACATTACATCAATCATTTTCTGTAAATCACTTTCAGACTCAGCGATTAAGGCCAAGTCATCTGCATACATAAGGATACTTAATTTAACATTGTCTGTAACATCTACACCCATTTCTAAATTTTTAATATCTAGAGCTAAGTCATTAATATATAAACCAAAAAGAGTAGGGGATAATGGATCACCTTGTTTAACCCCTGAACCTAACTGAAATGTGTCTGTATTAGCATTATTAAGATTTACTTTAGCTACTGGGTTGGTGTATATACATCTTATGGCGTTGAATAGTTTTCCACCAAACCCCTGTTTCCTGAGTTTGAAAAAAAGTAGTTCACGATTAACTGAATCAAAAGCCTTTTGTAGGTCTATAAATGCGACAAAAGTTGAGCGTTTTTTATTTATTCTATTTCGAATAGTACTAGTTAAGCTATAAAGATGGTCTGAACAAGAGCGTTTTGGTCTAAAACCATTTTGTTCATCGACATATATATCATTAACTTCTGCTATCTGTAACAATCTGTTATTGATGATAGCTGAGAATAATTTAAAAATACATGACATTAGACTTATACCTCTGTATTGTAGTGGTATTCGTGGATCTATCATATTTGATTTTGGAATTGGTTTGATGATAGCCATATTCCACTCACTAGGCATGATGTTAGTAATGTATATTTTATTAAATAGAGATAAGAGTAATCCATTTGACAACCCATTTTTAAAAATTTCGTATGGTATGTTATCAATTCCCATGGATTTATTTAATTTTGTCTTTTGAATCACTTTCATATATGTAACTTACTTATATCTCTACCATTGCACCTGTATGACATTGGAAGTCTCATACCTGGGCCAATCACGATGGTGTGACCTTTGGCAATTAGGACTAAGTATTTCGCTCACATAAAATGTCGATTAAGACACAACACTGCACACTTATTAGACTCACTACTTCAGAAAGTTTTGCAAGGTTACTCAATGAGGGAGGATGATGGATGGATATGGACAAAGAGTAGATTTTGCCATTTTTTGGAAGCTTGGAAGGATACATGGGATATTCAAAGTGGATTTATGGATAATATTGGATAGATAGTAGACAAATAGTTTTGTTACAAATACACAGGAAGGTTTGAAAACTGAGGTGAAAGGAATGGAAGACACAAGAGGAGAGAGGAAGAAAGGGAGGAAGATAGGGAGAAGAAAGGGAGAAAGAAAGGGAGGAAGAAAGGGAGAAGAAATGGAAGAAGAAAGGGAGGAAGAGAGAAGGAATGAATGGAGGAAAGGAGGAAGGGAGCAAGGGAGGAAAGTAGGGAGAGAGGGGGGAGGGAGGGAGGGGAGGGAGTAGGCTAAGGGGAAGGGAGGGAGAAATGAAGAAAGGAAGGAAGCGAAGAAGGAAGAAAGGGAGGAAGAGAGGAAGAAAGCAAAGGAGGGAGGAAAAAAGCAATGGAGGAATTAAAGGGGGGGGGGAGTGAGGTGGAAAGGATGACAGAAACACAAGTAGTGAGAAGGAATTGAATTAAGTTAGGAAAGGAAAGACAGGAGAGAATGAAAAAAAAAGAAGGGAAGAGAGGAAGGAATGAAAAGGAAGAAAGGGAGGAAGTAAGAAAGAATGAAAAAAAGAGAGAAATTGAAAGACAGCAAGAGATGCGAGTCAAATGAGACAACAAGAAAGAAAAGGACTGGGGGGGGGGGGTGAGAAAATAAGGCAATGAAGAATAAAGAAGGAATGAAGAGGAAAGCAGAAAAGAAAGAGGAAAGAAGGAAAGAAAAGGAAAGAAAAATAGAGAAAAAGAAAGGAGCAGAAGTTGTAAAGTAATATTATGAGTATATGTATGCCACTGCGGATGACAGTATTTTTGAGAAAGTACAAAAATCGATCTCTCTGTCCACCAAGCCATCATTAGAAAACTGGGAAACCAACCCAACCACATCAAAAGCACTCAACAATTGTATGCTGAACAATTGTATGCTCATGAGTGTTTCCACCTTGACACTGTAGGGGCGCTGCGATCGATAGGGGTAAACAGCTGACACAGTTAGGCTGTCTTCAGTGCACAGCTGAAAGTCATGCTGGTAGGAGCACTTTACATGGATACCTGAGAGCTATACACCTGGATGGTTGGATAGTGCATTTACATAGTGCATAAAATATATTTTTGTGATTTTTGTGGAGACTTTGCAATATTTGTGACATATTAAGGATTACCTGACTTTTGGATAAATACCAACTTGGCATCACTCAATAAGCTTATGTGCACAGAGATATACAGTGTATATAAGCACACTAAAGAGAATATACCTTCATCTTTGCTAGGTAAGTAAGTACTATTTAATGCATCTATATGCCTTGACGAAATGTGTTATCCAAGATTTTTTAATCTGTGTATGGGATAAATATACGTCTGAATATTAAAGTGGGAAGTGCACTATAAAATAGTATAGGACATGAGGCCATGTACATGAATATTTTATGACATGGTCTGAAAAAATGATGAGTTTACATTCATGTCATATATAAGAGCTTGTAAGTAAAAAAAAAAGAAGGTTACTTGCTTACATATATTATGATCCATAGTCACTGCCTCAGAGTAGATGTCATGATGACATGAATTTTCTTGGAGTGACCCCCCCCCCCCTCAAGTGGCACACTTCATGTCGATTCACCAAACCTTCTCAGAAAAAAACTTCACATTTTAGAGGTACAAAATTGATTTTAAAACCATTCCCACAATTACCATTACACCAGTGTGATAAATCATTTTGTCATCAAATAGTTTCCTATTCATACAAACAACAATTCCACTGATCCAACAGTTTCTATTTGAGATGGTTGATTGTCAGAGTGGTGGATATTGACTTCTGCTATTGATAACACATTATGTATATTTGTCAACACATTAAGCCATCTATGTGGGATCTGATGTGAGATCAGGTTTATAATTAATGACTTAGAAATAGCTTTTGCATTGTCAAATATTAGGCCTAGTTCAATAGGCCTGTGCCTTGATGGTAAATTGATTTAGTTGGCACCGCACTTTAAGCAAATATGTAAAACCACAACATATCATCCTGGCAAAAGATTTGAAGCAAATTGCCACATTGCATGCAATGTTCAATATGTCACATGCTCCACATATTGCAGAAATATTTATTCCTTTCATATATATTGCATTCATGTACTGCACTGATTTCCTGAATAGTTTTCTCAAGTTTTGCTCAATGGTTTTCAAGTGTTTTTTTTTCTGGTTGTTGTTTTTTTGAAGTGTTTTCTCAGTTTTAAACCTTTGTATTATGATTCCATATTGTATTTTTACTATTTTCCCATACTCCTTGATTTAATACTTTTCTCTAGTTTCCAGTTTTATTTATTCTTTTCCCTTTAACTTTTTTTTAAACGAAAGTTAAGACTTTTTTTAAACAAAATTTTTACTTTTCTTATATGGCTTTGTCTGAAGTCTGTGCATAGATGACTTAAATGAACTGTTGTACTCAATAGTCAATACTTTCAAATAAGCCTAATTAGGGTAATCTCATGTATGTTCAAGGTTGCTGATTGGTATGTTGATGGTGGGTTAAACTAATTAGAGAAATGCCAATTAGTGCCAATTTATCACTGATATGACTGACTCACTGACTGACTAATTGAAATGTTTGACATATACAGACTGATTAATTAACTATTTCTACACTAATTCCACACTCACTGATGGACTTATACTGATATAAGAAGCCAAGTTACGTAAAAGAGCCCTCAAAGTTATTTCCCCTTTCTGTCATATACCTGAACCTGTTGATGAGTTGGCTTGCAAATCGAACTCAGGACTAGCAGAGGCTTTGTCTGCAACTTAGCTTGCCAGCAAGCAAAGGCTTTACCATCTGGGCTACATATACTTGGTACTTTAATACGATTTTGTACATTTTTCTATTCGTTGCAAAATTTTCCAAGATATAAATTTTGAACCAAGTCTTCTTGTTCGACAAGCAAATCAAGCTGTTCGTGATATTCATAAATCCCAACACAAAATATCAAACAAAAATGAATTATAGTTTAATTGTGTGATTTTGATCAGATTTTTTTTGGGCAAAATCTTACTACATAATAAACTAGAGATGTTGTATTTCATATTGGATTTTTTAAAAGGTTTTTTGCATTTTCTTTGTACTTTCTCAAGTCTGCATTTTACAATCCTTCCACATGACATAAGATATACAAAATTCATACATTCCTCAAACTCTTTCTTCAAACGCTTTGTTACAGTCTTTGTTACATCTCAGGTTGTGAAGGAATTTCCATGTTTTGTAGATTATATCCTTCTGACATGCACGCACTTGTTGGTAATTATTTTAACCAAGGTTATTGTTATTATGATCTACTTTATGGGGGTAATTAAATGTAATTAGGTCAAGGTTACATAATGGCCAATTTGGGTGCAAAACAACAGGTTAACATGTAGATAGATAGCTAGCTAGCTAGCTAGATAGATAGATAGATAGATAGATAGATATATAGATAGATAGATAGATAGATAGATAGATAGATAGATAGATTGATTGGTTGGTTGGTTGATTGATTGATTGATTGATTGATTGACTGACTGACTGATTGATTGATTGACTGGCAGACAGATTGCTTGATTTTTTTGTCTGTAGGTAATAGGTATTCTCTTTAAAGATAGACAAAATTTTAACCAAGCAACCAAAACCTCAAACCAACCAACCAAAAAGCAATCCAATCAACCAAGCAACCACTTGTCAGTTTTTATAAACTATCCTATCATACTATAAACTTTAATGGAAATCTGTACTTAAATTGTCATAAATGTACTGGTTTTCTTGCCAATGTAATTATGCCATTTCCTCAGGAAATATTTCCCATACTTTGTGCCAGGTACCACAAATTACTGATACTTTAGGCATTGTGTTACTTTCTTTCTTACTCCAAGTTTTGTTATTTTTGATATTGTATCTTTTGGCACATTTGTTAGTTGGTGTTTTTTAGTTTTCTTTTTTATGAAATGTACTCCTTTTAAGTTTTCATGGATTTTTTGCTCCTTTTTTTCTTGCTCTGCCCAAATATGTTATAGCTGCCAAACCACAAAACTTTTTCCCCTCTCTTTTTAGGTGTAAGTTTAGTTTTTATCAATATATGCTATTAGCAACTTTCACTTTTTCTCCAACATTTTCTACAGTCTCTTAAAAGTAGCATTATGTGAATTACTGAAAGTTCTGATTTTCAATCGATATATTTTCACCAGAATCATGCAGTTGCCATAGCTTTAGTCCTTCAAACATTTTGAGGTTTTTAAAACTTTTTAGTCATTTTGCAAAAAAACTTGAGAGAAAAACTTTGACAAATAGAGTTTCTCCAAAGCAATTAACATTGATTTCCACTTCACAAAAAGACAAAAAGAGAAATTTGAATTTTAGACAAAAAGAGAAAATCAAATTTTATAATGTGATCACAAATGTTAAAATCAATTGATCTTACACATTTTCTAAATCTACAAGTCATAAAATCAATTATATTCACTCTAGATAATTCACAGTAAATTCAACATTTTAAATCTGAAATAACTTTTGCATTATAATCACACCCATTTCCTGTAAAAGGTGAATATATCTTCACATTATTCCATTCATCTCTTTAAAATATGTCATTCATATTTTCACATTTATTTGTCAGGACAGATGTTTTTGGTGCAGTTTGGGGTAAAATTGTTCTTTTTCAAAAGTCAAAATCCAAGATTCATGCTCCTGCATAAATGTGAAATCAAAACTCCAGAAAGATTACCCAGGTGGCATGTGGACAAGTGAGGTCTTTTGTTAAATTTGGTTTTAGTTCTTTCTAACTCAAACTTTTATTCCCCTTCCTTATTCCTGATCATAGAATGTTGCTAAGAATGACGTAGGTAAACACTGTATGATGTCATTATGACATGATCTACAAGAATTTTAAAGAAAAAGACATACCTTTAAGTTACTGAGTTTGAAAGTCATCAAACACTGTAAAATGATCTGTAAATTTTACTGTAAATTAAACATAATTTCTGAGCACTAACTTGTTGTGAATATGATCTATACTTTTCCAAGGAAGGAAAGATGGTGCTTAGGATAGGTGGATGGATGGATGATTTGGACTTTGCATCCTGTATTTATGTGCTTGGGATGATAATTTTAAAGATAGGAGGAGGAGCAGGGCTACTGGAGGACACAGCAATGAGGCAAAGGATGATTGAAACTGCTGTCCATCATAGTCCAGGTGACCCGGCTAGAGCAGGAATCGGACTTGGGGCCCTGAAATTGGAGACCCATAGTGCTATCGACTGACATAGGCCGTTTCCAGATTGATAGATAGATAGATAGATAGATAGATAGATAGATAGATAGATAGATAGATAGATAGATAGATAGATAGGTAGGTAGGTAGGTAGGTTAGTAGGTATATAGTAGGTATAGGTAGGTAGGCAGATTGGTAGGTTGGTAGAGAGGTAGATAGAAAAGTAGATAAGTGGATAGTTCATTCAACTGAAGGCTAAGAATTGGGTTGATGAATTGACCCACTTTTGAGCAATCTAGATGATGCAGCATTTGCAGATAAAGACCATTGATGACCTGATTGATGGTATCTTAAGTTTTTGGCTGACCCAATTCTACTTAAGGCTCCTTAAGGCCAAACCTTTTGAAACTGCAAGGCAAACAATTTCTATTTATAGCTTCATTAATTAATCATTTAAAGATCTTGGGCTCCATTTCATGACTTAATATCTCAAGAAAATCCCTCATGGTTACCATGATAATACCATCAGTCTTTCTTAAGTCATTCAAACAATACATCATGCATCAAGAAAAGGCCTATTCTTCAAGTTCAATGGTTGAGCCAATAACTGATTGATTGATCATTCAAACCCTTGAAGGTCATTCGATCCAATAAAGCCTTTGTTTTGTTTTTGTTTTGGATCCCATACACATCAAAGGAGATAAACAAATAGGTCCCAAGGGCTAGAAAGTGCATGCAAATAAAGGAAAGGAGTTTAAAGGTAGAATTGATTCTTTATAGTTGGGTTGAATTGGTTCTTTAGTTCGACGTGGGGTTTCTACAGGTGAATATTCTATCTATCTATCTATCTATCTATCTATCTATCTATCTATCTATCTATCTATCTATCTATCTATCTATCTATCTATCCTAGTATCCTTGGCTTTTATTCACTGGGTTGGACGTTCCATGCCAGCTCTGTTTAGGCCACAAGGACTTATGTTGGACAGCAGTTTCAATCATCCTTCATCTCATTGCCAGTGGCTTAACAAGGAGGTCTCGAGCAGGGGGGCACCGGGGGGGCCACGCGATTCTCTGGGGGGGGCACCCACTATACTAACCGTATATTTTAGCCAAGTTTGGAAAGTTCATATGGGGGGCACCTGGGGGGGCACAGGTCCAATAAGGGGGGGGCACGTGCCCCCCGTGCCCCCCCCATAGGGACGCCACTGCTCATTGCTTTGTCCTCCTCCTGTCCTAATTAGCCTCCAAGAGTGCGTAAATACAGGACGTAAAGCCTCAATTATCCATCCATCCATATATTATCTATTTCTCAAATTTGAAGCAGGCCCAATGGTTATACTCTTTGGTTATTATATGCCTGGGTCATGGATTCCATTCCAGCTTGGCCTTTAGATGCTGAATGGCATCCTTCAAAATAATCAAACCATTGCTGTGCCACTTGTCTTCTTGTCTTAATAATTCATATGCCCTCAAGGTGCAAAAAATCAGAACAAAAAACCACATTTTGTCTTGCCCCTTACTCAATTGTTGCATTCACAGAATATGAAAAAAATAGTATATTGTTTCTCAATAAAAAGGTGTTACAAAAGGTCATGACAAAAAAAAGTTAATAAAAATGTTAGGAAATTGTGTTAACATTGATAATATTCTGTTTCATAGAGTGTATTTTTGTAGTGTGTTTAATGAAGTGTAACAATATTTCTACTCCTTTGCACTTATATTGATCCTGAAACCTTATATTGTATCTGGCATGCATTAATTATGAATGTTGGTATAGGATAACAGACCTGATTTTTTGTCAATGGTTCTTCTCAAATGTATTGTATTTTCACATCCTTATACAGCTATAAAAGAGCTGGTTTTAATATTTTGATTTAAAAAGAAGCTCAGACACAGAAATGTGCATACAAATGTAAATGATATGGTCTACAGGAGGACATGGTGTTTTAATGACTATTTTGGATGTGTTCTTATAATAAGGTTGAACTGTATTTGATTGATTTATCAATTGCTCATCTTTTGATTAATTATTCACTATAGTCAGTCACTTCAGTAACTTCAGAGACTTTATTGGAGCAAATGTACTTTGGTACTGACTGGTGTCAAGTACTGTACACCTGGTACACTAAGAGCCCAGATAAATCAGTGCTTGGTGAATTATAGTGGAACATGAGTTGTCGGTCCAGAAATTGAACCCATAGGTTAGAGGCCTATGCCTTTGTTACTATGAATGTTTAGGATTGTAGTTTTCCCTGGGCTCCTAAGAGGGAGGAATGACCCACATATGGCTGTTCTTTCCCTAACCTTTTACCACTCTCCCGTAACCTTTTCTACTCGCCCCTAACTTTTCCACTCACCCTAACCTTTTCTACTCTCCCCTAACCTTTTCTACTCTCCCCTAACCATTTCCCACTTTCCCCTAACCTTTTCTACTCTCCCCTAACTTTTTTTCTACTCTCCCCTAACCTTTTCTACTTTCCAATAACCTTTTCTACTTTCCCCTAACCTTTTCTACTTTCCCCTAACCTTTCTACTTTCCCC
Source organism: Platynereis dumerilii (assembly GCA_026936325.1). Taxonomy (NCBI): domain Eukaryota; kingdom Metazoa; phylum Annelida; class Polychaeta; order Phyllodocida; family Nereididae; genus Platynereis; species Platynereis dumerilii. Next base: position 8,453,792 of record JAPTHN010000018.1, read on the forward strand.
CTAACCTTTTCTACTCTCCCCTAACCTTTTCTACTTTCCCCTAACCTTTCTCCTTTCCCTTAACCTTTTCTACTCTCCCCTTACCTTTTCTACTTTCCCCTAACCTTTTCTACTTTCCCCTAACCTTTTCTACTTTCCCCTAACCTTTTCTTCTCTCCCCTAACCTTTGATACTTCCCCCTAACCTTTCTACTTCCCCCTAACCTTTTCAACTTTACCTAAACTTTTCTACTCTCCCCTAACCTTTTCTACTTTCCCCTAACCTTTTCTACTTTCCCCTAACCTTTTCTACTTTCCCCTAACCTTTTCTCCTTTCCCTAACCTTTTCTCCTTTCCCCTAACCTTTTTTACTTTCCCCCTAACCTTTTCTACTCTCCCCTTACCTTTTCTACTTTCCCCTAACCTTTTCTACTCCCCCTAACCTTTTCTACTTTCCCCTAACCTTTTCTACTTTCCCCTTTCCACTTTCCCCTATCTCATCAAGGGGAAATTCTAGTGTCATATTTATAAGTTCATTCTAAAGCAGCTTCTTGCATGTAGACTCCTGTACTCACACAATAGTGAGGACTGAGGAGTCGAGTCCTCAATGAACCAGGCACTTACCAAGATGGGTGGAGTCTTTTTTCTGCCTCACCAGAGACACCAAGTGCACAATTGTTTTGTTTTGTTTCAATTTGACTAATTCAAGTGCACTCCACTTTATCTTATATTGACATTTTCTTAAAGGGACCAGGTGTTAGACCAGGAAAGAATATATGTAGCGAAAATGTCAAAGCCATCATATTCCAAATGTTTGTCACATCAATATACATTGCCAAATATCATTCATCTACACACAGAAAGATAATTGTGTTTTGTGTTTTATATTATGGATTCTGCTAAAACATAATGGGATGCTAATAACAGTCTTCAAAGGATTCTCATATTTCATAAAGAGGAATAAATGCAGCTAGTCAAATCTATACTTCCAGGACCAGGAGAAAATTGTTTCACTATCAAAGGAATGGTTTTCACATCAAAATCTCATAGCACTAGCCATAAAATCATAAATGTAACAAAGGACACAAAAATGTAGCAAAATGTTGTAAATATTGCATATTATTCTCTGTTATGGAATCTGCATATGTCATTATTGTCATAGTGCTACAAAGGATTCCCCATCTATGGACTTCTGAGTGGTTTTATCAGCACATTTGCTGCAATATATTGCAATACCATGGGCCCCAGGTGTATGAATATTCAGAAAAGCATAGAGGAATAAATAGAGCTCAGAGTTCATGTATGCCCTTTGATGTTTATGTCTGCAACAGGTACTCAAATTTGTCCTTTTTTTGTTGCAGGAGTCACCAACAGCAACAGTCTACAACAGGTGCGAAGAACTCCGAAGATGAAAGGGGTTAATATGTTATCGCTCGAACGGATTTACCTGGATTGATGTTCGGAGAGATACACAAGGATTGATACGCTAGGATTGATACGTAAGGGTTGATGCGTAAGGGTTGACACCTGGATTTGTGTGGTGATCCGTAAACCATAAACCTCACAGATAGAGCTACGCTGCTCTGTGGTTTGGGTCGTTAAATGAACTGCGGAGTAACCGAGTCTCAATCGTTAATGCGGTTGATGGTTGGTGTGTACTTAATGCGGTGTAATCAGCGTAAAGATTAAGCACTAAAGATGCACTGACTTGCAGCGTTAAGTCAAAGATGCCAGCTCACTAAAAGGAGTGATAATATGATGCCCAGCTGATGTCTCACTAAAGGAGATTTACCCTAAGATGTGTAAGTGTTCGTAACGTTCTAAGGATTACCACGACAGACAAAATGGCCGCTCTTGATGAGTTGCGATTGCCGCCGGATGGATTGCAAGCAAGCCTCGGCAAAGACAGTCACAGTAGTGGGCATTATTCGGAGTCGCAATCGTCACAAAATGACACGAGTAGTGGTTACATCAACGACTACAATGATGACATCACGACAAGTTGTTGTGATCACACGAAACGCTACAGCATCGCTGAAACGGTGGATACGAACTTCACAGTAGAAATGGAGTACTCGAGTATTGATAAGTATCCGAAAATGGTCGATCCAGAACGAGTACCCTGGAGCGAACAGGAAGTGTTAAACTCTTTACGAGAAGGTCGGACGAGTCATTTAAGCGGACATATTACGGTGGAAATTATGCAACACACAGCGTTATTACTGCAAAGACCTTTAATGAGAATAACGAGGGAGGCTCAGAGATTAAGTCAGACATTTTGTCGATGTGGCAGAGAGGAAATATCCGCTGCCATAAAGATTGTCTTAGCACGCCCTCTGGCGGATAGGTGTTTGCAAGCTTGCCACAAGGCAGCAGCACTTTATTCAATGAGTGGCGACACCTTCAAAAAGAGCAAAAGTAATCGTTGTGGGTTGCATTTCTCCGTTGGTAAGTTCCACCGGTGGATGTTGGACTCTGGTGCATCCCTCCGCATTCAGGAATTTGCCGCTATTTACCTTACAGCGTGCATGGAAGCTTTGCTGGAGGAATACATCCTGATGAGCGTCGGAAATGAAGTTCTCGGTAAGTGAATATTTTAAATGTTTAATTACAAACATTAATTCAGATAATATATAATATTTCGGAGGTTTTTAGCAAATTTCTGCTAGAATCATACTGTCCTACAAAGGTAAACTACAGTATCTGCATTAATCATGTTTTTGAGAAAAAGCCATTTAAAGTTTTCCATATGACCCAGCAAGAATATTACTTAGAAATCACTCAAATGTGGCAATTTTTTTATAGATTTAGTATAAGTTACCTTAAAATTTTATTATAGTGCATTATGGGTACTGTCAGCAGATACTGTAGTTTACCTCTGTATAACCTGCTTTTTATACAGCCTTGTGCAGATTATACAACAGTATCTGCATTTTATTGTATCGAAACATGTGGATTTCCAATTTTCTTCAGTTATGTAGGTGTTAAATGCTTCTGCAGCCTTTTTCATAGGCCTACACAGATACAGAATGTTGCCATTGAAGAATTATAGGCATTACAGAATATTCTTCAAAACCTTCTTCATACAGAGGTAAACTACAGTATCTGCAGTGATGCTGCAGATACTGTACTTTACCTCTGTATTTGTCCACATTTTGCAGATACTGTAAATTTTGCACCCTGATATCTCAGTATCCAGAAGAGCTGGGACCTTGAAATTTTACCACAAGACAAAGCTTTAAGTAGGTGATACTTCAGTGGCATTAGTTGAATTTCGACCAAAAGTCCAGTTACTGTAGTTTACCTTTGTAGGGCAGCATACGCCTTTGACTGTTATAAGTTAGTGCTGGCCAGGCTGACTTTTGTAAGTTAGTGTCAGGTTGAATAATTTCTTTTATAAGTTAGTGTAAGCTTGAGCAATTTTTGTTATGACTTTTATCAGTCAGGGAAATTACCAGCATATGAGGACAATTGCAATTCCAGCCAAGTCCTGGCCCTGACAGGATGATTGAGTGTGTGGGGTTGATCAGTTGGGTCTCAGAAGAAAGTCTGATCTCTTTGCAGCCATCCTCACCACACAGCGGCATGTCAGTTGCGGGACTTAATTCTATCCAATTTCACGAAAGTCATCAGCAGCTGATGACAACTTCCTAATTTCTCTGGAGCCTTTGGGTTCTTTTCCTCATTATGTAAGAGATAGGTCTGCCAAAATTCATAGAGTTAGTTGACACTGTGATACAACTTTATACCAAGTGATAGTTGCAGTAGTTCTTTTTAAATAGCCAGTCAAAGATGATTTTGAGCACTGCCAGAGTCATGGCTAGGCCATGACACTGTGAGAGTGTCATGGGATGGTGATGACAGTGCTAGGGTGATTGTCATGTGGGGCTGAGGACATTGATTGTCATCAGCTGGTGATAATTTCCCTTACCGTTTATAAGTCAGTGTTTTTTTTTTTAGAATCATTTCAATGATGACTTTCATAACTAAATATTTAGTCACTGTTAGGTAAGCGTATATATATGTACTGTACTTACCATTAAAAGTCAAACGTTGCTTATGCTGAAAACAAGTTCAACACAATAGTAAATGTGTAAATACATGTTACTTCACTTATTTTGCATTCCCTTTCTTTACTTATCTGATTGGGTTATGCTTCCAACTGTTGTTATCAATGCATAACCTTCAAAACTGCTGAATTTCGTGCAGAGTTACAAAAACTCGTGCAAAATCTCGTTGGTGATCTCACAACTCGTGGGAAAGGGTGAGAGTTGAAGTCAGGTTGTTCCGCTAGGTGGAGCTGTAATACATGCAATTGTCTATTGTTCAAACCATTGTTGTAGCATTATTCAAGATTATTGAAGCATTTGTGCCATTTCTATGTGTTGGCAATAGTGTTAAATGTATTGATAGGTTATTCAATAAGTTATTGAAATTTGAATGGTTAAAAATGGACAAAAATCATGCAATTTGCCAATGGGACATCTATCAAAATTCAATGATATTTCAGTGGCATTTCAGTCAGTGAGTGACACTGTATGACCAATGGTTGTTGCAAAAGTAAATATTATTCTAAAAGACCCTACTAAACATTTACTAAACATGTGCAAGAAGACTACAAAGGGCAGTCTAAAATGTCATAATATTTGAATTTGCCAACTTTTAGAAATTTCACAAGAAAATCTGCCCTTAAGCAAAACGTTATGCAATCCTCAAATGTTTGCTTTCTCTGAAGTGGTTTGAATATAAAATTTAGCACAAAAAATGTCACTAAGGTCAGCTAATGCCTACAATCAATATAATAGGGTGCAACTACTTGTAGTTCAGGGGGATTTGAAGAGGTTCAGTGGAATTTTATTCTTGTTAAGCTTTCAGCAGAGTTTAGTCTGGTGTGTTTTGATGGGGTATATTTGTTGATATTTTGTCTGTATGAGTTTAAGAGATCTTCTGGAAAGTGAGTCGATTCTGGAACTGGGAATTCATGTGCCTCTAAGCCTGAAGAAGGAAATATCTTGTGCCACCTCGTTATTCCTGCTTTACTTGAGAATAAGTATTGTCAGTGTAAAAATGTAGGACATATTAATGTCCTGTTACCCACATATTGATGGGGTGGAATGGAATACATATATTCTGGTTCTAGAGGTTTTAGTGATTGCATATGAAAATGGTGTCAACTTAATGACCCTTAATCCCAAGTCTAGGGCTAGATGATGGTGAAATTATTAATTCCTTCCCAATTTATGTTTATGAAAACTGAATTTAAAAAAGTCCTCAACTCCACACCATAACCCAAATTCTGGGATTTTGATTGGGCAAAATTATTATTGGAAATACTGTCACTTCACAAGTTTACCTTCAAGCAGGAAGCTGTAGTGCATTTGTGGAACTGTCAGCGCCATCTATAAGCTTTTATGCAATTCTCTTTCATGTGGTGTCACTGAACATGATCAGGTGTTTCACTGGAACAAGTTTCATGGAAGTTTACAAGTTGTCAAAAGTTCATTAACTATTCACCTGTGTTTATGATCATGCCATTGATGGCCACACCCAATTACAGTCTAGTTTGGGGGGGGGGGGGTGGATACTGAATTATTAAAATTCAGCATTATGCATGTTCATTGTACAAGTTATTGTCCAAAGCTACAGACGCTTATGCTTATAATCAAGTTAAAGTAGATATTACGAGGTCAAAATTACTTCAGGCATAAATGTGTCAGCCTGCCAGCCAAACTATTTAAAGTGATTACCAGGATTTTTCTTCCCCCATAATGATGGTGGATTTGACTCCAGTTCCTTTCCTTTGACCACTTGTAAAAGAACCTACCCTCACACCTTCACCACTGGACCAATTCATTCAAAAGTTATCTTGCAAGAGGGTGTGGGTCCAAATTCTGGGCTGGGTCATAAACAATAATATCACCATTGCATTGCCATTGAATCCAAATGTTTCCCATCATTAACACCATTCATATGATATCTTTCAAAAGCAGAGGATAGAAAAGATTATATAGGCCTATACTATGTATGCATTCAGATAATTAAAGCCAGGCATGATTTTAGACACAACACCACGACCTCCAATTGTATTGTAGGCCTATATTGTATTGAATATCCATTTTAACACATTATTAGGCAAAACGTTCAATTTGTTTTGGCACTGGTATACTTAATGGCTGCTTTTACCAAAACAGTATTATGCACCATATATATACAAGACATTTAGGCCTTATATGTTATTGGAAAGTATTCTGATCTTTCAGATATGTTGGCTGTTAAGTTTTTCTTGAATTTTTGCCAAAACCTACACTCTGTGATAGCATGCCAACACTATATATAGATATAATGGTATAATATTCATATACCTACATACAGTAAAGGCCTGGGTTGTCCTGGCTATTCCAACTCTGCTGTTCAACATTGAACCAGACGAGGGATAGTCCGGGATACTTTTGCATTAGTGTGTAAGGTATACAGTAATTTCATTTTCATACTATTATACTATTATCTCTGTTTGTATAATGTATTAGAAAGTGTATACACATATATAGCTATTTTTGTATATTCATATAATTAGAACAATTACCTGATATATTGTATTTATTTACATATCATTGTTTACCTTGGGTACATTTAAAAGGGGGAGGGGTGCACCTACCCTTTGGGTTACAGCAGTTTTCTGCTCAGGTGCCCTCCTGTACAACATTTTACTTTAGTTATATATATATTTATGTATGTTCAGTTTTCATTATATTGTAAGTGCCTACGTTGTGCAAATAAAGTATCCTATCCTATCCTATCCTCCAGTTGTCAAGGTAGATTTGCATGTTGTTGGGTTAAACTTGCAGAAAATTCTCACAATTTATATCTCTTACTATGCAACAGACTTGCATATGCATGAAGCAGCATGGTATACATTTACTCCAACTTAATTTTCAAGGCCATTGACATTTTTTAAGAGTGTAGAGTTCTGACAAGTGTTAAAAAATGTTTCTCCTTGTATAGTGTCTTGAAAATTTGCTTGGATGCAGACCTGTAAATACATGTAGATAGATAGATAGATAGATAGATAGATAGATAGATAGATAGATAGATAGAGATAGATAGATAGATAGATAGATAGATAGATAGATAGATAGATAGATAGATAGATAGATAGATAGATAGATAGATAGATAGATAGAATGATACCCTCATCCACAGAAATGACTTTTGAAAACATGCCCATCATCAAATGACAGACCTCTGAGGATTTGCTGCTGTGTAACCTACCTTAAATCATTTAAAGACAGACTTTCAAAACATACACTGACAGATGGTCAGATAAAACAACCTGTCTATCTGCGTTTCATCATTTGATTTATTTATCCAACTTCTTATTCATGGACAATTGCATCTTAAGTATTCTTGTCTAAATGGCAGTTTTAATAGTCATGCCATGTGTAAACAAAGGACCATTTAAAGTAGCTGATTGGACCAAACAAAGGGGAATTCAAAAAGTCATCAGTTTCATAGAGGATGGTAGTGTTTGGTACAATGAAGAGGTTCCGTCTATGTTTCGTTTAGCTAATAACAAAACGCGCTATCTATCTATCTATCTATCTATCTATCTATCTATCTATCTATCTATCTATCTATCTATCTATCTATCTATCTATCTATCTATCTATCTATCTATCTATCTATGCATATGTACCTCTATAATTAATTGGCTGTTATATAAATGAAATCGACACTATAGTACTTCAATCTAGTACTGTTTATTCGAAGCTACTGTTGGGTGTATACATTTCCTTTGAGGTATCAAAAATCGAGATGTATTTGTCAATACTTGACAAGGTGCAAACAGAAGATTTATTGGTGTCCAAATTCAACAATACTAGGAGTAGAAAGAGCGGTGACAATGGTATCATATAACGATTTTGACCAATCAGAAGATTCGGTGAAGAATGGGGGTTATTCTACTGTGATCAAAGGAAGGTGCCGAGAAGTTGAGAAAAAGATTAATACTTCTCAAAGTACAGGGAGTCTTAGGGGTATACACAGGAGCTAGGGTTGAAGTGTGGCCTGCTTTTATGTATTGAGGAGATTTTCTGCCTATTGTTGTTGTATTTTAATCTTTTATTTGCCTGTAATCTGTTTTACCTTTGCTTGACTGTGCCTCAATGTCACAGGAAGTCTGTTTACAGTGCGTGTGGGTTCCATAGAAACTTCAGGAAAGAAAATTTTTGATTTGGCTCAAATTGTGAGCCCAGTTGTCAGAGGGCTGACATACGACACCTGAACGCGTGTTCGAACAATGACCAAACTCTTTGATGTCCCCTGGCTTTGTGTTTTCATAGTAGGGGAGGGGGTACCGTGTAATATACTAAATTATCACCACCCATATGCCATAGCTTTAGTGAAAGAATTCGTCAAAAACGTGTCCAAAAGCATTATACAAGCCTTTCTTCAAAAGAATGCATAACTAGCATAATTACTACAAAGGAATGTAAGTTATGAAAATATGCATTTTACCACAAAATAAGTAGCATTTTTGGCATTTTGAAAGATCTGAAAATGTATGCCTTGTAATTTCTTACTTGTAATCTATTATTACCAGCATAAGTTATGAATCAGTTGCTAACTTATGGAGGTGGTATTTCACATTGTCATAAATGCAGGAATATTCAAACTAAATATTTTTCAAAAACATAACTCATAAGATCCTACTCTTTCTGATATATTTTGAAGATTCAGAACATTTTTCTCCGCAGAAGTTGGTCTAATAAATGAATTGAGCTTAGAAAACAAGAACACAATATATATTGAATTAAAACGTAAAATGTGTTTTACTGTGAATGTATATTCAAAGTAATGTTGAAACATTGTTGCTGTATTTTCATAAAATTTTTCTAGATTCTACCTTTTATTTTGCTTCTGTTTTTGTGGTTGGTACAAAAAGGTTTAAACTCTTAATGCCATGTAAGTTTATTTTGGACTGCACACAGTCTTATTTAAATTCAAGCAATTTGAAAGGATTTCCCATATTTCCTTTTTAGCACACTTTTACGACCTGTGCTTTGGAGGCATTTCAATTGCTAAATTTCACACTTTTTTGGTTGGGTTTAAAGGATTTTGAGAATAGAAGATTTGAAGAACTTCCTAAGTAGTTGAGGCATTAAAACTTTGAGAGGTTTAGCTGAGGCCAGTAACCTTTTTTGAGGGGTCTAGTTTCACACCTAGGGGGCCAAACCCCTTATGCAGTTCATACCCCATTCTGAAGGGGGTTTACACCATTGTGACGTCACAAAAAGGGTGTTTTGTGTGCTCCTTGTAAGGTGGTGAGGTCTTTTGACCCCCTAAGTGTCGACAGGAAAAGGGAACAGGAAGCCTTCCCATATATTAGTGTGTAACATTGTCAGGTGTCAAATTATGTTGTGTATTATATTTTGATGTGACAGAATTTTGAAGAGAAAGTTTATTGAGAAAATTTACTGTTTAAATCCAAGTCTTACTATAAGTTGTGGTTGAATTGCATCACTCCTGGAGTGGCACTTTGCTGTAAATATATTTCCAATGTAAGATGACATAGCTTCAAACATTATTATTAAAGAAAATATTTAAATTCGACATATTATGCAACTTGCTCAATCCAGTTGGTATACATGTAAAAGCATCTCTGTAAAATGTTACCCCGATAATCTGCTGCTGAAGTGAAATGTATGTTGAGAATTAATATAAAGGCTCAAAATTATAATTACAGCTGTCAATAATTACAAAACTATTGCATTTTGGAGAGGCCAAGTCTGCTCGAGGTCCAAGATAAAAATTATAGGCCTATGTCAAATAAATAAACATTGAAATTTGAATCAAATTTGGATAATATCCATAATTCGAAAATGATATATTTTTGCAATAACAGAGCAAAGAATTACATCAGTCATTCTTTCTCACTTGGAAATATATATATTGTCCTCAAATTCTGACAGCATTGGACCAGTACATGAGCCAAAACAGTTTTTGCTGTCCTCTTGTGTACTTCTAAATGCAGAATGTGTTTCACCTGAGTAAATTTCAGAGTCACCCTGAACTCACTCAGGTGTTTGTGGTTTTGGAAGAGCTTAAATATTCTTTAAACTATTCTCACAGCCAAATTGTGATCCACCTTTGAAAGGGGTACAGTGTCTTGCAGTGGTAAACCTTGTGGTTTGACAATTTATTCGAAAATTGTGTTTTTGGATGATTTCATTGAAATTGTGGTATTTGGTTATTTCCCGCTGACGTACAGGAGCACCAAAAAATGTTGCCATGGTAACCACAGAATAAAGTAATTTGTTGAATTAATTCACTGCACTTCCAGTGCATTTTACATTCCATGTCCCTTTTCTTTCTTTCTGTGCCACTCTGCTTGACAGTTGGTAGTAGTCTGCGGAGACAAGGAACTAACTCCATAGACCTCATAGAGGACCCCCACAGAGAGCAAATCTGCAGTGCCGCCTCTAAGTCAGTGAAACTGGGGATATTTTACCATTACCGCAATTATAAACATCCTCCACCAAACTGCTTGTGGAAGCATGAATTCTTATCCGATGAGAGGAAAACGTATTGGGTCATAAAGGCCAATATGTGAGCCCGGGATAACAATGGCAGCCAATTTTCTTTGTTGTACTCGGAGTTAGGTATGGGCCAAAGTCTTTGATAAGTAAGTGAAACGCAAGCCTAATGTTATTTCAATGGGAAGGGTGGTTCACTTACTTATCAAAGACTTTGACCCATACCTAACTCGAAGTACAGAAAAGAAAAAGTGGCCATTTTTATCCCACATGCCTAAAATTTTGGCCATGACGACCCAATGTTGTGTTTCCCTCTCGATCTCTCATGGGATTAGAATTCATGCTTCTACGAGAGGTTTGGTCAAGGGTGTTTAGCATTGCGGCAATGGAAAAATATCACCCATTTCACTAATTTACAGGCGGCACTGTATACTGGTATGAACTTGGAACCTTTTCATATCTGGTGGAACCTGTTTTTTGGTTCATGAACCTTTTCATACTTACTGGACCCTAAGGTTCCATTTCAGAACCTTATGCTGTAATACAGAACCTTTTTCTCGCTGGAGTTCTAAATGGAACCACTATGAACCTTTGATTTTAAGAGTGTAGGCCTATTAAATCTATCCTCACCTCATTGCTATAATCTTTTTTCCTCATTCATCCCTACCTATCTGTTTCTCATTTCATCCCCTCCTCCTGTTGTCCTAATTAGCCAATAAGTGCATGTACAGGACATAAAGCCCCAGTCATTCACCCGTCTTCTTCCAGCCAGATTTGAGCAGCTCTCTCTGTAATTCTCAATACTGTTCAACACACATCAATGTAATGATGCAAGAAAATAAAAGTTACATTAAAATGAAATAAAAGCCAAGAAATCTCATTCATTACAATACTAAAAGCAGTGGCGGATCCAGACACGATAGTCTAGGGGGGGCCCGGCCGTGTTTCGGCATTCGGCATTTTTCTTCAAAATGCTACTATTAATCTTGGTGGTCTAGGGGGGGGGGGTCCCGGGCCCCCTAGGCCCCCCCCCCCTGTATCCGCCACTGAAAAGCCTGGGCACTTCTCATTACAATTCTTTGCACAATGTTGGGCCCATTCAGCTAATGCAAACACATCATTAACTGATAAAGGTTATTCTTCCATCAAATTAAGTTGATGCCTTTTAATGGTCAAAAGCTTTTTGCTACAAAAATAAAAAACAAAAACTGCTTATAGATGACCACTATATTAGGCCATAGCAATTTTCAGGTTGGATAACTCAAGTAATGGTCACAGATAGGATGACCAGGTAGAATTGATGGGTCGTTGGGCTTTATGTCCTGTATTTATGCACATGGTAGGCCAATTAGGACATGAGGAGAACACAGCAATGAGGCAAAGGATTCGAGGATGCTTGAAACTGCTGTCCAACATAAGTCCAAGTGAGTCGGCCGAGCTGGAATTGAATCGGGGACTCAGTGATAGTATATGAAGTCTGGTGTGCTAGCAACTGACTGCCTCCCAAATAGATCAATAGATAGATAGCTAGATAGATATTATATAGATACTATCAGATAGATAGGTAGATAGATAGATAGATAGATATATAGATATATAGATAGATAGATAGATAGATAGATGGATAGATAGATAGATAGATATATGGATAGATAGATAGATAGATAGTTAGATAGATAGATCGATAATTAGATAGATAGATAGATAGATAGATATATAGATATATAGATAGATAGATAGATAGATAGATAGATAGATAGATAGATAGACAAACGACATGAATCTTTTTTGATAAACCAAACTGAACAAGAAAATATAAGACTACTTTTCATATCAATTTCTTTATGCAACAAAAACCAGCTGCTTCAAATTCATCATGGCCAATCAAATTTGAATTACAGCAGTGGGCAGCTTGGAGTCTCCTGTTAAATTCAGACACACAACAAAATATTTTAATGCATTACTTCCAGTTCACTTGCCTTTTTGAAAATTTACAAATCTTAATGTTAACACCTTGTGAGGAGTAGATTTTATGGGTTTAATTCATATTAGATGTATTTAATTCTTTCAAAATATTTGAATTTATAAATTTCAGGTTGTTTTGTGGCCACATGTTACACTTTATATTAAACCACATATTTATATTAGCTCATGTGCTTGAATGGAGTTTATATGAAATTGGATTAGATACAAATTTGTGTTTTGTGTGGAGTTTTCTTTGAGACTTTCAGTTGAATAAACTCCAGATATTTGCTCCAATAATTTTACCAGCTGTTCCATGGTGGTATTATGTTTTTAATAAAACGAGGATTAATTAGGAGACCTATTAATTTATCATCTTTCATAAATTTTGATTTGAAATACTAATTGATGAGGTTCAATTGAATAAACTCAGACGATTAGCAAATATTAGTTAGAAAAATGTAGGCCTATGTGCGTCAGAACTTAAATTTGGTTTATAAATCCTAACAAATAGAACACTAGCACCATAGGTAGGCCTACACATCAACATCCCAAAATGTAGGCCTACATGTTGCAAAATCAATTGACAAAAAAAAACATACGAAAATATTTCTTCTATGAAGTGTAGGCCAAAAAAAAATAAAATTCATGAAAAGATCAAATGTAACAAACTATGATGGGTTCATCACACCCAAAAATGTATTTTTTTACCAAGATATTGTAAATTTTTGGCACTGGCTGAGTTTCATTCACAAAAATGATAAAGTTAAAACAGTCATAAATATGTTACAAAGGCATTTGTAGTATTTCACCACACCCCTATTCAGGTTTGAGAGGTTAATTTCTAATCTTTGAATGAAAAATGTGATATCATTTTGGAGTTGTGCCATAATTATGTCAAAATGTGTGATGTTTTTGTTGAATATGTAAGTGAATGATTTTATGAGTTTCTGAAAGCTTTTGTGTAACACCATGATGAAAGTTACCTTTTTTTTACAGTCTTATCCTTTTGATATGAGTTATGCAGGTGGGTCTTTCATTGGTTCAAACCAATGATGGCTGGCAGTGGGCAGGCCTGCTCTGTTCATTTGACATTCATAAGTAAAATTCCAGCTGGACGTGATTCGGATGACACTTTAAATTGGCGGCCCCTTGTATCAGTGTCTGTGCTGGGCAAGTAAAGGATCCCTCACACGGGGTAAATGTGTAACATGTTGAGGACTCCAGCTCTCTCTCCCATTCTCATCAATCAACCTTCAGGGGTGCACAGAATTGGGCTTTGAGGGCTGCACTTATGTGTACCATAATCTATCTGTCTATACATGTTGTTTGGAATTTGGTATGTGTTTTGCCAACATTTGGCTTTGGAGGGTGCCTACTAAAAACTAAACAAACTTATGCCCCCATAATTATGAACTCAGGAGTTTTGTTACAAATAGTTAACATTGTTCATTTTGTCTCAATTAATGTTTGACAATTTAAAATGAATAATCAATTTCTTGTGGTTATTTTCAGGTGATAAGCCCTTCAAATTGGACGTAGTGGAAGCAGGGATTTCAGGACATCCAGAATTGTGGGGTCTCATCCAGCCTTTTGAACATCTGGTCTGTGGGAGAACTGGCTCAGGTAAATATCTTATCATTTAAAGTTGGATGGCTGTTTCAATCATCCTTCGCCTCATGGCCGTGTCGTACTCCTGTCCTAATTAACCTATCATGTGCATAAATACAGGACGTAAAGCCCCAATCATCAATCCATTCATCCATCCATCTTGTCATTTAAGGTTAGAAGATCGTGTATTGATGGCTCCAAACAAAATAGATTTTAGAAAGTCACCAACTTCACTGTGGTTGGTACTGTTGTTATAAGAAATGTTTCTGTGTTTCTTTTTGTAAGCTAAGGACCGATCTATCTATCTATCTATCTATCTATCTATCTATCTATCTATCTATCTATCTATCTATCTATCTATTTTATCTATCTATCTATCTATCTACTATCTATCTTTTCCTATCTTGTCTTATCGTAATCTATCTATGTATCCATTTGTTAAATTTCAGAAATTTAAGTTGGCTTTGACATGTGTTGAAATAAATGTCAACAATCCCTAATTTGCCTTCTTACCAAAAGAACAGTTGGCTGATGGGCAGCTTAAATCAGGAACTGAATACTTTACCCTGCCTTAATTAGTTCTGGTAAATCAACCATTTCCACATGTGCCAAATGCCAGAAGTACTTTCATTTAATTAAAGATAGCATACTTCAATCACTTTATGAACTTCAGAGAATTCGGTGTCGATAATTTGTTGTTTTTGGTCACTCTAAACACCCTGGATGTTCATAAAGACTTGATACAGGGTAACAATAAAAACCCCTCTTCATGGTATATGCCCTTAAACACTCTACTCCCTGTAATTATGGTGACTTTTGAGGACCCGCCCTGTAATTTTGCAACCCCAACGTTTAAAGCTAACTCTATCAGAACATTAATTACAGGGTTGCAGAAATTACTTCTTTGCTTAAATTGGCTCAACATTTTATCTTTTATGTTGACTTTGAGTTGTTAATTTCCAACAAAACAAATAGTCAAACTATGGGTTTACAAAATCTTTGTAATAAGCATGATAAGCAGGACAATAAACATGTTAAAAGACTACCATATGGTTTGCATGTGTTCAAAGTACAAATAAACATTGTAATTAAATGAATTAAATCAGAGTTGGTACAAATACTATATAAAAGAGAGAAAGATAAGTATAGAAGCATTCCAGAAATCACAATAACAAATCTGTGGGCTGCATATCTTTCTATCTATATGTTTGTCTATCCTACTACTCAATTACAGACTTATAGATAAAGATAGATAACTTCCATGTCTAGATAAACGTTTTTCCATTTCAATGACAACTTTAGATTTATGGGTAGTTCTGGGTACCTACATTGTTTAGATGATTTCAATTCCAAATTTCTAAAAAGAAATTTTATATGTCTTTACTGGACTGAGATATAGTGTGCACTAAATGATAAGAAAAACTTCACAAACAAAAAAATAAAGTTTGGCAATAAGTTTTAAAAGTTAATTAAAAATGCATGTTTCAGACCACTTTTAATTAAGAGACAAGATGTTGAGTTTCAGTAGTTTGTTTAGCTAGCCATAAAGGTATAGTCTGAGAGACTCTCAACCCCTGGTCAATTCAAGAGAAGTAATTTTCAAGCATGCAATGTTTGAATATTTCATTTAGACCCTAAAAGAGGATGTAAAATGAAATGAGGTAACATAAAAGACCAACCCAGCTTGAAAAATTAATCACTTTTTGTGGTGAAGTTGGTCAAAAAGTCTACAAAACAAATATGTCGAATTGTTGATGGTCTAGTAAAAGTTGTAAATTGTTGTAATTGAAATCATACACAGATTGCTGATTTTTTTTTTCATCTAAACAACTTAAAACTTTTTATATTATGTATAAAAGCTACTCCTGTGTATGAACTTTAGATTTCGAATAATTTAAAGTAAATGTACCATGCAAAAAGAAGTTCGGGGGTAATTTATACCTTGACTGAGACTAGCCGTTCAAAATCATTGTGATTTAATTTTGATGAAATTGAACTTGACACATTTTGTTGGATACTAATCCCAAAATTATTCTGGATTAAACTATTTGAAAGTTAATAGTTCCGTTACAGCTCACCAGGATTGACCCTGGTGTTTAATGAAAGCACTAATTTAGGGCGTCAGAATTTCTTTGAAATACGTCTGCTTCTTTGAAATGTCGTCTGCTTGGTGAAAAGAACGTCTGCTGAAGACTGCCAGTCAAATTTGGAAATTGAAATCAAGTCTTTTGTCAACATTGAGCACCTATATACTTATGCAGACTGATATTATCTGATAAAAGCTATCAAATGACATGGACTGGTCACAGTGGTCAGTGTAGGTTCTACTAATACTAAAACTACTGTACTGTCAAATTGTCAATGCTGCATTGCTGCTAGTACATTTACTGCACAGAGCAGTGCATCCACCATGAAAATATGCTTGCCAATTCAAGCGTATAATCACAGGTCACTTTGAGTATAGATGTGAACCACCAACCTCCACTGTCAGTCTGTCATTGGCAAAACGTCAATACTTCATCAAAGGCCTGTCAGTCATTAGTACTAGAGTCATTAGTTCATGTCGATGTGTGCTCCCAACTGGAAATGTCACCATATGTTGTTAATGATAGGCTGCCATTTGCTCCTAATGTATGGCATGAGTACAATCATGTCATGGGCATGGTATGGTATAAAGCAGCATGTGAGTTGTATTATAAATTGATATTATAAATTTATAATGTCTGGACATGTTGGGGTGTCAATGTGATAGAAATTAATTATGGAACAGGCGTTCTGTTGCATTGAATATTATTTACAGGAAAGTTTGCTGAATTATTTCTTTACTGTTGTTAGTAGGCCTACATGTATAAAATTTCATTATATGAATGATAATGAAGAATTTCATTACGGATGATAGTATATAATTTTATTATGGATGATACTATAACATTTCATTACGGATGATAGTATAGAATTTCATTATGGATGATAGTGTAAAATTTCATTAAGGATGATAGTGTAAAATTTCATTAAGGGTGATAGTATAAAATGTAATGCGGATGATAGTGTAAAATTTCATTACGGATGATAGTGTAGAATTTCATTATGGATGATGGTATAGAATTTCATTGGGGATGATAGTATAAAATTCGTTGTGGATGATGGTATAGAATTTCATTACGGATGATAGTGTAAAATTTCATTTCGGCTGATAGTATAGAATTTATTATGGATGATAGTATAGAATTTCATTACGGATGATAGTGTAAAATTTCATTACGGATGATAGTATAGAATTTCGTTATGGGTGATAGTATAGAATTTCATTACGGATGATAGTATAGAATTTCATTGTGGATGACAGTATAGAATTTCATTGTGGATGATAGTATAGAATTTCATTACGGATGATAGTGTAAAATTTCATTACGGATGATAGTATAGAATTTCGTTATGGGTGATAGTATAGAATTTCATTATGGATGATAGTATAGAATTTCATTACGGATGATAGTGTAAAATTTCATTGCGGATGATAGTATAGAATTTATTATTGATGATACTATAACATTTCATTAAAAGTGGATGATAGTATAGAATTTCATTACGGATGATTTTGTAGAATTCCTAACAAAATAGTATAGAATTTCAATATATGGATGATAGTACAAAAAGTCATCTATCTATCTATCTATCTATCTATCTATCTATCTATCTATCTATCTATCTATCTATCTATCTATCTATCTATCTATCTATCTATCTCTAGAACTGTCTTTCTGTCTTATTGGCCATTTCTCTATCTCTCTATATATGCTTACCCATTAGCCAATAATTATGACAAAAGTATAATTTTATCTATTTGATATATTACCACCACTTATTGGTTACCAACTGTGTTAAATTTCAAGGGGCACAAAGTAAATGTACTCGAGACACAATTTGCCCCTAGTCTTTGCCCTGAAGGACACTCCCCTTAGGTGTTAGGCAATCATCTCAAACTTCAAAAGTTTGCCTGTAAACACCTGCACATGCCAGAAAAGAACAAATTTGTTCTTTATGTAATCATAACTTAAGTCTCATTATCTAAGTTAGCCCAAGGCTAAGTGTTAGAAAAAATATAACAACAAATTAGACCCCTGCTGACTTACAGCCCCAAGGAAGAAAGTCTTAAAAGTCTAGCCAGTTTAGTTTTGCTAAATATTGTCACAATAGTAACAATATAAGTTGGTTTCGAATTGCAGATAATTTTTGTGTCTTTGTGAATTATAACAAAAGCTTAGAGGCAGTTTTGTTGCAAAGTTTACATTTTGGATTTTGCAAATAGGAGGAAGTCTTTATTTCTCAAAGGACTATTTGTTGCAAGCCAATTTTAGGCCTTCCATCCAGAAAAGCACCAGTGTTGGCCTAGTTTCTATATCTTTGATTTGTTGATGTTGCACGATTCATTCTTTCTTCCAATTTTTTTACCTCAATTATCATTTTAATCCCTCCGTTGAACTCCTCCCTCCTTCCCCAATTCACTCCATTCTTTGCTCTTCCTGCCTCCCTCCCTTCCTTGAAGTTTCTTCCTTCCCCTTCCTTTCCTTCCCCTTCCTTTCCTTCCCCTTCCTTTCCTTCCCCTTCCTTTCCTTCCCCTTCCTTTCCTTCCCCTTCCTTTCCTTCCCCTTCCTTTCCTTCCCCTTCCTTTTCTGTCTGGCTTCCTCCTTTCCTCTCTGCTTTTCCTCTCTCCCTTCTCCCCCTTCTCTTCCTTCCCCTTCCTTCCTTCCTTCCTCCTTCCTTCCTTCCTTCCTTCCCTATCTTCCATTCAGAAATTCTTCCAAACATTCTTCCCTAACTCCTTCCTTTCATGTCTTCTTCAAACTTTGTGTACTGTTTTCCATGTGATACAAAGTTGACTTCTTCCTTCCTTCCTTCTTCCTTCCTGCCTTCTTCCTTCCTACCTTCTTCCTTCCTGCCTTCTTCCTACCTGCCTTCCTCTCTCCTTCCTGCCTTCAATCAACCAGACTCAACCTAATGTCAAAATTCTGAATTTCATCCTCTAAAACTATTTTCTTCTCTCTTCATCCAGGTACCTTGAGTCTTCCGAGTGGTTGGAACGTCTCTCCGGTCGTTGACCCCGCAAAGGTCAGAGGTCGACGACCTGAAAAGGACGTACGGACATACGGACAAGAAACGCCTGACGAGCCGTTCGTCAAAAACATCGAACAATGCTTACTAGCGACTTGTGTGGGCAGTTTGAAAGAGCTGGGTAAGTCATGTAAAATAATATCAGAAAAGGTCACACCATACTGTCAAGGGTTTATAAAGGAAAGGTGTCAAAATTCAACCCAAGAGTGTCAAGATACTGTAACAAGAAAGTCAAATGTTCAACTTTGCTCATTGGTCGCATAGGTCAGAGTCAAATGCTCTTGAAGGTCCAAAATTTGTGTAGATATACAGTGGTAGGCCTGAGCTACAGAGAAACTAATATATAAATACTTGATGTGGTAAAATTGGATTCGAAAGTTCTCGGTTTAATAAAAACACCCAGATTAATGTACAGTGCCGCCTGTAAGTATGTGAAACGCATGACATTGTGCCATTGCATCAATGCTAAACATCCTCAGCCTAACTGCTTGTGGAGGCATGAATTTTCATCGGATGAAAGGGAAACAAAGTGGGTCATAAAGGCCGATGTGTGAGGCAAATGGGATAAAAATAGCAGCCCATTTTCTTCGCTGTATCGGAGTTAGGTATGGGTCAAAGTCTTTGATAAGTAAGTGAACCACCCTTCCCTATCTTTTAACATTGGGCCTGCGTTTCACTTACTTATCAAAGACTTTGACCCATACCTAACTCCAACTACAGCAAAGAAAATCGGCTGATATTTTTATCCCACTTGCCTCACATATCGGCCTTTATGACCCAAAATGTTTTCCTCTCATCAGATGAGAATTCGTCCATCCAGAAGCATTTTGATTAAGGATGTTTAACATTGATGCAATGGCACAATATCATACGTTTCACTTACTTACAGGCGGCACTGTATGGTTATTGTCTACTGGTTTGGTCGATGATTAGTTTCAAGTTCAATGTGTATATATATTTATAAAAAAAGTTTGGAAACGTACAAAAATAAAATAATGTAAAAATACATCTGTCAGGATGCAGCTTATTTAGAACAGGTGATTGGTTTAACGACAGAAAATAAAAATGTTCCAGATAAGAGCATTCCCAATTACGCTCTTATAAATGTGTAATATTATGCAAAAAACTTAATATCGAAGGGTCAAATTACCAAGGGCTTCCCAGCATTTTCATGCTCAGGTCAGCTGAGGACTTACTCATATAATACCAGGGGAATGAAGCTAGAATGCCATGCTTCATTGACCATGGCTAAGAAAGAGTCAAAATAATACACTCAGCCTCAATAAATTCTGTCAATTTTTGTTCTGAATAAAGTTTACCTCACCTTTGGTTAGTTGTGTGACTTGCAGGCCTGCCTCTTGTCTATAATGGTCATAAATACTTCAAGTCCATTTTTAATCCATTGCCAGGTAAGCCGTCCAGAACAGACTTGCAAGATCAAAAGTGGCCTGCAGAAAAATCCAGGCACAGAAAACTAGATATATTCAATATCTGCCAAAAAAAATCCAGTTTCAGCTTCATCTGGTCCATTTGTGTATTTGAATCCTGGGGATTTGAAGATTTGTTCCAATAATCCTGGTTAACTACTTATTTCCAATTGATTCTTTCATAAATGATTGAGCCCTTACTGGGTCAAATATCATGAAAACATTGTCCATATTACTGTGGATGTTATGCTCCACTGACTGCTTTGACAAAGCATTCAATTGGTATCACTGATGAGGCATTTGCTGATCCTATTGTGATTGTTGGCTGTGCAAAACAGAAACAGCCACAAACGACTATCAAACAACTAAAAACTATCCAATTATCACAATAATACTGATCTGACAGAGAGTCAGGCCCACAGAATACATTTCTCCTGAAATTAATATATATAGGCTTTCTAACTGCAATTTAAGGAAAAAAATCTCAATTAATGCACTCAATATTTGTTGAATTTACCCGCTTGCCTGAAATCACTTTTCCATCAATCTTATCTGAAAATTCGATAACATGCGATATTGATGTACTGTGTATTTTATTAATATTTCATATCATGTTTAAGAGGAGAATGTCCAGGTCCTTCTTTTACACCTTTTCCTGTTATGATATTGAGACAAAAAAAAAATTGATAGAAATGTATAGCCTGTCCTTATATTTTATTATAACTTATATATTGTATTGCTGAGTACTTGTAATGATTCAACTATCCTAATGTAGGTGGCACCACCTCCTGGTGACCCTACTCATGGCAGCTTCTTTATATCACATTCCTATTATCAAACCATTGATAACCTTTTTTCCTATGTAATTATTTAATTCGACTTTTGGCCTGCATATTTCTCATTGTCCTACAGTTAAGTGATATGTATGACAAATGTAATATATATATGTATATATTTTTTTTATTATTGGACAGAGCAATATTGTTCTGAGAAGGTTATTTTATTTCAATGAGATTCTCACAGTTTATTCCACTCAGTCAGGTTAGAATGTTTAGAAAACAGTTGGTCGTCATGCACATTGATCACCAAACTGTTGAGCATGTTATTCACAGCTTCACTAAATCCTCAGGTGGAAGTGATCTGGTCCTCTTGAGGTGACAATTTATAATTTAGACAGTACATGGGTCAAAGGATTACCTTGACATTGGCCAACCACTTCCTCTGGGCTGTGGCACAAACGACTTGTCTAGATTTCCTGATCAGTAATTTTGCTTGATATCTCCACAGAAAAACCCCAGAATATAGTTTTGACAGTTCTCATTGTTCAGGTAAGTTGTTAACTAAAGCATGCATTAGTGCATCTTTTTTATCGGTCCACTATCATTGCAAATTATTGGCATTTAATTGGAGGTTGTCAGGATCTTCAATCCCTGTTCAATATGTAAACAGAAGGATGGATCATTGATGAGAATTCCCGTGCAAATTACACTATAAGAGTGTAGTGTAATGCATAGGCGTGCATTGGGTCAGAAAGCGATGAGGAGAATTTGATATGACATTATTGTAGAGACACCTTTTACTTTTGCTCTTATAAGTTTTAATAGATGATAATTTTGGGTGGTATGAAGTTGAGGATCAAGGGGTGAAGTTAACAAAAAAGACCTGCACAAAAGAGATTCATATTGGTCTCAAATTCATGATTAATGACTTAATAAATGGTGGTTTATCGAAGAAAGGGCTAGTTCAGGTCAAAAGGTCCATTATGTTTACAGTATCTCCAAAAAGCATGTTACACTTCTCAAGAAGGTTGCCTGTCATTGGCATCAAGATACGTACTGTTACGCAGTAGGTCTATTTACAGAACTGAGGCACAATAATAGCTTTTCAAAATATCCCAATTTTGCTAATTTGTGCAAATATGAATTTATAAAAAATAATTTAATTATTTTTATTTTGCAGGTGACCTCGTAACGAAAGCAATGCATTATTGGTACAAGGTATCGACCAATCAGAGCTCATGTTACAGCCGACAAACGACCTTCACATGGTCGGCCCACGCGTTGTACAGTCTGTACTACTACATGAGGTGCGGACAACTGGAACATGTGGAAAATCCTAATATAGTACCTCCATCAATACATTTATATCAAGAAAGGTGAGATTTATAATAATTTTTTTAAAAATTTAGATGTCGCTGAACTTTTTGAAAGATTTATCCACAGTGAGTGACTGTGTACTTTCAAACTACTTTGTAGAATTTGATAGAAGTAGAAAAAGAAAAGTCCATTTTACACATATATATAAAATTATAAATCTTGTGAAAAATTCTTTCAATCAGTGGTGCATAAATACAGGACATAAAGCCCCAATCATCCATCCATCATCCAATCAGTGAATAATATCAATCTGCTTTGCAAAACTTGCCCAAGAAACTGATCTTTATTATTTACTGCAATAATCTCAAGAGGGCGCTAGATGCACATTTGAATTTAATTCTGATTTTTGGTAAAGAGATACTGCTTTAAAATCAAATTTTAAAAAACTGAAGGCTTAAACAAATTCATTTTCAAATTTTAAAAAACAAATTTAATATTTTATGCGTTAATGATTTAAATATTTATTTTGTTTTTTATTTTTAGACCGTATGCTGTGATGCCCCCTTTACTCGAATGGATCAGAGTAGCAACTGCCCATGCGGAGTACCGGAAAGGAAGAGTAATAGACGCCGATGACGTCCGACAAACTGCGAGGTTACTACTTCCTGGATGTGACTGTCCGCCGAGGCTATTTGGGTAAGTATCTGAAAATGATTTGAGAACAAATATATATTTATATCTTTAGAGGTGAAGTTTTATGATGAGGTTAATAGTTAACTGGCAGTGACAATTTTATATTCAGTTGAAGTGTGTATGTTAAATGTAACTACAATGTAGTACATTATGAGGCCCTGCCTCCTCTGAAATTAAATGATTTGAGAACATATATATAGATGAACGGAGTGGCCTTCAAAAGAGGAGAGTTCTGCCTTGAAGGCCAAAGGAAGGCACAAGGAAAATTAGAAGAGCAGATACTGAGTAGAAATGGTGATAAAGCCTGCATGCCGTCATTTTAATAGTATAGATTCCTCAGCTGGGCTGTGTACAATTCTCTATTCGTCACACAAGAATGCAAGTTCCAATTTACATTAAGGCAATTATTGTAATTTCTTAAAAGGTTTTGATTTCTTATTTTGAAATGCACGTTTGATAGCCTTTAGTAAGCACAGTTACAAATGCATTTTTGTTTACCTTTCTTAAATAATGATGCATATCAAATGGATTGGCTGTGAAAACTTTATTTACTTATTTCACCTGGAATCACTTCTGAGCTTAAATGTTAATAACTTAAAAGCAACTGAAATGACACTAGCCCTGGGACCCATGCGTAGCATGGGTCATGGGTCGTCCCATTCAAAATCTTGAGATTTCGACATGTCATCAGGAGAATTGGTCTATGTTACACAATTCTTATCCAAATTTCATGAAATTTTGGATTTGGGTAGCCTATATATTTTACTGCTGACGGCACTACTTTTGAAAGCATTTCCATGAAGGTTTGTATGGTAAAAATTGTATTTAAACTAGGGAAATGTAAAAAAAGTGTGAGAAGCAGCCATCAGCCTCACTTTGATGTTTCATGTCACCATTGTGACGTCACCAAAAGCACCTATGACATCATAAATGATTGTTATGACATCACTCTCTCTCATCCAATGAGAAGACACCATTTGTTCAATGTATAAAGAAAAAAATCATTTCTTGAACTTCACAGGGTGAGTGTTCATTTATTTTAGCATGTAGAGATATAGAAATAGGTGCCATCAGTAGGAAATTTTGCATGCTATCGGGTGGCATGATTGAAATGAATACACTGCACATATATTTCGAGATATCTTGATTCTCCCTAACCTTGTCTTTCAAATCTCATGATTTCCCAATGGGAGGATTCATGACCCCTGTCCCAGGGGTCCAGGGCTAAGATGATACAACATATAGATATGTTGGTTCTCCAAATGGAAAATGGCCAATTTGTGTAATTTAAAAACTTTTGAAGTTGTATTTCTTCGATACTAAGGAGATTGCTTATTTGCTCTGTTTTACCATATATATCAAAGTATATAAATCATTTTACTATATTAAAGTAGTCTTTTTTTACAATAAGACAAAGAAAATGGCTTATTTGCACTATTTTACCATTTTAAAGTAACTGCTATCTTCAATAAATAATAGAAATTAACACTATCATTACTTTTCTCTTTTCAGGCCAGATGGCGCTTTATGCATGTCCACCCTACTGGATCCGAAGAGCGTAACATTCAAATTCCAACAGGACCTCGCTTTCCAGATGCTTGGCTGCGGAAGATCTGATATTCTTCCGGAAGCCTTGATGTTGTTGGGTCCTGGAGGGATCAATACTGTTAATGAACAGGTATATAATTTAATGAGCTGATGAGATAGTGAAGGAAGCCTGATTCAAAGGAAGTTATATGATTTAACTTGATAAAATTGGTCATGTTCACCTGACATGAAATATTCTTGGCAAAAAATTGCAAATTATGTCCTTCATTTTGAAATAAGGACATTAAAATGTTTTTAAGAGCTTTGTGGATATATTTTCCACTTTATAACATGACTATTAGTTTCGATGTCAGTTTGCAAGGGCACACATTATTTACATATTTTAGAGGGAGCATTTGTTATTTGGAGCAATATTATGTAGTCAATAGTCCAGAACAGATTTCAATATCACACTAGAGGGAGTAGTCGCATTGGTTCAAGAAGATGGCCACCTAGTGTTCAATTTTATATGAGGTCACTTCTGTTTCTTGTCTGCTTGCTGTCTGCATTGAATAATAATTGTATTGCAGCTCTGCTGTGTTGATCTAAAAAGTAACAAAGCCTTCTTCTGAACCTTCTTTTGACATATTAGAAAAATAAAGCTATTTAGGCATGTAGCCTATGGTAAGCAATGAGCATGTAAATTGGTTTACACAAACTGTTTACTGTGGAAAGGTCCTACTGTCCGAATATATTCAAGTTTGATGAAGCACTTCAGCTTCCAATAATGATATCTGCAACTTAATGAATCAGTGAGACACAGGACCATATGCGTCACTTTTAAAAATTGTTTAAAAAATAATCATGATTTAAATTTTTTTCCCCAGGGTCTGACTCCTCTGATGTACGCTTGCATCTGTGGTGACGAGGCGATGGTCCAAATGCTCGTTGATGCTGGAGCAGCCCTTGATATATCGGTAAGTCTCAAAGATTAAATCATTTGATGACAATATGTAAATTAACAAAGTGGGTGGTGCTTTAAGCTTGCATTCACTTTGTCAGAACAATCATTAAATTTTTTGCAATAAATGTTGATAAATATTTTAGCTTGTCAACAAGAGAAAACTATATCTGTCTTATTTGTTGTGCCAGTGTCTGTATGGGAAAGTAAAAGATTACTCACATGAGGTAAATGTAAGAATTTCTTGAGGCCTCTCTCATGCCCTCCTGCCTCATCAACCAACCTTCTCCTGAGTTAAAAGGGCTTGCCATATATTGGCTGAACACCATCAATACCTCCTTACCTACCTACCTACCTACCTACCTACAAGACCTACCTACCTACATACAATATTGATTGCTAAACTTAAAATATTCTGTTCTCTCTTCAGGTTCCTACTGATCTGCAGAGATACCCCTGTGTCCATTCAGAAACATGTTACTGGACGGCTTTAACATTTGCTACTGCTATGGGACACATCGCCATTGTACAGGTAGAAAATAATTTTGATCAGGGATGAAAATTATTTCTGAAGACAAAAAGTTGTCTTTGATGTATTGAATTGATGGAAAATCTTTTAAAAATATTTAATGAATTATTATTTTTCTATATTTTCAGCTTTTATTGGAACAAGGTGCAAACGTAGAAGGGTCTGTGAAAGTTGGCGAAGAAAATTACTCGGAGACGCCATTGCAACTCGCTTCATCTGCTGGTATGCTTAAGATTTTTTTTTCTCAAAGAGTGACAAAGACAAAATTTTTAAAACCAATCAATTTGGAGTTATTTCAAACAAATTAGTAAGATTAATTATTAATCCTCTCTGAATTATAAATCTAGTTTAGAATTATGAAATACCTAACTTTAAAGTATAATCATTTTACGTGTTTTAGTTAGTTTGCATTTATTTTTGTGTATGCGCCTGAGGTTTTAGTATCTTTTATTTAAATATTTTATTTCTTCTGTATTTCAGGTCAGTATGAAATTGTAGCGTTGCTGCTCTCCAAAGGTGCTAACCCGTACTTAAACACCGTCACAAGGAATGGAGTTTCTTACACTTACACTAGAGGGGGCTACAGTGCGTTCGCTTTGGCGGCTGCCCATGGCCACAGGTAATTATGAAAACAATAATTGCTCCTGACATATAGATATATATATATTTTGAATATTTGGAAAAATAGCACCATCTTTAGCTAATGTGTTGCCAGTTGAAGAAACAAACACACTGCCCAATCTCTGCATTGATTTTATGTGAATTAATTGAAATGGCCTTTCGAGCTAAGTCTCCATATTCTTGATTTCGTCATTACAAGGCTATCAGGGCTCCTTAGTTTTGATGCATGTTACATGTTACAGTGAGAACCTATGTGTTTGTGACCAGGTGCACTGCATATCCTACAGTAAAGCAAAATATGCGCAAGTTTCCAAAGAAAACCTGAACATTTTATTTTTAAGTTAAATTTTTTAGGCATAAAATCTTCAATGGGTCCTATTTTACTCAAGCTGAATTTCAATATTTCCAGAAATATCTTACGGAAACTCTTGAACCATCCTCTCGGGAAGTCATCAGACGTTGTTTCAATTCACGAGGTCTTATCAGACTCATCCAGCGACTCTTTTAAGAACAAATACAACTCCAAAATGACATCCTTGAGTTCTTCGTCAGACTTTAGCGAAAGAGACAGTTGCTCCGATTTCGGAGATAGCGAAAAGGAAGATATTTACGTGACGATAGATGATGTGATTTACAAAGATGCCAAATTGCAAGCTCCTACGGGCGCCCTGCCATTACATGCGATGTCGAGGGGACAAGCTTTGGCCTTACAGGTAGGAAAATTTTTGATTTATAGTGCATATTTTATCTGAACTTATTGCCTTATTTTTCAGTTTAACATGTATCATATACCTTGTTGTTAGAGAGTTTAGTATCATATTTACTGCAGTGTATTCCCTTTGGCTCATTGAGCGTCAAACTATTTGGTATATTTGCCTACCCAAATAAGGTTTCAGTGGAACTGAAATATGTATGAAACTAAGTTAACATAATTTTTCAACGATATCTAATTGTCCAGGCAATGTGATTAATTCTGATTGGTGTAATAAATGATAAACCACAGGTATGTGACTGAAAAATTATGCAAGTCATACTAAATTTGCTTTTCGTTAATTTTAGGAAGCACTGTATCATGCCGCAGAAAATGGCTTCCTGGACATCGCATTGGAACTGAGGAATATGGGTAAGAAATAATAGGCCTGTCTTATAAAATTGTGATTTTGTAACCCTCGGGTTATACTTATTGTGCTTATGCTATGTCTGAAGATTGTTTGTATACTGTTTGCCTGAACAGCCTGCCATAAATATTAGCAACTATTTTATCTTCACTACTCTTTCATCATTTACTTTTTAATATTTTAATTTTCGCCAGACTTTTTAAAGTAAACTTTTTGTTGACACCTCACACAATGGTTCTCCTGCCCTAGGATGAAACTACAAAGTCAAGTTCAGGGCGACATTGTTTGTGGTGCAGATACTTCATGTTTTTATGACAGAGGTAGTCAACTACATGACTTCTAGTTTATTAAATGTTGATATTGTTTCAGGAGTTGGCTGGAGTCTCCACACTTGGCACCAGTGTTTAATAGCTGCTTACAACATGAGAAGGCGAACAATTATTCAATGTCTGTTAAAAGATTTCGGCAGTGTCAGAGCCGAGGTGTTGACAGATTTGTTTGTGTGCGAGGTCCTTCCTGCAATGTTCGATGTCTTCGTTGGTACAAAGAATGAAACGACGGGACAGCTGTTATCCAACATATTCAGCAGCTTGGTGGTTACGGAACAGACTCCACCAATCAAAGAAATCAAACTCCCGGTTACAGCCAAAATAGGTAAGCAACTTAATATAGGACTTTAACATGAGTCAGCAGCAGTCTAATTACAAGAAACAAGAATTCTTTGCAGACAGTGCATCTTTTTTTCTTGGCATCATCTCATCAGAATGGACTGGTTAACGTTGATGAAGTCTTGTAACTAATCTAAGTTTTACTTGACAATTTGAGCCTTTCCTACAAACTAAAAGCCAAATTACATGTAACAAGCAATTTTTATTGGACAATACGATATATAGTACCTCTATTGTTTCTGTTCAGTTAATAGTATAAAAGTGGAACTCAACGTGTAGATTATGTCTTAAAGTATATGTTTTGATTATATTGAAGATTAAAATGTATTTTTCCCTTCACAGACGCCAGATACATCAACAACCCAGAACTCTCTGACGTCCAGTTCCAAGTAGACGGCCGATTATTTTACGCGCACAAAATCATCCTCGCTCATGCGTCGTCTCGATTCAAAGGGATGCTCGCCTCCGCAACCTCATCTTCATCCTCATCCGGAATCAGTGATGTGACGGACATCGCAAGACACAATGTGATAGAGATTGCTGATGTTCGCTATCATATATTTGAGGTATGTGCGAATGGTTCTCTAAATGTTTGGTTTCTGGTAATATGGCATGATAGATAGATAGATAGATAGATAGATAGATAGATAGATAGATAGATAGATATAGATAGATATAGATAGATATAGATAGATATAGATAGATAGATAGATATAGATAGATATAGATAGATAGATAGATAGATAGATAGATAGATAGATAGATAGATATAGATAGATAGATAGATAGATAGATAGATAGATAGATAGATAGATAATCTTCAAAATCCGAAGAAGAAACTATAGATCAATTTTGTCTGGCCTGAAAGACAATCCCTTTAAATGAAGCTTCAAAGTTTTGTATTAGAGAATTCTTAAACAGTTGGGATCAAATTAGTGTTTTTTCAAGTAATAAAAATCTAATTAATTTGAAATTATTGTCGAATATATATATATATTTATATTATTGATGACTCTTTATACAATGCCTATAGTAAATATGCAGAATTGTTTGATTGTAGTCTTAACAAATGTTTTTTAAATTTCAGTACGTGATGAATTACCTTTACAATGGAGGAGCTGAAAGCATGAAAATCCCATCTGTAGATATTCTCGAGGTGAGATAAATCACTTAAATTTTGTCGTAATTAAATTTACATTCATAAAATACATTTTAATAAAATTGTTTATTAATTCGGTGACGAGAATAACAGAATCTATGATTTTTCTCTTTTAGCTAATGGCTGCCGCACATTTCTTCATGTTAGACGGTCTCCTGCGACACTGTGAAATACTCTGCACCCAAAAAATAACCCCAGACAACTGCATAGCTCTTTACAAGCATGCAAAGGTTGGTAGAAAAATATTTTGAAAATTTATAATAATTAGAATAAAAGAATCAACAATGCAGATTTTGATTCAGTCAATTTCAAAGTAATTTTTGCTGGTTTTAGTCGTAGAAAGATATTAGTTGTTTACCCTGCCTTTAGCTATTATTAAAGTATGATGTTGGAATAATACTAGAAGCTGAACTGGCATGTACAATGTAGGGTGTTAATATGTCTTTCAATATAGGAAACTTAACTAGAACCTATCGGTTGATTGATCTCATTCAGAGGGCAGTTGCGAGGAATAAAGTTCAACATTTTTCAAGGGAAATTTTTGATCTTCTGTGAAAAAAGCCTAATTGAATTGCTCTTCACTTTCAGATGTATAATGCCCGTGCCCTGACCGTTTTCTGCGAAGCTTATTTCATGCAACGGATGTCCTCACTACTCACTCACAACGATGAATTCCGCAAAATGGTGTACAGCTCAAAATTACGAACATTCGACCTTCCTCACGGATTATTAGAATACGTCACAAAATCTCTTAGTAAACAACAACAAAAACTTTTGCTTCAACAACAAAAAGAGAGTCAACTTTCAACCGACCCTCCTCCTCCGCCACCTGTTGGAAAACGGTGACACTAACCAGCGCCACCTGCTGTTAAGTGTCGAATCAATGCCATATTTATGTAAATTAGTCACACTTCTGCATTTTACATTCATTTACAGTAATGTTGTATATTATGTACATGATATTGTCAAGACCTTGTACAAGATTTGTACTAATTTCACCGTTCTGTAAAGTTCAAATGTGTTGTAATGTTCAAACGTATAACCTGGTGCTATTTATGAATAAATTGTTATGTGATATTGTATTTCTTTTTTCTCATATTTCTTTGACAAAATTTTGAGCTGTTCAAGTAATTACACTGCGATGTTAGTGATATAAATCGCAAGCCAAAGACAGGAGCATTCAGAATCTGCAGTTCAACCCTGGATTTGAACAATATTGAACATCTAGATAGATAAATAGATAAACTTATTGCATGAGCCTGATGAGGGCGAAACATATTAAGTATAATTACTAAGTATAAGTATTCCTCCTGTTAGTAAAATATTGGTGACTTAAGTAATACAATAACGAAGCAAAATTCACTCTAGGTTGAATACTGGTTTCACTCAGGTTGAATACTGGTTTGATACAATTATTGAGCAATAACTAATACCGGCTAACAACAAAAAGAACATATCTCCGAATTTAAAGTGAAGAGATCGAAAAATATCATCCTGTTCTGACACAAAACCTTATCAATTGTCAGTTAAAATTTGCATGCCATCAATCTTAACCATTTCTGGAAGCCACTTAAAAGAACAAAAAGAACCACCAATTTCAAACACCAACAGGAGTCGAATGAAAGTCACATGCCATACCATATTTTAGGAGTTATTGGCATTTTCATAACCTTTTAAAAGCAGAATCAACAATTCAGAATTAACTTAATTCAGAAAACATAAACTCCTTTGATGAATTCACATGCCACTCCGATGCATTGAAGAAAGTGACATTTTAGAAATTTTATAATAATAAGTCGAACTACATCCTCATTTTTTACAATATATTTTTTATTACAAACATAAAACAGTTCATCCTTCACACAATATTCCACCAAATTAAATAAATTGGAAGACAGGTATCAATATAAGAGAAATAAATCATAAACATTTCACATGCAGCCTGGCTTGAAAAGTTTGAAATATACCGCCCTTGATCAAATCATAATAACTAAAATTTTCCGATAGAATATGTGGTGATATAAAGGTCATCCATAATTAATGTGAACAATTTGAGACTTTTCAAAAACAACTTCATAGGATATTTAAGGAAAAACCATAAAAATAAATGGTATCAAAAAATAACAATTTTTGACAGGTTTCATAAAACTAGTATAAACAGGACGAGACCTATCAGGCTATCACAGTAATAAGCTTGTTAAAAACTAGCTTGTTAAAAACGGCAAATGTAGATCACAGCTTTTCTGATTTAGATGTGAAACCTTCCAGTAACTTGTAGTACATGTATTTCATGTCATAGTCCATGTCATACCAGTAATTCACTGAAAAGAGAAAAATCAAGAATAAAACAATTTTTCATTTAACGATCCCTGGTCGTTAACGGCAGTGTTTTCACTTTTCAATCTTAAAATTACAGCAAATTTATAGCTGTTTGCAACCTGTTGAATGCTTGCATGTGGTTTAAAAGTTTTAAAATGTTTTTCCTCTAACACAATGATAGGGCAAACTGCTGCAATTATTCAATAGTTTCTTAGATTGCCTCCTTACTAATCCTTAATACGCTTAATACGTTAATATATCCCAAAATAATGTTGACACAAAATTTACCAAATAAAGTATTTATAATTATTTAAAATAGCAATCATTTTATGCTTAAGGCCCAGCTCCAGTTGTGACTCCGACATGGTGAGCACAACTGACCAAAACACTCAGATAATGAACTAATTTTTCCAGTTAGCCAACATTTAAAACCACCATGTTGTGCTTCTCACTTTCCAATAATAATTTACCTGCTATACAACCATGACTCTGTTGCACATGATGAAACCACAAAGACGGCAAATACAAAGTCTCTCCTTTTTTCACAGTCACTGTGATGGGTTTGGCTTTTCTGAACGATGGATATTTTGCGAGGTCTGGTTTGAGAGGGTCTACGGGAATCCAAGGAACCTGTTATGAACATGGAAAAAAAATCGAGAATTAAGTAAGTCAGTTTTCTCTTTCTTAACCTCATGCAGTCATTTATATTTTAGCTACACTTGTAAAACAAAAACTGTTCTAACAAAGCTACACTTGTAAAACAAAAACTGTTCTAACAAAGCGTGATAATACACCAATAATTATCCGGCAAATTTCTATCTAACATAATCTTAGACTGATAAAAATAATGAAGGTGAAATGATAAATACATTTTGGAGTATTAAAAACACTTGATGAAATACTTTTGACTATTTTTCAAAAGACCAGGCTTATTGCAAATTGAGATGTTTACGTTCATTTTCAGCTTGTAAAGTGGTTTTATCAATTGATGTTTATCTTAAAGAACAATATTGAGATAAAACTTCATGATCAGAGATGACAGCGCCTAAGAAAATTGAAACCAAATAGTCTTACCATTCCTATTTCTTCATCATCAATCATTTCCCATTGGCCAGGACTTGATTCCTGATATCTCGCAGCTTGGTACGATTCTGAAAAATATTTAATTCTATTTGTTAAATTGTAAGTGTCAAGATTAGGGCGTTTCAGGAGCCCCCGATATTTTCCAATCCAGCTTGACCTTGTTTTGGTGTTGCATTATATGTAGTAGAAGTTACCTGCAAAATTGTGGCTCATTCTATAAATATTTACCTTTACCCTAGCCAAGATAAAATAATTCAAGTTGTCAGTTTTAAAAATGTTATTTGCAAGCAATATGTCATCTGGGTCATTTTCACGAAAACGCGCAGTAACGGTAAAGACATTGCCAATTTTTTATGTCAGGAAGCTGAGCCAATAATACTCAACTAATATTTTTTTCTATTCATATAATGCAATATGTGGTACTACAATGCTGCATGTAAAAGGATAACTAATTTGGGTGAATATGTGACATTTTCAATTATTTTGAAAAATTGTCTTTACCGTGCACAATAAAATCAAAGCAAATTTACTCAGATGTCTTTACCGTGGCCAGCCTTGTCTTTACCGTGTCACAGTATATTTGCATTGATTTGACCACGGTAAAGACAGATTTTGGCCACGGAAAAGACATGTTACGCAGCATTTCATCCAGAAAAAGTGGACTACATCATTCAGAGTACCACAACTACTTCTGGAACAGCCTCCTAAACCAATTGTGTCATTTACATCATCATACCTTTTCAACTCCCTCCGCTGTTGAGGGTTCGGTAAAGACGAAGTTTAGTTGCGACAAAGTCAAGATAAAACCTATTTCAATGTCTGACTAACAGATGGCAGCTATGGCTTTACCAATGATATGGTAAAAAAGTAGTTATATCCTGGTTCTTTACACTCTAGTGGCATCTGGAGACATCATGCTGTATTAACTTACTCTGGTGGCAACTTTACCTCTGTCTTTACCGTGGCCAAAGAGTTAATCTCAAAATTGGAACACAGCTTCAACAAGCCCGGAGATGTGGATAAATTAGTTATATTTCAGAAAAAACACTTCTAGGTAGTTAATGTAACATATATCTAGAAATCTACACTTTGTATGTCACATTTTATGCAGTAATTTTCAATTTGCACAAGTTTGAAATTAAAATGTTGAGTTGCGGACATGCCACGGTAAGGACATTTGGACTACTTAATGAGTGATATAGCATGTTCAGCATGGCCGCACCAACTTAAATTTTTGTTTTCTTCTAGGAAAAATGTAATTTGAAATATTTGGCCAAAAATCAATTTCAGTCCTACAAAGGCAGACACACACGAATGCAGGACATCAAATTGCGCGTTTTCGCGAAAATGACCCATCTGTGAATTTAAAAAACTCAATATATTATAAATGAACATCCAAGATATACCAAAGTCATTCTTTGTTTCTACGTACCATATGGAATATAGAGTTGATCAGTCGGTGGAATTAGTGTGAAGGTTTTCTCTCCATTGACCACACAGTAGAGATTCTCATAATGGTCTTTGTGCACTGAAATTAAAAATGTAGAAGTAAGAAAACCTGTAGTAATGATTATGGATAATTTTACTAAATGCAGACTCAGGATAAATATGTGTAGCAAAATAGAAATTACTTGATGTCACGGCTCGCTCATCTCCAATCCAAAAGTTGACTGCATCTGGTGGGCGTGCTGTGAGGAGGAAAAATAAATAATTCAAAATGACGCAAAACAATCAAGTTCTCAAGTAAAAGAAGATTTCAATATAAAAAGACAATAACGAAATTCAATTTTTTGATAATGTAGTGAGTCAAAATAACATTCTCTAACTGACTGAGTCTATAACAAACGTAGGAAATCAAACAAATACGACTTTTACAACAAACTTGACGTAGAACGGAAACCTTTTTCATGGAATATATAGCAAGATCGCACCAGAGAACTTGAATATGAGTCTTTAGTCCGACAAAGACTGATCAACAACAACGGCTGTCTTGAAGAATTTTTCGATCTAATGAGTCTTATGAGAAGTGTTTAATATATATATATTATTCAACATATGATTTGTTCATTATTATTCCTTCATCCTACCTAGTGCAGTGGTAGCCCAAGGCAGATGGCTCTCAGCGTCGGACATGAGACTGGAGAATTCATCCGTGAAGTTGGAGTTTTGCTTCTGTACATAAAACACTCCTCGTGGATCTTTCTTTTCTAGTTCGTCGAGAAATGAGTCGAACGTCATTTGCCGTTCCTCAGGGAGCATGAATCTGTTATCACACACTGCGTCTGCGTATCCATTTGGGGTGACGGCTACTGTGACGATTTTGTGACCAACTTGTGACCTGAAAATTAAAATAAAAAAAGATTTGAAAAATTTCCAAAAATTTCAAGATTAACAAATTAATGTCATCAATAATTGTTAGGAATTAAACAATTTCATAAACATTGATTTAATAACATTTTTGATTGAGAAGGATTTATGGTTTTTATACATGTATCTAAATTACAAGATATAAACGGAAAAGAAAGTTTGAACTGTTACAAGACAAGGTACGTACAATAAAATAATTCATATAAATTAAATTTGAGCATGATGAGAACTTTGGGTATATCATGTATATGCATAAAATGGATTGACATGTCACCATCAATATCACATTTACTGTTTTTAAAAACTTTACAATACTAGCTAATTAGTTTTTCGTTCGAAAACAATAAATTTGTGTTGCACCTTAAATAACTGTGGTTCCACAACTTTAATGCCTTCCAATGATCGATGCAATTCCTGAACACAACTGGTTTGTTTGGCGTCACCCAGTCGCGGACAAATGTCAGTGGATCTGGTGGACCATCTAATACGGGAACCTGAGAGTCAAGGTACAGAGCTGCAAACAAAAATGTTTATTTGAGTTATTGGGAATAGTATTTATGTAAATCAATATAGACATCAATATAGACTGGTGGACCATCCAATACGGGAATCTGAGAGTCAAGGTACAAGGCTGCAAGTAAAAATATCTATTTATTTACTGGGAATAGTATTTTGCACAATAATATAGACATAACTTTCTTTAAAAAAATATTTTTAAAAGGAAGATATGCGGCACTCATTTGTGTTTGGGCTGCACTAGATAACATAGATCAAAAAAACATTATTTCTACCAAGATAAAACATAGCTGTGACTAGGGGCATAGATCCTGGAGGCATGCATCTCCCCTGGAAGAGGATGAGCTTTATGTTTCAATGGGGGTATGATTATATGATTATCCCCCTAGACGGGCCTAGAAATCTAAATTATAACCACAAGGAGACAGTGGAGTTGAGAATTATCAATAGTATTTAGCTGTCTTTGCCAGCTAGAAAATACAATTACAGTTTGTAACATTGAAGCAGGAGACACTTTTTTGACACTAGGGACACTGCAGTCAGTCATGATGTCATCTCTGGTGACGTCACAGCCTCGCACAATTTTGTTATATTGTTGCATCAGGAATTCATTGCAGACGTAAACAAACCGGCAGCAATGTTTTCGCAATGGGAGTTTAAAAAACCTTGTCAAATCAATCTGGAAATGTACCACGATTATTCCAAATGAGGTACCATTGAGGTGTTTGAATTTTGCCTGTGCTATCCAGCCAAACGCCTGTCCTCTGCTTTACGTGACAAAGAGAAATCTCCAGATTGCTCACAATTTAGCTCAGATAATCTAAAATATGTTGGCTCCTGGGCCCGCAAGTGGCCCCGTACGTGGCCTTCGGCCCATGATTTGGCTTCGCACGTAGGCCTATAGCCTATAGGACTACAAAAATGAAAAATATATGTATAATATACCCCTAGTTGTGATTTTTAAACTGTGTTGAATTTCAGTAAATGATTTTATTGAATTTTGACAACACAATTACATGAACATGATAACATGATCATGTTAAAGAAGTCAAAATGTCAAATTAAAAAATTTAAGCAAAAGACTGGAAAAGTTGTCAAATTAGACATTATATTTAGTTAATTTCACATTTACCCCTGCATTCCTCAGTGAAGTCATCATACAGCTCTTCCAGTCTTTCCTTGTCCATCTTGGCATCACATTGGAGCAGACTACAAGCAAAATCTACTCTAATTCCATTTAAAACATCTCAAAATCCTCAATAAAAGATGCACGACACATGTGAGCTGTCAAAACAAAAAGCACATGGCTACTTTTGCCTAAAAGTGTTTACAAGCTCTCTGATTGGCCAAGACGTTTGGCAGCTATTTTGTAAGCCTCTCTGTGATTGGTCAACATTCCAGTGGCCTTGACATTCATGCCGGTTCAGTTTTCACGTTTGTTGAGCAGAAATTTGTTTAGTGAGTGTTTATTGAGTAAGAAAGAGTGAAATAATTGTGACTTGATGTTTGTGGGAATGTGTAGTAAGTGGGGAACAAGTGAGGATTGAAAAAATGCGGGGAGATCTCTGTTAAACAGCTTGGTTTTATCATTTCCATGTGGTCCTATGAGCGATAATAGATGTAATTGGTTTTATTTCTCTTTATTTGCAATACACACGTTTCGATTAATTTTTTGTAAAGTGAACTTAGTCAAGCTTGGGGATGTGGGGTTATAAATTGTCTTAGGTGCACAACAATGAATAGACTCATCCCGATGATTTGGTGAGCACAATTCACAGTGGTTCCGCAATTTTTCCCTTTCTGCCTCCAATCCCAGGCACTCCGCCGAGTCTCCGGCAGAACTTTTGTTTGAAAAGTGTTAAGTAGATACCAGATAGTAAGGTAGCAGGCCTGGATTGTAACCACTCCCTTGCACTGAGTTTGCCTAAGCGACATGCCTATTCACTTATTAGCCTGGTGATACAAATAACATTAGTCTTTAGGGCTATTCCATTTAAAAATCTAAGGGGGGGGGGGGTGGTCGGGTTGATTAATTTTTCGTATGATGTATGTACGGGTGAGCGATAATACGAAGTAGATGCTTGGGGGGCACTCGCAGAATTCACTTTAGATGTATGGGGGGGGGGGACTGCCGTTCTATTCAGGCCTACGCAATGTAATAACGAAAATTTAATTTGATGTATGTACGGGGGGTGAAAAAATCGAAGTTAATGCATGGGGGGGTAAAAAAAAATCGTTTTAGATGCATGTTTTTAAATGGAATAGCCCTTATTTACAAGTTCTTTCTTTTAATCTTTTTTAAGGCATCCTTCCCAGAATTACTCGTATGATGTCAGCGGGCGATGCCAAAAGAGTCCACCTAATGAAGACGATCGGAACCCACAACGGCTCATTCCACTGCGATGAAGCTCTCGCTTGCTATTTGCTGAAACTTTTGCCCGAGTACAAAGATGCCGAAGTTGTTCGGTAAGATATTTTATTGAAATCAGTTTTTTAAAAGATATGTTTCATATGATCATCAGAGTTGTTGCTTTTAAAGCAAGTTGATTTTTTAATAATGACTTGAATCACTTAGGGCTATTCCATTTATAAACCTGGGAGGGGGGTGGTCAGTTTGATTTATTTTTCGTAAGATGGATGTAGGGATCGGCGCAAATTCGCTTCAGATGTATGGATTGGTGGGATGCAAAAGAAATCGCTTTAGATGTATGGGGGTGCATTATCGCTCCATGAAGGCTTATGCATTGTAATAATAACATTTTTATTTGATGCATGTGGGGCGGGTAAAAAATTTGCATTTAATGCATGGGGGGGTCGAAAATAATTCACTTTAGATGCATGAGGGGGGTCAAAAATGTAACCTGACCAACCCACCCCCAGGTTTTTAAATGGAATAGCCCTTAATTGAATCGAATAAAAAAAGCAAAAAATAGTTAATTGTGTATTTCGTAGCCATATTGGCAAAATATAAACATGTTGATAAAGTTCAAATGAGAGAATTGTGATTACGGTGCCTCACATTTTTACAGTGTTCTAAAAGATATGAACTATCTAGATCAACTTAATTTTGAATATTTATTTTCCAGCACCAGAGATCAAGCGGAGTTGGACAAATGTGACATCGTAGTTGATGTTGGGGCTGTCTTCGATCCTTCAAAACACAGATATGACCATCACCAGAGGTGAGAGGAATAGCTAGGTTATAGGCCTTATTATTAGTGTGTTGTAGATAGTAGTTAAAACAAGGGAATTGGTGATTTTTCACGGTTCTGTCAGTCCTTGAAAAGTCGTAAAAGTCCTCAAAAAATTGGTCCTGGACTCCTGGTCCCTATATAAGTCCTTAAAAGCTGCAGAAACTGAATGATTCTGGAATCCTGGTTATCATAAGAAAAGAGTCCATGAAATGATCATAAAAATCCAATGTTGCAACAATGTCAATTGCTTCGCCAATGTTCACAAAACAAGCAGCACAAAGTGTATGTGAGAAAATTGTTCAGGAAGTGCCACTGGAAGTCCTTAATTTGATAATTTTCATCCTGGAATGTCCTAAGCATTAGTAAGCAAGTCCTTGTATTTAGATTTTAACATTATCTAAAATTGAGTGGGAACCCTATTTTTTAATGTAAAAACACGTTATCTTATTGATCAGTGGTTATTGTATGGGTGTGGTGGTTCACACATTCAAGCAACAGACTAACAGAGAACTTGCTAATAACAATGAACTGTGAAATATGACATTGTGACACACTTTCCTTGTATTGATTTTCTGTAATTAAATCAGTCTGAAACCAACTCTTAATGCCTTCACATCTGCATCCACCAAAGTGGTGACCCTGACTAGAACTTTAATTGGATTTTAGTTCAAAATGACTGAACACAATGTTAATGCTGTGGGACTTAAGTTACCAACATTCTGGGATGCACAACCATACATTTGGTTCAGCCAGGCAGAGGCTCAGTTCCACATAAGGAATGTTACTCAAGATGCCACAAAATATTATTATGTTATCTCAGCTCTGGATCAGACTACTGCCAGTCGGATTTATGATGTTATTAAAAATCCTCCAACAAATGGAAAGTATGAAGATTTGAAGGCTAAACTCCTTGCTACATTTGGACTTAGTCGCCACGAGAGAGCAAGCAGACTTCTCCACTACAAAAACCCAGGTGACTGTAAACCTTCAATTATTATGGACGAAATTCTGTCCCTACTTGACGGCCACAAGCCTTGCTTAATTGCTGAGCAGATTTTCCTAGAGCAACTGCCAGAGGATATACGTTTGCAGATTGCAGAAGGTGACTTTGCAGATCCCAGAACACTGGTGCTGATGGGGCGTAAAACACAAACTCACTCACTCACTGCAGATCCCAGAGCACTTGCACTTCGAGCGGATACATTGTGGTTAGCAAAGCAGCAGTCACCTATGCACATGATTTCTAGGATTACCTCTCGCAAAGACAGTTCCAAAAATGAAGAGGCTCATTCAGACTTTTGTTTCTTCCATATGAAGTTTGGTGACAAAGCTCGCAAGTGTCAATCGCCTTGTAAATTTCCGGGAAATGGTCCAGCCGGTCGCCAGCAGCGCAAAATGACGACCGGCCTTCGCCAAATTCGACAGGATGTTAATATGTGCAATCTTCTCAATGGCGATTACCGACACAGGCGCTCATCGCATCAACCAACGCTGCTCCATGCCAGGGACCAGAAGTCAGGCCGCAGTTTTCTGGTAGACACAGGTGCCCGAGTTAGTGTTTTCCCTGCCTCTGCCGCGGATACTCGTTCAGGGAAATTTGGCCCTCCGCTGGAAGCTGCGAATGGCACAGTCATACATTCTTATGGATCAAAAACATTGTCACTCTTGTTTGATGGTCACAGCTATCCTTGGGAATTTATCATTGCCAATGTGAGGCAATCCCTTTTAGGAGCTGACTGCCTGTGCACATACAATCTTATGGTGGACATTAAAGGACAAAGGTTGGTGGATACAACAACTTTCTCAACATTTCCATTGAACAGTGCAACGGGCCAGGCTTTAGGGATTCACAACGTATCCCCAGATAATGTGTATGCAAAATTACTTAGTGAGTTTCCGGAAATCCTTACACCCACCTTCTCAAGTACATTGAATAAGCATGGAGTCGAACATTTCATTCCCACTAAAGGTTCTCCAATTCACAGCAGGGCACGTCGCCTGCCACCAGACAAGTTATCCATTGCTAAAGAGGAGTTTCGAAATATGGAAGCCATGGGTATTGTTCGTCGTTCCAGTAGTCAATGGTCATCCCCACTGCATATGGTTCCCAAAGAGTCTGGAAGCTGGAGGCCTTGTGGTGATTACAGACGATTAAATGATGCAACAATTCCCGACAGGTACCCAATTCCACATATTCAAGATTTCTCAGCAAACCTTGCAGGATGCACCATTTTTTCAAAGATAGACTTGGTGCGCGGATACCACCAAATCCCTGTTCATCCAGACGATGTTCCAAAGACAGCTATAATCACTCCTTTCGGCCTATTTGAGTTTTTAAGAATGCCTTTCGGCCTCAAAAATTCAGGACAGGCTTTTCAAAGACTGATGGACACTGTTCTGCAAGGATTATCATGTACGTTTGTGTATCTGAATGACATTTTGATATTCAGTCATTCAGAGAGTGAGCACAAGTCACATTTACTTCAAGTTTTTGAACGTCTTCAAGAACATGGACTTGTCATTTCTCCTGCAAAATGCAAGTTTGGTGTCTCGGATATAGACTTTTTGGGACATCACATTAACAAGGATGGAGTGTACCCTCTGCGGGAAAAGGTACAAGCAATTATTGACTTTGCAAAACCTACCACTACCAAAGGCCTACAGGAGTTCTTAGGCATGGTTAATTTCTATCACCGCTTCATTCCACGTGCTGCTGACATCATGCGACCTCTGTATTCAGCAACTTCCAAGAAAGCTAAACTTGTTGACTGGACTGCCGACAAGGACAAGGCTTTCATCGAGGCAAAAGAAGCATTGATCAAGGCAACTATGTTAGTTCATCCTCGTACTGACGCACCTACAGCCTTAACGGTCGATGCATCCGATTTTGCGGTTGGAGCAGTGCTTGAACAACTCATCAATGATTCGTGGCAGCCATTAGCGTTCTTCAGCCGTCAACTCAGAGCTCCCGAACGCAAATACAGTACCTTCGACCGGGAATTACGGGGCTCTATCTTGCAGTGAGGCACTTCCGTTACTTCCTTGAAGCTCGCCCATTTGTTGCCTATACTGATCATAAACCCCTGACATTTGCCTTCTCAAAGGTTTCTGAATCATGGTCACCAAGGCAACAACGTCACTTGGCTGCGGGACAGACATAAGACACTTGGCTGGCAAAGACAATTGTGTTGCAGACGCACTTTCACGCAGCACAGTAAATGCTGTCATGGCAGAGGTTGACATTGACTATACTGCTATGGCCACTGCACAAGCTGCAGATCCAGAGATCCCTGCTTACCGTACAGCCCTTTCTGGTCTCATTGTGGAAGATGTGCCTTTCGGTCCAAACAGCACCACCCTTCTCTGTGATGTGTCCACTGGCCGAGCCCGACCTATTGTCCCATCCACATGGAGAAAGAGAGTTTTTGAAGCCGTACACAATTTGTCGCATCCTTCGATTCGGGCAACTCGGACATTAGTTGCCAACAAGTTTGTTTGGCATGGACTTCATAAGCAAGTTGGGAACTGGGCGAAGACTTGTGTAGCTTGCCAAACATCCAAAGTGCATCGTCATGTCAAATCTCCTTTAGAAGTCTTCAAAATCCCTCACCGTCGTTTCCAGCACATTAACATTGACATTGTTGGTCCTCTTCCTGCATCTCAAGGCTGCACTTACCTGTTCACCATTGTGGACAGGTTTACCAGGTGGCCAGAAGCTGTTCCTTTGAAAGACATTTCCGCATTAACCTGTGCCCAAGCTTTGATTAGTCATTGGATTTCCCGTTTTGGTATCCCAGCAGAAATGTCATCTGATCGAGGCAGCCAGTTCACCTCTGAGCTTTGGAGAACGCTGGCCAAGTTACTTGGAGTGCAACACAGTCGAACCACAGCATACCATCCGCAAGCTAACGGTTTGGTTGAAAGATTTCATCGCCATTTGAAATCTGCCCTTCGAGCACGGCTGACAGGCCCAAACTGGATTGACGAACTGCCATGGATCCTGTTAGGCATCCGTACTGCTCCCAAGGAAGATTTGGGCTCTTCCTCAGCTGAATTGGTGTTTGGCGAGACGCTAACAGTACCAGGTGATTTCCTGCCTCACTCAAACATTACACATGAGCCTTCAGCACAACTTGCAATTCTCCGAGACCGAGTGCGCTCGTTAGCACCCGTTCCTGCCTCCCAGCATGGCTTACACTCCACCTCTGTGCCACCGGAATTGCATCTCAGCCAGTATGTATTTGTGAGGCGAGATGGCCATCGATCACCCTTGCAACGCCCGTACGAAGGTCCTTTCAAGGTCATCAGCCCAGGTGCAAAGGTTTTCATATTGGATA
Organism: Platynereis dumerilii; assembly: GCA_026936325.1. Lineage (NCBI taxonomy): Eukaryota > Metazoa > Annelida > Polychaeta > Phyllodocida > Nereididae > Platynereis > Platynereis dumerilii. The sequence goes on from JAPTHN010000018.1 coordinate 8,497,602, forward strand.
TGGGTGGAAAAGCAGAGACTGTCTCCATTGATCGCCTTAAACCCGCGCACCTTGATCTTGATCAGCCCGTTAAAGTTGCTATTCCCAAACCTCGTGGCAGACCCCGGAAACAGCCTCTTTCACCGGTGCACACCCAACAGACTCTTCCTGTTCCGTCTGATGTCTCTGGCTCTACCCCTCAAACTACTGTGCAAGGCCGTCGTTCCCATCGTCACAGAAGTAGACTCACTCGGTTCCAAGCTGGAGTCATGGAGTCTCATCGTTATATTAGCCGTTCTGGGGGGAGGTCATGTGGTGGTTCACACATTCAAGCAACAGACTAACAGAGAACTTGCTAATAACAATGAACTGTGAAATATGACATTGTGACACACATTTCCTTGTATTGATTTTCTGTAATTAAATCAGACTGAAACCAACTATTCATGCCTTCACATCTGCATCCACCAAATGGGGCTGAATAATATGACAATGTTGTTTTATTTTTCTTGCAGATCGTTCAGTGAAACCATGAACTCCTTGAACTCTGATTATCCGTGGGTCACGAAATTGAGCAGTGCCGGTTTGGTCTACTACCATTTTGGAAAGCAGATTGTTAGTCAGATTTTGGGAAAAGAACCGGAAGACAACATCACACGAATCATCTTCAACAAAGTTTACGAGAACTTCGTTGAGGAGATTGACGCCATTGATAATGGAGTGTCTCAGTATGAAGGAAAACCAAGGTAATATTAAAAGATGTCACTGTTCATTACTCTTTTTTAATATCATTTTAAAATTCGCCTGGAATAAGATCATAATTAATATGCCTGTGTATGCCAAAGTTAGAGAAATACTCGAATGAGTCAGTTTTTGTCCGCGAGACTGTGACAGAAGTTCAGCTAATATCGTCTCAATTTTTTCCGACCTTGATGTTGTCAAAAGTGTGATCTCTTTTTTACTCAAAATAAAATATTGTGTTTCAGGTATCATGTGTCGTCAACGATTAGTGCAAGAGTCGGACATCTGAATCCAAGTTGGAACGAAGAAGGGATTGACGTTCAGGTATTTTGAACACTGAGATGAGTCTCGAAATTCTATGTTAGCCACCACAATGCATTGGGGGGGGGGGGCTAGTTATCTCAGTGGTAGCGTGTCGGGCTGCCAATCGCTGGGTCCAGGGTTCAAATCCAGCTCTTGCCGGGTTACCTAGGCCGGTGTTGGACGGCTGTTTCAATCATCCTTTGCCTCATTGCCGTGTCCTCCTCCTGTCCTAATTAGCCTACCAAGTACATAAATGCAGGATGTAAAACCCCAATTATCCATTCATCCTATCACAGTACATAGAGTAAGATTTCTAGATTCATATGTAAATTTTTTACCAAATGCGGTACGTAAAGCCCCGTTCATCCTTCCATGAGCCAGTTTCCTGTTGAATTTTTGAGCTTAAGAACTAAGCAGTCAGTTTATGTTCAATATAAGGGAATTTTATTCCTATTTTGCAGGCTCGTTTCACAGAAGCCATGAATTTGGTTGGAGGAGAATTCAAAGACCGAGTGGAGTACTACAACAAATCCTGGTGGCCAGCGAGAGAACTAATCGAAGAAGCTTTGAATAAGAGGAAAGAGGTAAGATGATGATACGTAATAAAATCAGTATTTTGTCAGGGTTCTCGCAGTCATGGTTGCCTCATATAGCCCACACTGGTGCTGATGAGGCGTAAAAGACATGCTCACTCACTCAAACTCACTCACTCCCACAGTCATGGAAAGTCGCAGGAAAAATTGTGGTCATGGAAAAGTCTTGGAAAATCAAAATATTTTGAAAAGTCGTAAAAATTCAATTTTGACCACGATTTGTGCCTAAATTTACCAAATTTCTGTGATTATGGCAGTCTGATGGTTAATAGGATGCCCGGAAAGTGGACGAAATTCATCGCATGAGTTTGTTTTGGGTAGGGCTATCACGATTACAGAATTTCAAAATTGATTAATCTATTGCCCAAAATTGAATCGTAATCGCCGTTTTCCCGCCATTCTAGACACTGGGAAAAGTTCTGTTCCTTTCTATATCTTTGTCTTGAAAAAGAGCTTACAGACTTAGATATTCCATTGAAAATGCTAATTAGACTTCACACTTCATTCTCTGTAATTTGCTTCAATGTACTACAAAACCAATCCAATTAGCTAATCCAATTGACCAATCCAGTTGCAATTCACTCTGAACATCTGGAATGTGACAGCCATACAAGTCTTCCATGTGCAAATATACAAATAACAGATTAATCGATTTTGCAAATTGTAATCAATTTTTTAAAATCTAATCGGCGGCGATTAATCGGTTTTTAAAATCGTGAGAGCTCTGGTTTTGGGGATGAATCTCAAGCTCAATGAGTGAAACAATGGTACCGAGTTTTGTCATGGAGTCTTCGAAAACTCATGGAATACCTGTTTGTACAATTTCTCATTTGTCACTATGTCAGGTGGACCCCAGTGGAGAGATCATGGTGTTGGCCCGAGGAGGGTGCCCCTGGAAAGATCACCTCATGAACTTGGAGGAAGAAATGAAGATCGAACCTACCATCAAATTTGTGCTCTTCACCGATCAGAACGGATCTTGGCGGGTGCAGGCTGTTCCTGAGTCTCTTGGCTCTTTCGAATCTAGGTAAGGGTTTGTAGGGATGCACTGATACAACTTTTTTGACTTCTGATATCGATTCAAGTACAGCAGTATCAATTCTGATCCGATGATTAGAGTACCGATCCGAGTTTTAAGCGCTGAAAATTTGACTTCCCATCTTTTCAAAATGGCCGATGTGCGACTTCTTTTTTGTGTATTCTACAAATTGCAAGGCCAAAACATTAATAAAACACTTCTTTCATGTATATTTGCATGTGCCAAAGATAAAAATTTGAAAAGGTTCTCTTTTGAAGTAGTTTGATGTAGGACTTCTTTGGAATCTGGCAAAAGTCGGATTTCGGTTGGCTCTGCTTTCCACACATGGAGAATGTATATTTGAATCCACCGAACACAGCTTTCAAAAATTAATCTGCAAAAAAAAATTAGAAAAACGAAGCGTTGGGAGTTGATTTAGCTTCTTCGATCCATGCTCAATTCTAAAAGTGACTAGACAAGTGATGAACCTCCACTATAACAAAACAACCCAAGTCAGGGTCACTGAGTAACAATATCACGAGCTGTTGTGTGAATTAATATCACTCGAGCCCGCAGGGCGAGAGTGATATTAATTCACACAACAGCGAGTGATATTGTACGAAGTGCCCTGACGAGTGGTTGTTTTGTTTTTATCACCTGGTTTTACCTCAAATTTTCAATTATAAAGAGAGACTATTTTCTGCCATTACAAAAATGTGACGTCGCCATGGAGCAACAATGGAGGTGACGTCACAATCCTATTGTTTTGGCCATTGCTTGGTTTGTGACGTCATCAGGCATCTGAAATGCCGGTGATGTCATAACCATTGTTAAAAAATATCGCTCTTGAAGGGTGGTATTTTTTACAATATCATAGGCCCTGATATTTTGACTGTAAACGGTGATATTCACAGCCAACCAGGTGATAATGCCAGCTTTCTCTTGCAGGTCTATTGTTCGAAGTCAACATTGTCTTTCTTTAATTTTTCAGAGTTCCGTTGTTGGAAGAATGGCGGGGAGTGAGAGACGAGGAACTCAGCAAGAAATCTGGGATTCCATCTTGCGTATTTGTTCATGCTAGTGGATTTATTGGCGGAAATAAAACTTACGAGGGAGCTTTAGAAATGGCCAAAAGAACTTTGCAGGGAAAACCAACATTAGAGACATAAACTGGACTAATACTAACTAATTGATGGATTTAGGTCTTTGTATTTATGGTATTTTTGATCTTTGAAATTTCACTTCTAAATATCACATTGTTCCCTTACCACTCGGAAATCATGCAGAATTTTTCAGATATGATTTAAGAAGTTCCAATTTCATTCCATTATTCTCCATTTCAAAGAGTTAAGAATTTTGTTATATGAACTTTTATCTAAATGACATCATCTGTATGAGAACTGTGTATTTCATGTGATATATCTTTTAATAATTTCGGAATTTGAATATCAAGAAATAAATTTCTATCCAAGGTCGTCTGTTGCCCTCTCCAAAAATTACATTTTGAAAATGAAAATATTTTAGAACGATTATGATTTATGTATTTAATATTAATTAAAGTCAAGTTCCAGATATTCATTTGCAGACGTTGCATTTCACATATTGATCAAGTACTTCCTATTTTCTTTGTGTTGATCTGATCCAGTTGTGATCAAAGTTCAATGATCGCTTTCTGACATATGGGCGAAGTGTTCAAAATTTTAGTCATAAGTGCTTTTCTCATTATAGTTCTATCTGTTACATTGGTACATTGTCTAAAGATGCTTTCTGATATGAGGTATGAAAATTAAATGGAGAAGTTATATCTAAATGTACGTTTTTGTCTGATGTTGGAAAATTTGGACTTTCATCTTATTTTCGCATGAACAGAATAGAGTGGTCCAAAGGTTAGGACTCTTCATCTGCTTGTTCGAGGTCTTACTGTCTTAGGTTCAAAATTCTGGTGTCGCAGCAGGGTGTCTTTTTGTTTCAGGCTTGCTTAAAATTACCTGTGAATTATGCGATTTAAACTCCTGCAATCCGTTGAGGGCTTCACTTCACTCAATATTGTAAAATGTGTCTTTATTGAGCCGTAAAGCTTGTTGGTTAAGTGACATGTTAAAACCTAATTACCTCCAGTCCAGCATATCCTGCGTGGCGTCAAATGGACCATTACAATATTTGCATTTAAAGTCAATTTGACTCGAATCGGGACAAAATGTCAAAAAAACGACATACTAATCCATATTAATTAATACATTTTATTTTCATTTATTGACAGATTGCATAACATTTATATAGTAAACATCAGCACCGTTGAAATTAAATCTTACAGTCAGAACAGGAATGCTCTTATACACTTCAATTGCACAAAATGTTGAACAAAATAATTGCTAATTTCATGCAATTTATACGCAGATCTTAGATCCATCCAATAATATACTTAGACAAGCTAACCATTTACTGATGAATAACTGAACATATGTGTAAATTTGTGTGCTAGTTATCCATGTTATTTAACTTTTCAGAAACGGGAAACCATTCAAAATACTTTTTACGGAAAAAGGCAGTGACTAAATTCCATTGAACAGTCCATATTTTCAAATTATATAATCATAATAAACATTTTGTAAAAAAGAAATGAAAAACAGGTTAGCTTTTGTTAATGTAACAAATGAAACTGATGGGCAGTGCAAAAACTTAAAACAGATAGCTGGAAAACAACTTAAACACACTTGCGAAGTTTTAAATCTGCTTCAGACTAGCTGAATTAACAATTAACATAATATATATATTATAAAATTGAAATTGAACAAATGTAAATATATATATGTGCAATCATACTTGTACAAACATTAACAAATAATACATGCCTCATGACATAAATTGTACATATACACTCATCCTCATTTTAGAATCCCTCTAGTTGATCTAGAGTATTTTAGCAAATGAATGCGTAAATTAGAATTTTTAAGTATTACATAATAGCTAAGCATGTTTCATGTCTTTTTTGCCAAATGAATTAATTTATCATAACAATATACACAATTCTGAAATGACTTTTAACATTGTTTAAGAACGTTTCCTTGCCCCATAAGCTTTATACCATATCTTCTATCAAAAGTACACCCCTTAATAAAAGCCCACCCCCTCCATAAAGAACCAGTTTTATTCAAAATTCCATAAAAATTGACTTTATCCAAAGTTTTTAATGCAAAAAAAAATATTTTAAAATCGCCCATCTCATCATGAGACATTGTGTGGGAGGAGATGGAAGGTTGGACGTCCTTAAAGGCCTTAACATCACATAACATATGAGTCTTAAGTCTCACACTCCTTACACCTGACTCTGGTTTGTTTTGGTTTACTTCCTCTGCCCTTTTCCACTGCAGGTTCTGGGATCTCAATGCTTTGTAATTCACCAGACAATTTGTTATATTTTTTCTCTAGTAATTTTATGTAAATAAACAATACATTTGCCCACTGAGCGCCTAACGCAAACAATAGGGGTATGACAAGGTTGAAAATTGCGGACATAAGGGAGTGTTCATCTTTCTCTGACTTTTTCTCTGACAGGAGCTTTTCGTCTCGTCAGATGACACGAGATGCGAAAAAAATCATAACTTTATGTGACAAAACAAACAGTAATAGTTTAATACATTTTCTCGCTAACAACTAAGCGATGACACTGTACACTATATACAACACCAGCATTAATTTTACTGATACGATTTACAAAAAACAGGTTACAAAGATAACAGTTTACAAATGAAACAGTTTACAAATCAAACATTTTACAAATTAGACATTTTACAAAATCGACATTTTACAAAAAATTCACAAACACACAGGGACTACTATCACATCTTAAGTGTAAATTGCTCGCAATTTATTTAGTTTCGTATTTTTAAGGTTGCGTAAAAATGTTGAACATTACATTCACAATTTGCTTTCACATTGAACAGCATTTAATTTGACAATTTGCAGTAGAAATCCTCAGAACACATTCATATCAAAAGGTCAACAGACACATTTGTTCATCATAAAATATAATATGTAAACTTCCTAATATTAACAAACAAGAATCCATGGATTCAAAACCGGCCTCTGGCGATTGTATATTCGGGATTGAAATCATGAAGAGGGTGATTTATATATTATGAAATCATGAAGAGGGTGATTTATATATTATTACATGGATTGTTTCGTATTGAGCAGTGATTGCCAGACTGATAGTGTTTGCTGCAAGCCATAACAACTTCGAGAGGAACCCCTTAGCAAATCCCCAAACCAAATTTCATAAATATAAGTGAAATAATAAAGTCGCAGAGGGCAATTCAAAATATGGCGGCCATTTTGGCAGCCATCTTGGATTTTCCCAAAAATTTCTGAGGAGAACCCCCAAGTGAACCCTTATACCAAACTGCATAAATCTAAGTGAAATAATAAAGTCACAGTGGGCAATTAAAATATGATGGCCATTTTGGCAGCCATCTTGGATTTTTTCAAAAATTTCTGAGGGGAACCCCTAAGTGAATCCCTACACCAAATTTCATAAATCTAAGTGAAATACTAAAGTCACAGTGGGCAATTCAAAATATGGCGGCCATTTTGGCAGCCATCTTGGATTTTTCCAAAATTTCTGAGGGGGACCCCTAAGTGAATCCCTGTACCAAATTTCATAAATCTAAATGAAATACTTAGGTCACAGTGGGCAATTCAAAATATGGCAAAAATTTTGGCAGCCATCTTGGATTTTTCCAAAAATTTCTGACGGGGGCCCCTAAGTGAATCCCTATACCAAATTTCATAAATCTAAGTGAAATCTTAAAATCACAGTGGGCAATTCAAAATATGGCGGCCATTCTGGCAGCCATCTTGGATTTTTCCAAAAATTTCTGAGGGAGACCCCAAAGTGAATCCCTATACCAAATTTCATAAATCCAAGTGAAATACTAGTCGCAATGCACAATTCAAAATATGTTGACAAAAAAAGTGGACATGGACATGGACATGGACACATTTACACATGGACAAGTGGACAAGAGTCCCATTTCACCAAAAATCTGCCCACCTCTAATAACCGCCGTTAGGCCGGTTAAAAATTAAAAACTTTAAATCTTCAATAAAAAATAAAATACAATTTTTGAAATGAAGAGTTCAAACAAAACCTTAAAACGAGGTGGAAAACCTTCAGTTAAACTTTTTTCCTAACAAAATAATTGATCTATAAACAAGAATCCATGGATTCAAAACCGGCCTTTAGTGATTATATATTCGGGATTGAAATCATGAACAGGGGGATTTATATATTATTACGTGGATTGTTTTGTATTAAGCAGTTATTGCCGGACTGATAGTGTTTGCTGCAAGCCATAAAAACTTTGTGGGGAACCTCTTAGCAAATGCCTATACCATATTTCAGAATTGTAAGTGAACTACTTAAGTCACAGTGGGCACTTCAAAATATGGTGTCCATTTCGGCAGCCATCTTGGAAATTTTCTCATAATTTATGAGGGAACTCCTAAGCAAATCCCCAAACCAAATAATAAAGTCGCAGTGGGCAATTCAAAGTGAACCCCTATACCAAATTGCATAAATCTAGGTGAAATACTAAAGTCACCGTGGGCAATTCAAAATAAGGTGGCCATTTTGGCAGCCATCTTGGATTTTTCCAAAAATGTCTGAGGGGAACCCCTAAGTGAATCCCTATACCAAATTGCATAAATCTAAGTGAAATACTAAAGTCACAGTGGGCAATTCAGAACATCCATTTTGGCAGCCACCTTGGATTTTTCCAAAATTTTTGAGGGGAACCCCTAAGTAAATCCCTGTACCAAGGTTCATAAATGTAAGTGAAATACCAAAGTCACAGTGGGTATTTTAAAATATGGTGGCCATTTTGGCAGCCATCTTGGATTTTTCCAAATTTTTTTAAGGGAACCCCTAAGTGAATCCCTGCACCAAGTATCATAAATCTAAGGAAATACTAAGGTCACAGTGGGCAATTCAAAATATGGCGGCCATTTTGGCAGCCATCTTGGGTTTTTCCAAAAGATTTTGACGGAGACCCTAAAGTGAATCCCTATCCCAAATTTCATAAATCCAAGTGAAATACTAACAGCCTTAAAACTCGCTCTGACCTTTCACAAGGCATGTGGGCCGGTAAAAACTGGTTTACAGGACCGCCAGAATTTTTACAGGCCCGTTTATTTGTGGTGTCAAGCGTCTTTTTGCAACCTTTTCTGCAGACTACAATTAAAACACCACTTTAGTTTACAGTCTGTAAAACTGATATCCAAACAGAGTGGGCTGTTGCACTGTGAAAATGGCACTTCGTGAATCATCATATTGATGATTTGTCACGATAATTTTACTCTTAAGATCAGTCACATGACAAATCAAACAGCCTTCTATTCATCATGACTAATCAAACAGCCTCTGTTTCCCATGAATGTTAAATTTGGGAAGATGATACTTCATCAGTTATTATGACTCACAGTCACAGAGTGCCAAAATCTGTGGGAAGCAACACTCATTTTATGCATATCAAATTTACTGGCTGTAATGATAAAGTTTGTCAAAGTATACTGTCAGAATGAGAAATGCACTGAGGAAGGCCCTGGTCTCTTGGGGGAGTTTAGTGGATGGGTGTTGATAGACATTGCTTGCAGGAATAATTTTGCAATGGTACAAAACTACATCATAGCACTGTACAGAAAGCTGGTGAAGAAGTAGACAATGCCAAGTGTTATAAACATAATGATCCACTGAGCATGCTTCATCTAGGCATGAACAATTATTTTAAAATGCAAGTACTTAAATGGTTTGACTCTCACAGTGCCTTGGAATTATAAGCAATCCTGACACAGGGGCAACTTCTCCAATGAGGCTCACAGGCCCACTGCTGGCTGCAGCTGTTCATTGCACCTGTAACCATGGTAACCCCTTACAGCTAACAGAATCCCCCATTCATAATGGGCAGGTCCATATCTGTCATTGGCCCCCATTGCTCACTGGGTTGCAGCACTGTGTTCAGAGGGGCAAGGAAAGTGGACAAGTGGACAAGTTGACACATGGACAAGTGGACAAGTGGACAAGAGTCCCATTTCACTTAAGCCCTCCTCTATTAACCTGCCGGTTAAAAAAAGTATACTCTTTGAGTCATTCAACGGACCTGTGTGCATATATTTTGCTACACCAGTTCTAACCAAATGGGCTTTCTCAATCCCAAAAGAGATTGCCATATCTCTCTATAAACAAACGTAAATATTTGTCTTTTTAAGTACACGGCCATAACCAACAAAATATTTAATAATTTGCATATAATCTCTGCGAAAAACAAAATGGTGGTAAAATCAATTGCAGCAAAAATTTAACTAAAGAATACTAGGCTAATAGAAAGCTTCAAAAATTGTGACCAATACTTTCATAATACTTCATCATAGCTATAATAGCTTATTTGGGGGTATTGTTTAAAACATCAAATCTTTGGTGGGAAAAACATTGAATACCTTGGCACAGACACACTTTCTTTCATAAAATAGATAACGGAGGACATACACAGTATAAATTCATTAAAACTACTTTAAATTAGAACTATATGCAGTTGCAACATTTTTGTTAGACAGTTACCAGTGTCAAGAATGGACTCTACTAAGTAATATATGGCATATATAAGTGCAATACTAAACATTTATGCCACTATGCCTGTTCTTCGCACATTTTAAATTGATAGCTCCAAATATAGGCCAGACTTTTTTAATTTTTAGCTTCTCGGATCGACCGACCCAACTGATTTTCTGCCAACAGAAAAAAATTCAGCAGCCACAATTTTTATTAAATTGACATTATAAATATTTGAGATTTCACTCATTTTTCTTTCGTCCTACTGACCGACCCCAGAAAAATGCCTCGGAGATCCGAGAAACTAAAGATCAATTATGTCTTCCCTTACTCTTAGTTTAATAACAATTTTCATTATTAGTTTTATTCCTATCAGTATTTTTTCTACGCACATTGATTATTAAGAATTTTGACAGCAACAATTTTGTATTCTTCAAGCTAAGACTATGTAATGGCAGTTTTGGTGAATTAAAATTTTTTTTTATCATAATGGTACGCCTTATAAACATCAGTATAATTGTATAGTCTGCAGAATACACATCCAGTATAAAACGTCTCTTTAAAACGAGAAGTTTTCTTTTATAGAGTTGAATTTCAGTGGTATCTATCATTGAATGAATACAGTAAAACTACTATCAGTGATTTGATCAGTGACATCATGTAAACAGGCGGGGGGAAAATGGGGAACCATGTCACACAATTTTTGGCCAAAAAATCTATTCAAAAGCGTTTCCTTTTTCCATGAAATTCACGTCGGATAAGGTTCCCCTACATTTAAAAAAGCTTTTCGCAAGCTGTCATGAACCAACGTCTCAAATTTCGCAAGGATTATATATCAGTACATAGTTCCGGATATATTAAATAACATTTAATTTAAGGTAAAAATAAATTATTACCCTGTTAATATTCTGACTTGGCAGATCTTTAATTTTTTTTATCATTATCCTGAGAAGTGCACCATAGCTATCATCTAATATCTAAAACAGTCAAGAGTCACAAAATTAGCCTCAGGTATTCACAGGCAGAGCAATAGGACATTGAATATAGCTTGACATGTTGAATATCTAAACATGTAGGACAGTTTACAACTCAAGATTTCACTTTCAATCTTTCATATTTCCTCAAATTCTTTTTCACATTAAGACGGTGAAGCATTGCATAATTTATCAAGCCGCAGAGCTCTAAGATTCATTGGATAGTTCATAGTTTGAGCTGATCGAGTGATTTGAATCATCTAGTTTGACTCCTTAAGTTGTTTACTATTCATCCAAAATTCCATTTGAATGTTGTTTCACTCCAAGCTGTCCACTGTTCATCCGAAATTCCACTTTACAAGTTTCTCTTGATTTTACGTCTCTTGAAATGTCACTTCCGAATTGTTCTGCTAATCCAAAATTTCAAATTGTACACTCCTGACTGTTCACTTCACAAATTCCTGTTGATTTTACGTCTCTTTTGTGAAGTCTCCCCTGAAACGGCTTCATCAGATTATTCAGAGACATCCAAGTATAAAAATTATTCTGTTTCGTATTTCTTTCACATTAAAGTATTTCTTTTCAATTTGAACACTGTTGAATAGATCACTGGAATTTTTTTCTCATAGCTAGTTGTCTCGCTTTGATCATGCTATGGTCATCATAGTTTCACTTGGACGCCTTGGAAACCGTGCATGGACAACTGAGATTGTTCGTAAGCTTTCACACCCTCGTCACCTAAAAGTAAAAAATTTATTATTTAGATTAAAACACTTGAGAGACATATGAGCATTTCTCAAAAATAGGCCAAGAAACCTTATACAGGGACTGAAATTTAATTATCATTTCAACTGAGTGGCTATGGTATAAAACTGAAGTGGAATATCTATAGTTTATTAATTTAATTAAAATCTGTGAGTAGAATGAATCATAATTTCATAGTTTGGCGCCAGTTGGAGGTATGTCATTAATTTAGGCGTGCGTTACTCTTGACCAATGAGCAACCACTGCTCTGTACTTAAACAATATAAATGCATGGTTTAAACTTTTTTTCAAAGCTAACTTGAGCTGTAAAAATATACCATTGAAATGTCTGGTTTATATTATGCTGCAGAGAAAATAATCAGACATGTTCATTCAAAAAATCCTCCATTTCAAAAATATGCATTTCAAAATCTTTCTATCATTTCAGAGATGCATCAGACATTATTTTCCAACACCATTGTTGTAGCATAGTGTAGTTAGCATATCTTGGCATGAATGCACCATGGCTGGCACTTTCATTTATAATTTCAGGACCAAAAATTTGGAAGTATGTTATCATTGACCCAGTGCGTTACCTTTGACATCCTTCATGTAATGCTAAGCCTAGTTGAAATGTAGGACTTCCTAAAGCCTAATCACTTGCAAAAAATTTGTCATTGAATAATATGTGATGTCTTAAATATATTGGTACTAGATAGAAACATAGATTACACTGCATTCTCACCAAATCTTTGATGTGCGTTATTCTTGACCAGTTGGTTTGGATATATGCATGTGTGTTACTCTTGACATTTTTACACTGGGGTCAAATGTAATGCACACTTAATTTCAAACTGAAAAGTATCCTTTAATCATAGAATACTGATTCTTTTTTATCACCAGTAAAAAGATGATGCCATCAATTGACCAGGTTGAGCTGGTCTTGCTTTTGTGACACATTATTTGCCCACAGTATATAGAATTGGTTGTGCGTTATTTTGACAAAGCGTGCGTTACTTTTGACATTTTGAACTTCTTCATGCAACATGGCGCCCCTGGTGGCAAGCAGAGGAACTGGGTCAAATGCCCCATTCTCACGGGGGATGACGGTAAGCTTTTTATCGACGGGGGCGCAGAGCCAGACGAATTCTTGCAAGATTTTCAGTTAGGACGGCGCGAAGGGCAATTATGTAATCAATTAAGGCTAATCGATAACCATGCAGCGAAAGCCACGGCGGGGATCTTTTTGTTCCCTGCGGGGCAGAAAAGTTGTACGCCGTCATCAAAAGTTCGCCGGGGGGAAAGAAATTTCCTCCTCCTGCGGGATACTTTTATATCGCCCCGTGATATAAAAAGTACCCCGCAGGGAACCTATAACTGCCCCTCAGTGAACCTATTTCACCGCGGCGGACTATATTTTCACAACGCCGGGGATTGCTTTTACGACTGCGGGAATGGTTTTGTTCTCCACGGGGATGTCTGTAGGCCCGAGGGCACAACGCCGGGAATGAAAAGCATGACGCCGTTGTCAAGGGCACCGCGGCGGAGGAGGGCGCTGCGAAAGCCAATAAAAAGGGCCGCAGAGGGCCGCCTTGCTTCACTTGCTGCTTGACCTTTGAAGGGGACACTCCTGGATGCTGGACAGACATGATGGCTGATGAAGATGCTGGGGAAGACCTTGACGTTGCTGTTGTTGCTGCTGTTGCTGGTGCTTTTTATCTAAGAAGAATACGGAGAAGGAGGAAGATGAAGAGATGGTGGATTCGGAATTGGCTGCTGCAGAGGGAACAACATGGCCATTTCTACCAGCTGCTGCCTGAATTGGCCAACAATGATGTCTCTGGCTACTACAACTTCTGCAGAATGCCTCCTGACATTTTTGCTGAAATCCTGGCTGCTGTGGCTCCTGCAATTACAAAACAAGACACCAACATGAGGAGGGCTCTGGAACCTGGATTGAAGTTGGCAGTCACCCTACGGTACATGGCGACAGGAGAGAGCTACAAGTCCTTGGCCTACGGTTTCAGAGTGGCTCCCAACACCATCTGCAATTTTATCCCCAGTGTCTGCATTGCCATCATGCGAGCTTACGAACATCTGCTGGCCCTGCCAATGGATCCAGCATCCTGGAAGGAAGTTGCCAAGGGCTTCGAGAAGAGGTGGAACATGCCCCATTGCATCGGAGCACTGGATGGGAAGCATGTTGGCATCAGATGTCCTCGGAAAGCTGGGTCAATCTACTTCAACTACAAGGGCTTCCATTCCATTGTGCTTATGGCTTTGGTGGATTCTGACTACAAGTTCCTGTACGTGCAGGCTGGATGCCAAGGAAGCTCATCGGATGGAGGAGTCTTCCTGGACACAAGGCTGAGGGACCTGCTGGAAGAAGAACGACTTGGGCTACCCCCTGCTGAACCTCTACCTGGCACAGTTGGGAATCCTTTTCCATACTTCATCGTTGGAGATGAGGCCTTCCCCCTGAAGAGCTGGTTGCTGAAGCCTGTTCCAAGAAGAAACCTTGACATCCCCTCCAGAGTCTACAACTACAGAATTTCAAGAGCCAGGAGAGTGGTGGAGAATGCCTTCGGTATCCTGTCCCACAGGTTCAGATGCTTCCTAACTACGATGCCCCAGAAACCCGGCAGAGTGGCAGCCATCACTCTGGCAGCCTGCACTCTACACAATCTTCTGCGAGACAGAATAGGAATTCATCGAGCCATGGACAACGACGTAATGGACAGAGAAGATCCTGCAACCCATGAAGTCACTGAAGGACTGTGGAGAGGAGACCCCTTGCATGACCTTGGATTCGCTCCAGCATATGGAAATGCCACAAGACAAGCCAAACAGTACCGAGACTACCTACGAGACTACGTGAACAGCCCAGCAGGAAGTGTCCCCTGGCAGATGGACAGAATTTGAAGATGAAGCAGAGCAGCAGCAGCAGCAGCAACAGCAACAGCAATTCAATGCCCCCCTTAAAAAACCACAAATTAACCCAGCCCTTGTAAGGGCTTACCACTTCCTCCAGAAAGAGCAGGCCTTGTACACATCTTTATGTTGACAAACCCCCCCCCCCCAAAAAAAAAGCCCTCCCTGCAACAACTACATATTTTGTGACGTACACTCTAAAAAATGCCAGGACAAAATTGGTTTTTTAGATTCAAAATGGTTTTTTGAAAAACCAAATTTCAATGCAAAACCAACATGGATTTTTAAAAAAATCCATGTTGGTTTTTTGCATTGAAATTTGGTTTTTCAAAAAACCATTTTGAATCTAAAAAACCAATTTTGTCTGAACTTTTTTAGAGTGTACATAAATTGGTAAATTTTTAGCTTTGTATCTATCTGTACAACCCATTTAAATCACTTTCACTTCCTCTCTATCTGCCTATCTATCTAGCTATATATCTGGCTATCTATCTGTCTATCTATCTGCCTATCTATCTATCTATCTATCTATCTATCTATCTATCTATCTGTCTATCTATCCAAGTGCAATCCCTGCAAAGTGACGATAACTGCTTTTGTTTTCTGCAGTGTATATATGTAACGAGCATTGTGTTCCATCTATCTATCTATCTATCTGTCTTTCTATCTGCCTATCTATCTATCTATCTATCTATCTATCTATCTATCTATCTATCTATCTGTCTATCTATCTATCCAAGTGCAATCCCTGCAAAGTGACGATAACTGCTTTTGTTTTCTGCAGTGTATATATGTAACGAGCATTGTGTTCCATCTATCTATCTATCTATCTATCTATCTATCTATCTATCTATCTATCTATCTGTCTATCTGTCTATCTGTCTATCTGTCTGTCTATCCATCTATCTATCTATCTGACTATCTGTCTGACTATCTATCTATCTATCTATCTATCTATCTATCTATCTATCTATCTATTCAAGTGTCATCACTGCAAAATGACGATCACTCGTTTTTCTTTGCTGCAGTGTATATGCGACGTCCAAATATTTTCTTCTATATAGCTATCTATCTGCCTATCTATCTGCCTATCCATCTGCCTATCTATCTGCCTATCTATCTATCTATCTATCTATCTATCTATCTATCTGCCTATCTATCCATCTATCTATCTATCTGACTATCTGTCTGACTATCTATCTATCTATCTATCTATCTATCTATCTATCTATCTATCTATATTAATTAAAGTGGTGAAAAAACTTTAATTAAGAAAGCAGAAATGCCACCTGTACTGGTTAAGCAGAAAGTGAAAATGGGCCAAAAAAAAAAAGAAGGGAAATAGCACCTTGCTTTTATGAAGGTGTTTAAAATTTACAAGGGCCAGGACCGGATTTTTTTTTGGGGGAATTTGTCAACTTTTTTTTTTGGGGCTCTTTTCATTTTTGCTCTTGTTTGTCATCGCAAGAGTTTTTTTAGTCAACATAAGATGTGTACGTGGCCAGCTCTTTTGGGAGGATTTGGTGGCCCTTAAAAGGGCCTGGAGTTTTTTTTTTTCTTTTTTCAGACGACTTGAACAGGCATCACTTCCTTGGAGAGGGCATGTTGACTTGGCTCCACTGGAACGACAATGGAGTTTGCCGCTGGTGGACAACTGTCGGCTGCTGCTGCTGCTGTAGAGACTGCTGCTGCTGCTGTAGAGACTGCTGCTGCTGCTGTAGAGACTGCTGCTGCTGCTGTAGTGGTGGCTGCTGCTGCTGTAGTGGTGGCTGCTGCTGCTGTAGTGGTGGCTGCTGCTGCTGTAGTGGTGGCTGCTGCTGCTGTAGAGACTGCTGCTGCTGTTGTGGCTGATGCTGCTGTAGAGGCTGGTGCTGCTGCTGCTGTAGTGGCTGCTGCTGTACTGGCTGCTGCTGCTGCCCAAAAGAGGGTCCGGGGAAGCCAAGCTTCTGGGGGCTGTCAAGCATCAGCTGGCTGAAGCTTAAAGATGACTGCTGCAGGGCTGGAGTCTGGCTTCGAATTGGCTGCAGGGACTGGAACTGGCTGCTGCTGCTTGGCTGGGACTGCAACTGCTGGCGTGGAGGCTGGGACTGCATCTGAAGACTTGGCTGCTGGGGCTGCTGGGGCTGATGCTGAGTTGTTGGAGGCTGCTGCAAGTCCTCGTTGACAAAGGATGGAGCTGGACCAGGAGGAGGGATGTATTGGTGCTGCTGCTGCCCTAGGATCATCTCCACATTCTCTTGCTGCATCATCAGGATTTTATCTTGGACGGCCGCCTGTACGAAGTAGTTGTCCGTCTGGCTCAAGGAGTGCAGGAGGCGAAGTCTCAGGGCACGGTTCATGTTCTTCCCAGATGTGAAGATACTCCTGCACATGTTCTGCAACTGGTGTACTTCTGGATCCAGCCTGTGAGAAGTTTGTGGGCACATGTCACAGAATGGTCCTGCCGGCTGAGGTGGTGCTGCTTTCCTGGGCCTGTCTGAAGTGTAGTGACCAGCAATTGAAGTCAGGGCAGTGGCCATCTCCTGGTCTGTGTCCTTCCTCTTCTTGGATGGCTTTCGTCCTGGGAAGACCTGCGACTGCTGCTGGGATGGCTGGAGGGACTGCTGGGACATCTCCTGGGAGGACTGCTGCTGGCTGGCTGGGAGGCTGTCATCAAGGTCGGGCATAGGATTGTAGTCCATGGGGGCATCAGAATCGGACGACAGGCGGTTACTTCCTCCTGGTCCAGTGAAGCTGGAGACTTCCATGGCACCCTTCGGAGTGATGGAGGACCTCAAGAATTCACACTTCGCCAGGATGTACTTGTCTCGGTCGGACATCTTCTTTCTGCCAGCTCCAGAAGGTTGAGGTCTGATGCACTTTGAGAAGGTAGTCCTGAGGTTGCCCCTCCATTTGGTGACTTTAGCTGCTGTGATTTCCTTCCCCACTAGCAATGTAAGTTCTGCTGCTTTCTCTGCATCAAGTCTGTCCTTCTGTGCACTCTTGAAGGTGGTGGAGCCCTTGGAGTACAGCTGCTTGTTTTCCCGGTACCAGTCGATCAGCTCATCCTCCTGCTCTTCTGTGATGCCCAGTAGGTCCCTGGAGTTTGCCTTTCTGTAGCCCTTCTTCTTCTCCTTGTGGACAAACTGTCCATCGGCCTCCTGGATCAGCTCAACCTCAGATCCAGTGTTGTCAGAATCTTCCTTTGGCTGGTTCTTCCCCTTGCTGCCCTTGGACTTGGCACCCTTCTTCTTGGGAGTATCTTCCTCTGTGGTGGCATCGTAGTCGGAGTCCAGGGTCTGCTGGTGGATCATTGCAGCTGTCAGAACACAGTCATCATCTTCATCATCAGCAGGAGTATCATCTGGAGGTGGAGGTGGAGGCTGGACTGCAGTCTTGGCTCGGGTCTGGGCTGGAGTGACAGGCTTGACTGGAGGCTTGACTGGAGGCTTGACTGGAGACTTGGCTGGAGGCTTGACTGGAGACTTGGCTGGAGACTTGGAGGTGGCTTGACGCTTGGCTGAAGGAGACTTGCCAGGAGTGCGAGGCCTTCCCCTTGGAGCAGTCTTGGTGGGAGTCTTGAAGACAGCAGCATCAGCCGACTGGGTGCGCTTGGTGGGAGACTTGACAGAAGCAGCAGCATCAGCATCAGCAGACTTGGGACGCTTCTTCTTGGCTGCAGCAGCAGTGGCAGGCCTGCCACGCTTGGTTGGAGACTTGACAGCAGCAGCAAGCTTGGCCAGGACTTGATCTTCAGCTTCTTCATCATCATCTTCATCCTCCTCATCAGGTTGTTGCAGCACTTTGGGTGGTGGCGGGCCCTCGAAGATGGTCTCACTGGTCACTGTTGATGTAGCAGTGGTCACTGCCACGATGCTGTCTTGCAAGCTGAACATGCTTGGAGACAATGTAACAGCTGCGTAGTCTATGAAAGGAGCTGGTGAACCAACTGGAGTTGAAGATGGAGTGGTCAGTGGAGTGTTGGCTGGATTGTTGCCCTTGCTTGGTGCCCTCAAGGTCTTCTTCCCTCTTCCTCTGGGTCCCATCTTGAAGCAGGATCAATCAGAAATGAAGCAGGATGAATCAGCAATGAAGCAGGATCAATCAGCAATGAAGCAGGGATTCAGCAATGAAGCAGCAATTCAGTAGGCTGTGAAGCAGAGTGTCATGGAGTATAGATGCGTTCGTCTTGAAGTTCAGAGTGGTTATGGTGCTCTAGTGGCTGCTCTTCTATTTATATGCGAGGCGCGCGCCAGTGCGTCTCCATGGCAGACCCCCCTTTCCCGCCGTGGCACAAAAGGTCGACCCCGTGATGGTTTCAGTACCCCGCGGACAAAGGATTTTGCTAAAAATAGCCCCTCTGGCGCCACTCTGTCTGCTCCGGGAGGGGGTCCAGACGACGGCGCGAAGGTTTTGCACACGTCCCGGAGCATTTTCCTTGACGGCGGAGTGCAGAAGAACCCCGGGGTCGACCTTTTTGGCGCCACGCAGAGAATCCCGCTTGTTTTCCTAAACGGCGGGAAACTTTTTGCCCCTCAGTGGCGCGAAAACTTCGACCCAGTCTTACTTTTCTGATCGCGGCGTCGAACAATTTATCTGGTCTGCTCCCCCGTCGATTTTAATAAAATTTGTACTGGTTGAAACTTTTTTTCTGCGACCTCGCGATTTGAAGTGACGGTAAGAAGCAGGATTCTCGACGGCGTGCAACCAAAAGATGTCCGGCGGGAAGCTAAAATGCCCCTGCGCGATACGTAAAAAGAGGAAATATTTTTCCGTCTCTCCTGAAAATACTTCGCCCCCGTTTCAAAAAGATCTCCGGGAGCTGCCGTGAGAATGAAGCAAAAGGCATCAGAGAGCACATGACACAGTGGTCACATGATATGTGCAAAATGGTGGACACACACTCTGATGTTTATGCCAGACAGCTACAAAACTTGAACTAGGCGTGCGTTACTATGTGCCTTTCTCATCATTCAGGCCTATAACTTTTCAGGTGACACATATAGATGTTGTTTTTGTGTCAGGATATATTATTGTGGATATACAGAGATAATTTACAGGGTTTTCATGGCAACACCATAACTGCTGACAATTCTACTGCTTGTCAAATTTGCTGAAAAAAGTGACGGTCAAGAGTAACGCACGTACTAACTTTTCAGAGCAATTTTTCTTATTTTAATTTTTATATACCAGCTATCTATATATTTGTATTGGTGGCCCAACTGGTGTATTTACCATTTGTAAAATAAATGTTTTGATGAATATTATGGAAATGCCTTAAATCATGGGTCAAAGTGGACGAACATTTTTCGTAAGGTTTTGACGCCTAAAAAAGGGCATTTTTATGCTTTTAAAAGGCTATAGAATTTATCCACGGGTGTCTAGATCATGTCTGATCACCACAACTTGTGGGATTTTGAAGAAGCATGTGATATTCCACCATTTAGACCTTCCTTTCCTCCAAAATTAAAAGAAACAAGCCTTTTTGCACTTTTTTGAGAAATGCTCATATATAATACCGGTCAGGGGCATATCTAGAAATTGCCTGGGGGGAAGGCATAAAATCAGGTGAATAAGGGGCAATTTGCGGCTTTTCCTATCTTTTTCAATAATTTTGGGCCAAAATACGCCACTGATACCGGTACACTTATTGGTTCAGGATTGTGTGTCTCTGAAGTTTGGTGTATTTAGCACATGTCTAGTTTTAAAATAATTATTAGCTCATTGACAGGAAAATTATCGGACTATCTACTTCAAATTAATAGATTCCAGGATGCCAAAAAGTTCTGGGAACGTAAATTTTCGGATAAAATATTGATATGAAGGTAGATCGAAGCTGCTGCATTATTCTTAGTATTTTAATGCATTTTGTTCCCTTAAAACAGTTTCCGAGAGACCGCTATTGACAACATTAAATCTTCTTGGCTAGGAAGATGTCTGATAGTTTTTGTATTTTGCATAAGGTCGCATGTCACAAGGTCGTACAATTTGCGTTTCATGGCCATTTTTGACCAAAAATTTTTTTCTTCAAAAATGTCTAAAAAAGACTCAGGACAACCAATTAAGACCAAAATCCAACATGATTATGCAATAATTAGGTCTGTATATGGCATTAAACATTTTTTTCACCACATAAATCAATGTAAAATCCAGATTTCAAATGTGTTTATCTCAAAAACTACTTCATTCCACTAAAGTTGCTGTAAAATGCAAAGTACTCCATGTATCACCATGAAAGTGTCACTGACGTTGGCCAAGACAATGATCTTACCGATTTGAGAAGCGAAAAGAAGTATCTCTTCTCCAAAACTAAGACATAGATCCACAAAGTTATGATACAGCAACCCACACTAAACGTTTTCAAGCATCATGTGTATAACTAAGCTAGAAGCCTGAGTTCATCTCAAAATCTCGAGTAAAAGGTTTCAAAACATTACCAATATACCTAAGAACTAATTCAAACATCTTACTTCAATAATTATCGAAAATTTACTTGACATCTCACAGATATCTCTGGTGTCAATTTTTGTGCGGTGATAAGAAATCAATATCACAAGTGAGTACGTAATTTCAGAGCAATCCTTATATTTTAATAGAAATTCCTGCCCTTTTTCATGATATGAGGGCACAAAAGTAAATTATGACTAGTTATTCATTAGTTTGATCACTTTTTGGTCATTTTTGAAGTCCAGTACACTGCTATGAAGCCAGCATAAAAATCTGTAGCAGTCATGCGTGCATGTGTTACATTTTTTTCAGGGTTTTTCAGAGCATCACAGAAGTCTCAAAATCATTGCAAACCTAACCATATTTTATACCACAGTAAACCCTGATTTATGAGCATTTGGACAATAGCACTTTCCATTTTGTATGACTGTACTGGTTCGAGTTCCGGTGGTTTGAAACTTATAACCCCCCTCCAACTTGACTGTTTTTTGCAGGTGTTACAAAAATTTCAGGGTAAACTAGACAAGCTGTACAGCAATTGGTTTACTTGCACACAAAATCTGAGACATGCAATTGAAAGTACAACTCATGAGCATTTATTTGATGTATGTTTGAAGTTCCTAGCTTCACTATTAACAGTTTCAGACTAAATTTTAAAAAACATGTTGATTTTTTTCGGCAAGAGGGACAGGTTGATGTTGCTTTGCATTAAGGGCTCTACAGAAGGTATGATAATACTTAGACAGACGATGTAAGCTTTGAGGGCTTTACGAGGAACTGGGTATTACTGCAGAGAAAACCAGAACAAGATATCTTTTGTCATTGGCATGCAATCTCATTTTTAAGACGAATTTTTCAATTCTGATGTAACGAGGGACACAAAAAAATCACCTGTTTTCTCAAGGTTTTTGGTGGCTAACAGCTTTATTCTCTAAGGAAGATTAATTTTTTGAGGTCGATATGAAACAATAGAAGCTAAGCATTCCAGTGATGTATAATAAGTGACGGCAAGTACAAGATATGTACATGTAATCATCATATAAATGTAAAATTTCTCAAATTTTACGACATCACGACACACGACCATAAATGTAACTGTAACTCACCAAAAGAGAGCAGAGTATCCTTGGCCTTGACCTTGACCATGTGGGATGGATCTGACTGACAGACAAACACTAGTTGCTCAAGGGCTTCCAGACCCTGAAAAATAAATTCAAATTTAAAACATGACCACCAAATAATCATTTGTGCACCAAGTATTGTAGGATGTTTTCAGCAACAAAAGTACACATTTTGTTCAAATTTAGTAGATTTAACCTGGTCTGTCACTTTAAAAAAAGTTAAAATGGGTCATGGCATTCATGTTAATGCATCAAGCATTTTAAACACCCTCCCAAGTTGATTTGGCACTCGAAATCCATTAACAAATTCTGGAACAACTTGGGAGGGTGTTTTTAGCGTATGTATTTTGTCTTATAGCTTATCATCATGAAGTATTAGCATATTTAGCCTGCATGACTTTAAAACAAGAAAATATTTTTACCCTGACGAGTTTCAAAGCCATGGCAGCTGCACATCGGACATCAGCGTTTTTATCTTCCATGGCATCTACGAATACAATTAGGGCCTGAAATAACAATGAAAAGTTAGATTATAGCAATTAATACTCATTAATACTTATCAAATGTATTATTATAACAATCATAATTTAATGTTCACTGGCTGTCCACAATCACTTACATGAATACCGCTTTATTCAGCCTGATAGGGACAAATTCTACAGCACGTATTTAAATAATTTAATACACAAGAAATATATTTTTGACACATTTTGTTATTACTTTATGTACGAACAATACCAATGCAAAGTCTATCTCACCTTTTCTCTCAAGGCTGGCTCCTCATTTAAATTAGATATAAATTTAACTGAAAGACAAATAATAACATTTTTAGTAATAAAATGAACAGATTCAAAGCACAAACAGTTTATCATAGAGGTTTTAAGTGATATTTATTGCTGGAAAAAGTAGGGAATTCAGGCATATCATTGCTTAGAAATCTATTAATCTCGCAGGTAATCTTTATAGGAAGTAACAGATTTACGTATAACTTTGCGATCATTCATGGGAAATTTTACCGTACTTAATCAATAGCCGGGAAATTTTTTTACTAGCAGGGTAATAATGAGTGGCCAAGAACCTTACAAAGCAAATGTTGGAAACAAAGAAAATGCAAATCTCAAAACGACCAACATTCACAAAACTAATATATTTTTTACCTGCAGTTTCTCTGACATCAATGTTGTCGGCCATCAGCAACAAAGCAATAATCCGTAAGGCCTCGGCTGGTGGCAGACATTTGTAAAACGTCAAAATTGTTTTTATGATAATATCCGTCTCCCCGGACCTCAAACGAGCACACACCCACACTGAAAATAAGAGATAAATACAGATATAGCATCTTTAAATAATAATAAGCTGGTTAAGCTAGGTAGATCTATAATGAGAATAATTTTAAGACATTCCAGGAATGTTGTAACTTAGAGTAACATTCTGATTGGTTTGGCGGTACAGTACTTAAAATTTTTAAGTAAAAGGAGAACCATTTTAAACTAATTGAAATTCTCAACCACATTTGGACATCTCGGAAATCTCAGGTGCCCAGAAAGTAAAGGTAACTGCAAACTGAGAGCTGAAGTAGGGCACTCCTCACCATCCTATCATTATATTCACTTTCGATCGTTTTAAAATATTTACCAAGTATTTCAAAATTCATAAAATTCATTCAGTGAAAATTTATATTCAAGCCCATTCATCAACACAGTTTAAGCAAGAGCTGAACCTTAGACTTACTTTAAGTAGTTAAAAATTAACATTATACTTAATTCAACGTTAGAATAGCAGTATTGTACAGTAGAGAAATATTCTAAAATCCTAGCTCTGTTGGTAAATTCCGAGCCGCTGTCTTTAAATTTTAGAACTTACACTCTCCAGCGAGATGTTTCAGGTAGTCGTCCAGTTCTTCCTTGTCCTCCATGAAACTGAAGAATTGGTGCATTGTCACTCGCACGTTGGGTTGGAGCTCCGGGTCAAAGAGGGCTACGTCCAGAATGCGCGCCACCAAAATACGGAACACTGAAATGAAATTATGAAAGATATCTAATTGTTAAGATACTAGCTCTGAAGTAGATCCACAGTTCTCTAATTTTTCTACAGTACCAATCATGCTGTTACTTTTAAAAGTTCATGACTGGCTCAACAGAAATTTTGGCAAATAAGTTATAACTATTGAAAATCCATGAACATTCCGATTATCAAGTTCACAGACTCATAATATGGGAATTCAATTAATTTTAAAACCAGCAGTCATTTCCAATCTAGATAAGATGCTATGTTTCACATTTACATTATAATGATACAGGCCTACATCTAATGGGGGCAATCGTTTCTCCGTACACACAGGCACAGTTCCTGGGGTGAGTTTTGCACTCACGCCCTCAGAGCCAGTGGACAAGCATGCTTAACCATTAGGCCACAGGGGAACCGGCATAGATTAATTTAAAAGATCAACATTTTAAATTAGCAATCAAGAAATCAGACCTTTGCTAGCTGCCACTTCGTAAGAATCCCTTATCATATCCCCGAAACTTCGCTCCAGCTGAGCCATGAAACGTTCCGCGTACGTCGAAAGAACGTTTCCCTCGACACACTGCAGCCAGAAGTTGCGCACGTCCCTGCGTTGTGTCAATTCTTTTATCACTGCAAAAACAAAAGTTATTATCATAGTTACAATAGAAACAGATTCTCCAGTGAATATATTGCATTATTGGAAGAAAATATCCTAAATAATGATTGTTATCAGTATCTGTATTTATCTTTATTTATCACAACTTCTGTTTACCCATTATTTTCAAAACAAATCTCAGCTCACTATATCATTTTCAAACAATTACGGAAGACGATTGCAGTGGCTCATCCGCTCGAGCCAACCGGTGGATTTAACCCTGTTTAGAAAGTGTAGGATCGTCTTGACCATTTAAAAAATAGTTTTTTTAACCAGAAACTGACCAATTCAGTGTGCGAAATACGCATTAGTACGCAGCTGCAAAATCTGTAATCATATTCCTTCGCCCGCAGAATATCCCATTGCATTGTATTATTTCAAATTAAGTAAATCCCGTGCAAAACTACTAAAGACATTTTTTGGCTCATAGTAAAACTTACCAGAAGTCAGGCTAGCAATGGCAGAGCCTTCTTGAGCTATCTTGACGTAGCTCCCTAGTATCTCTCCTTGCTTTTTCAATTTCTCAAGTGAGTAGATTTCTCGGCATTTTAATGGACCATAATTGCCGAGGTTCTGAAAGAGAGGAAGTCAGGAGAAATTTCTTTAAAGATGTTTTTGATGTTTCATTTTCTGCTAATTGCTCAGTTCTGTACAGAATTTTTGGCAAAACATCAACAAGACACAGTCAAATTAATACATATGTGACAAGGTAGTTTACACATTCTTTAAAATGTCATGAATTTCATTATCAAGTTAGTACATCTCACCGTCTAAATGTGTAAGTCTTTTAGTACATTACAATGCAAGTATGACGGTTTAGAAATTTCATGAGAGCCTCTTTTAGTTCATGATCTCAAATGCTCCGAGAAGATTCAAGAAGCTGAAGATCAATTATGTCTGGCCTTACACAAGTTCAACTAAAAGACTTTTGTCTTTTCTCTTACCTCAATAAGTCTTTCACAGTATCCCAAATGCCACACAAGCGCATGATCCACCTGTTCGTTCCCGGTGGTCGCAGGTTCGGGACTTGAAGCGATACTCGACTCCAGATGTTGTTCGTCAGATAAACGGTGGCCTAACGATTCTATCCCTGAATCGGCCGTTTTAGTCGTAGATTCAGGACTCAAGGTGCTGATCGCTTCTAAGCGGTCGAAACTACATCTGCGACTGTTGCTGAAAATTAGAACTAATATTTCAATCACATCTCCTAGAATTTTCTTACAATTTTAAATAACAACTGCAAATGTATCATCAAATCCAGAAAGCATTTCT
The DNA here is from genome assembly GCA_026936325.1 of Platynereis dumerilii. Classification (NCBI taxonomy): domain Eukaryota; kingdom Metazoa; phylum Annelida; class Polychaeta; order Phyllodocida; family Nereididae; genus Platynereis; species Platynereis dumerilii. The sequence continues at coordinate 8,523,972 of JAPTHN010000018.1, forward strand.
TTAAAATTTGAATATATACATTTACATCATCAGGTATGTTAGGTGTCAGTTCACCATTTTTTATTTCAGTGATAGAATTACTTATGAAAGATGATTGTATTAAAGAAATGGCAAATTTTATATGTAATGCATTTGAAAAAAGACAAAAAGCTTTGTACATAATTTAATTATTTTGCACAAATTTAAATGCTTGTAAATAGCAATATAATACTTGTAAATATATATCTTAAGAATTTACATTTTTAGAGTTTTAAATTGTTTATGAGAAATAATATTACTTAAACAGTTGGAATTTTTGTGATTGTTATTTTATATTGGAAATATGTATACTTATATAAATATATATTACAAATTATTCCTTTTAGTTTTAATTTGTATTGCTCACTTCTGTTATATTTGTATTACTTTAAAGTGAATTGTATGCCCAAGAGGGTTGGGGGCTATGGTGTGAGCCCATTTCACAGAAATGAAGAATTTTACCTCTCTCTCTCTCTGATACAGTAACTTCTGCTCTTTTAAAACATTGTGATGATGAATTCCGAGCAATAAATTGAGTTAAATTGAAATAGACAAACTGTACACTATTGCCAACAAAGTGAAACTAACTAATCCACATGCATAGTCAAGAAATTAATAACAAAACAAAACATATCTCCAAAAGAAACATGGTGGTATCTTAAGGTAACTCCATTTACCAACCTGGAGCTGCCATAGCCCTCAAAATCCTCAGATTCTAGGAAGTCAAATGCTCCAAGGGCGTTTTCTATGGAGACGGAAATATCTGAGTTTCTCTGGCTTGTAAGGCCACCTAGTGACTTGCGAACTAAACGGTCTAAGACACGGACATGGTCTTCTAATAAGTTCAGTTCCTGAAATGAAAAAATAAAACAATTATAGACGGCTGACAGTATGGAAATGGAAAATGCTTAAATCCTATTTCCATTCTATGATATGATGAATTAAGCATCTAAATGCCAAAGACTAAAAAAAAAATAATAATAATAGGAATTTATAGAGCGCCCAAATCCAAAATTTAATTTGCTCATCGGCGCTGGATTGGTTAAGTGTAGTGGATTTTAAACAGATGCGTTTTTAGGTTTCGTTTAAACCCGTCAACAGTTGCCTTATTTCGAATGGACACCGGTAGTTTATTCCAGAGGTTTGGGCCCACTCTTGCAAAGGCTCTAGTTCCAAAGTTTGTCTGATTTATGAGTTGTGGGACCTCTAAGTATTTGGAACAATGGTTTCTTAGGTTGTGTGATGAAGTCCTGGCTTTGAGTAGGGCTTTAATGTAGCATGGGGCCATGTTGTTGAGGGCCTTCCATACATTCAATAGAATTTTGTACTACGTCTGCACAGGCACTTTAATCGTATCTTTAATGAACAAATGATCGTAACTGAACCAAATGAAGTTCCTTATCATATTCATGAAGAAAATTACTATTTAAATTTACTATGAATCAGTCGATTAGTGAACATAAAGACATGTGAAGATATCAGTTCATTGACTTTGTATTGCGTCAATTTATTCGACCACTTAGTCATTTCAAAGTTTCTCTAGCGTGCGAAATAGAGAAACTTTGCTCACATAACGGAACCAATCAAATTTTAAGTCATCATGCAAACCTGGTACTGCCCCCTATAATCCTCTAAAGTGGTGGCCAAGTTGTGCAGTATATCCTCCAGGTGGCTTCCTTCCGTTCCTGCTCGGCTGGAGACCGGACTATCCAGGGAGTCCACCAACATCCGCATGTCAAACAAACGTTGCTTCTGAAAATTTGATATCCAATTTTTAAATTTTAATTGATTGTTCAATAAATGCATTGGAGACTTAACGATAGGCACCTCCTCATGTAAACTATTGAAAAAGAAGTAAATTATTTTCCCCCACCACTATAATTTGACAGCTGGATTAGATTTAAGAGTACAATATCATCTTTCCCATAAAGAACGTATCTAAGACAATTAATATCTTTGTAAAATTATAGAAATATTTCGTTTACTATCTCTCTACAGACTTTATTACCTGTCGACTCAAATCCAAAGAATCAACAATCGACTCATTCAACGACCCCATAATTGCCACAGAACAAGGCCGCTGATGTCTCCTAGAATCTGTTGGGGATGCCCTTAAGAAATTATGAGCAGCGTCAAATTCGTAATCTGGAGGCATACTCATTCGATGGCTGAGCTCTCGATGGGGTGAAATAACGCCGTCAGATTTCGGTCGACGGCGTAGTTGGACGTGCTCTGTTGCTGAATTCTGAAGCAAGAAGGCAAATTATATCAATTTTATCTAAATCTATTGTTTTTAACAATATTTCACATAGATTAATTAGAAAATATCATAGTAATTGATGCATTGATTTTGTCCAAAAAAAATTTAAAACTTTCAACTTCTAACATTTACCCCAATCCACAAGATGTTTTTTACTTTGACTACAAGTAGTAAGATGCTTTTTCCAAAACTTTGTTGTATTTCAAATTTTTTGGTATCAACTTCAGCGACCATTACAGCTAAAGAGTGCTTCTTAAAAAATGTCAGCAATATTTTACAACAATACTTACCCCGTTCATAAAGGTGTGTGCCTCCACCTCACTGGTCGTGAGGGACACCCGTTTAGGGATGGCTTGAATCTGCGAAGTTTTGATGCTCCCTTCGTAGAAATGGAAGCTCTCATCAGTACCATCAAGAGGGCTAAAAGTCAAAATGAAAAGAGAAGTGTAAGAAAGCATTGAACATTATATAAATTTAACAGCATAAGAGGAATTCTTGGTTCCAGACAATCAAAAATCCCAAAGCCTCTGAGGCCTTGAGCAGCCTCCTGCCACCTGTGGCGTACTCATGTCACAATGGGCTTCAGCCCTTCGGGCCTCCCCTCCCTTAAGAAATGTTTCTCTATCTATGGTTCTGAATATCCTAGTCAATTTGATTTAAACAGTTGTAATGTAGTTACAGACCTGATAGTATTAGTAAGGCAATATCTAAGATACTGTAGTTAGAACATGACTTCCATACAATCATACAATTCAAAGCAATTTTAAAAAGGCCACAAAACAAGGAAACTTTTTGTTTATAGAGAATTGATAATAACTTTTGGGGGAGACTCGGGCTTGTAGCCATAGGGATTGGTTGTCACACTGCTGAAGTAGGTTTTCACACTGTTTAGTTTATATCTTGTTATAAGTACTGCATTTTCCATGTTTAAAGCTTTTACGAATTAACAGTGAAATCACATCAAACTAATTTATTTCTTACTTCCAAGTGATGATGACACTGAGTTTCAGGGAGCCATTGCTATTTATGTTGACGGTCATCAGCTGCGGATGAGAGGACATCAGATCTTTTGTTTCGCAATTCTTCTGGCCGAGTAAAACTCCTCGCCCGAGGGTGCGCACTTCTGTAGCCTGTCAAGAAAAGTAAACTCAATTATTGAAGATAGATAGATAGATAGATAGATAAGGTAAGTGCAGCCCTCTAAGCCCAGTTCTGGGCGCTCACGAGGGTTGATTGATGAGATGAGAGAGAGAGCGGGAGTCCTCAACATGTTACACATTTACCCCATGTAAGAGATCTTTTACTTGCCCAGCACAGACACTGATACAAGGGGCCGCCAATTTAACGTCTCATCCGAACGACATCCAGCTGGGATTTTGCTCATGAAGGTACACTGAAAATTTTAATAACGTTGCATGTATGATTCATTCCATCAATAGGCTCAAGAGAACAAACTTACAAATCTTGTAATTTACATAAAAAACATCTCAAAATAAATCATAAGTCATAGTTTCCGCTATGCAGAGCACTCCAGGACAGCACCTTCTGTTCTTACTATGTATACGTTTAGCAAATGATGATATATTTGAATAGTTACAAATATTGTATTATATAGGCCCAGAAATGTTTCATGGTTTAAGCAACTTTATCTTTTATGTAATTTTCGCTTTCAGTCAGGACCCCTTGCTGAATACATAGGGGTCACTGTTTTCATAAACCCTCTATGTATTCATAGAGGAAACCTCTATAAATCCATCTACCTTTCAGTATATCTTCCATTGCACAAATTAAATAAAGTTTGCACTAAATATTTTTTAATGAACTAAAAGAATATGTGTTTTAGAAACTTTTCACCACGGCAATCGAAATTCCTATGTGGCGTTCTCTTGCTAGTGTCTGTAAAATCTGCAGAAGAGATGCATGCTGGATGTTCTTTTTATGTGATGAAAGGTGAGCCAAAGCCCTTTTTTTAATGCTGGAACAAAAAAATATTGTGCAACATTTGATTGATTTACTTGAGATGCCAAAAAATATTAAAATAATTGAGGTAGATGAATTTATAGAGGTAACCTCTATGAAAACATCGAGCTCTATGAAAACAGTGACCTCGATGTTTTTAGCAAGTGGCCCTGACTGCTTTCATTAGCGTCATTTGTAAATCACTTCACTGTTTCATCTTGTTTTGTTATATTAACTGTCGGTAAAAAGCTTCTTAGCTTACGTTGCAACTGTTTGACCTATCACCACCGACTTAAATAAAATTTTATCTTCTTCTTTTTCATCTTCAGGAATAATTGTATCCATAAAAAATAAATTTGCAGTGGTAACACTGGAGAAATTATTCTAGAAATCACTTTTTCCAGTCAAGAGTCTGAGAGTTAAGTTACCAATACATAACTTCAATAACGAACCCAGTTCTTTGAAAATCTCAACACTTTCCTGCTTTAAATCAAATTTATTATGAAAACCAGCCATTTGCGTCAGAAAATTGTCTGTAATTATGCTCCCTGCAGCGAAATTGCTACCTAATGAAAGATAATAATGCTCCCCGAATTCTGAATTCATAAATGGGAATCCTTAATTCATAAAATGATGACAAACAGAACTTGAACATGCACAAATATAATTCCACCCACCTTAATATTGAAGACATCGCCAAGAAGAACTTTAAACCGGAAACTGTCCTTGTCCCAGGTCTGGTCCGTCACTCCGATCCTTCCCTTTATCTTCCATTTCTGTTGACCGTGGACGACCGTTACTTGGAAAACGTCTCCAGGGGCTATGCGGGCAAATCCTGCCATACCTTGAATAAATTAAGACTCGGTTAAAATAATAGTGTAAATTTTAAATTGTTAAAGAGTCAGATTAAGGACGGCTGGATGGTTGAGGCTCTACGTTCTGTATTTATGCACTCTGTACGTGCTGTAGGATAACTAGGACAGAATGAGGACACCGCAATGATGCAAAGGATGATTGAAAGTGCTGTCCAACATCAGTCTAGGTGACCCGGCCAAAGTGGGAATAAAACCAGAGACCCAGCGATTGGTAGCACAGTTTGCTACGATCTGAGCTTACCCTCCCCCTTTCAATGAGGTAGGAGAGAGAGTAGGAGTACACATCTATCTCATGTGAAGGCTCTTTATTGACAATGACAATGTATATAGCAATAAGCGGCTGCCAATTTAGCATCTCGTCCGAATGATGAAAGCTACCGATAAGTGTTCCCTGACTAGGGATCACATGCATGCATGCAGCTCTGAAAGACTTCAGAATGTACTTTTATTACCCAAACTCTAAGAAATTATTCATAAGATGAGTCAGATGATTCCTAATTACACCAACAAACCAAAGCTTCAGAGTGCCACAATTTCTACAATTAATTCTCCATATTGCTGTCAGTACTTTAATAAATAAACATACATAATATATAAAAGACAATAAGACTTCTTATCAACACTAGTCACGTCTAAAAAAACAAGTGTAATTCTAGAACTGTGCTGTAATAGGATGATTAACAGACCATTGTTTTGTTTGTTTCACTGTGTTTGTTTAGTCTGTTCATGAGCTACATAACAATTATCATCAAGTATATCATTACAATGGACCTAACAGGAAGTCTTAATGTTGGAGTTGCATGATGTGATTGACACACTGACATGGGCTTGCAATTGATCTAAATGCATGATGACGGATGGATGACTGGGGCCTTATTCAGTTTATGTCCTGTATTCTGTATTTATGCACTTGGAAGGCTAATTAGGACAATGCAATGGGGCGAAGGATGATTGAAACTGCCATCCAACAAAGGCCCAGGTGATCTGGAAAGAGCTAGATTCGAATCCTTACCCAGTGATTGGCAGTCTAGAACGCTACCACCCCCTAACCCTCCCCTAGTCTACAGTTGTGCTTGAAAATTAGTGAACCCATAGAGATTTACCATTGAAGACAATGATAAAGTTGTCTCACCGTACTGGCCATAACATAAATGATATTGCACGAATCATTGAACCAATGACTGTATTATACCATTGAGGTTTCCCACTACATGTGCCTGCCTGGCCATTAGATTTGTATCAGAGTTCTTTGCGCTAGATAGGGGTTATAATTGTGCAAAAGTAAGTGCACCCTAAGCACAATGATAAAAGATAGGAGCATAGGGTGTACTTACTTTTGCACAATTATAACCCCTATCTAGCACAAAAACCCCTGATACAAATCCAATGGTCAGGCTGGTACATGTAGTGGGAAACCTCAATGGTATAATACAGTCATTGGTTCAATGATTCGTGCAATATCATTTATGTTATGGCCAGTACGGTGAGACAACTTTATCATTGTCTTCAATGGTAAATCTCTATGGGTTCACTAATTTTCAAGCACAACTGTAAATACATGAACATTAGGGCCTAAATGGTATACTTTTTTTTCTAGTTTGTTAGCTGCTAAGTCTCTGTAGCGTCATTGGATGTTTTTAGTCATGATTTTAACTGTTTTTAACCACCAGCAACTCTCACAATTTCATTGGATTTTTAAGACTTCCTCCCACCCAAGATTTACCAAAAAGAGGCAGGATTTCAAAAGCAGAAGAAGAAGGGTCATTAAATTTTGTTGTAGCACATATTTAGAATTTGCCTAGTTTTTGTAGTTTATTATCTTTTCCCCATACAGTGGTTTTGCAAAAGTTATGTCCAATTACATTCTTTGTGACATGACAAAATTATACTACCTGTGTAATACTTTATTGACTTTATAAAATTGGGAAAAATTTAATCTCTTACAAAGGGTGTCAATACTTTTGGAAGCCACTGTAACAATCGAGGTATCAGGTTCATTGCAAGTGCAGTTGTGCACAACTCTTTGTGCAATATCTTTGGCCTGTGAACACTTTTTTTTCCAAAAATTATGGAAAGTAAGATCAATATTGATACAAACAGTGTGTGATACCATGCTGGTACCATTAGAACTTTATGCATTTCACTTCAACAGAGGCTGGTTTGCAAAATGAGCATGATAATTTGTTGAAAATACATGCTTCCCAATTTTGGCCAATCTTTCAATTAAAGCATGTAGCTCAATTTGCTCTTTTTTTAATTCAAAAATTTTCCGAGGTATTCTATTTCAGTTTTTGGGTGTACATAAACCAGGATGTTTTTAATGAGGTTAAATGTACTGGAAACTGAATACAAAGCTTTGAAAAAAAAAATTATAAAAGAAATTGACCTTATTTTTTTGTCAACCAACATCATTGTATCTTAGTGCATTTGGTCATTCTCTGAACACTCTCTTTGGAGAAAAATGTAATTATTAGAGAAAAGACATTTGTGACCTGCTCCGCCAAAATGAGTTCAAAGCAGGCAATCTGTATTTTCCAGAAATGAGCAAAATGTGTCAAAAGGTCACATTTTGATGATTTTTAGCTGTTGGTACCACGTTTTAGCAAAAGTAATTTGCTTTGATTATTTAAGTCCATTTTAAACGAAAACTAATTTTAAATTATCTAAATTGGGCATCATCCTTGATTTTCCTAGTTCTTTTACTGTAATGGAGGGAAATTCAAATGCCATTTTCTCAAAGAGGACATGACAATGAGGCGAAGGATAACTGAAACAGCCATCCAACATTGACCCAGGTGACACGGAAAAGCTGAATTCGAAACTGGGACCCAGCGATTGGCAGCCTAGCTTGCTACCACTAAACCAACCCCTCCTCTGGAATAGACAGGACAGAATAGAATTAAATATACCATAATTGAACGGAGAGAATGGAATAGAACTTACGAAACATACATAGACATAACACAAAAGACGGAACAGAATGGAGGGAACAAAACAGCCACCAATATAGATGGACTGCTGGTCAAAAATCAACAAGTTTAAAAAAATCTTTTTTTAGACCTATTAAGTGAATATTTAATATGGGAGAATCTCCTTCACCTAACAAAAGATTTGATTCAGACGGTCACACTACAGTACTACAGTAGGCTAAGGCTCTAGGTATTTTAAAATAAATTGATGGATGTATCTAATGGTGGTCCCTAAACATAATACATCAACATTTATGTTGTGACATTATCATTTAATTAAATCCAAATTACATTTATAATTTTGATTTGCTTGAAGGTGCCCCAAATGAACACTGTGAAAATCAATTAAACAAGAGCAGGTTTACTGCCTCCATATCCCCCATGCCCTACACATCTACCAATACCCACCAGAATTCCAATTTTAGTTATGCCAAATATTTCCACCAGGGGCACAATGCATACATGTAAGGATGTGGAGACACCTGGGGGTGGAGATCGCTTTTAAAAATAAAATGGCTGCAGGCCAAAAGCACAGTAAAAAGTATTCGGGATGTGGAAATGGTTATGACATTTATTGATTTATGGTCAGATTTGACAAGTTTAGAGGGGTCTTTGAATGTTGGGAAAGGATGAGCATTGTGCATGGTGTGGTGTTTGAGATATTTGACGGACGCCATGACATGGAGACTAAAAGTAAAATCCCCCATAGCATAGCATGGGGGATAATTAGCACATCACCATAAAGTGATATGCAGTGTATTCACTTTAGTCTATACATCACTACATAATAATCATCACCTCACTCCAGTCACTTGTTCTAGATGAGAGGGCATTGTTCCAACTATCTAGTTAAAATTGGCTGCTGAGTACATACTGCGTATATAAAACAGCAAATCACCTAACCTTGGAAATGGGCCAAGCCACACAGAAAAAAAGGTCATATTTTTATGCAGCAAAATCACTTACAACACAGTGTATTAAGTATATTATGATTATTATGTTGTTGGAGTACTCTGTTTATTGTTTATGTTGTTTACATTGTTATATTATTTTCTATATTCTACACAACAAACTTCTCATGTTTTAATAAAGTTTCGACCTTGGTGTCATGTATAGCCTTTATAGGTACTATAAATTTTTATCTAGTATACCTATTAAAAGTAGTGTAATGACGAGAAGTTAATAAATAAGAAATAAACACAATTTTATTGGATTTCAGTACAGATAAACAATAATATTTGTGTTTGTTTTGGTTTAGTCGTTTACAGTATCAACAACACCAACTAATCTGTGTCCTCCAACAGGTGCAATGTTGGAAGATGATAATCTGGGATCATCAGTGGGATGGATGTATGATTGAGGCTTTACATGATGTCTTTATGCACTTGGTAGGCTAACTAGGACAGGAGGACGACACAGCAATGAGGCGAAGGATGATTGAAACTGTCGTCCAACATAGGTCCATGTGACCCGCAAGAGCTGCATTCAAACCCCGGACCCAGTGATTGGCAGCCCAAAAAGCTACCACTGCACTAACCGTCCCCCTATAATAATATGGGAACGTCTGCATTGTAGAGAAAACATATTTTACAAATCCATAGTTTGCCCTATCTTCTTGAAGTTTAATATATATGCGGTACATTATTGCTTCCATAGTGCAACCCTCAAAAGCAAATTCTTGTCATTGTTGAGTACTTACCTTTCATTTGGCAGTGAAATGTCCCAAGCATTGATTCTAATTGAGCTTCTATGGCACACATCATCTGAATAGAAAAATAGGATGAGTTAGAATAAATTATTCAATCTACCATTCAAAATCAATCAATTGGTCGTTAAACATTCAATTAATCTAGAAAGAAAATTGTCCAGTAAGCCCGTCCATCAGTCAGTCAGCCAATCAGTCAGTCAGTTGGTCATTCAGCCAGTCATTCAGCTAGTGAGTGAGTCAGTCAACCTGTCAGTCATCAGTGAGTCAGTCAATCAACTAATCCATCAATCAGTCAGTCAGCAAGCCAGTTAGTCAGTCATTCAGCCAGTCATTCAGCTGGTCAGTGGGTCAGTCAGTCAGCAAGCCAGTTAGTCATCAGTCAGTCGGTCAGGATGTCAGTCAGTCAGTCAGTCAGTCAGTCAGCAACACATTCATCCCAAATGTGAGATTTCCATGAATCTAACTCAAATACACATCAATCAAAAAGAATGCACATCAATCTGAAACTAATACATATCAATCAAAATAAAATGCACATCAATCTATTTGAATACATATAAATCTCTTGGAATTTCTCAAAATATCGACCTTCCAAGTCTATAATGACAAACAGGGCAGCAATTTCGAGTAGCAATCTTCAGCAAGGTCGACTATCTGAGCATAATAACCATGATAATATTCGCCATTTAGCTTCGACAGTCAGGGAAATAACCGTCTGGCCATGACATTCAATGTCCTCAGCCCCACAGGACTCTCACCTCAGCACTGCCTTCACCCTCCCATGATCCTGGCCCAACCAGGACTTCGGCAGTGCTCAAAATCATCTTTGACAGGCAATTAAAAAATAACCAATGCTATTATCACTGTCTAACTTGGCAGGGAGATGTATCAGGGTCTCAATTGTCTCTGTAAATTTTGACAAGCTTCTCCATTACATAACAAGGAACAGAACCTGAAGACTCCAGAGAAATTAGGGAACTGTCATCAGGTGCTGATGGCTTCGCTGTATTTCACAAAATTGGATAGAAAAGTCTCGCTATTTTCATGCTGCTTTGTGTTGAGGATGGCTGCATGGAGATTAGAATTTCCTCTGATACCCAACTGATCAACCCCACTCACTCAATCATCCTGTCTGGGCCAGGACTCCGCTGGAATATTGCAAGTGTCCTCATGAAACGGTTATTTCCCTGACTGTTCGAACATGTTTTTGCAAATTTTGCAAGAGAAAATTGATGGATGCACCCTGAAAAAGATACATCTTGGCAAAGCGAGGAAAATATGAAAGAAGAATTTAGTAGATATATAAGATAGATGGACCCATCAGAAATTCAGAATTCCACTGCCTTCACATTTAACAAGATAAGAAACGCTCATGGGAATATGATCTTATTATGCTTCAAGAAAGTAGCTCCCATGACTATCTCGTATGCGTAAGAAGTAGAAATATTTCATATAATAACATTTTCTCAACCTTTTTTCCTCCTAACATAATTTCCCAACATCAAATTGGCCCGTTTCCCACCAGCATACTAATACGAATAATTCAATATTCATCACTACTGGTCATATGATGTGTTTGTGAATTGATAGACATAACTTCATCCATAACTCTTATATAACTTCATATATATATCCAATGGGGAGCCCCACATATGAATGTAAAACAAGCAGCTATCCTACAATATCTGAGTTTGGCAGACTGCATTTTAGAATCTCTCTTTTTTTCATTCTATCTCATCCTTATACTAGTCCTATCCAGCTATCCTGTCCTGTCCTATGCTATGCTATCCTATCCCTTCTTTTCCTATCCTTCCATATCCTATCCTATCCTTCCCTATCCTTCCCTATCCTTCCCTATCCTATCCTATCCTATCCTATCCTATCCTATCCTAACCTTCCCTATCCTTTCCTATCCAGCTACCCTGTCCTATCCTATCCTATCCTCATAAATAGAACCACTAAGGTTAAGATTATTGTTTCCTTCAATCCACTGTTATTTTATTTTTACATAAATTCTGGAAGATAAATAAAGTCATCATCCTTAGCAACATCAAGGGCAAACTTGGTCATAAAGAAATTGTATTACATGCAATAGCAATTAGATAGATAAATTGACAGAAAAAAAGGAAAACTAGTCAGGTAATAGATAGATTGGTAGTTTGATAAATGGAGAGATCTATAGATAGATAGATGGGTAGATAGATATATAGATAGGATGATAGATAGATAGACAGACTGATAGATAGATAGATAGATTGATAGATAGATAGAGAGATAGATAGATGGATAGACAGGCAGATAGATAGATAGATTGATAGTAAGATACATAGATACATAGATAAATAGAAAGATAGATACATAAAAAGATAGATACATAGGTACATATATATAAATAAATAGATAGAAGATTGATAGAAAGATAGATAGAAAGAGAGATAGATTTACGGGTAGATGGATAGATAGATAGATAGATACATAGATACATATATACACACACAGGTACATAGATAGATAGATAGATAGATAGATAGATAGATAAATAGATATAGACAGATAGATAGATAGATGGACCGATAGATAGATAGATAGCCTGTCAATAAGAGAGAGGGCGGAAGTAATCAACATTGTTCTTTTACCTGTTCACAAAATGACAGAAAATAACCAGTTGACATCTTTCTAGTTTCCATTAACACTTAAAGAGCATCCGTAGGTAACTAATTAACCCACTAATCTCTTCCAGGAATACAATCAACCTTTAATCATCAACAGGTAAAACCATTCTCACCTGTGTACATTCCTTGAATCCACATTTGACGTTGTCCAGCGACGCCTTTTTGTGAGCACTCGGTTGAGCTACATACGCTTTCGCCATATTTTTTACACCTGAAAAAGAAAAAGTTAATATATAGCTTTTGAAATTGAACTCTCTGTATGTATTATGATTAGACAGATCAGAAAGAGACAGATACATAGAACCTGAGAGATAAATACAGAGATAGATATTAAATAGAGGTAGATAGACAGACAAATAAATAGATAGATAAATAAATGGATAGATAGACAGATCAATAGATAGAAACAAAAGAATTAAAGTGAGGATAGCTTAGATAGGAATTCTATGTCTTATACCCATGAAATAGATAGATAGACAGATAAATGGCAAAATAAGATAAAACCGAGGAAAGAAAGTAGGATAAGTTGTCGATTTAACCCCATACACACACTCTGACAAACGATCAACCCACAGTCCCGCTCCCTATTCAAGACTCCAAATCGAGTTGAGTCTTTTCAGCCTTAAAAAGACAAATTTGATTTCTCCCATCCACCTGGTCTTACTTACTTAACAGCGGCTGAACTAAATTTTCTCTCTTATCTAATTCAACTTCTAATTCAACTTCTCTTTTAAAGATGGGCTTCCCCAGAAACACAATAAAAGAAATTTTAGCAGGATTAGATTTAGACAGAAATTCTACGTGTTAACTTTTACAAAGACTGCAGAAAGAATTTTTATGAAACTTCCAAAATGTCTGTTAGTGAGCAGCAGCCCGTCAATGAAATTTGAGCTGGATTAGATTTAGACTGAAATTCTAAGTGTTAACTTTCACAAAGACTGAAGAAGGAATATAACTTCTAAAATGTCTTTTAGAGAGAGGCAACCCGTCAATGAAATTTGAGCTGGATTAGATTAAAGCAGGAATTCTATGTGTTAACTTTTACGAAGATTTAAAATCATTTTATATCATTTCTTACCTTCTCGTAGCTGCTGATGTAAAATATATTTTTCCTCCAGCTCCTCGATCTGAAATAAATTGGATAAAGGAAATATATATATGAAACAGAAAATTCAGTTGAAAATTGGATTAAAAAACATTCTTTATTTATTCTTCGTGCATCATTTTTAAAGTAAAGTAGGCTTTTGAAACTTTTTTACAATACACAATCTTCTTTCGGGAAAATTTCTGGTTGTGTTGACTGTAAATTATGATTGATCTTTATTTTCTATATTCTATTTCTTGGAATTAAATGTAATGAAAAACTTTTTGCGTTAATATATACTGAGCAAAACATGAGCATGTAGGCTGTAGCAGGTCTTCACCTTATATGACCAATTTACCCTCAGAAAATCAAGTTCCACAGTATTCAATCAATACAGTTCTAAGTTTTAACTTATATTTCTGATGTTATTAGAATGATGTTTAAAGATACCGAAGTTCTTCAAACTAAACTAAATTACCTGCGCTAGTTGATACTCCAATCTTTTCTTGTACCTTTCCGCTGCTCGTGCTTGCTATAAATATCAAAAGGAAAAAAAGTTATCAAATATGTCAGCCAAACTGATCAGGAGAATATTCAAGTAAATGATTTCATCATTTAACTAATATGACAACAAGTGGTGAAGAGCTTTAAATAATTGCAGTTGGTTGAGATTTTCAAGAAGTCACTCAATCTACCATTCCATGAGGTATGTGGTATGCAACTTTCACGAAGAATTACTTTCACTCACTGACGCTCAAGAGCATTCATTAGAAAATGCAAGATATATTTTCAAGATTGTCATATGAAGAATGATAGAGAAAAGGCATAATGGCAGGCTTATTGACAGTCAGGATTTCTTAAAGCCACTACCAGTCAGACGGCAATCATTATACATTGTAGTATGGGCATTTGGGCATCCGACAGGTCAATAAATTTCATTACATGGGAACAATCAATTGTATATCAAAATATATACAGAAAAGACTAGGCCTATATCATGTATATTGAACAAGATAGCTATGATAAGTCAACCAAGATAAAGAAATTAAACTGCAGATCAGTGCAGAAGTTGTTTATGCAATAATACGTACATGCCAATGGTATGCACATAGTCCCATACGGCATCAAAATCATGGATAATTCTAATTAGTGTACTCATGAGTTTCCATCAGCATTTAGCAAGAAGTACCACAAATGCAAAACAGTGCCAAAGTGACGGTTAGTAAAATGGCAATACAAAATAGACGGGTCAATATGTAGTATAACCCACAACAAATTGATACAAAAGGTTTCTCAGTGGATTTTGGTGCCAATTGCCTTGCTCAATAACATATTAAAAATCTAGGATTTTCTGACTATGCTAAGTGGGTCAAAATCAAGATGGCGTCCAAGATGGCCGCCGGAATCTTTAAAGTGTTATATCTCAGTTAATATTCAACTTAGAAAGATAATTTTTGGGTCCAAACCTAGGTTTTCATACCCAAGGAATCTGTTACTGTCCTTAAAATTGTAATAAGATGAGATTTTAAGCTCAAACTCTCATTTCAAGTTCTAGATCACGCCCAAGATTACGTCCTAGTGGTTTAAGATGCAATAACTTAGTGACTCTTTGACTTATGAAAGTGATGTTGGTGTCTATACCTATGTTTGTGACCTGCAGGAAACCAATGATATCAAACAAAAATGTATTTGGTGCAATATTTGAGGGAGGAGATGGATAATGACTTTTTTTTATTAATGAGGCATATTTCCATATGTAGTATTCCTTTTTGATGAGATCCAAATAGATAAAATTGAGCAGAGGAAGGTGAAATATCCAAAGTTTTTCAGGCAAAGAAAAAATTAAATAACAGTAAGATGAGATTTTATGCAAAAGTTTTATTTATATCCAGAAATCCAATATGAAAAAATAAAATATCTGATCAATCTGTGATTCTGTATGTATATCTGTAAACAATGGTAGTGTTTGAGTAACAAATGCTGTCAAAGTTTTAGTTATCAGGCCTATAAATGCCAGTAATGCACAGAGAAAGAATAATTGATAAATTAAAAAAGCAACTGGTAAAAATGTATGCTACAAATATTAAAGAATTGTTTTCATAAACAATAGGCTAATCCTCATAACTAGCAACAGCCCTGTTCTATGGACTTTTGCAGGTTTGAAGTTGGAATGGTCCACAAGCAGGACATGGGTATGCACTGTAGTCCGTTTTTCCGGCAGTAATAACACTGAGTGATACAGCAATTATATTGGCTAATTGTGTTTTTTCTTCATAGGGGAACAGATACTTGCTTCAACTAGCACCTGGCGGTTTAATAGTAGCATGTATGGAGCCATGAAACGTCTACTAAGATGTTGCTAATGGATGATGTTTATGACAAGTCCGGACAGCAGTCAGCAGCTAGTTAGATATTACATAGTTATATTATAAGTTATAACATTTTTGCTGATGCTGTTGTTCATTCGCAGAGCATCTAGCTGTGGATATGAATGATTTTTAGCCCTTTTATGAATGTGCAGAGGAACTACTTTTCGTCATGAAGCATCTTATATGTGATGGCTTTGTCTTTTCTGCTTAATACCAAAATACTAGGTGTCCTGTATTTTTTTTTGTAAAATCTTGCATCTGACTAAGCTATATTCATGGACATTCATATCATTCTAGACTGCAAAAACCAATGACAATATTCCTCAAGAAAGGGTCCAAAGTGTATGGTGAGCATCCTGCTAATTTTGCAATGATCTTCTTGAGGCCAGTGTGGTGTCTTTTAATCACTGAGGCAGTGAGGCTGTCAGGTCTTTGCTTTTCCTGATGTAAATTCCTGCATTGATATGCTGTATGAAGCTGCTCTTAACAGTGTTCTCAGGGTCCAGTGGTTTTTTATGGCAAGACCTCTACTTTTTCGTGCGACCATATCTTGAAGGTACAGGTATGCTTATTTCAAGTAGTAACAATGCCCTACTGTTGCAAATACAGGAAAGCAGTTGGTAACAGTTTGATTTGCATTGACCTGAAGCCACTTCTGTCTTCGTCTATTAACACGGAGTATACTAATACTTTGGTAATTGAGCAACAATTGACTAGTCTTGGACTTTCTGCCCAATTCCTTGTTTCTTTTAGTTAGTCCTTTGTTTATTTGGCAGAAAAATAAAATGAAGATTCTTGATATTATGCGTCTTCATTGGTTATCAATGTTTACAGGTTTTCCAAACTTTTCATTCTCTAGAGACCAGAGTAACAGCTAAAAAGTCAGGAATTTCAATTGACAAATCAGACACCACAGTGTTGTTTGTCCTGAGAAGATGGCCATGGAATGCTTTCTGCACTGATTTGCCTGTCAACATAGTTGACTGAGTTCTCAGTTCTCTTCATACCTATGCAAATAACTCAGTCATTTACGACAAATGTGTGGAAGCAGCCAAGCAATAAAGCGGAATTCCTAGTGACTATAATTATTGTCATGACTCCTGGATTATCTCAGTTCTCTTCATACTACCTATGCACATAACTCAGCTTTCCAGTACAGTGATTCATCAAATGTATGCAAGATAATGCAGAAACTCTAAAGTTTACAATATAAAGTGATCACTTTTGGGTGAACAAGGGCTAGTGCAACAGCCTGAAAGCTTCCAATGGAGGTAAATATAGCTGTTGGTATACTAATAATTGGAATACTTTACAATGTATAGCATACATGTTCACCATAGATAAATGTCTGATTTATAATTGGCCTGGATGGTCATTCGATTTATTAATCAAGTGCATCATCTCTTGCCTTCCTGGACTAGACTATAGTTAAAAGAAATCCCACAGAAAAATCAACCGAAATACACATATTCTTGAATTCAGGGATGACTACACAATGTAAGAAATTGACAACTCATTTGTGATCATTAGATCTGGTGCCGATGCCACAAGCATGCCCATTCCAGGAAATGTACCTTTCCCATCAATTTTGTGCTATGGTAAACACTGTGCACTGCAAACTACAAGCTGTGTCGAAACCGTGTATAATGTAAATACCTGTGTCAAGTGTAGTCACTACAACACAACCTGGATACGTTGTTTTTTTCATACCCCAACCATGTAAACACCTCACTGTAAGAATATGCAAACCCCATCTAATATTAAAAACAATCAATAAGAAATTCAGCTGATATAAATGTATTTTCACTGCAAGCGATATTTGTAGTGGAGAAGTACAGCTCTCGGGCATGCAGTCTGTATGATTGCACGTTCAATGGGCTTGCTTCATTCTACTCAGCACACTTGCCAATTAATTGTGTTTTTAGAGCAAGAAATATTGATTTGGGCCATACCAAGGATATAAAGAAGAGCCTGGCGACTTCTGTGAATGAGTAATTGTCTCTTATTTGAACTGTTACTCCTTATTATTCTCACTGCTGTCACAAAAATGACCATTTTGTGCATCTTCACCATCTTGGCCTTTAATGCATGATAGTATGACCATGATACGATGTCACTTCTTTTTCGCTTTCATAGCAAAAATGCCCTCTTCTTAATTTCAACTGTATTTAATCATTATGATGAAACAAAAAATTGAAGGTCATTTCATTTCTACACAAGCAAATTATGATGTTATTGCTTGTGCTGACATGAACATTTCACCTTCCTCTGCTCAACTTCAGCTATTCGGATCTCATCAAAAGGGAACACTACATATGAAAATATGCCTCATTATTCATGTCCTCCCTCAAATATTGCAGCAAATACATTTTTGTTGATATCATTGGTTTCCTTCAGGCCACAAACATAAGTATAGACACCAACATCACTTTCATAATTCAAAGAGTCACTAAGTTATTGCATCTTAAACCACTAGGACGTAATCTTGGGCGTGATCTAGAACTTGAAATGAGAGTTTGAGCTTAAAATCTCATCTTATTACAATTTTAAGGACAGTAACAGATTCCTTGGGTATGAAAACCTAGGTTTGAACCCAAAAATTATCTTTCTAAGTTGAATATTAACTGAGATATAACACTTTAAAGATTCCGGCGGCCATCTTGGACGCCATCTTGATTTTGACCCACTAAGCATAGTCAGAAAATCCTAGATTTTTAATATGTTATTGAGCAAGGCAATTGGTACCAAAATCCACTGAAAAACCTTTTGTATCAATTTGTTGTGGGTTAGGTGGCCAATTCTCATAGATTGACCCGTCTAAAAGGTGCATATCATAAATAGTAGGTTACACAGTAAATACAACAATTTGAAAAGTGTAAATAAATCATAAATAAATTATTAAAATAATAATAATAAATCATATAAAACTAATTATCAATGTTAATCAATCACTGAACAATAAGACGATAAATAAATGTTAATATGTGACTGAAAACTGTGCTAAGCTTCACGACATAGACAGAACATTATATTTGAGATAAGTTAGTAAATAAAATAATCAATTAACTAAATTAGTATGAAAAAGCATTCTAAACTATAGCACACATTCATACCTTCTCCAGCTCAATAACTTTGCCCTAAAAATAATGTACCAATTTACCATAAATTAAAAATATATAATCACCATGAAATAAATCATATATATTTTTTAAATACACAATTTCTTATTAACTTTCAACAGCAAATTGTGATTACCTCTTGTAACAACTAAAGTATACCAACTCCCAATAAAAATACATAAAGTCATGCTTGTTATAAATTAAGACTGTTTGCTATTGATTAACCTCAAGATTTAACGTTAAAAGTGAACAGAAATCTCTGCAACAAGAGAATTCTCAAACTTCCTTTTCAACGTATTTCAAAATATAATGAATATACTACATTTTTTTAAAACAATGGAACCAGAGTTCCATGTAAATTACAACAATCGTAAATTAACTGCAGCAAAACATAGAAATTTCTCAAAATCTTAATTTCTGATAATTATGATAACATGGACAATTTTGCTTTTCAATCAAAATTTCCAGAAACGCTCAATGAGAAATGTCGAAAATCTAGCAAAGACATGGAAAATGTAATACCCATCATTTGCACAATCAGATCTTGGTTCATTTAAGCAAAAAACACTAACCTGGCCAGTTGACGATCCTCCTGAAACATCTTCGGAAACTTTTAATTTGATGACGTCCTCTTCTGTGGCTTCTATACATTCTCTGTTTGTGAAATACAAAAATAAAATATTTTTGTTACAGAAAAGTTAACGTAATAGCAATAAGCCAAACAGGTACAGAGGAATCTGAGACTCCTGAGTTGATAGTAAATTACCATGATTATTAACAAGTCATGTTGGAGATCAGCTGTGAATTTAAACTTTTTTTTCATCAATATGACAAGAATGTTTCTTAGCATCTCACAAATAAGTGAAATTCACACACAAAATTAGTACCCAGGTAAAAACCTATTGAAAACACCAAACATTACCTGGAGTTTAATATCTCTCTTTTAATTTTATTATGGGCTGTAAATCTGGGTGGGAGTGTTGAGACTTCTCAGAAATTCTTTGAAAAATGTATTTCAAATTTATAGTTATTTCAGATTGTTGTCAACAATATCAAATTTCAAACCAAAACAGAGTCTCGTTGATTAGCTGAAAATGAAATTCTTAGAAAAATCTTCATCTTTTTCAAGGCACATACCTCAATCCATTCTTTAGACTATTGAACATGACAAGCGACCTAGCCGGCCGTGGCACTTTGGGCAACTTCTGTCCCCTCCGAAAGATGAAGGCGGCATTCGGCGACGACGGCGACTGGCGAGGGATGGTAGGACTTTTATGGCGGAAGGCTTCTCCCAAAACGTGGCTCCCTGAGACTTGCCCTGGCGACGAGAGAGATCGGGTTGACAGCGTGAAAGACGATTGAGATTGGACCAGCCCTCCTCCTCCTGCGAGAGACAAAAACACGAGAAATCATATCTAAGAAACATGAAAGACTAAAAAAGTTTGACTGATATTGGTGGAGTATTGATTCAATTTGATTGTTACACAATTTTATTAAGCATGCTATTCAGAAATCTCTTTTCAACTTGTTCCCTATAATTTGACCTAATGTGATTGGTTCATGAGGTAAATCATCAGAGGTCATCACTATTATGATTGGTATGATTGTCGTTCAGTATAGCCAGAATCACATGTTTGTTAAAACAGCTGTAACAAGTTGTCCCAACATTTCAATTTCAGTAGTGGCACACACCAGTGCTACCAAAAATAAAATTTGAGAAGCAATGTCATCGTCCAAAAATGATGAGGACAGTCTGGTAAGGTAAGGCGAACGCTTTTTGAGCTGTTGAGAGACAGTTCCTTACTCGCCTTTTTGAACATTGTCGAAGAAAAAATCTAAACAGTTTCACAATATATGATCACAGAAAATCTCTGAAAACTGCTGAAATCAGGAATCCTACTAAGAAAATAAGTTATTATTCAAAGTTATTTTCTGAATCACTTTTCTCTCCTATTACCTGGAAAAGGATGAGATCCCGTCTCGATGACCGATAGCGGCCGCGAATTCCGTTCCGAGCCGTGGAGGGACATGATTGGCTCCTTCGTCCCGGTTGCCAAGGCAACACTTCCTGTCATCACATCACTTCATGGTCACTCTGGAAAGACAAAAAGGAGAAAATTAGGAAAAAGAAGAAAATCGGCAAAAAGAAGAAAATTAGTAAATGGCCGAGGAAGGAAGTGGAGGGGCGTATGTCTTTAGAAGTAGACATTATGGTGATTTAAAATCTTCCAGAAGAAAATGTGGACCTAATGTAGACCTATGGACCTATAAATCCTGAAACAAGACTCTAAATCCTGAAACGAGACTTTAAATCCTGAAACAAGACTTTAAAGGCAACTTGAGCAAGTTGAGTTTTGTTCTGGACAACTGCCACAAGGTCCTCAAGACAGTTGAATCCTAATTTCCGTTTTTATTGATTCCGATATATCATGAAGTAGCTACTTGGGAGTTTCGTTCTGGATCCCTGTAAAGTCCTCAAGAACGTTGAATCCTAATTTTCCTTTTTATCGATTTACAATTCATGTGTGTTTTTGTGCGATATCACTTCTGTTTCCGCTTTGTCATAAAATAGCTCTTTGGGGTTAATCTGTTCGTATGTGAAAAGTGACAATAAATAATATTTAAATCTTGAATCTTAGCTTATTTCAATATTTTCCAAAGGGAGCGGACATATTTAGGCTAAACTTTATTCTTCTGGTAAGACACTGTATTTTGACAGAGTATAGTGACTGTAGCTTCTTATCAAGAAAAGTATGAATTTTCAGTAAAATCTCAGTTAGTGCTACTACAAATGAAGGCAGTCAAATTTTCCTGAAGTGGTCATATATCAGATGAGGTGGTCTTGTATAACCGATAACTGGTGGTCTTATAAAGAGACTTATACATTCTCTACATATCATTAAAAAAAAAAAGAAGGTATTTAGATCACGAAATACTTTGCCAAGTAAAGAAAGTCTAGAAAGTCAAGGGGTATGCTCTCATTGCTGTCCTCAGAAATCTGCCAGTTCCAACAGAAAACTGAAGGTCTAAAGCAGCTTCCATAAAACTTCTCTTAGACATACAAAGGCTGAAATATTCAGGACAAACATCTTATACCACTGTTGAAGCACAAAGTTCTGGCTGAAAGAAACACTGTCGGCATAAAATACTACCACTATGGTCTCTACAACGTTGTACGCTTTGCAGTTTTGCAATTCTACAATGTGAAACCGCCTTCGAAAGCAATCCTCCTTCTGCACAACTGATATACTCTGCCACCGCACATCTATGTACATGTATGAGATGATGAGAGGAGACCAGATCCTCAGAATACCATACTTATCATCATCATCATCATACTATTAATTCACGGATCCTTTACTCTGCTCCACCAAGACTACTCATTGCTCAGGCACAAAAACTTGTAAGCTGCCTTCTTTCACTTCCTACAACAATCTTATCTTAGTTTGGTCCCTTAAATTTACAAATTTTTTTTAGTCATTTTTGCCCCAATATCACCGGACATCATTATTCTCCAATCTTTATCTTTTATTCAATCATTTCCATTTCATCTTTTATCGCCAGGTGTCACCCTGCATAACATGTTTCTCATGCTTTAATGACAATCTATATTACATTTCTCATCTTTATTATCCCACTTTACGGGTATTAGGCCTATGCTAGTCTTATGAATACTTAGGACAGGAGGAGGACATAGAAATGAGGGGAAAAGATGATTGAAACTGTCTAACATAGGTCCAGGTTACCCCGCTAAAGGTTGGATTCGAAACAGGGACCCAGTGATTGCAGACATTCCCAAAGCACAAAGATTGGGAACCAGGAGTGCCTCGCTGTGAACTCAAGCCTTATCATGTCATCATTACGTCTGACTCAGCCAGCCGCTCATACAACATGTAAAAGATGAAATAGCTTCAGAGCCAGCAGCATTCAGACATAGAACATCTAAGTATTCCAAAGGGGGGAGGGTTGGTCTGGTGGTAGTGTGCTAAGCTGCCAATCGCTGGGTCCAGGGTTCGAATCCAGCTCTTGCCGGGTCACTTGGGCATATGTTGGATGGCTGTTTCAATCATCCTTTGCCTCATTGCTGTGTCCTCCTCCTGTCCTAATTAGCCTACAAAGTGCATAAATACAGGACGTAAAGCTCCAATTATCCATCCATCTATCTCAGTATTCCAGTAGTGAATCTACTGGTCCATCTGATAGCATTGTGATTCCCACTGACCATGTCAGCTCATTGAGAAGCTAATTGGTTGGCAGGTGGTGCTGTGGGGGCTGGACTTGGCACAAGTTGCCAGTGTGGTCTGGTGGGGTCAGTTGTGACAGTGGGCAGAATACAGTGACCTCCTGAATGCTAAGGAGGAAGGCTCCTATGGTAGCATCTTAGCTTCTCAGCCAATAGACCGAGCCATAGTTGGATTCAGTATATCGTCCATTGCTGCCCATGAATGGATGGAAGATTGGAGCATATGTTACTGTATTTATGGCATAAATAAATTTTATGCACACAAAAGTGATATATGATTGTTTGGGGTTTGCACAAATAAATGCAAGACATAAAGCCCAAATTATCCATCCATCCTGTATTTATGTACTTTGGTAGGCCATTGAGGACAGGAGGAGGACATACTAATGAGGAGAAGGATGATTGAAACTGCTGTCCACCATAAGTCCAGGTGACCAGGCCAGAGCTGGAATCGAACCTGGGACCCAGTCATTGGAAGCCCAGCTGGTAAAGCGTTACTATCTGAGTTACCCCCTCCTATACTACGGGGAAGGCTAGCTCAGTTGGTAATGCTGTGGGCTGTCTATCGCTGAGACTCCCATTCGATTCCGGCTAAGGGTACATAGGCGTACGGCGAGCGCGATTTTTGGGGGGTGAGCGACATTTGCCCGAATTTCGCTATCTAAATTTATAAACATTTCAAATTAAATTGCCTGGAAATCATTAATTTTCAGTAGTTTTTATTTAATCATCTGCCCAAATCTTTTGCCTTTTTGCCCGAATCTTACTGTTTCCCAAACTTTTGGGGGGCATGGCCCCCCTGCCCCCCCCCCTCCGATACGCCTATGTAAGGGTAGGTCACCTGAACTTATGCTGGACAGCTGTTTCAATCCATTGCCTCATTGCTATGTCCTCCTCCTGTCCTGATTAGCCTAGCAAGGGCATAAATACAAGATGTAAAGCCCAAATCATCCATCCATCCCTTCCATTCCATTGCTGTGAGATGATCCCTGCTGTCTCATCAGTATAGCCACAGAGTAATTATTTAATAGTACGGGAACTTCCAAATTTAACAATGTTTTCAAAATGTCTCATTCGAAGAACATCCAGAGCTCTATTATATTATAATCATACCGGTAATTGGCCGAATAGTGACCAGCAGGGTTTTGGAGTCGGAGGTTGGAGTCATGGAGTCAGAGGTTATTGGGTGGAGTCGGAGTCGCAGTCTAACTTTGATTTTCAGGTGGAGTCTTCAAAACTTCCTAAACAAATATTCATGTACAAAATCCTATGAAAACTTTGTAGGCCTGGACTTAACTTCTCTGTCCTGTTAATCATGTAATATTTGTGTGGACTAACACCGATAAGTGGAGTCGGGAGTCGGAGTCGTAATTCAGGAGACCTGAGGAGATGGAGTCGGAGTCGTTTTTCAAAAAGCCAAAGGAGTCGGGAGTCGGAGTCGATTCACTTGCTACCCGACTCTGAAGCCCTGGCGACCAGTCAGGATTTTAACCCAAGACCTTCAGCATGTACAAATGTCAAATGTGATTAATAGAATTGATGAAATATATACCACTCTAGCTATTGGGAGATGTACTGCAATAATATATTGTCAGTAGCACACAATATTCCAATTGTACGGTAACTGATTCCAAATGGACTCCACACACCATCACACAAAGTTCAATGCCATCTAGTGCAATGTTCTAATTAATAATGCATGATTATACACTGTAGAGTTGCACTTCAACAATTGTACTTGCTATATGTGAACAAAATACAAAGCCACATGTCCTGCATTTATATAGGCCTAGTGTGAAGTTACAATCTCAATACAGACAACAAGCAAGATTGAAATTTTCAACTGTATTCGCCGTTGTTGGCGTCGCTAAATCTCCTTGTGGTATCTATCTATCTATCCATCTATCCATTTATCTATCTATCTATCTATCTATCTATCTATCTATCTATCTATCTATCTATCTATCTATCATCTATCTATCATCTATCTATCTATCTATCTAACTATCTATCTATCAATCTAACTATCTATCTATCAATCTATGGTATGTCTATAGCTAATAAACAATCTTATTTCTTATCTATCTATCTATCCATCTATCTATCTATCTATCTATCTATCCATCTATCCATCTATCTATCTATCCATCTATCTGTCTATCAACTTATCGATTTAACAATCTATAAATCTATCTATGCATCCATCTATTAATCAATCGTTCAATCTATCAATTATTCTTTCTATCTATTTATCAATCAAGATTTTCAGATGGAGTCTAAAATTAATTTGTTGACTTCGGACTCCTAAAGGGCCACTTTTGAGAAAGCCAAAGGAGTCGGGAGTCAGATTCGGTTCACTTACTACCCGACTCCGAAGCCCTGCTTCATCCTGTGCCGAAAGTGCACCTTCGGTCCTCGCCTCATTCCCATCATGCCTGCCTGTCCTGGGCATAAATATAGGACATAGAACATCACTATCTCCCTCCCCCACACCCACATAATACCAATATTCCCATATTCTTCATCTCATATTGTCTCCATTTTATTGTCTTCATCTCTGTGAGTTATTCGAGGCAGGTTGCCATTTCGCCTTCTTAATGACTTAATGAGACGCGACATGCAAAACTCTCCTCAAATTGAAATTTAAATCTTCCAGAATTGCCTGCTGCCGTCTGCTATTCCCCAAATGACTTGTTTCACAGGGAAGGAACATTGTAATTAGACATACACAAAGGAGGCAGGGAATCACTGTTTCTGGAGCATAGAGAGATTTATAGAGCAGTGTTTAGGATTAGGGTTTTCGAGAATTGAGAGTATAGGCAGTGAATATGGTTTTTATAGGAGAATCCATGCCTTACAATGGCAGCCACATGCCATAAAATAATGGCTATAGCAATAATGGCTATAGCAAAAAGTCAAATGTAATTTACTGAATTATTTCACTCCCAGAAATTGATGCATGAATAAGATGGATGGAGGGAGGGATGATTGGCGCTTAACGTTCATATTATATTTATGGACTTGGTCGGCTAACTAGGCCAGGAGGTGGACACAGTAATGAGGTGAAGGATGATTGAAACAGCCTTCCAACATAGGCCCAGATGACCTGGCAAAAGCTGGATTTTAACCCTGGAACTAGCGATCGGTAGCCTAGCATGCTAACACTAGACCAACCCTCCCCCTCACCCTCTCTCATAGCAATGAGGTGACGGATGATTGAAACTGCTGTTCAAAGTAAGTCCAAGTGACATGGAAGAAATCTTTTCTTTACTTGTAATTAGTATGTTCAAAGGTGCCATGTTCTTACCAGAGCTCTTACTCATGTTACTGGGCTTTCTTATCGGGCCAGCTAACTTCATCTGGAGAGAAAGTTGGTCAATTTTATTAGAATCAACCAATCAGAGAAGTTCTTGTAAAGATCACATTTGCAAGCTCTTCTCTGATTGGCGAGTTCAAAAGTGACCTATTTTCTGTCCAAATGAAGTAAGCAGGCTTGGCAGTGCAAGCTACCTTTGAATGTTTAGTAGTGACAAGGAATATCAGACTCTCAGGCATGGGCCTGTGCGCAGATCAAAATTTTGTCGCTTCATCCTGGTTCATCCTAAATTAACATATCACTGGTAGGTTGAGTGGTTGACATTCACAATACAAAGGAAAGGAAGACACAGATAGATTAATGTACGACCAACAAAAAGAGACTGCTAACGTTTTAGCATGTTATTCTAAGCATTACAGTAGCATAGGGGACAGTTGGCTATCATACATAATCATATGCTCCAGTGTTTTTTATCACAACAACTCAGCTCTTCCAGACACTTAGCAAAATATCAAGGATATATTGTTAAGAAGACTGCACAAGTATGACAAATATCAAGTTATAAGTGCACAGAAGTGAGAACTTTCTGTTCTAGTCTTCTAGACATTCATGAATTAACAGAGGTAAGGAAGGATGGATGATTGCGGCTTTACTTCCTGTATTTATGCACTTGGTATAGGCTAATAAAGACAGGAGGAGGACACGGCAATGAGAAGAAGGCTGATTGAAACTGCCATCCAACATAGGCCCAGATGACCCGGCAAGTGCAGGATTCGAACCCACGACCCAGCGATTGGCAGCCTAGCTCCACGACTTACCCCCCCTTCCTCCAAGTGTGAGGAAGAACAAAAAATTAAATTTCATCTGATAGATATAGTCTGAAACGCTTCGTAAACTTGCAAAAAATGTAATTCTAGCCAAAATATTCATTAATATTCATTGGCAAAAGACTTACCATAATAATCATATACACTATATTATACAGTCCTTTATTTTAAAACACCCCAAATGCTTCTTGCTTGCAACTCCTTCACATTTTCAAGATCACAATCCCTATATATAGTTATATTCAATGCATAAATGTCTACATTCTATGAATATTTTAAGCATGTTAAGTCTAGGATTTTGCAAAAGATATAAAATGTCATCATATATATATTTCTTGAGAATCTCATTTGCGTGTGGTGTTCTGTTTATCACTTTTCATATTCATGCAATTTTGAAGCACATCTACAATCTGCAGGATGCTTCTATTTATAGCACAGTCGTGCAGAAAATAGGACCCTGGGAAAGTAATACATTTCACAAAATCGAAATCATGACAGAATCAAATACATAAAATAGTTTCCCTTTTCGTGCCATTGTGTAAAAAAAAGTTGTTTTGCACTCATTTTTGTATGTGTTGAGTTTTTGGGCTATAAGTTCCGCACACCATGCACTGCAACCGGGAAAGTTCAATAGAATTTGTGCTGATGGATGGAGAACAAAGCTCAACAGATAAATGTTTGCATCTGAAGCAAAGGCCTATAGATAGAAGTAAAGGTAAAGGAGGGGGTTTATAGTCAGCCTCTATCCTTATAATCTTAGGTGATATGGAGAGAGACTGACAGACACACTGTTTGTAGATGGATGGATACTTGGGGCTTTACGTCGCGTATTTATGCACTTGGTAGGTTAATTAGGACAGGAGGAGACATCAATGAAGTGAAGGATGATTGAAATTGCCGTCCAACATAGGCCCAGGCCTGCCAATCGGTGACCCAGCAAGGGTTAGATTCGAACCCTGAACTCAGCGATTGGCAGCCAAGCAGACTACCACTAGACCAACCCTCCCCCTATAGATAGAAGGTAAAAGTGAAGGTGGGGGTTTATAGTTTGCTTCCATCCTTAGAATCTTAGATGATAGATAGAAAGACTGACAAACACACTGTATGTAGAAAGATGGACAGACAGATTGTTGGACAAATAGATAGACAGCACGCCTGTCTGATAGATTATTAATCAAAATACTTATAAAGCTGATTACACGCAAACCATTCTGTCTTCAAATTGTATTTTCACTTATTCTCTGATAGCAAGACTGGCCACTGACTAACCAGGATTCAAGGAAAAAGCTAACCTGTGGCCAAGAAAGGAGATTGCAGAAATCCGAGATTTATAACAGTCACTTTTGACCTCACAAGCACTAAACAGGTGATGCAGTCAAATCTGCTTGACTTAAGAGAATGCGGTAACAGAAAAGGGGCTTTTCAACAACTGTAAATTCCTCAATTCAGTAAATCTCTTCTGGAAATCTTTCAATGATAAACATGGTTCAGATATTATTTTGCATCTTAATTGCAACCTGTGACTTTCACTGCATCATTCTTTCATCACGCTAGAATAACATCAGAACACAGATTATGATTCTAACAACAGTCCTTGTATCGCTGACTCTGTATTGCTTTCTAGTACCAACTACCAAAAATAATGCATCATACAACCCAATTCAATCTGCTAATGATGATTCAAACAACAGTCATTGTATCAAGACTCTGAATTGCCCTCTAGTACAAGCTACCAGCAATCATGCATCACACAGCAAAACTCAGGGGATGAGGATTGTCCCATAGCTTGTCCCTACAGTTTGTATGTGCAGCTTTATTTCAACAAGAAGAATTTCCCCACAGGCACATTACAGCACACTGCATTTGTCCAGCACAAAAACCTCCAAATTCATCTCTCATGCTCTCCTCTCCTAATGCAGGAATAATTCACAATTTACATCAGCATTGTTTACGCAAGAGGGAATTATTTACACAACTGCATCAGACATGTTCATGGAGAGATTGAATAATGAACCCATAAATGGAGTTTATACAAAAATAAAGAGTGGTACATTACAAGGACAATATGTAATACTTGTCAAAGAATATACATAATATAAACAATATTCATATTAAAGCCTATAGAAGTATTTTGGTCAAGATTCCGTTTGAGGTGGTATAGAAAACAAATCCAATCTGAAATTTTTTTCACAACATTTTACTGATTCACTTATAAGAAACACTATTACGATGGTCAGCTACTCTCGGCAGTCTTCACTTATTACTAACGCGCAACCAGAACACAAGAATTATTAGGCTATTATTCCATTATATGATGGTTGATGTGCTGAAAGACAAAGCAGCAAGAGACTGGTAGGCAATGGTGCAGCCAATGATGTAGGCAAGGGGTCTGTCGCCATGATCATGAGTTGTGGCATGCAATGGGCAGATCAACCTCTATTAACCTCTATCAGGACTCCCTACAAGGAGCAGCTCTTGGGGTCCTGTCTGGGGCTACTCTGTTGCCACTTTGTTGCTACTTACCTAAATTTTATAGCAGTGGACGAGGTAAATGGGCTGAGTGACATGCAGCAACAATGCCAATAATATTTATATAGTATAAATATGTCAATTGATACGTCCATATTTACACATTATGACCATTTCTGGTGTTAGCTGCTCTTCCATAAAGATATACATATACAGTAGAATGTCATTACTCAAGTTTATTTTGGATGCCTCAACTGTGACACTGAAGTCAATGAATGCAAGAAAATGTGTCCCTTTTCAATATGCAGCTGAAGCACCTGATGCATTCACAAAGATGAGAATCTCCAAATACTGTGTAATGATTTCCTTGTAATTTCTTCTCATTATTTGATCCACGACACAAGACAGTTCCATAAAATTGCCTAATACGAAAAGAGTTGCCATAGCAACACTGCAACAGGTGAAGATTTCTCATCTGTTCTAGTTGGTCTCGTGTTTGTGCCAAAACCAGTTCAAGACTCTGCTGTTTCTTATAGCTGTATAGTATAAGCTCTGATTTCAGAAAGGTTTTTGTTTGGTAAAACTCCAGCGCCTTAAGACAAAAACACCTCGAAAGCACTGCTGAATATATGACTGAAAGATACCAGGAAGTCATAAAACAAGAAGACATATATTTTCAGCAAAAAATACCTTTATTGCAGTGCTGAATGCAAATGTATGTTGCTGAAAGACAGCTAAAAGGTATAAAACAAAGTATATGTGTATGCTCTATAGAAGTTTAAATTACTGTCAGGTTTTCAGAATTTATTCTTAGAAATGTTTATGCTGCTTAAATCCAGCACTGAAAATATAAAAAGCCCCAAAGAGCATTTGTTAAAAGGCAAACTTCTCTACTTTCCATATTTATGCCTGCAAAGACAGAAAGTGACTTCTATAAATCTAGGATTTCCCCAATCTCCTTTCTTGGCCATAGGTCAGCTCTTTCCTGATTGGTCGGTGTCCAGTGTCAGAAAAAAGTGAAATTGCCACTTCAAGGCTAAGTGGGGAGCACCGTTGTCCACTTTAGTCCAGTCACGCAAAGTGTCCTAGGTACTTATCTGCTTAATACGTAACTGCCAATCCACGATATCTACTCATCTGTTTGGGAATAAGATATCAAAAGATCATACACCAGCAATTTCATTAGTTAATGAGCTGCTGAGGTGTCTAAAATTAACATGACCCAACTGCAACAAGCAAGTGTAACTTCTTTGGCAAACACATCTTCTTCCTGTTCTTTGGCAGTCACAGACTGACCATGACAGCTGGGATTATCAGTTGAAACCAATTTTTAGACCTCTTGACATTAAGGAAGACATCCATCATGAAAAGATGAGTTCATATGAAAAGAACCGGTATTTTTCACCAATTACTATAGATCTTTCCTGAGGTGCCAATAAATGCTTTAAGATTAAGAACTCCTTGACACCAAGGAAAGCATCTATCTCCAAATGTCAAACTCATTGGATGGCAGATAAGGTTAGGGCTAAACATGCCCCATCATAAAGTACAGTCAGAGCTCTGCCAGCAAGGTGTCATTTACTATGAAGACCACCACTTTCTTTTTGACTCAGAACTAGAGTTGGCATGACAGAAATGTGAGAAAACTAGAGTTTGAATGAAAGAAATTTGAACAAACTTAAATAAGTCTTCCAAAAGTGTCAAAATTTTCTGAAAAAAAAAAAAAAACATTTGAGGTGGTCTCAATTTTGTCTTTCAGTTTGCAAGTTGGAAGGAGACATCAAGTTTAATTCTTTAAAGCTTGGCTTGAACCATCAAATCTTCAAGGAAGAATCTTCAGTGCTGCC
The DNA here is from genome assembly GCA_026936325.1 of Platynereis dumerilii. NCBI lineage: Eukaryota > Metazoa > Annelida > Polychaeta > Phyllodocida > Nereididae > Platynereis > Platynereis dumerilii. Next base: position 8,555,707 of record JAPTHN010000018.1, read on the forward strand.
AACACTACAAAGCTCTTAAAGACTCTTCTTAGTACTGTAGCTGACTGTCAGGCACGTACATCAATACCAATAATATCCTATAGAAAATATAAGCGTATGCAATTCGAATTGAGAGATTGTAAGAGCTGAGCATTTTGCAAAAAACACACAGATATAGCGCAAATGCAATAGTTGGCCTTGTAATCTCACTTATTTTGACAATGTTCTGGCTGCAAAGTATTTTTTCTGTTTTAGTTTTTGCATATTTTGAAGAAATACAAAACTAGTGGGAGCCTATGTCAAAGTCACATGACAAATTCCAATTAAAATACAGCCATAGCAGTGATCACAAACTGTTATACATCGTTTGTTACTATGTGTGCTTTTAGCCGTTAGTCATGAGATAAAAATATAATAAGAATCTACAACTTAAAGAACTAACAACACCCAACAATAACTGTGAATTTTGAGAAAATGTTTTTCACAGTCAACTGTCCAATTTGATTGGATCTGTGACAAATACATCAAAACACACATGTCCAGGGCATTTCTTGGACTGGTCATATGCTAGTATATGGATGGATTAAATCAATCTGCAAGCTCTGATATACTATGTCTATCAATGACTGGTACTTCCGCTCGTGCTGTCAGGCCAGAAAGCCAATACACTGACCACTTGAAATTCTGCCTCAAATGCCACCTTTTAAATGCCAACAAAAGGTTAAGTGCGACACACAGATGAGAAAATATCAAACCTGAATGGGGGCCTAACACATCACCACTTGTAAAAGACCGAGGCCACACAGCTTATTACCAAGGAGTTTCTTTCAATTCAATCTTTATAGCCAAAGGAAGGATACAGAAAGAAAGGGGACAGCATGGTTGACCATTGTCTTAACAATGACTGGCAATACCCAAAGGCGGAAAAGGCTACAAAGAACTCAGGGAGATTTACTAAAGGCTCAGGAGAGTAACAAAAGGCTCAACAGAGATACAAAGGGCTCATAATAGTTGCAAAGGACAAGCACAAGAAAGACAGGTGACTGCAATAATAGAGAGGGAAAGTGTACACCAAGGACCCAAATGCCTCCAGCTATATTCCCATTCAGCATTGTTCAGATGCATGTTGTTTGCCAACATTATTTGGTTAATAGCAAAGAATAGTAGCAGAGCGGTGAACTCACATTGAATATTAGCCCTATGAATATACCTTATGACTTCTAGTATAATTAATTCAGCGCATGTTTAGTGAAACTTCGGTGCATCACTTTCTGTTTGCTTTACCTAAATTGCAATAATTTTGTCATTAACAGTTTTAATATGATTTCATCATAATACTGAATTTGCATTGAAGACCTTCTCGAAATTCCACAGAGATGTTTTTGAAGATTCACAGTATAGTTTGTTTTCCAATGCAGCCCATTGGGATTGCGGTTGTTGTGATCCATTAGCAGTGATTAGGTGTTAGCAATCTGGAATCCACGTTCAATGAATGACCTTAGGTAGCTAGTACTGATCTTTCAAATTTGATTGGTCGAGACAACAATGCAATCAACATCCGCTCATTCACAATTGCTCTGTGACGTCACGCACTACTTGCTTGTACGCTGATATGTGGACAGGCACGAGCTAGGGTGTTAGGGGATCGAGTAGGACCCCACAGGGAAGAAGGGTGTGTTCATTGCAGAATGGACTAGCTGGTGTTTGCTATAGATCACAGTGTTCGCTGGTTATTGGTTGGTAGTTACTAGTTAATCATCGTCAACAGTGTTTAACCAACTCTGAATAACCAGAATTGGAAACCAGCAAGGACATCAGACAGGTTATGGTTGCAAGTCATATCTGGTAATGCCATTACTAATGATAACGAAAATTGATCCCTCTGATGCATGCATTAGTTACAGATTAAATGGTCACTGTCAAAGGTTGTTAGACAAGTAATCAATTACAAGTAAGCAAGCAATTAATCATTCCACAAGAATCATATCTTGATTAAAATTAATCTCCTTCAGCCCCCTGCCTCATAAATCAACTTTGCTCAATCCAAGGAAATTGCCTCTCCTTGAAAGATGAGAATAAGTTCAGACTTTCTGCGCCGAAATAATAACATGTTGCTCATTGCACATTTTCAAGATCACTATTCCTGTATAGTGTATATATATAGGCATATTCCATGCATGTACGTCTACATTGTATGAATATTTTAAGCATGTTAAGTCTAGGATTTTACAAACGATGTAAAATGTCATCATATACATTTCTTGAGAATTTCATATGCAAGTTATGTTGCGTTTTATCACTTTTCATATTCATGCAGTTCTGAAGCACATTTAAAACCAACAGAATGCTTCTATTTATAGCACAGTCATGCAGAAAATAGGACCCTGGGAAAGTAATACATTTCACAAAATCGAAATCATGACAGAATCTAATACATAAAATAGTTTCCCTTTTCGTGCCATTGTGTAAAAAAAAGTTGTTTTGCACTCATTTTTGTATGTGTTGAGTTTTTGGGCTATAAGTTCCGCACAATCATGCACATGATGCACTGCACCCTGGAAAGATCAATAGAATTTGCGTGTGCCAATAGATGAAGAACAAAGCTCAACAGATAGATGCATCTGAAGGAAATGCCCATAGATAGAAGGTAAAGGTGAAGGTGGGGAGGGGGGGGGTTTATACTCTGCCTCTGTCCTTAAATGACGGGTAGAAAGACTGTCAGATACACTGCATGTAGAAGGATGGATGATTGGGCCTTTACATCATGTATTTAGGCACTTGAAAGGCTAATAAGAAAAGGAGCAGGACCCAGCAAGGAGGTGAAGGATGATTGAAACAGCCATCCATAAGCCCAGGTGACCCAGCAAGAACTGGATTCGAACCCTGGACTAAGCAACTGGCAGTCCAGCATGCTACCACTAGACCAACCACCCCCCCAGTGTACATGCTGTATGTAAAAAGATGGATAGACAGATTGTTGGACTAATAGATAGAGAGATAGGTAGCATGCTTGTCTGATAGATTATAACCCGCAAACCACTCTGTCTTGATATCGCATTTTCACTTAGTCACTGAGAGCATGAAATGATGGGACACTGACTAACCAGGATTCCAGGAAAAAGCTGACCTGTGGCCAAGAAAGGAGATTGCAGAAATCCGAGATTTATAAGAGTCACCTATGACCTCACAAGCACTAAATAGGTGATGCAGTCAAATTAGCTTGGTGTAAGAGAACGAGGAAATGGAAGTTGGGGCTTCCTAACAACTGTCAATTTCTCAATGTAGTCAATCTCTTCTTGACATCTTTCACAGAAAATATATTTTAATATGTATATTAACTGCAATGACAATATAGTCATTATGCATATATGTATGGAGCAAACAAATATGTGAATAATGCTATATATTCTGAAATTTGTATTGCAACCTACTAACAGTGCTCAGTGACTTTCACCATATTTTCTCATCAGCCAATGATAACATCAGAACACAGATCTAATGATGATTCTTACAATAGTCCTCGTATCACTGACGTATCACTGACTCTGATTCTCTGAAGGTTTCTAGTCCCAGCTACCAAAAATAATGCATCGCAAAATGCAATTCAATCTGCTAAGCATTTTTTCATCCAGCTAACGGCTAGAATAACATCAAAACACAGATCTAATGATGACTCTAACAACAGTCCTTGTATCGCGACTCCGAATTGCTCTCTGGTACGAACTACCAGCAATAATGCATCATACCACAATACCCAGTGGATGAGGTTTGGTTTGTCCCATAGCTTGTCCCTACAGTTTGTATGTGAATTGTGCAGCTTTATTTCAACAAGAAGAATTTCCCCACAGGCACATTACAGCACACTGCATTTGTTCAGCACAAAAACCTCCAAATTCATCTCTCATGCTCTCCTCTCCTAATGCAGGAATAATTCACAATTTACATCAGCATTGTTTACGCAAGAGGGAATTATTTACACAACTGCATCAGACATGTTCATGTGGAGATTGAATAATGAGCTCTATCAAAGAAAATTTGCAATACAAATGTACTCATATCAAACCATAGAAGTATTTTGGTTAACATTCACTTTTAGGCAGTCTTTTCACCAAATTTAGACCTCCACTAACGGAGAACTAAATTTGAATCACAGAAGCAATGAAATGGACATAAGTCATTCTCTGTATTTGCCATAAGTACTTTCTTGCGATGATAGCCGTAATTATGCAGAAATGAAAAACCAGTGATATTGCTAACAACTGTCCAATTAAGGACCATTCTAATACTGATGCACTCTCTATGTACCATCAAATACCACAATTGAATTTTGCACAATTGACAACAAATTTAATCTACAAAAACATTTCCGCAAAATTTTACCAATACAAGAAGTAATATTACGATGGTAGGTCCTCCCTGCAGTCTACATTTACCACTTGAGCAACCAAAACACAGACCTATTGGGCTTTTATACCATTATATGATGGTTGATGTGCTGGAAAGACAAAGCAGCAAGAGACTGGTAGGCAACGATGCAGCCAATGATGTAGGCAGTGGGTCTGTCGCCATGATCATGAGTTGTGGCATGCAATGGGCAGATCAACCTCTATTAACCTCTATCAGGATCCCCTGCAAGGAGCAGTTCTTTGGGTCCTGTCTGGGGCTACTCTGTTGCCACTTTGTTGCTACTTACCTACTTATGGCAGTGGATGTGGTGCATGGCCTGAGTGACATGCAGCAACAATGCCAATAATATTTATATAGTATAAATATGTCAATTTATTTGTCGATATATAGAAATTATGACCTCTTCTGGATAGCTGCTCTTCCAATACAACAGTGCAGTTTATTTTAGATGCCCGAGCCTTCTTGCAAAACTGTGACACCGAATTCAAGCTAATGCAAGAAAATGTGTCCCTTTTTAATATGCAGCTGAAGCACCTGATGCATTCACAAAGATGAGAATCTCCAAATACTGCATAATGATTTCCTTGTATTTTTCTCATTATTTCATCCACGACACGAGACAGAAGACAGAACCACATAATTGCTTAATACAAAAAGAGTTGCCATAGCAACAGGTGAAGATTTCTCATCTGTTCTACTTGGTCTCGTGTTTGTGCCAAAACCAGTTCAAGGCTTTGCTCTTTCTTATGGTATTAGCTCTGATTTCAGAATGATTTTTGTTTGGGAAAAATCAAGAGTCTTGTGCTTTGAACACTTTGAAAGAACTGCAGAATATATGACTGAAAGATGGCAGGAAGTTGTAAAACAAGAGCACATATATATATTCAACAAAAAATGGTTTTAGATGTAGTGCTGAATATGTTGCTGAAAGGAAGCTAAAGGGTATAAAACAAAGTATGCGTATGCATCCTCTAAAGTAGCTTGAATTACTTTCAGATTTTCTGAATTTATTCTTTGAAATGAAAGTGCAGCTAAAATCCAACAACGAAAATATAAAAAGCCCCCAGAGAGAATTTGTTAAGGCAGGCTTCTCCTTCCATTTTGCACTTCTCAGCACAGAAAGTGACTTCTATAAATCGAAGATTTCTCCCATCTCCTTTCTTGGCCAGAGGTCAGCTCTTCCCTGATTGGTTGGTGTCCAGTGTCACGAAAAAAGTGAAATTGCCACTTCAAGGCTAAGTGGGGAGCACCGTTGTCCACTTAGGCCCAGTCATGCAAAGTGTCCTAGCTACAGTACAAATTTCTAAATGTGGCTCAACTTAGCTGTCTATAGCTATTCATTACTAGTCTTATCCATATCTATCCATAACTATCCATTTCTATCCTTTTGTATACACTGGAATCTCTTTACCCCTTGTTTAAACAATAGCAATTGTGGATAGCTATGGCTAGCTATGGATAAGTGTAGCTTAGTTTTGCTTGGAATGGCTATGGATACTATTGGATAGATAGCTAAGGCTAGATTTTAAATGACGAGCCACTTTTAGAAATTTGTACTGTACTTATCTGCTCAATACGTAACTGCCAATCCATGATTTTTACTCATCTGTTTAGGAATAAGATGTCAAGAGATCATACACCAGCAACTCAATCAGTCAATAAATTAGGCATCTAAAATCAGCATGATCAAGCTTCTGTAAGCATATGCAACTTCTTTGGCAATCACATCTTCTTCCTGTTCTTTGGCAGTCAAAGACTGACCATGACAGCTGGGATTATCAGTTGAAACCAACTTTTAGACCTCTTGACATTAAGGAAGACATCCATCATGAAATGTTGAGTTCATATGAAAAGAACCGGTATTTTTCACCAATTACCATAGATTTTTTTTCGGAGTTGCGGATAAATGCTAGAAATGTTGACAGGTTAAGAACTCTTTGGCACCCAGGAAAGCATCTATCTCCAAATGTCAAACTCAATGGATGGCCCATAAAGTGAGGGCTTCATAAAATGCAGTCAGAGCTCTACCAGAAAGATGTCAGTACCAAATATCAAGACCACCACTTTCTTTTTGATTCAGAACTAGAGTTGGAATGACAGAAATTTGAGAAAACCTAAATAAGTCTTCCAAAAGTTTCCAAAGTTTCTGAAAAGAAAAAATTTGAGGTGGTCTCAATTTCTTCATCCAGTTCGCAAGTTGTAAGGAGAGATCAACTTTTAAAGCCTGGTTTGATTCATCAAATCTTCAAGGAAGAATCTTCATTGCCGCAAATTCTACAAGGTTCTTAAGGACTCTTCTTAGCACTTTAACTGACGGTCAGGCCAGAAAGCCAATACACTGACCACTTGAAATTCTGCCTTAAATGCCACCTTTTAAATGTCAACAAAAAGGTTAAGTGCAACTCACTGACGAGAAACCCTCAAACCTGAATGGGAGCCTAACACATCACCACTTGAAAAAGACCCAGGCCACACAAGCTTATTACCAATGAGTTTCTTTCAATTCAATCTTCAAAGCAAGAGGAAAGGGTTTGGGAAAGGAAGAGGATAGCACGTTTGACCGCTGTCTCAATAATGACCAACAATGACTTGCAATCCCCAAAGGTGGAAAAGACTACAAAAGGCTCAGGAAGATTTACTAGAGGCTCAGCTCAGGAGAGTAACTAAGGGCTCAACAAAGATACAAAGGGCTCATAAGAGTTGCAAGGACAAGCACAAGCACAAGAAAGACAGGACAGAACAGCATTGTTCAGATGCATGATGGTTGCCACCATTTTTTGATTAGTAACATAATGCTTACAGAGCAAATTAAAGCTCATTGAAGATTAACTCAATAACCTGATAACTGTCGCCTTATAACTTCTAGTCTGATGAATGTTGTATGTACACGATAATTGAAACTCAGGTATATTACTTTCCGTAAAAGCTTTTCCTCAATATTGTTCAATTGCAATAGGTTTGTCATCGTTATTAATGCAACAGTTTTCATAAGATTTCATCAAACAGTGAACATACTGAACCTACAATGAAAACCTTCTCAGAATTCCACAGAAATGTTTTTGAAGATTCACGTAGTTTGTTTTTGACTGTTGTCCATTGGGATTTGGGTTGCTGTGATCCATTAGCAGTGATTAGGTGTTAAGGGATTGAAAAGGGCCCCACAAAGCCAAAAAAGGAGTGTTCATTACAGAATGTACTTGCTGGTGATTGTTATGGATCACAGCATTTACTGGTTAATTGGAGGTTGATAGTCAATAGGGTTCAAGCAACTCTAAAATGGAACTTAAAACCAGCAAGACTTCACAGACATGTTATAGTTGCAAGTCACATCTGGTAATGAAAATGCAGATTGATGCCTCTGATACATGATGCATTAGTTACAGATTAAATGGTCTCTGTCAAAGATTGTTAGCCAAGTAATCAATTATTCAAGTAAGCAAGCAATTAATCATTCCACAAGAATCATATCTTGATTAAAATTAATCTCCCCCAGCCCCCTGCCTGATAAATCCACTTTGCTCAATCCAAGGGAATTGTCTCTCCTTGAATATAAATTGAGACTTTCTGCAGCAAAAGAATTACATGTTGCTTGTCTCAAATGGCATACTGGTAAGAATCAGGCAGTATTTCTCTCTTAGAAGTTTGAATATAAATTGAAACTTTCTGCAGCGAAGGATTTAAATATTGCTAATCACAATATTGTGACCTGCTCCACCAAAATGGGTTCAAAGTCGGCCTGCTATCATATTCAGTTGTGAAAATGACTTTGTTCTAATGGAATTTGGCTTTAAAATGATGTTTCATTTGTCTTGATATCTCCACCCAATACAAAGATATGGCACCTCAACCATTGATGATACGAAACATAGACCTTTGAGAAAATGGCATTTGAATTTCCCTCCATTACAGTAAAAGAACTAGGAAAATCAAGGATGATGCCCAATTTAGATAATTTAAAATTAGTTTTCGTTTAAAATGGACTTAAATAATCAAAGCAAATTACTTTTGCTAAAACGTGGTACCAACAGCTAAAAATCATCAAAATGTGACCTTTTGACACATTTTGCTCATTTCTGGAAAATACAGATTGCCTACTTTGAACTCATTTTGGCGGAGCAGGTCACATATTATACCAGTAGGGATTGGTCTGACGCACCATGAGTCCATGACATTTCATGAAATAGTCCTTTTCTAAGCACTTCATATTTATATATTTTAATCCACTTACACAGAATTTCATATTTTCTTCATGCATCTTCAAACACATCAATACTGACAAACTTTCCAACCATGTTTCACAGAATCTATTTTCCTTTTTGTGCTTTGTCTTTCTTCTGCACAAAGCATCTCCAGACTATTGTTGCAAAATTCACTGCAAATCTGAAGCACCTCAGAACAACAGACAATCCATTTCTTAATTGGACTTCTAAGGATTTTTGAGCATCTGAAGGATTTTGAATCACAACCCACAAATTTCCAAATTCAAAACATCTGTGAAGTAGAGAACGTGACATTCCTTCACTTCAATTTGAATCATTTGTGAATTCTGAATTTCTGAAAGCAAGTTTCAAATGTGACTCAAGTCATTGCAAATGTAGAAGCATTTACAATTCTGCATGCTGCAAAGTTGTAAATGGACTCCCGACCAAATGGATGCATCATAACTACACAAAGGGGACTTTCGTCTCTGAAGATATTAATTTCAAATGGAATAGCAACAGTTTCCATTAGACTGCAGACCGAATTGGCTTTTGAGCATCTGAAGTACTTTGAATCACAAATCTCCAAATTCAAACATCTGAGAAGTAGAGAACGTGGCATTCCTTCACTTCCTTTTGAATCATTTGCAAATTCTGAATTTCAGAAAGTAAGTTTCAAATGTGACTTTAGTCATTGAAAATGTAGATTGTAGAAGCATATACAATTCTGCATGCAGCAAAGTTGTAAATGGCTTCCCGACCAAATGGATGCATCATAACTGCACAAAGGGGACTTTTGTCTCTGAAGATATTAATTTCTAATGTAATAGCAACAGTTTCCATTAGACTGCAGACAGAATTGGCATACTGGCACAATCAAACGATCATGATGTTGTTTCCAAAAGTTCCTGATGTCGTTTCCAAAAGTTCCAGATATACTTTCTGTTCCATGTAAATGTTTTTGATTACAGCCACACGTAAATTATCCAGCTCCTTATACACCTATCAACCTACATCTTTCTGAGCTCAAGCTACCAAATAGTGTATTCCTCATACATAATCTTGCTAAGCAAAATAGGCAACATAAAAAGAGATATATGAAGCAACACAACTGTTGGCATGTTGACAGCGAGTGCTGAGGAGATGCAGAGGAGCTATCAAGTTGATCAGAGTAATTTGCTGGGATGGGAGTAAGATAGAAGGTTGCAGCTCATGGTGTTATTTTCTTGTCATTTGGAATTAAGACAACACAACACTATGAATATAATGACGTTTTGATTAAAGAGAGACTCTGAGGGACTCAACAAGAAATCAGCAGGGCCTCATGAGTTGTGGAAGAAATGTGTGGAAGAAGAAGGAACAAATACTTTCATATTTCATGCTATACTTTATCTTCCTGATAACTTATTTATAAGCACTCATCCAGCTTTACATTCACCGGACAAGGCGAGAGGCAAATAATAACCCGTAGATTGCTCTAGCTTCGGCTATTTGATTCATCTTGGTCAATTATCCTACCCATTTCATGATCACCTTCTTTATCCCACTATCCACAAATCTTATCGGCCTCAGTATACTGAGCAAGGCCTATAGATTCATCTAGATTTGGCAACTTAATTCATCAGCCCATGCATCGTCTTATTTAGCTTTGCAGTGATTCAATTTCTATCATCACTTCTCAACATGAACCTTTTGCATTTACTAATATATATATGGAACAGGGCATACAGTAAGTTGTGGAAGCAGCTGCTCAACATGGTCAATTCATCTCCAAAATTAATCTTCTGTATTCATCTTGATTAAGGCGGTGGTATGGTTTCATCATGTTTGGGTGCTGCAAGTTATATAAGGTGGTGCAATACCGAATACTGTAATAAATCAGTAGTCTTACTCAGGACTGTAACATCGAACAGAAGATGCTAAGGAGTTGTCATAAAACAGAATATTAACCAATTACACCAGTTTATGCCAGTAGATTCATGGCTTAGAAACCTTTATCGTCAGATGTACTGAAACAGACTAAAGTACTTTGCTGGAACTTGGTGGCAAATGATGTAAGCAATGATGTAGGCAGTTTGTCTGTCTCATCATGAGTTGTGGCATGCAATGGGCAGATCAACCTCTATTAACCTCTATCAGGATCCCCTACAAGGAGCATCTCTCTGGGCCCTTCTGGGCTACTCTGTTTCCCCTTTGCTGGTACTTACTGCAGTGAATGACCGTGGTAATGCTAAGAAGCAATAACAATCTTCAAGATTCAGTCAGAGTGACTCAAAGTGGAGTTAACTCGTCTTCATATAAGTATAGGTTATTCACCACGGGAGAGGGAATATGTGATTTATCACCCGAGGGCTTTAGCCCGAGGTGTGATAAACACATATTCCTGATCCCATGGTGAATAACTGGCTTATACCGTGAGACAAACACTCAAACATGAGAGGATAACTGGACAACAAAGAATATAGGAATTATTTCCCTGTAATACTGGCATGTGATTGGCTGACAGAGGTGTCGAATGGTATAAACACAGTAACAAATGAATGTAAATTGGCACAATAAGCTCAATAAGGAAATATGTGATTAGAATGCCAACGCCATCATCGTGTATGCAGGCCATTGTTCAATCTTTAATGTCATTGTCTGAGGCTTGATAAGAAAATGTGGCCAATGGTAGACACAACAAAAGCCATCAGATAATGATTAGATAATTATTAGCTGACAGATTCTCAAAACAAAAGGGTCTCATTATATTACACTACTTTAGCACTGTTCAGCAACTGACTGTCCATTTTTATTCATACAGATTGTTTTTCTCTTCCAAAACGGCAAATGGTTTTCCAACAATTTTATCTCATAAGATTCATAAAAGTTGCAGTAAATAGGTGAATCACACTAAAGAACCTGCACCATACTAATGATGATATATCCTTGACCATCTGATAAACATTTGCATCTTGCATGCAAAAACACAGAATAGGATACTTCTTATGTCACCGGTAAGCCTTTTATCCAGACAGGAGTAGGCAATCAAGGCCACTTTTGGCTACAGTAACTTCAAATGCTGACACAGACAGCTGTGGCTAGCACTTAAACCAACAATTAAGAACACTTGACATTAAGGAAGACATCCTTTGCTAAAGGTTGAATTCATTGGTTCATCAAAGTCAATGTTTTCACTAATTGCTGCCTTTCATAAAGTGGTGTCAATTGGCAGGAAGTGAAAAGGTTCCCGACATTACAGTCTGTCACTTGGACTGTTGCACTGTGAAAATGGCACTTCATGTGTCCTTATCCTGATAACTTGTCAAGATCATACCCAATACTTTCAATGTTAATTTGATTTAAGGAGACTTATCACGTTTGTTGGTGAAAGCCAAACGAAAGGATTATGCATCTGATTTTCACTCTAAAATCAGTTATTACAAGTCAAATGGCCTTCTCTTGACCATGTCTAATCAAACAGCCTCTATGTTTCCCATGTTGAAAGTAGAGAAGATGACACTTCATCAGCTATCATGAACCACAAAGTGCATTTTTCACAGTTAGCTGGTCCTCAGTTTTTTCATTTCAAAGTGACAGACTGTAAGGAAGCATCTATATCGAAAGAGCCTAGGATAAATTGTGAGTCCCATTTCTTAAAGACGGAGCAGTCAACCATCATCACACCGGGTGCTACATCACAATGTCGTTACCTATTGTTTTAGAAATAGGTCATGTTTATGTCAACACATTGTGCTGCACAACTTGACACAGTTTGCTGTTTTCTTGAAGAGTGAAGGTGAGTTTACTTATTTTAACATCATGCCTTTCATTGAAGACATTGTAAAACATGACTAATGACTAGTAATATAGCAATACAATACACCTGCAATGTGTTTTATCTTGTAAAAATTCTGTGCTTGGAGAAGATAGCATTATAAGTGGTGACCTCAATTCAACCTGACATGTGTGTATGGTTATCATGCTTTAAAATATGATCTACAATCACAATTAAACAGCAATGGTCACTCAGATGCCTTCTTGGTAACACAATAACAATGCTCCTAACATGTTACGTGCACAAATGTAGAAGTAATTTGTCCAGAGTTCAAAACAGTATCTGTAGCAACATTGTGAGAACTGTAGCAACATTGTGTCACAGTCTGAGCTGATTGACAATAAATAAGATCTACCCACTGAAGCCAAATAATATGTGTTATTCATGTTTTTGTTTTGTAGTTATGCCATAAAATATTATATCCTGTTGCAGATGTCCTCCCTGGCCAAAAAGATGCTTCCCTGTAGGAGAGGGTGTGAAAGGGTATTTGAGAGCGCCTGTGTTGCTAATAAGAAATGATTTGCTTTATTGTCAGTTGTTGTTAACCTTTTACACAAGTTGTTAATACATTATTTTTACAATTTGTTTGTTATTTGTTCTTTTCAACTTTACTATCAGTATTGTTAATGATACTCATTTTGTTGTTATTTAAAGCCAGTATTTCGTTGGAATATTTAATTTCCTCTTTACTAGCATTATTCTTTTCTTGGTTATCACGTCCAGACTTAAGTGATTCGTATCCATGTAGCTGTGATGAGAAATTTTGATTTATTTGCAAGATCTTTTCCCACCATTAGCAGTAAGAAAGACGCACGTAGGTTGCTACTAGACACTTTATTGTTGAAATTAACAGTCATTGTGAGATTTTTTATAAACATGTAAGTATTGACTGCAAAAATATCTAAATAAAATCAATCAATCAATCAAATTAAATGTTGATCATATGATTAAATTTTTTACAGTAATCCTTGTTAATAAAAATATTGAGTTACAGAAAACATGGTTATTGACTATTTCATATCTTTGTCAGCTGACTTTCGGAAATGGCATGCCTTGAGGTGGGGAGCATTTTTGACAAGTCGGCCTTGTAATTCCCTGAATCTCTAACCCCACGCTGTCCTTTAAATGCTGTGGATTCTTGTAACAGATCCAAGGTTTTCTTGGTCACAGTTTTACTTTTACTCAGACGGTCAAAAGAGTTATCCCTGAAAAACAATAAATCAATGATAATTATTTGAATCTTATAAAAGCAGTATATTAGGAATGAGACGCAATATTTTGTAAATAATGAATATGGCATACCCAGGTAAAAGGACAGAAGGGACCACTGATGGCTTCCATTGAGACAAAGTCAAAACAGGCTGTTCTCCATGTATCTGTGATGCACCCTCTTGTGGTTGATAGACAGCTTTCTTGCTGTATGGCCTTGAAAAAGTCCTGTTCAAAATGTGAAATTTATATGAGTGGTTGTAGCCTGGGAAATGCAAATGAAACCAATATTTTATAAGTTATGGTGCGTACCTACACTTTACAGGTACTCACCTGTGATGTCACTTGGTCCTTAGTGGTAAATTTACTAATTTTGACATAAAATATACTGGCTTCAGTCTCTTCACCATCACTTTATGGCGTATGCTTCAGTTGAAGTTCCATCAGGCAGTTGAACCTCCATCATGCAGGGGCTCAATCCGCCGAGCCTTCTTAATCAAGTGGCCATTCTTAACTCTCGTAAAGGAGGATCCAACTTTCTGCTTTGGCATTTTTTACCTAAAAAATTTTTAATAAAAAACTGAGTATGAGGTATCACACAATGTGTTGACATGTAGCACAATGTTGCTACAAAACTTGTTACGCATGATGAGAGCTTATTACATTATCAAATACTCTTTTATGTGTCAAGATGTCTTTTTATTGGTCTATAGACTGTAAATAATAAATAGTTAGCATTTAAATGTACTTCAAGGAGATTTAACAGCATTTAAAAGGATCCTCATAGAAAATCTCGAGGCCTTTCTCAACTTATAGAGCTATCTCCTCCAAAGATGTTAGTCCAATAATTATAAATGAAGTATAATTCATGACTTGGGACTTTGTTTTAGTCATTGTCAACCTTTTTGTACAAATACATTTGATTAAATTGTCATAAAACAAGATTTTCTTACCTGTACTACCATTTCTGGGTCAAACGCATAGTCACAATGTGTTGACGTAAACATGACCTATTTCTAAAACAATAGGTAACAACATTGTGATGTAGCACCGGTGATCAGGGTATACCCATAAGATATAATGATTACAATTTTTACCTTGGCCAGTTCAGAACTTGGATCAAAGTAGCTGATAAGTGAATGAAGAATGCCTCTTCCCAAAGCTTCTGAAAGAATAAATATTTGTTTACGTTAGTCCTACACACAATATTTGCATTGGTGCAAACAGAAGTATTATCACAAAATCATCAAATACTCAAAGAATGATACAAGTTCGGCAACAATCATGGCACTAGACCAGCAGTGGCTTGATTCCCTGACGTGAACCCTGAAACCTTCAATAGTACTGGCTCATCGCATTTAAGCAGCCCAGGTTGTCCAGCTTATAAGCAACATTTGACACATTGTCATTGACATATTTGAATATTCTGATGATATCAGCATATAATATAAACTGCATTGACAATTATGTTAATAAAAGACAGACAGACTGCATGTTTCATGCAAATATATTAACTGAATTAATTTATTGCTCTTCGAAATAAATGAAAGAAAGTCTTGAGATAGAAAGAGGTCAACAAAATATATTTCAAACAAATTGTACCAAAGCAGACTAAATGTGAAAGAACATACTTCATTAACCTTTTCTATATCATTCATTCAGAGTAATGACTACAAAGTCACCAAACATCACAGAAACGATGATAAGTGTTTATGTTCACCTTGATCTTTAAAGGACAAAGAAAAATATAAAGGGAACCTAAAAGTAGCTTTTTCAACCAAAGAATGACCAAATGTGACCATTAGCACCTCAGCCTGGAAAGGACACAAAGAACTCAGGAAGATTTACTAGAGGCTCAGCTCAGGAGAGTAACAAACGGCTCAACAGAGATACAAAGGGCTCATAAGAGTTGCAAAGGACAAGCACAAGAAAGACAGGTGACGTTAATGATAAAGAGGGAAAGTGTACACCAAGGACCCAAATGCCCCCAGCTATGTTCCCATTCAGCAGTGTTCAGATGCATGTTGTTTGCAAAGCCAAAGGTTGTTTGCTGTGGTTGTGGACCTGTGATTCTTGTGATCCATTAGGTGTTAGGTCCTGTGTGTTAGTGGATTGAAAAGGACCCCACAAAGCTGAGAAAAGAGTATTCATTCCAAAATTGACTTGCTGGTGTTTGCTATAGATCACAGCTTTCGCTGGTTCGCTGGTTATTTGGTGGTTAGTCAACATTGGGAATTCACACCTATCCACCAAGAGCTGAATGTCACCGAATGTGCTGCCTTTGGCTCACTGAAAGTAGGCGTGAATGCCAGAACACTATCACATGTTTGAAAATGGCATGGAATTTCATCTGTGTAAAGATTAAAATGTCACTGTCAAAGAACATTAGCTCAGTAATCAATTATTCAACTATAGAGAAGTAATTAATCATTCCAAAGGAGCTGCTGTTTGATTTAAATTAATCGGTTTAATGCTTGAACATTAATTCCACTAAACTTGAAGAATGACGCCATTGGATATTGAAATAAGGTAAATATAAATGTAATTTTAGCATATTTAGAGAGGATATCATTTGCATGCCATCAGTGCAGAAAATTAAGACTCTGATAACGTGATAAAATTTGATGTATTCAGTATGCAATATGATACTGGATAAATACAATCATCTTGAATATTGTTCAGTCAGTTTCATAATCAAGGGTACTGTTACCGAGGCCAAGGGAAATTTCAATAACATCTTCATAGTCTCTGACCAAGTTCTTTTGCCGTCCTGCACTGCATCATGTGGATGGCTCAGCACAAATTTCATGACCGCCTGACAGCAAACATGGTAAATGATAATTTACGGATAAGTATCCAAAACACTCCAATCAAAAGGGAGCAAATACTATTGAAATACAAATTATAACTTTGTTTCACATCTTTGTGATTCAATTGAGTTGATTCTCTTGCTACAATCGAAATTCCGACATATTGCAAATTTCACTGTGAGACTAAACATGCTGAAGCCCCTCACAACAAAGGAAAATCCAAAGCTTAATTAGTCCTTTGAAGTCTCTGAGCATTTGAGGGATTTTGTCATGATTTCGATGTTGTAATTTTGTGTTTGGATTCACTGTCGACAGATCTCCAAATTCAAACATCAGAGCAATGGAGAACGTGACATTCTTTTGGAACTCTGAGAATCATTTCACAAATTTAGAATTTCATGAAATTGAGTCAGGATGAGAAGCTGATGTCAAATGTAACTGAAGTAATTTGAGAAGAGCAAAGGATTTTCATGGATTGATAATAGATCACGTTCCTTTACCTCTGTGGATGATTTGGATCAAAGCAAAAGGGAAATTTTCTTTTCACTTGATGTTTCATCAAATTATCAGTATTATCATTATCCTAGTTTTGACTGAACATGCTGATCATGCAGAAGAGCAGCAAAGCAAAAGTACAGATTTGTTCTCTTGGTCAAAATAATCCCAAATATAAAATAGACTATCAAAAAGTAAATAGGCCAAGCAAACCTTAAATTCCCCACACTTAATCACCATAAGATGTTTTTGCCAGCTTTCCACTGGCTTGCTCATATGCATATGGATACCATGTATAAATCTGATCTACAAATTCTACATATGTGGTAGTCACAAATATAGATTTGCCTTATATCTGTAATATGCCCACAAATACAGCTCATAAAAATGTCAATACTACCATTTCAGTTCTACAGTCCATATTCAGCTATGGGACTTGGAAAGACACTCTACAGATGAGGTGACCAAAAGCGGCCACCCCTGAAAGTCCATTATTGCAGAAATGTCATGCTGTTTGCAAAAATAATTTCACGTGGATGTTCCAGTTTGCTGTTGTCTCTAATTGAAAGGAGAATGACAATGGACAAGTTTTGCAAGGATACAGTAATGTGCCGTGCAGCCATTCAAGAGTAATTTGAGTGGGTTGAATGATTTTTGCAGGCATTTGCATCTTTTTAATGGACACAAATTACAATTTGGTGGATTAAGATGAAAACTGCATGCTGCAAGAATTAATTGCATTCTTATTAATGCTTCCATAAAGCATAATGACATTGCCTTGGCGATTCTCTTTTTCACGCAAATTATCACTCCGCGCCAATACATGCATAGATTGCATGTTGCTAATTTGGGCCAATGGTATGCTAATCCCAGCTTGCTAAAGGATAATAATTTAGCTGCAAGAGACTTATCAGCCAGAAAATATGCTGACAACATCAACCTATTAGTAAGCAACTAGTGTTTGGAAGATGACATTGTTGACAAATACAAATATCCTGTATGATATGAGCATATAATGCCAGATAAGTGTTTATGTTCACCTTGAAACCGTAAACATGTTTACAGGACAAAAAAAAAAGGAAAGCATGAAGTGACTTTTTTGACAATGGGGCAACCTAAGATAGACCAAATGCGACCATTAACACCTTAGCCTAGAAAGGATGTGTACAAAGATCTCAGGATGATTCACAAAAGGTTCATAATAGTAACAAAGGGCTCAACATTTGTACAAAAGGCTCCTAGGAGTTGCAAAGGACAAGCACAAGAAAGACAGGTGACGTGAATAATAGAGGGAAAGTGTACACCAAGGACCCAAATGCCTCCAGCTATATTCCCATTCAGCATTGTTCGAATGAATCTGATGCATGTTGTTTGCTTAGGCTGTTTGCTGTGGTTGTGGACCTGTGATTCTTGTGATCCATTAGGTGTTAGGGGATTGAAAAGGACCTCACAGAGCTGAGAAAAGAGTATTCAGACCAAAATGGACTAGCTGGTGTGTGCTATAGATCACGGCTTTGTTGGTTATTTGATGGTAAGTCAACATTGGGACATCACATCCAGTGGCCAAGAGCTGAATGTCACAGAAGGTGCTGCCTTTTGCCTTACTGAATGTAGGAGTGAATGCAGGAACACATGCAAAGTTGTTTGATATTAATGACATGCAATTTTATATCTCCAATATTGTACTTAGGAAGCAGATTAAAATGTCCCTGTCAAAGACTATTAGCGCAGCATTCAATTATTCAAGGAGAGCAACAATTAATCATTCCAAAGGAGGCGTTGTTTGATTTAAATTAATCTCTTTCATGCTTTTACACTAATTCCCCTAAACTTGATGAATCACGTCATTGGAAATTGAAATAAGCAGTCAGGGAAATTACCAGCATATGAGGACAATTGCAATTCCAGCCAAGTCCTGGCCCTGACAGGATGATTGAGTGTGTGGGGTTGATCAGTTGGGTCTCAGAAGAAAGTCTGATCTCTTTGCAGCCATCCTCATCACACAGCAGCATGTCAGTTGCGGGACTTAATTCTATCCAATTTCACGAAATACTGCAAAGTCATCAGCAGCTGATGACAATTTCCTAATTTCTCTGGAGCCTTCGGGTTCTTTTCCTCATTATGTAATGGATAGGTCTGCCAAAATTCATAGAGTTAGTTGGCACTGTGATACAACTTTATACCAAGTTTGGAAGTGATAGTTGCAGTAGTTCTTTTTAAATAGCCAGTCAAAGATGATTTTGAGCACTGCCAAAGTCATGGCTAGGCCATGACACTGTGACAGTGTCATGGGAGGGTGATGACAGTGCTAGGGTGATTGTCATGTGGGGCTGAGGACATTGATTGTCATCAGCTGGTGATAATTTTCCTTACTGATAAGGTAAATATAAATGTAATTCTATACACCTAGGATATCATTGTCATGACATTGATTTTGGAGTCATGAGATGAGATTCTGACACCCTGAGAAAAGTTAGATATATGACTGATCAGTATCCAAGATGGTACTGGATAAATAATCTTGAGTACTGTTCACCCAGTTTCATGATGAAGGGAACTGTGACCGAAGTCGGGGTACGCTAACCTTCACCAATGATACAATAGTCTCTGCTCAAGGATGGTGCTCTATTGCTGTCCTAAGCTCCATCATCATGATCATGTGGAAGGCTCACCACAATTTTCATGATAGTCTGACCGTAAACATGGCAAATGACAATTAACAAATAAAACAAGTATCCAAATCTGTCTTATGCAAAGACGCAAATATCATTCAACTTCAGAATACAACATTATTAAAATTTTGGTTATTCTCGATAGCTTCAATAGAAATTCCGGCATATTTTATATTTCACTGCAAGACTAAACATGCTGAAGCCCCTCGCGACAAAGGAAAATCCAAAGCTTAATTAGTCCTTTGAAGTCTTAGAGCATTTGGGGGATTTTGTCATGATTTCGATGTTGTAATTTTGTGTTTGGATTCACCGTCGACAGATCTCCAAATTCAAACATCAGAGCAATGGAGAACGTGACATTCTTTCGGAACCATTTGAATCATTTCGCAAATTTAGAATTTCATGAAATGGAGTCAGGATGAGAAGCTGATGGCAAATGTAACTAAAGTAATTTGAGAAGAGCAAAGGATTTTCATGGATTGATAATAGATCACGTTCCTTTACCTCTGTCAATGATTTGATGAAAGCAAAAGACAAAAGGTGAAGATAATTTCATTTCTCTTGGGAGTTTCATAAATGTGGCAGGGTTGTCATTATCTTGGTCTTAACAGAAAAGCAACAAGTGAAAGTCAATTAGGCCTATTATGCCCAAGTGCTTTGCTAAATTATCACAAATATAGAGCTACAATATAATAGAGCATTAACATATTGTATAGGCCCACCAAATCTATCTCTTACATACTTTATCATGGCATGAAAAATGCTGTCAGTTGTTAGGCTTTCAACTGTCTTTTCTATACCCATACGGACTCCAAGTATAAGTCCAATTTACAAATTGTACATATATGGTAGTGGCAAATATAGATTTGCCTCATATCTGTGATATGTCTACAAACATAGCTCGTAAAAATGTCAATACTACCCTTTCGGTTCTACAGCCAATACTCTGCTCTGGGACTTGGGAAGGCACTTCATTAATGAGGTGACCAAAAGCGCTCCACCACGGAAAGTCCACTATTGAAGAAACGTCATGCAGTTTGCAAAAATAATTTGACGCAGATGATCTGGGATGTCATCCCCACTAATTGAATGGAGAATGACAATGGACAAGTTTTTAAAGGATGCAGTAATGTGCCACGCAGCCATTCAAGAGTAATTTGAGTGGGCTGAATGATTTTAGCAGGAATTTGCATCTTTTTAATGGACACAAATAACAATTTGGTGGATTAAGATGACAACCGCACATTGCCAGAATTAATTGCATTCTTACTGATAAATCCATTAGGCGTAATGATAATCTTTGGCAATACCGAATTCTCTATCTCTCGCAAGTTGTCACTCCGAGCTAATACATGCTTGGATTGCATGAGGCTAATTTGGGCTAATGGTATGATAATCTTAGCTTGCCAAAGAGAATATTTTAGCCAGAAATATTTTGTTATATGAAATAAACATGGTAAAGACTGACAGTTTCTTGAAGATTGATAATCAAATATGAATTTATTGCTCTCACAAAGAAAGTTTAGGAATACTAAGTGGTGAACTAAGTATATTGTACACAACGTTTAACAAACATTTCAAAATTAGGAGACTTCTTATTTTTTAAAGACCAGGTACTCTTGGTATAAAGAATGCACTGACCTAATACTTCTCACCGGTTACTCATAAGCTCCAATAGGTCTCTGCCAGACAAGATTACCTTCTCCCGCCTTCTTAATTTCAAAGAATTCTACAGGAAATTAGCCCATTCTTGGAATTTCACAGCATTGGAGATCTTTGTGCAAGTCTCATTTCGGTATTCTTCTCCTTACTCTTAGCCTTATTGCTTCTTAACTTAGACAGCTGTCAGCCACTGATGTAATTCCACACCAGTTAGGAAAGGCACCTGTCTCTAAGGACTCAGTAACCTGAACTTTTCATTGTGTAGTATATGGTATCTACAATGGTTTCTTGAGACTGAAAATCATCCGACTGTTCAAGAAAGACAGGCTGGTGCAAACTGTCAGATGACAAGGTCCTGAATACTATAGCTTTGCACTGGTTCTTGATATATACATGCAAATCTAACCAGTTCTTTACCTTGATTCAATTAATAAACATAATCGAGTAACAGATATTTCATGTTTCTTCACTTCATTTCACATCAGATTAATATTTACATTCAGATGTTTCATGTCCCTATAGTTTGTTTGTCAAGCAGCATGGCTCAAAAAACCTTTCAGTCTGTACTCTACAAGCTCAGCAATCTACCTGATAAATCTCAGACCAAGTCTAGCTCAATCTAGATTAGTCTTGATGAAGAATCAGGTAGCTAAGCGCACATGATTATTTGCCATGTTCTATATATCAAGTAGGATTAGTGTCTATAAATAGGTTATTAGGCAGAGAAAGTAAAGCATGAAATATGGAAAGTTTCTGTTCTTCCTTCCCCATATTCTTCAACACCTCTTGAGCCCCTGCTGATTTCTCCCCTCAAGTAGCTGAATCCAGATGAATCTACAGGTTATTATTTGCCTTCCTTTATATCATGTGTATGAAAAGCTTGATGAGTGCCTAAGAATATCTTTGGTGGAGAAAGTAGAGCATGAAATATGAAAATCTTCCTTCCACATATTTCTTTCACAACTCATGAACCCCTGCTGATTTCTTGCTGAGTCCCTGAGACTCTCTCTTTAATCAAGACGTCATTATATTGATTCATAGTGTTACACAGTGTTGTCTTAATCCCAAATGACAAGAAAATAACACCATGAGCTGCAACCTTCTATCCTACTCCCATCCCAGCAAATTACTCTGATCAACTTGATAGCTCCTCTGCATCTCCTCAGCACTCGCTGTCAACATGCCAACAGTTGTGTTGCTTCATATATCTCTTTTAATGTCTACTATGCAGCTATGCATTTGTTATGTAAGATGACAAACAGGCAATACTCATGATGGTAGCTCAAGCTTAGTAGATGCGCAAAGACACAAAACTTTTATAAGAGACATCATGCATTCTCGGCAAACCCTTGTGAGGTATTTTGTCATGATTTCGATGTTGTAATTTTGTGTTTGGATTCTCTGTCGACAGATCTCCAAATTCAAACATCAGAGCAATGGAGAACGTGACATTCTTTTGGAACCATTTGAATCATTTCACAAATTTAGAATTTCATGAAATGGAGTCAGGATGAGAAGCTGATTGCAAATGTAACTAAAGTAATTTGAGAAGAGCAAAGGATTTTCATGGATTGATAATGGATCACGTTCCTTTGCCTCTGTGGATGATTTGGATGAAAGCAAAAGGCAAAACGGAGGGAAATTTTCTTTTCCCTTGGTGTTTCATCAAATTATCAGTATTATCATTATCCTAGTTTTAACTGAACTTGCAGAAGAGCAGCAAAGCAAAAGTACACATTTGTTCTCTTGGTCAAAATAATCCCAAATATAAAATAGACTATCGAAAAGTAAATAGGCCAAGCAAACCTTAAATTCCCCACACTTTATCACAGTAAAATGCTTTTGTGAGCTTTCCACTGTCTTGCTCATATGCATATGAATGCCATATAAAAATCTAAACTACAAAATTCGCAAATATAGATTTGCCTTATATCTGTAATATGCCCACAAGTACAGCTCGTAAAAAAATACCGTGCAAGCACGTAATCCCCGCTGGCTCTGTGTGAAGCCATTGAGACCATTCGGATACTGTTACATGCATACAAAAGTAATAAATTCCAGTATTGTTTGCAAAGAAAAATGAGCATTAATAAACACTTGAAAAGGGCATTGGTTTCACATTGGGTAAATGGCATCATATTTTGGCGTTTTAGCTTGATAATCTGTGAAATAGCATTTTTTCCCAAATTTGATGAACTTTGTTACCAGAACTATTAATTAATATGAACAGTCCCTACGTTTACTACTACAGTAGATTAAAAAGTCAAGATAAAAAGTTTGTAGATAATGCAGTTCTAGAGTTTTAGCTGATTGAAAAAGTTGCATCAATAATTTACACCAAATGGAAGAGCCTTTTGGAATGCCTGCAGAGATAAATCAAGATGAGAGATACCCCTTAAAGGTATTCAAAGCCACTTCCTGGACCCCAGATATCATGTCTGGAAACAATCAAGGTCGTATCTTTCATGAAATCCCAAATATTAACATTTGAAAAGCGACTTTCATATGACAAAAAAGCCACAAAAACAGTCTGTTTTGAAAATATTTCTAAACTAAACTGTTCAAGATATTGAGCTGAAACTATTCACACATCTATTACACTACTAAAGGCTAGTTTGAGAAATGTTTGAGACGAATCTAAGGGGGTCAAGCGGAAAAATTTCCTGAAATTTATTGAACTAACATGGAATTACGCACATCTAATTGCTAGAAATGCCTGGAAACTTGTCATTCCCATCTGCATGACAAAATAAGATAACAGGCAAAATTTGAATGAAATATGAGTAACACAAAGTGAGTTATGCTTGACGAAATCCCCAGCTACCCGTCACGTTGAGGACTGCAGTACCCCGTAGGCTATTACATAGCCAGCGGGGTAAAAATGTCAATACTACCGTTTCGGTTCTACAGTCCATACTCTGCTCTGGGACTTGGAAAGGCACTTCATTAATGAGATGACCAAAGGCAGGCCCCCACAGAAAGTCCTCTATTGAAGAAATGTCACGCTGCTTGCAAAAATAATTTGATGCAGATGAGCTGGGATGTCGTCTGCACTAATTGAATGCAGAATGACAATAGACAAGTTTTGGAAGGATGCAATAATTTGCCACGCCACCATCTTCTTCTTCCTCGTGAGAGCTGAGTTCATGTGGTTGAACGTTGAAGCTCTGCTAGGACTGCACATGTGCGCGCGAACAACATATGACACAACCTATAAAAATGTGGTCCTAGTGGTTAAAAACAGTGCGTATATATTTACAGCATAAAAATTTTGATTAAAATCCATATATACAGCTTAGCGTCTCAGTTTTCTGAGGAATATCTCCAGAGATGGCGAGTTTGCAGTGTCTTCTGTCTGGCCGTTCCAATCCCTAATGGTCCGCGGAAAAAAGGAGTTCCCATAGGTCTCGTTGGACGTCCTCTCCTGATAGTACTTATGCGCCCCTCTTGTTCTTCTATCTCCTCCCTTCAGGTATTTTGCTGCTTGCTTCGATGTCTACTAGGTTCTTCTTAATCTTGTATAACATAGCGAGTCTGCTGTTCTTTCTCCGCTGTTCCAATGGTTCCCATTTTAAGAGTAATTTGAGTGGGTTGAAAGATTTTATGCAGGAATTTGCTGCTTTTTAATGGACAAAAATAACATTTTGGTGGATTAAGATGACAACCGCACATTGCCAGAATTAATTGCATTCATATTAATATTAATGCGTTCATAAGACATAATGATAATTCCTTGGTGATTCTCTTTCTCTTGCAAGTTGTCACTCCTAGCTAATACATGCATGGATTGCATGTTGTTAATTTGGCCCATTGGTATGATAATCCTAGCTTTGTAAAGGAAAATAATTTTGCTGCAAGAGGCTTTTAAAACAGCCAGATAAGCTGAGAACAGCAACCTATTAGTAAACAACTAGTGTTAGGAAGATGACATTATAGACGAATTGGAATATCCTAAAAGATACATGCACGGCATTTACATGTATCATGTTATCACATATGAACGATATATGTTGTTATACGACATAAACATAAACATGATAAAGAATGTGAGGTTTTGAAGATTTATAAACAAATGTCAAATATTAAACTGTTGATCTTACAAAAAGTTTGGAGAATACAAAGTGGTCAACAATATGGTCAACAATGAATATAGCATTGTCCACAAAAGTTAAACAAACATTGCAAAATTAGGAGACTTCTTAGTTTTTGGAGACTTTTTACTCTCAGTATAACAAATGCATTAACCTAATACTTCTCACTGGTTATTCCAACGCTCCAACAGGTCTCTGCCAGACAGAACGTCTTCTCCCACCTCTTCCCGCCTTCTTTATTTCAAAGAATTCTACAGGAAATTAGCCCATTCTTGGAATTTCACAGCGGTGGAGATCTTTGTGCAAGTCTCACTTCAGTATTCTTCTCCTTACTCTTAGTCTTATTGCTTCTTAACTTAGACAGCTGTCAGCCACTGATGTAATTCCACCCCAACTGGGCAATCCTAGGAAAGGCACCTGTCTCTATGAACTCAGTAACCTGAACTTTTCTTTGTATTGGATTGTGTGTGGCTATTCTTGAACGATACACATTCTTGTTACAGTCTACAGTTCAGTAACATAATTACATGTATCTAACTTTTCAAGAGGAGAGAGGCTGATCAGTGCTGCTGATAGATTCATTAGATATTAAAGTGATCAACAGCCTGATATAATCTTTACAAAGTTGAAAAATGTGGACTAACATCAGTTAATAAGAACAAGCCTTTTGTCAATACAGTCGGTTAAAATCCATTGACATCTCATTTAATGCATAGTATTGCTATTTACAAAATTGATATTTCATCCTTCTTTGCTGTTGTTAAATTTGATTTATATTAAGATTTAGATGTTATCTTTTGATGAAGAGCATGGCTCAAAAATCTCTTCAGTCTGCTCTCTACAAGCTCAGCAATCTACCTGATAAATCTCAGACCAAGTCTAGCTCAATCTAGATTAGTCTTGATGAAGAATCAGGTAGCTAAGCGCACATGATTATTTGCCATGTTCCATATATCAAGCAGGATTAGTGTCTATAAATAGCTTATTAGGCGGAGAAAGTAAAGCATGAAATATGAAAAGTTTCTGTTCGTCCTCCCATATTCTTCAACAACTCATGAGCTCATGCTGATTTCTCAAGCTCTGATGCAAAATAACCTAAACCATGAATCAATTGGCCAAGTCTAGCTGAATCAACACCATATACAGGCAGTTATTTGCCTTGCTCAATATATTAAGCTGGATTAAGTAATCATGCGTCATAGTGACAGCTAATTGACAAAGACGAATAAAGTAGCAGAATTTTGAAAGAGTGCCTAAGAATATCTTTGGTGGAGAAAGTAGAGCATGAAATATGAAAATCTTTGTCCTCCATCCACATTTCTTCCACATACTCATGAGCCCCTGCTGATTTCTTGTTGAGTCCCTGAGACTCTCTCTTTAATCAAGATGTCATTATATTGATTCATAGTGTTGTGTAGTGTTGTCTTAATCCCAAATGACAAGAAAATAACACCATGAGCTGCACCCTTCTATCCTACTCCCATCCCAGAAAATTACTCTGATCAACTTGATGCTCTTCCACATCTCCTCAGCACTGGCTGTCAACATGCCAACAGTTGTTTTGCTTCATATATCACTTTTTATATCTCCTATGCATTTGCTATGTAAGATTACAGAGAAGGATGTTAGTGGCCCAAGACCAGTAGATGTTCAAGGATATAGATAATTATGTAATATACAATGTATGTTGTTGAAATAATAATCCAGAAAATTTAAACATGTTAAACATAGGCATCACACATACTCTGTAAACATGGTAAATGCTGCAGAAAATGGTTTTAATATTTCATAGACCCTTTCTTCAAATATCAACAATTGGTTTTTATATGACAATAGAACATTTAGCTCTTAACTAATATTTCAATGCTCACCAGCTCACTGTTGATTTTAAGTTGAAAACTTTTGTCATTGAAAATTAATATCCCCAGAGACAAAAGTCCCATTGGCGCAGTTATTATGCACCAATTAGGTCTGGAGCCCATTAACAATCATTCCATTCAAATGCTTCTACATTTCTGAAATTACCCAGTCACATTAACTTTGCATTTCTAAACTCTCCTTCATGAAATCCAAATTTCACAAAATGTTCAATTGAAGTGATGGCAGGGGCGTTGATTTTTCATAATGGAGGGGGGATGATTTTGGCGAACGCAACTTCGCACGATGCCCAACGGGTCAAAAGTAGCGCGTCGGGGTCCTGAAACCAATATATTTTAGATTATCTAGGATAAGTTTTGAGACACATATCTATAGCTTGTAGTTTCCTTATAACATCCAACTAGTATGATGGAAAAAACAACTAAATATAAATAATAATTGTCAACACCATGTTGCTATATTTGAGATTCTAAGGGGGGGGATAATCATATGATCATCCCCCTCCCAAAGGCTCATCCCCCCTCCCCAGGATCTACGCCCCTGAGTGATGGAATGTTGCGTTCTCAGTTGCTCTGATGTTTGAATTTGGAAATTTGCTGGCAATGATTTCAGGATTAGACTCAAAGGTTTCCAAGTTCAAGCTTCCACACTTGCCTCAGTCTCAGAGTACTGACAATGACTAACTACCAACCACCCAATAACCAGCGAAAGCTGTGATCTATAGCAAACACCAGCAAGTCCATTCTGTAATGAATACTCTTTTCTCAGCTTTGTCAGGTCCTTTTCAATCCGCTAACACCTAATGGATCACAAGAATCAAAGGTCCACAACCACAGCAAACGGCCTTTGCAAACAACATGCATCTGAACAATGCTGAATGGGAATATGGCTGGAGGCGTTTGGGTCCTTGGTGTACACTTTCCCTCTCTATTATTCACATCACCTGTCTTTCTCATGCTTGTCCTTTGCAACTCTCATGAGCCTTTTGTATCTCTGTTGAGCCCTTTGTTACTCTTCTTAGCCTTTAGTAAATTACCTAAAGCTCTTTGCGTCCCTTGCAACCTTAGGGCATTGTCAACTTGTTGGTCATTGTTAGGACATTGGTCACAAGAGCTGTCTTCCGTCTTTCTTTTATCCTTTCTTTGGCCTTTAAGAGGTGCAATTGATAGCTAAATGCCAATAAGCTGTGTGGCCTGTGTCACAGGCTGTGTGGCTGGTGCAATAAGCTTGCACAATAGATGTGTGAGTTTATGTCAGGGCTCTAAATCACTACTGGGATGGTGCAAAGGCCCAAGTTCAAACCCGGGAACTATCACACTCACAGTATCATCAATCTCTTCACGATTTGGAAGCTAGCCCATTCCAAACTCAGTCAGATGTTCATTGTTCAATCACTTTTCTGTTGATTAGCCAAATAAACACTGCAAATAAAATCAAAGCTGTGGTCTCAAAATATGTAAACTGACAGTTAAATACCCGGCATAATACAGTTAAATATACTGAGCTAACTGGACTCTCAGTCTCCATTCACTCCTCCGAGATGGATGTTTTCCTTAATGTCAAGGTTTGGCACCATCCCTGCCGGGTATAAGATGCAAAAATCATGGGTGACATGCTCACTCCTGCAACAGCTAAAAACTCCTCCCGAAGCAATGCCACCCACCTAAACAGTCCACCTATCCTTATTGCTCTATCCTCTCTTTCTGATAACAGCAAATAACAGTGAAACAGCTCCCTTATTTACATTTTCTGCCTCTACTGTTTTTGCCCACCAGGGGCGCATGCATCTCCATCGTAGTTCCGCTATTGCTCACGTTTAGGGCTGGCGCCACCGTCTGCCTTCCCGCCAAAAAGATGCATTTGTGCCTTCACTTCCTCTACCACCACTCTTTACTTATCTTACAATGATTACTCAAATGCTATTTCAAATGGTCAGCATGCAACACGGGGCCAGATGCCCATGCAGGTAGAGGAGGGGGGGTTAATTATTCCCCATTATAGTCCTGCCCCAAATCATGGGTAAATCTAGTTCTGGATATTTCCGGCACCTTCTGCCATATTCTGAGAGATAGCAATTTGTGAAAAGGTTGACTTTATCCTTCTGAATTCACCATTAAGAGATTAATGTCCTCCGAAAGGCCAAAAGACTCATCTAAGCTGTCATAATTTGACAAAAAAATGTCCTCCTTTATTGGAGTGGGACCTTGATTGGTGACAGATGTCTGCAAATGACTCATTAGAGAAATTACTACACAATAATCCCATTCCAGTCCAGTCGCATGCAAACGTACTTCAGACCACCAAGGACAAGTCAACGTCAGAATGTCATATGCCAACCAGAGCCACAAGAGCATGGCAACTGAGATGTATAGCAATGCACTGACTGGCGGCTCACTGAACTGGGTGTACATCATTTTTGTGATGTTGCTTTATGCTGAAAAATCTTATTCAGACTTATCCATAATACATTTGAATTGGCCAGTTGATGGATATACACAGCTTTATGACTCAGTAACAGTGGAAGACCTGCCAAACTTCCTGCATAGTTCAGCTTGTATATTAACCTTTTTCTTTTGGATGCTGGACAGAAGTTGGCAACTTATTAGTAGGAAAGGACTGACCAATTATGAGAAAGAGATGAAATTTGCAAAATCCTATATTTATGAAAGTCACTTTCTAGCAATTGGAAACACTTAACGGAAAGTAGGGAAGCTTGTTTGTGCTACTAAATGAAGTGTAAATCCTTTTCAGTTTGTCAGAGCTGATTAGTAGCTCTTGTGCAGATTTACAAAGCATTTCAATGGTTAAGCAAGTCTCTTGACAGAGTGTCTCTTGACAGAGTTTGAAAGTTTTCTGGCTTGCAGCACCATGAAAGTTTTGCTGAAGAAAAATGTTTTCTCTCTAAAGGCAGAGCTAATGGTATAAGAAAGAACAGCGTGTCATCATGAACAGGAAGGGACTGACACGATCAGACAAGAATTCATCACCTTTTGGCATGGCAATGCATCTTCTATATTAAGAAATGATGAGGTTCTATCTTTTGTCATGGTCATGGATGCAGTTGCTAGAAAAGTGTGAGGATATAATCACAGAATTTTCATTTACAGGCATTTAAGGCGGTTTACTTACAGTACAACCCAAAATAAAGTAAGAAAATTTTCTGTCAGAAGTCCTCTGTTTACCTATTTTGCCCTCCTTTCTCCTCTCCACCCCAAATCTCCTTTCAACTACTTTTGACTCCTTACCACAACCTTACTCCTTGTTAAGAACTCCATGAAAACAAGTAGCAATGTAATTGCAATTTGCAAAGGGGCACAATATCAAATAAATCAAACACAATGGGGGTGATGGAGTTTGGATTTCAGTTGGTTTAATATAAAATAAATAATTTTAGAAGGTAGTTGAAAGGTAGAAGTAGGAAGGAATTTATAGGGAGCCAAAAGGTGTGAAAGAGTAAAGTAGTGGCTGATTCTTCCTTCCTGCTGGGGTAATCGTACTTTATTTTGGGTTGTACTGTATGAGCTTCTACCTTCAGTAATATGTCTCCAGCAATGCACCAAAGACATGAGGCAGAACCACATAATTGCTACCGAAAGAGTTGCTATGGCAACAGATGAAGATTCCTCATCTGTTCTGTTTGGTCTTCTCCTTTTCATGAAGACAAGAGTTCAAGGCTCTGCTTCTTCTAATGGTATTAGCTCTGATTTCAATTTTTTTTCAGCAAATGTCTCTTGGTGCATCAGGCCGGACAAGTCTCAGTAAACTCCTGCAGGCCAGTATAGAATTGACAATGACTAACTACCAACCAACCAATAACCAACGAAGCTGTGATCTATAGCAAACACCAGCAAGTCCATTCTGTAATGAACACTCTTTTCTCAGCTCTGTGAGGTCCTTTTCAATCCCCTAACACCTAACAAATCACAAGAATCAAAGGTCCACAACCACAGCAAACAGCCTTTGCAAACAGCATGCATCATACGCTACTCCTCCCAAACTACTCAATGCCCACAACTACAAATTATGAGATTGATGTCTTCCGAAATGCCAAACGACTCATCCAAGCTGTCATAATTTGAACAAAAAGGTCTCTCTTTTATTGGAGTGGGACATTGATTGGTGACAGATGTCTGCAAATGACTCATTAGAGGAATTACTACACAAAAATCCCATTCCAGTCTTGTTGCATGCAAATGTACTTCGGACCACCAAGGACAAGCTGACATCAGAATGACATCCTTCAGCCAGAGCCACAAGAGCATGGCAATTGAGATGTATAGCAATGCACTGACTGGGAGTTTCCTGCACTTGGTGTACATCATTTTTCTGATGTTGCATTACGCTATAAAGCTGTATTCAGACTTATTCATAAAGCATTTATATTGGCCAGTTGATAGAGATGCACAGTTGTTTTGACTCAGCAGAAGCCCTGTGGTCCTTCCTGCACATAGTTCAGTTAGTATTTCAACCTTTTTCTTTTGGATGCTGGACAGAGGTAGTAAGTGCCTTATTAGTATGAAAGAACTGACCCTTTCGACCAAGAAAGGAGATTGGCGAAATCCTAGAATTATGAAAGTCACTTTCTGGCAATTGGAAACACTCTAAGGAAAGTAGGGAAGCTTGTTTGTGCAAGTAAATGCTGTGTAACTCCTTTTCAGTTCATCAGAGCCCATTAGTGCAGATTTACTGAGCATTTCAATGGCCCTATATACTGAAAAATAGAAAGCGTTCAAGCAATTTTCGACAATAAGTTTGCATTCTACTTATAAATCGTCTAGGTCATCTGTCAGCATTGTTCTTTTCCAAAGTTTTCTTGCTCGCAGGACCAAGGAAGTTTTGCTGAAGAAAAATGTGTTTTCATTAAAAGCAGAGCTAATGCCATCAGACAGTACAGCTGATGTCATCATGAACAGGAAGGGACCAACAAGATCAGACCAGGAAGCATCACCTTTTGGATGGAAGGATGATTGGGGTTTTACGTCCTGTATTTATGCACTTGGTAGGCTAATTAGGACAGGAGGAGGACACAGCAATGAGGCAAAGGATGGTTGAAACAGCCGTCCAACTTAGGCCAAGGTCACCCGGCAAGAGCTGGATTCGAACCCTGGACCCAGCGATTGGCAGTCTAGCACGCTACCACTAGACAAACCCTCCCCCATCACCTTTTGGCATGTCGACTCTACTTCTAGTAAGAAATTATGTGGTTCCATCTTTTGCCTAGGATATAGTAGTGAGAAAAGTGTGAGGAAATAATCTAAAAGCTAATTAGTTGTGAGCTTCCTGTTTTAGCTGTTCAGAAGTACAAGAGTTTGATGAAAATCATCCGACAGAAAGCCCCAAAGACAAGCTGAAAATACAAGAGATGCTAAGAAAATTTCTGAAAGCAAAGATTATACCATCAGAAAGAGCAGAGCCTTGAACTCTTGCCTCACAAACAGGAGACGACCAAGTAAAACAGATGAGAAATCTTCACCTGTTGCCATAGCAACTCTTTGTGCATAAAGCAATTATCTGGTTCTGTCTCCTGTCTTTGCTGCATTGTTTGGAGACAAGTATGAGGAAAGTTTTATTGAGTACAATACTACAGCCTATAAACCAGTAATAGCAAATACATTGACGTTTAAATAACCTCTTCTTGATTTGGCTAATTGTGTCAGTTTGTAATCTTGGCAATGTTCTTAATAGTGCAAGATGAGTTAAATGCACAGTTAACCAAATGATGGTCTTATTGTTATTGAGTGTTACAAAGGTCATTGACCTCAGCAAGTGGCAACAAAGTAGCAACAGAGGAGCCCCAGTCAGAGCTGCTCCTTGTAGGGGATCCTGATAGAGGTTAATAGAGGTTGATCTGCCCATTGCATGCCACAACTCATGATCATGGCGACAGACCCACTGCCTACATCAGTGCTTACATCATCTGTCTGCACATGCTGCAGATTCTAGCTACTCTAGTCTATTTCCAGACTGTGTAAGTCACTAAGCCATGTACCGACCATTGTATAAGGGTATAATAGGTAATGTGCTTTTTACATGATAGGTAATGTGCTTTTTACATGATTGCAAATGTACTTTCCCACAATGTACAATGCTTTCAAACCATGCACTCCTTTCTAACCTATCAGGCGAAACAAGTCTTTCGCAGACAAGTCGATTCCCTTTAAATTTTTTTCAATTTTCAGATGTGGCTTTGCACAAGAGGTATCACAATAGCAGATTAGGTATCGTTGGACTGACAATTCTTAACAAGCTAAAAATCCACCAAATACATGGTAAATAGACATATCTAGCAACTATCACATTGCCGTTACAATGATATGCTCCATACGACCTTTACAACCCTGAATAACAGCAGGCCTATATAAACTCCATTTATGGGTTCATTATTCAATCTCTCCATGAACATGTCTGATGCAGTTGTGTAAATAATTGATGTAAATTGTGAATTATTCCTGCATTAGGAGAGCAGGACATGAAACGTGAATTTGGAGGTTTTTGTGCTGAACAAATGCAGTGTGCTGTAATGTGCCTGTGGGGAAATACTTTGCATTGAAATGGAGCTGCACAGAAAAACTGAGGACAAACTCTGAGGACAAGCTAAGGGGACAAACTGCAGTGAGGGCAAACTGCAGTGAGGGCAAACTGCAGTGAGGGCTAACTGCAGTGAGGGCAAACTGCAGTGAGGACAAACTGCAGTGAGGACAAACTGCAGTGAGGACAAACTGCAGTGAGGACAAACTGCAGTGAGGACAAACTGCAAGGACAAAATGTGGAGACTGCTTACTGCAAGGACAAACTGTGAGGACAAATAGTGAGGACAAATAGTGAGGACAACCTTCTGTGACGAAAAGCTGTGATGACAAACTAAGGACAAACTACAGTGAGGACAAACTGCGAGGACAAGCATTACAAGATGCAAAACATTAACCTGCAAGAAATAAAGAACCATTAATGTCCATTATCATCACCGTGATTAGTGGAGCATTAATAAGAATGCAATTAATTCTGTCTGCGTGCACTTGTAATCTTAATCCACCAAAATGTAATTTGCAGCCATTAAAAAGTAACAAGCCCCTCCAATGCCGTTCAACCCACTCAAATTACTCTTGAATGGCTGCGTGGCACATTACTGCATCCTTCCAAAACTTGTCCATTGTCATTCTCCATTCAATTAGTGGCGACGGCATCCTGGCACATCCGCATGAAATGTTTTATGGAACACCGTGGCATCGTTTCAATGGCTTTGGCCTACATTCGGTCACCTCATTCACTGCTGTATCACCATTCACGTAGATCTCCATTCTCCAATGAATGGAGCCAAAACCGGAAAGATAGCTTGATAGAATTGCTCGATAGAACTGCTCGATAGAATTGCTCGATAGAATCTTCAGTTTTTTGGGATAAAGTTTATCACAATTCCAAGGTACAGGCTATTATATCACTAGCAATCTGCTAATGTTATTAGATTCCTAAAAGGAAGATACTGTCAAGTGGATTATGGTATAGCTTGACAAGAATAGGCTGACAGATAGATTTGTAGATTGACTGATGGATAGTTGCGCTGATGAAACAGATTGATGAAAACACACATACATAGATATGGCCACTTTATTGTGCCTTTTAATAAGTTTTGGAAAGACAGGAAACTCCTCCATTAAGATGATGACTTTCAATATGACTCAAACGTATTTGTGTAAGTATCAGCCAATGAGTCATAAGATGCTTAGTCATTACATAATGAAGCTCTGCATTTGGATTCTATATCTTAATTAACATTCACTTCACCACTACATCTTTAAGATTTTCTCCCTCAATAATCAGGTATGATACCACAAGTGATACATTGCATCACACATTTCTACTACAACATAAGCTGTCTCCAAACCACTCATGGGGCTTTCCTAGCAATAAGTTCTTATCAAGCTCAGGCACTCAAGGCACTTGTGTCTATTGTGCTTATCTGGCTTCTGCTGAGTGGTCATTGTAAGCCATAGAAGGTTTTTTTCCTCAAGCATTTAGGCATGGTTAAAGGGACAATATCAGACCAGAAGGGACAGGGCAAAGAGATAAGGCTCTGAAGTAATGACACAAGCTGAAATTTACTAAAATCATAGAACATCAGGGATGCACCATACCACTTTTTCACTTCCGATTTGACAACGATACTGGATTTAGGTGCCGATCAAAAAATTATCTAATTTTATCTAGGCTCTAAGTCTTTATTCATTCATTTGAGATGGATGTTTTCCTTAATGTCAAGGTTTGGCACCCTTTTGGACAATTCCAGCACCTTTTGAGAATGTGGAGAGATGGTAATTTGTGAAAAGGCCGAGTTTATCCCGCTGAATTCACATTATGAGATTGATGTCTTCCGAAATGTCAAACGACTCATCCAAGCCTAAAATTTTACCAAAAAAAGTTCCTCTTTTATTCCAGTGGGTCCTTGATTGGTGACAGACGTCTGCAAATGAATCATTAGAGGAATTATTACACAATAATCCCATTCCAGTCGCGTCGCATGCAAATGTATCTCGGATGACCAAGGACAAGGCTCCAACAAGCCGACATCAGAATGCCACATGCCAGCCTAATCCACAAGAGCATGGCAATTGAGATGTATAGCTATGCACTGACAGGGAGCTTACTGTGGTGGCTGTACATCATTTTTCTGATGTTGCATTATGCTATAAAACCCTATTCAGACATATTCATAATGTATTTGAATCATCGGGCAGTTGATAGCAATACACAGCTACATGACTCAGCAACATTCGAAGAGCTGTGGCTATTCCTACAAAGTATAGTTCTTTTCTTTTGGATGCTGGACTGAGGTTAGTGACTTATTATTAGGAAGAACTGACCCTTTATGCCCAAGAAAGGAGATTGGCGAAATCCTAGATTTATGAAAGTCACTTTCTAGCAATTGGAAACACTCAAAAGGAAAGTAGGGAAGCTTGTTTGTGTGGGCAAGTAAAAACAGTAACTCCTTTTCAACCCATCAGAGCCCATTAGTTGCTCAAGTGCAGATTTACTAAGCATTTCAATGGTCCTATATATACTGAAGACTAGGAGACACTCAAGCTGTTTTGGACAATAAGTTCGCATTTTCCTTTCAAATCGTCAACTCATCTTTCAGTCAATGCAACCACTTAGAAGTATTTGTTATTTCTGTTTCGGAGCACAATGAAACTTTTGCAGAAAAAAACGTTTTCTCACTAAAAGCAGAGATAATGGTATTAGATAGAACAGCTGTTGGAACTGATGTCATCATGAACAGGAAGGGCCCAACAAGAACAGACCAGAAAGCATCACCCTTTGGCATGGTAACTCATCTGCTATAAAGAAATGGCGTGGTCTATCTTTTGTTATGGTCATGGATGGAGTAGTTAGAAGGGTGTGAGGATATAATCATGGAGTTTTACAGCCATTTAAGGCAGTTTACTATGAGCTTCCACCTTCAGTAAAAGACCTACAAGAGTTTACTAAGACTTGCTTGCCGGAAGCGCCAAGAGAGATTCGCTGAAAAAATTCTGAAAGCAGAATTAATACCATTAGAAAGCACAGAGCCTGAACTTGTCCCACAAACACAAGATGACCAAGTAGGACAGATGAGAAATGTTCACCTGTTGCCATAACAACCCTTTGTGCATTAAGCAATTATGTGGTTATGTCTTATGTTTTTAGTGCATTGCTGGAGACAAGTAATGAGTTGACAATGACTGACTACCAACCAGCAAATAACCAGCAAATGCTGTGATCTATAGCAAACACCAGCTAGTCCATTCTGTAATGTACACCCTTTCTCAGCTCTGTGAGGTCCTTTCTAATCCCCTAACACCTAATAGATCACAAGAACCACAGGTCCGCATCCACACCAAACAGCCTTTGCAAACATCATGCATCAGATTCATTCTGAACAATGCTGAATGGGAACATAGCTGGAGGCATTTGGGTCCTTGGTGTACACTTTCCCTCTCTATTATTAACGTCACCTGTCTTTCTTGTGCTTGTCCTTTGCAACTCTTATGAGCCCTTTTGTATCTCTGTTGAGCCCTTTGTTACACTTCGGAGCCTTAAGTAAATTAAGTGAAGCTCTTTGTGTCCCTTGCGACCTTAGGGTATTGTCAACTTGTTAGTCACTTTTCTGCTGTTGGTCATTGTTAGGACAGCGGTCACAAGAGCTGTCTTGAGTGTTTATTTTATCCTTTCTTTGGCATTCAAAAAGTTCAATCGATAGATAAACGCTAATTTAAGCTGTGTGGTCTGTGTGGGTGGTGCAATAAGCTTGCACAATAGCAGTGTTAGTTCAAGCCAGGGCTCGAAGTCACTACTGCATGGTATCGTGCTAAGGCCCAAGTCCAAACTCAGGAACAATAACAGAATCATTGGTCTGCTTGAGCATTGTTGAGATTCGGTAAACTAGTCCATTCCAAACCCAATCAGATGTTGGATCAGTCAAGAACGACAATTTTGTTGGTTAGGAAAATAAACACCGCTGACAAGAACTGTGGACTCAAAATATATACATGTAATTGATATACTGACAGAAATAAGGCCGACTGAACAAGTATCTCATCCCAATGATGATTCACTATGACTGTCACCAATAATAGGCTAAATAACATCACATATAATCAGCAGTAGACCACCAGAATGATTCTGGTCAACTCGATAACAATGGTAAAGAAGGACCTTTTTGAGGACAGCGGCATTGAAAAAGTCATTGTTGACTTTGTAACCCATGGATTGAACATGACTTTACAGACTTTCAGGTTTTGGATTTACAAATAAGTTTTACCCCATGGATCTGATATATACATACTCAGTCCGTAAGAACAAAATATGTACCGTCTTTCACCAGAATTGACATAACATACAAAAATTTACATTAACTACCTAGAACACAAGATTGACAATCAACACAAGATGCAATACATCAATCTGCCAGAAATAAAGAACCATTAATGTCCATTATCATCAGCATGTGATTAGCATTAATAAGAATGCAATTAATTCTGTCTGCGTGCACTTGTAATCTTAATCCACCAAAATGTAATTTGTAGCCATTAAAAAGTAACAAGCTCCTCCAATGCCGTTCAACCCACTCAAATTACTCTTGAATGGCTGCATGGCACATTACTGCTTCCTTCCAAAACTTGTCCATTGTCATTCTCCATTCAATTAGTGGCGACGGCATCCTGGCACATCCGCATGAAATGTTTTATGGAACACCGTGGCATCGTTTCAATGGCTTTGGCCTACATTCGGTCACCTCATTCACTGCTGTATCACCATATACATAGATCTCCATTCTCCAATGAATGGAGGCAACACCGGAAAGATAGCTTGATAGAATTGCTCGATAGAATTGCTCGATAGAACTGCTCGATAGAATTGCTCGATAGAATCTTCAGTTCTTTGGGATAAAGTTTATCACAATTCCAAGGTACAGGCTACTATATCACTAGCAATCTGCTAATGTTATTAGATTCCTAAAAGGAAGATACTGTCAAGTGGATTATGGTATATCTTGACAAGAATAGGCTGACAGATAGATTTGTAGATTGACTGATGGATAGTTGTGCTGATGAAACAGATTGATGAAAACACACATACATAGATATGGCCACCTTATTGTGCCTTTTAATAAGTTTTGGAAAGACAAGAAACTTTTCCATTAAGATGATGACTTTCAATATGACTCAGACGTATTTGTGTGAGTTTCAGCCAATGAGTCATTAGCCGCTAAGCCATTCCATAATGAAGCTCGGAAATCCGCGTCTGGAGTCCATACCTTGATTTAGTTGACCAACAATCACTTCATCACTACATCTTTTCAAGATTTCTTCTCTCAAGGTATGATACTAAGTGATACATTGCATCACACATTTCTACTACAACATAAGCTGTCCCCAAACCACTCATGGGGCTTTCCTAGCAATAAGTTCTTATCAAGCTCAGGCACTCAAGGCACTTGTGTCTATTGTGCTTATCTGGCTTCTGCTGAGTGGTCATTGTAAGCCATAGAAGGTTTTTTTCCTCAAGCATTAAGGCATGGTTAAAGGGACAATATCAGACCAGAAGGGACAAGGCAGTGAGATAAGGCTCAGAAGTTATGACACGAGCTCAAATCACTAAACACTGCTAAAATCAGAGAACATGTGCGTATCATTTTCCCAGACCAAGTGTAATACAGCAGATTGCAGAAAAGATATAATTTACAACATGCACATGAATGCTCTGGGTGAAGATTTTTGATTTTAGCAGAAATACAAATGAGATAATTATTATTACAAGATTCCATTCACGACAAAGGTAAGTCAGATAGAGTCAATTTGAAGCGAAGTGGCAGGATGCTCTAAAACAGGGTCCTTGGTATAATACCTGTCATGTGTATAAAAACAAATTATGGAAGAACAAGACTCTTTAAAAGGATATCACTTTGGGAATATGATTTCCTGTTAAATGATAAGATGCCATGATGGGTGGATGGGTGGATCATGGACTGGTCTGACTGGATGGTATCTAAAACATAATTTCTGTTTGTACGAAATGAAATAATAAATTTTATTTTCCTGTCTTTTATCAATCATAATGTTACTAATCTTCACAAAATATAAAAATATTGACATAACTTTTAAACACCATACATACAAATCACAAGCATAATAAAATATAATCTAACAGAAGAACTACCACACGATGAACAGCTTCAACTGAAGAAGTCACCATACTAGATCTAAAGGCCCATTCCTCAAATTCTGCAGAATATCAAGAGACAAGCCTCTGGTATAGTAAAAGTACAAAATCTACTACAATTGCAGGACATTCAGCCAAGGTCTGACCAAGACAATACTCTTTAAACTTTCAGGAAACATCTTGCTTCTTAAGGATGAGTAATGATGACAAATTCCATGAAAACTGTCTTGGGCTAAGCCAGTATTCCATCAAAACACAAAATAGAGGACCAGAAGAAGCTGGAGGACATGACATATTGGTAAGATTAATCCTCTACTTACAAAGGACTTCCATTTGTCCTTCTTATAAGACCAGTGGACAAAAATAAGGACAATGGGCAAAAATAAGGACAATGGGCAAAAATAGGATAAACCAATATGACAAAAATAAGACTAAGAGGCATGTACCAGAAAGCAAGGCAAAATAAGATGAATGGGCAAAAAAGAGACAAAGGCTTCCAGGCTGATATTTCCAGAGTTTTACTATTGGTGTCCCTTTTTTGACAGACTAGTTGTGGCATAAGAATGATGAATCATTCAACCAAATACAATGTAGGCCTAATCAGTAAATAAAACTACCATTATTAAACTTTTACAATGTTTGTTGAAATATGACCTTTCTCTACTTTCAATATACAAAGGAAGGCAAGAGTTTTACATAAATTTACTAGAGGTTATAGGCCTACATGTTCCTTTTTGGTCTTTTGACAGTTATGTTTTGGCACGAGAATGATGAATTATTCGACCAAGAAAATAGTAAAAAGCAACAAGAATCTATGATTAAATTTTTGCAACTTTTGATGAAATGAGAACTTCGTTTAACTGAAACATCGATGGCACGCTATATTTCGAGAGTTTCACAAACTTTTACTCTATAGAATGCTTAAGATATATTCCTTTCTAACGGTCCTGCTTTGGCAGAAGAGTTATATCATCATTCTTTCAACCATAACAAAAAAAGCAAATAGAACTTACAACAAGAATCTATGATTCAACTTTCCAACATTTCGTAAAGTTAGCCAGAACTTTCTCAGAGCTCTTAATTGCATTATGGTGTATCTATCTATCACTCCGCTTTGAAAACGTCACAAAATTGAGAATCCCGGATAAAGGCAGATAAAAAAAATCTGAGAAGTTACTTTAAAAGCCATGTACATCTCCAAGGTAGATGTGAATGTCTTGTCCAAATGTCACAATGACACTTTTTTCCCATGGAAGAACTTTCACTGTAAAAAGTGAGCACTAAAGTGTATTCTATACAAGATAGATTCAAGTAGTGAATTTAATGGTGAACAAATTATCACAAAGCCATAATTTAAAGCTTATTGTTCAAATGGTGGAATAATTGGCAATTAGGTTGGATTTACAAATTCCCAAGATTTTACCATATTTGACAGTCATTAGCAGATTAGGTTTGATTTAGGATATGCACTCCAGATTTCACAAACTGAAAAGTCTTTCTTGCATCACAGACTCAAGCCTAAAGTCCTACTTGTCTCTAGTACATATTCAAAGGTGCCACATGCTGACTTATCTACAGACTTCATCTGGACAGAAATAAGAAGGTCACTTAATTGTGGTGTGAGCCTATCAGAGATGTTGTAAAGGTCACATTTGTAAGAACTTCTCTGATTGGCTGAGAACAAACGTGACCTACTTTCTGTCCAGATGACGTCAGCAGGCTCAGACAGAATGTGATATACATTTGAATATAGTCCTTCATAGTGACACTGAAGACAAGACTCAATTTAGGTTCGAGCCTGTGCTAGCATGGTTGCAAAACTAACATCCACATTTAACCGAGTTCTCCCAGAATCTTTTCTTTAAATGTGGGATTCCTTTTGTGGCATTCCTGTGACATTTCTAGATGTCTTTTTTGTGTCTCCTAAATGTTCTCAAGTGAGTGTCGACGTCTTGTTTATTTTTCCAGGAGGTCTTTTCAGGACCGTTTCGTCTCTATCCTACTCATCACATTCCCTACTTTTATTTTCTTAACACAACTTGACATTTCTGCCACAGAGGGTCACAGACACTTCTTGGTGGCAAGAAACTTCAGGCAATAAGAGATGAGGGAAAGGACTTGTCTGGGGGGAATTTAAGGGGGGCAATTGAATAATACCAATAACTGAAAACAGAACGAATAGATCCAATCAATCAAATAATCTCTCTATCTATCAAAGAGTATCATTTTATCTATCTATCTATCTATCTATCTATCTATCTATCTATCTATCTATCTATCTATTGCCTGATCAATCAATCGATCCGTCCTTCTATGTGTGTTCATCCCGCTATCGATCTGTCGCAAGTCCGATTGATCGAAGAATGAAGTTGAAGAACACCAAGTGGACATGGGTTCACACTATCTATCTATCTATCTATCTATCTATCCATCTATCTATCTATCTATCTATCTATCTATCTATCCATCTATCTATCTATCTATCTGTCTAAAATTGAAAACATCTGAAGCCTTTAAACCACTTTCACTTTAAATACAAACACAAGAGCCTCAGGAAACACGTCACTCAAGTATGATCCAATCAGAGCACTGGACACTGGCCATCTGCTTGACTGACTGATTAGCCAATTAGAGGCCTCGTTACAAGGTAAGGGGATTCCAAATTTGGTCACGTGATTTCCGTTGACCTTGGCTCCAAGAAACTGGACGAGGACATCCAGTTATCACCTAATCAGGGCTAATATTAGTGAAGAAAACTTTTCAAAGGAAAGTTGAAGCTTTAAGAAGGTTCTCAAACAGTACTGAAA
This sequence comes from Platynereis dumerilii, assembly GCA_026936325.1. Lineage (NCBI taxonomy): Eukaryota > Metazoa > Annelida > Polychaeta > Phyllodocida > Nereididae > Platynereis > Platynereis dumerilii. The sequence continues at coordinate 8,598,429 of JAPTHN010000018.1, forward strand.
TGATGGTAATTACACAAAAGGCCATCCTCAAACTAGTTTAATGAGATAGCAGAGAAGTAGTAGAAGAAGGAGAAGAAGAAGAAGAAGAGGGAGGAGCCAGATTCCAGATATTGAAGAGACCTCATCAAGGAGATTTTCAATTATGATTGCTTGACTGACTCAAGTGGCACAAGTTACTCTATTCCAGATTTGTGGAGGAAAAAGAGAGAAATGTTGACATAAACTTTCGCGAATGAATGAGTGGGACAGTGGGATTGTATGTCCTGTATTTATGCCCTTAGGAGGCTAATAAGGACAGGAGGAGGACACAGCAATGAGGCAAAGGATGATCGAAACTGCTATCGAACATAGGTCGAGGTGATCCAGCCATAGCTGGAATCGAATCCGGAATCCAATGTTTGGAAGCCTAGAGCTATAGTAGAGCACCACATCAACTGAGCTAGGCCCCCCTCACCAACAGAAGAGTTTTTGCTTGTAAGAACTAGGCAAAACAATAGAATGATATAATCAATCGATCAATCAATCGATCAATCAATCGCAAGACTGTTAACCAATATAGTAGATGGCCTATTTATCCCCATCACTGGCCAGGCATCCAAATAGTGGAAATAGAAAACTTTAGAAAGTTCTAAACTTGGTCATAGATATATACTTCTAGCAAGGAGCACAACAAAACTAATAAAAGACAGAGAGATCTCAAAATCAATCTCTTATAAACCCGCTTGACCAATAGACCGATTGTTATTCGTGGAAGTCCAGTCTGTCCAGAGATATCTATAGTCCAACGCACATCTGGGAGATAGATAACTTTATAAAGTTTGACAAATCGATTAGAGATATACGCAGGCACGCAAAAGTCTCAGAAAGTTCAACACAGTTGTGTGACTCGCGTCTTGTTTCCATGGAAACAGTTTGCCGCTGAATCTAAATTGTGTGGACATTTTATCAAGCGGTGTGCTGCATACATCTCTGTTGTGGCGTGTAGATAGTCCACTGGTCTGCTTATATTTGCATCAGTCTTGGGATGAGCTCCCCCAGGACATGATGATGCATATGCTTCTCCCCTCCTCATCATTTCTTAAGAGTCTTCGATGTCATCCCATATCAGTCTGATTCAGCCACAAACTCATGCTGATACAGCAACTATGCAGTGGACTCTGTCTGGAAATTTAGTGCACCCAGAGTTTCTTTCATACAATTTTTTTAATGGTATTAATTATGATAACATCGAAACTTGTTATAATGATACAAGATTATGTTTTATGTTTCCTACTTTTCTTGAAAGTCTTCTATCCCAAACTCATTGCTATGCAATGATGTATTACTGCTGAGGATATGTTCAGAAAATCGAGTGCACACAGCGTTTCTTTTATATTGTTCATATAATTCTTATTGGATTGATGATGTATATATATACATCATCTATGTTTTTAATTATCTTATGTAATTATGCTTCTCCCCTCCTAATCATTTTTGAGAATTTTCAATGTATCAGTCCAAAACTCGGTAGCTTTCAGTGTTGTGAGCTGCTGTAGTCAGCAAATCGAACACACCCAGGGTTAAATCAGGGATGCACCGATACCACATTTTCAGAACCGATAGCGATGCTGGTATTTTGTTGCCAATACCACTGATACCAACACCATTCCGATACCATCTATAAGATGAAGCAGCTAGCAGCGCCTTCAATCCAATGCACCATCTACACCGGTACTGCTTTTTGCTTCTGAAACCACCAATAATGATATCATGTATCGCAATCAGAACAATGTTCTGAGAACATCCTGATTTTAAAATTTGATGATAATGAATATATGATGCACACAAAAAATTAATTAGCTAAATGGGAAGCCAATTTTTAGTTGATGAAAATCTTACATAAACTTAAGAGAGAGAGAGAGAGCCTTCTGTAACAGGTCTTACACATTGTTACATTCTCATGCTTTCTATAATACTATCTTCATCGGTGGTAAGACATTGTATACCAAAATTATTTTCAGTTTGTTTTGTCTGTGTTAGAAAAATAAATCACACATGATTGTGTTATGTGTAACTTTTTTCCCCAACAAAAACTGACCTAATATTTGCAATATTTATCATCTGTCTTAGCCATGAAACGAGTTGGTAGGTTGTAGGTGGGCAGACGTTCCTACAAATAAATATTCATATTCAAATACATAAAAAATACATACTGTCAGGATTTCTATATATACTTTTTTCACATTATTTTTTAATATATAACATTTGCATTGACAATAGCCAGCTTAATACCTATAAATTTAGAATATGTACAATGATGTAGGAAGATATGTCAGCAATGTATTACGTAACTGACCTAATTTTTAGGCACCTGCAGCAGACTAAAGTTATGCAAGACCTGGATCAAGTACTTTCTAGGAAGTACAAACATTCTCAAGGCATTACTAATTTTTGTACACAATGCCAGAGTTCAGCAAGTACAGTCAAAGAAAAAATATATATACTAAGAACAGGGAAAAATAATGGAGAAAGGTGGACAGATATATTGTAGAGAGATAGATAGAATGGAGAAAGATCTATAGAGAGACATATTGTTGACAGATAGATAGTCTATAGACTGGCATATCAGCTGCAGGTGGATCTGAAAGATAGTATAGAAACTAGAAAGACAATTGGAGAAATAGTACAGATAATAAATATAAAATCTAGTTAAATCAACTCAATTCTAGTTATTCAAGGAAATGGGAGAGGGGTTAACTTGCTCAGTTGGTATTGCCCATGGTACTGAGTTCGATTCCAGCTGTTTCCAAGTCACCAGATCTATGATGGGTGGCAGAACCCTCGTATCATTGCCATAATCTACCTAAATACCTGCATGTAAGTGCATAAATATCATAAAGCCACAGCAATCCATGAATCATCCAAGGTCAAAATAAGCCTAAAATATAAAATATATTAGCACTTTCTGAGAAAGACAATAACAATACAATCAAGATTATAACACATGTACAGAAGTAAGAATGTATACATTCCTTGATATACTTCGTATCCCGTAAGTTCTTATACAGTACAATCACAACAAAAGCTAACAACAAAACACAGGCCTAAGTACTACGAATTGTTTAGCACACTCAGCAAGCTCAAATTCACACCTACCTACCATGAAGCATCCCTTCAACATACTAAGTGGGGCACATCGAGGTAAGTTGCCAGATATTGTTACATAACAGTTAACCCCTCCATAATATTCACCCCCTGTGCCTTATCTACGCCCTGCCAGGGCATACCTTGATCTCTAAAGAATGCAATCAACAAAATGTCAAGACTGCATCATCTTGTTAGCAGCATGAGTAACTTGATGAATGGATATATCTAGTATAATAATGAGGTGGACTTACAGAACTGATTGCTATCATAACTTGTCTATCTGTTCAGGTATCAACTATCTTTGTATCTGTCTGTCATTGTTTGTTTTGGGGGTTTTCTTTCATAAAGATTCTGTTTAGGTATCCAGTGGACATGCAGTTTGATTGATGTATCAGTCAGTCAGTCATGCATCTTTCCTAATCAATCAATAAATCAATCAATCAATTAATCAGTCAGTCAGCCAGTCAGCCAGTCAATCAGTCAGTCAATGAATCAGTCAATGAATGAATGAATCAATCAACTGTTCAAAATCAGTCAATCAATCAATCAATCAATTGATTATTCGATCGATTGATAAATCAATCATTCATTCAATCATTAATTCAATCATTTGTTCAATCATTTGTTCAATCATTCAATCAATCAATCAATCAATCAATCAATCAATCAATCAATCAATCAATCAATCAATCAATCAATCAATCAATCAACCAATCAATCAATCAATAAATCTATCTATCTATCTATCTATCTATCTATCTATCTATCTATCTATCTATCTATCTATCTATCTATCTATCTATCTTTCAGTCTGTCAGTCTGTCTAGCTGTCTGTCTGTCTAGTTGTCTATATATACCTATCTATCTAATGTTCAGACTATCTATCTTTCACTTCATGATACACTTGCCCAATTTATAAGATATTCACTTGTAAAGTTGAATAACTCAATGACATCCTGACTGCTCCCAAGGGCATCATTGCAGAGCTCTGAGGCTACATTTTAAGAATCTCAAGGGAGTCATAAAGTATATCTTCAAGTAGCTACAAGTTGACAAAAAAAAAACTGACAAAATATGAAAGAAACATATTTTCCTTCTTGGCAATAGGCACAACATAAACATGTGACAAGTTGGTATCTCTGTATCATCTCTGTGTTGCATTTTTTTGTTCATCTTTTGAAGTTTGTTTTTGTCATTTCAGATGGATGGATCCCACAGAAGCTCACATTCATCAAATACAAGAGAAAATAGATGTCTCCAGGGTGAAGAGAGAGAGGAAAAGTGACAAAAAAGGGGACAAAAAACTGACAGAAAGTCTCTAAAATTAAGCAGATGACATCCCAAGCTGGCAAAGGGTGAGCCTCGGTTGAACTACCACATTTGTTTGAAGAAATGTACTTCAGATATTGCATGTGAAGGCCAAGCTATCTTAAAACGGAGATGGATGGATGCTCGGTCTTTACCTCCTGAATTTATCCACTTAGATCAGGTGCATGTATACAGTAGGGTGTGGCTGGTGCCCCTCAAAAAAGAAAAAATTGGAGGGGACCCCTGTACCTCTCCTTGGTATTGTGGTTTGACCCAAGGGACATGCCTTAGAAATTTCATGAGAATTTATAAACGTTTACCTTGAGCACAATGCAGCAGAAGTTTCTTCGTGGTTTGCTACGATCGGAAGTCGCGGTATTGTATAACTTTGTCAATTTTCATTTCACAACAATGAAACTTGTATGACTGGACAGGCCTCACTTAGAGCTTCATTTTGAATACCAACTTCAATGGTTTTGGATAATTTTATGCAGTATCAATTTTTTTTTTTTATTGCTTCTGGCAACTTTTGTCTTTTTGCCTATCAGATATGTGCAAACCTGGGTCAATTTTCAGGATATTTTACATCAAAACTTATGAGAGTAAGAACCTGATCTTAATAGACATCAATAAAACTCTTTTGAGGACCTGGCATGAATTTACAGGACTATATGGTGCTTGTTGTGTATTTAAAAAATGTGGATGAACGAGACCGCATCTTTAATGTTGAAATTTTTGACATCTGTCCATATTCATGGCTGACTTTGGCACACTAAGTACAATTATTAAACAAATGTTATTTAGGCTAATGAGGTAACTATAGTTTAATATTGTTCAATTGCTTTGTCACATATACACACAAGAATACAGACTTTCAAAAAACATGCCGTATGGCGTAATGCTGTAAAAATATTATTTCCATTGTATCGTAAGATGCATTGTCACTTACTGTGGTTTTCTACACATCTTACCTCTGGAGATATCTTTACGAATCTTATTTTTAAATTCATAAAAGGCAATGTCAAACGAAATTTATTCAATGGGCTATAATCAACCATTGTCTATAAGTGTAGCCTTGATTGTCTATGCAACGTCAAGGACAGGAAATTAAAGGAGACACCTCTTGCAAGCGTCAAAATGAGGATAGATCATTACTCAATTTCCAAAGTGTTATGCCCAATGCACACTAGAATCGCATGCGATCCCATCGGATGCGATGATGTTGCAACCCAAGGATCACAAGTTGGTGCACACTGCAGAGCCTACCAGTGACTCTGTTGTTACCCCTCATTAAAATTGGGGTAAAATAAGGCCCTCCAAACGATTTTACCCCCTGTTTGGCTTGCAACAGCAGCGCAAGTCAATGCACACTGAGACAGTCTTTGAAAACCCATAAAAATGCTATTAAAACATGCGCTGGGTGCGCAGAATATCTGGCAGTGCTTGATTTTCTGCGATGGTGTCGTAAGTCAATAAAAGAGATAAAATCACCATCGCAATTTGGTGCACACTAGTGACAAAGGGGTTGCAAAACCCTCTCATGTGATCCCATCGCAGAAATAATAAAAGTGTGCATTGGGCATTACTGATCCTGTTCACACAGTTAACGAATCAAAACTATGGTGTATCTGATAGTGTGCCAGCTTATCATTAGGGAATATTGATAAATGACTGTCTCATATATACAATGAACATCTTAACATTGGCTGGCTATCTACAGGACTCAAATAGAACACAGGCTGTCACACAGCAATGAGGTGAAGGATGTTTGAAACTTCTTTCCAACAATTATAAATCCAGTGATCCTATTCCCATTACAGCTGGAATCAAACCCAGTGCCCAGGCAAAAAAGGAGACCCAGAGGACCCACTCCCCCTCAGCTTACCATATTACATTGTGATGCCTTTGAGAATTATTAGAAACCTTAATGCATTGACTCTGGTGTCGTCTTCCTGATACCAACTTCATGATCTGTTATTTTTTTAAAGTAATTCATGTTTTGAAACTGTATGTTATTTTAAACATTTGTTTATGTGCCATGATGTGTAAAAATATAATATTGAATACAAAAATACTTGAAACTCTAAAATGTGTGATGAATCCGATGACATGAGCATGATGCAAAAATTCATCATCTCAAAAACACAACCTTTAACACAGAATGTAGATTTTGCACTTAAGGAGTCCAGATATCATCAAAATACATTTGATCTATCAAGACATTGTCCTTGGCGTCTTGTGGTTCAGATATAATCAGATTAGCAACAAAAGTTTTGGTTTTTTTAAATATGCAAGGTATTTCCCAAACAAGCACAGGATTATTAATTCAATGTACATTGTAAAATTGTCCGAGACCATCAAAGTTGGTACTCAAAATGAAGCTCTAATTAAGACAACTTCAATCATGCAAGTTTCATCATTGTATGATCATTATTGACAAAGTTATACAAAAATGCGGTTTCATTTATAAACAAAAACAAGAAAATTATAACTGCATTGTGCTCAAGGTAAGCATGTTCCGATTTCCCTTCAACTTTCCACACATATCATTTTGACCAAAACACGGTACCAAAATAAGGTACAGCTTGATCTGACAACCTTGGGGCATCAGCCACACCCTAGCATACAGGCTACAGCGATAAGGCGAAGGATGACTGAAACTGCATACTATCCAACATGACTAGGAAAAATATTAAATTCGGCAAAAATACAATTTTCAATATATTCGAACTGCTTGATCTTCACATTAAGGTGTCTGTATTTCTCAGGAAGCAGGATGGATGAATGGCGCCTTATGTCCTGTATTTATGCTCTTGGCAAGCTAATTGGGACAGGAAGGGGACACAGCAGTGAGGCGAAGGATGATTGAAACTGCTATCAAACATGTAGGGCCAAGGTGACCCCGCAAGAGCTGGATTTGAATCCTGGACCCAGCGATTGGCAGCCTAGTGTGGTACCGCTGAGCTAATCCGCCCCCCCCCCCCGTATTTCTCAGGAAGATGGATGGATGGATGGATGATTGGGGCTTTACGTCCTGTATTATTGTACTTGGTAGGCTAAGGTGAAGGATGATTGAAACAGCCGGCCAACATAGACCCAGGTGGCCTGAAAAGAGCTGGATTTGAACCCTTGACAAGCACTTGACAGCCCAGCAATCCCAGCATGCTACCACTGGGCCAACTTTCCCCATATATATTTCTCAGAAAGAAGAATAAAAGATGAGAGAACCTTCAGGAGCTGATGAAATCATTTTATGTTGAAAAGACCAATGGTTCTAAATTAAACCTTTCTGCTTTGGGTAACAAGTTAATCATGGTTTCATAGTGGCACCTTGCAGAACTCCCGGATCAAGTAATATATAAGATAGAACGTCTGATTTGGGGTTTTAGTAAAGCCGCTTTACGTCCTGTAATTATGCATTTTAGTACGCTAATTGGGGAAGAGGAGGACACATCAATGATTGAAACGGCAGTCCAACATAGGTTCTGGTCCCGCCTTCCAGGCACCCAGCGAATGAAAGCCCAGGAAAGCTACCATCAGGAAAATATTTTTGGTTTTCTCAGAAGATTGACGCAACGACCATAATCATGTTAAATATTACATGGAGAGGTTTATTACTGACATGATCAATGGCCAATCCAGTCAGCTTTAGTTATTGGTCAGCATGGTCAAGGGGATTGAATATAGATTGGAAAAATTCCATATTTTCTCCTGATGTGACATTTGCCAATTTCTTTCACTAATAGAGTTTGTCCACGTGAAATTACATTGCTTGTTTTACGAATGAGAAATGTCTACCAAGTATATCAATCATGTCATGATGATCATACATTCATGAGTAAGTGGTCAATTATTCATACAAAGAAAAGAAAGAAGAAATGAGAAAAGAAAGAAGATCATGTCCATGAGGATGAGTCTATGTTTGGCAAGTAAAGGGTCCCACAGACAAGTAAATGCTCCCACACTCCACTACACCAACTTGATGTTCAATTTGGGAATATATATTTTAATCTTATGAAGTCACATGTATCCATTTTATATTACTTTATCCTATATATTGATCTTGTCAAATCATATATATTCCAGCAGATCAAATCTTCTTTCCTCTCTCTAGAAGGTCCTGGATTCAAATTATCGTTAGTGATTGATGGCTGGATGGATGATTGGGGCTTTACGTCCTGTAATTATGCACTTGATAGGCTAATTCGGACAGTGGGAGGACATGGCAATGAGGCAAAGGATGATTGAGACAGCCATCCAACATAGGCCCAGGTGACCCGGCAAGAGCTGGATTCGAACCCTGGACCCAGCGATTGGCAGCCTAGCACAATACCACTAGACCGACCCTCCCCCCTTCTGGTTTGTGAATAATGAGATGAGCTCTTCAAGAAACTAAAGACTGAGTCCCTATTTAAAACATTTAATTCAAATCTGCACAAACGTTTAGTTTCCATCTCTGACAAAATTGAATATCTACAAAAATATAAAATACATCTTTTTCACGAAATCTTGTTAATGGATGACACAAAATACTCATATAATGAAGTTATATTATCTTAGACTGTTGAATAGAATAGAATAGAATAGAATAGAATAGAATAGAATAGAATAGAATAGATGATAGCAGTACAACTGACACAGCCTGGGGCTTGTTGACATCTGTGAAATTCTTTATTAGATCAACACGACTCTTGATTTGCACAAAACACAAGGGACAAAGGAATAACAATGGCTGATCAGAGACTGTTTCCATGGCAACACTTTTGTATTTTGTGCAAATGTAACTTTGTATATGTTGTATGAAGTATGTACATACTTCTTGTGTGTTGTTTCAGTGCTTTGGTTACACAAGTCTGTGTAAATCTGAATTTTTCATTATGACAGTTTCCAGAGCTATATTTAAGTTACTCCTTATTATGAAAATGAAAAGGCAATTTTCAGCCCTACACTCTATACACTTACATTCAGGACAAAATGGGTTTTTCAAATAGAACCATGGTGGTTTTTGCATAGAAATAAGTTTTTCCTAAAAACCTATATCATTCCTAACAATAAAGCTGTACGGTTATTCCACAACCATATTTTGAATGATAAGGAACACAAGCCCAAAACTATTCAGGGTTTTTGAATGAGTTTTATCAAAGACGCTGTAGGGGAGACCAGGGCTGGTTGTCACAGAGGCAGGTTGTCACACTTTTTATTGCGCTAAACTATTACATGGAGTCACACAGCTCAACCAATCATTGTTTATTGCTTTTATAACCCACTGGAGTCTTTTTCAAAATCTTGACCCCTGGAAGGGAGTCTGGTAGGCACAATGTCTGTTAAAAATTTCCTGTCACAAAAAGTAATTTTTTTTTTCAACTTGCATGCGATGCTAGTCTTTATCAAATATTTTTTGAAAAAGGTACAGTTAATACACGTACCATATAAACATTACTTTAAATCATCATTAGAACAAATAGTGAAAATTTTGATAACAACGGCTTTGGTCACTATTTTTTGGAATTTTCATCAGTCGGGGCAGGTTGTCACAAAAAGGCGGGGCAGGTTGTCACACTTTTTGGAGCTGGTTGTTACCTATTAGGACCAGGCTTTTAAACCAAAACACTAACACAAATATAAATTTGTGCTTTATACATGCTATTGATGACTGAAGATGTATGCAGATATTGCATTGTGTTTAAATAAATCAATTTCAAATTTATATATAAAATTTTCAAAAAAATCGCAAAAATCCTACTCCAGATCAGAATGCTTTCCTGCTGATTGGTAAGCCTTCATTTGTAGCACTCTTGTACACAGTAGCATGTTTGTTAAGGTCTTCACTGTGCAAGTAAAGGATTCCTCATAGGTCCCGAAATAAGTTTTCTTGGTCAAGATCTGCCCTGCAGATTTCCACTTCCTGCATTTGAGTTCATAACCAAAAGTGTGACAACCTGCCCCGAGAGTGTGACAACCTGCCCCGAAAATGTGACAACCTGCCCCGAATTTTGAATTTAAAAAAATGTCCAATAGAACATCAAGATTTCGAATGATATAGGTATATATTCACCAGATAGGTTTAAGTCACTCCCCTTTTGCCATTCATACAGAATGGCAGTGCTCCTGCATGATTTATATAGAAATAGTAGCATGTCTAAGTTTTACACACTGTGACAACCTGCCCCTGTGACAACCAGCCCCGGTCCCCGCTATCCTCTGGTTTCATTTTTCAGATTTTATTTGTAATATGTACAGGCTATTTGCATCTTCTGTATTACTGTAATTGCAAGATCATAATATATGAGTCATGAACCTTCCAAGAAATACATTTTAACAGGAGATGGAAGGGATGCTTTCAACAGGATGCCCAGGAATTACTTAGTTTTTTGAAAGCCTTTTGCAATTTACTTCTCTAACTCCTAATCAGCTGCTAATATTTTACCAAAAATTCCATATCGAACTGTTGTCTTCAGAGGTCTATATGTTTTCCATTTCCATTAATAATACTTACAATAGCCCAAAAACATACCACAATTTCTACCATTATTCTCAGTAAATACCTAGTAAATACTTTCTCAAACCAATGAAACCATGCATACCGGATCACCCAGCCTCACAAGCATAATCCCATTATGAGTCACTGATGATGTTTTTGTAATACCTTGCATGTGTTTCCAAAGCACCCAAACCATATGGTAACCCAGACTAACAATATTTCACCACAAATACCAGACAACCTTCAGCATGTTCAACTCATGCCAGGTTACAATACACCAGACTGAAAATATTAGAGCCAAGTAATATGATGCCAATTATTATAAAGGCTGGGAAGTGGTATCATTACCTGATCATAGAGATAAACAAGAAATTCATTGATAAGGCTAATTGTTCATCAGACTCAGGGGCATGTAAAAAAAAAACCTCAAAGTTAATTGCCAATGTGGATTAATAGCACTGGTAAGCAAAAGTCCAAAAACTTAATTCCTAGTTCCCTCCTGTGAAGCAACTACTAACAAAATTGAAAGCAGCCAACCAACTGCTATCTATCTATCTATCTATCTATCTATCTATCTATCTATCTATCTATCTATCTATCTATCTATCCAATAGTATCCATCTATGTTTCACTTTGTATCTATCTAGCTACCTATAGTTTATATATACAAGTTTAAAACCTCCATATTAAAATATCATAGAAATACAACTTCCACTGTTCTCACATTACATCTGGATACCATATTGTTCAGTTTCAAATTCAAGTAATGGCATAATGTATTTTCTTTTTCCCAGTTCAACAACTGTTGTTGAGGGTGATAAACAGTGATTTACCCCAGATGTCAACAAAACACAGCAAAGGGGTGTTTTAAACATGTAAAATGTCTGCAGGGTGTTGAAGGGTTGAGTGGGCCACCCCATGGGCCTGTGGGCTTAATTAAACATGTTAACATAGCAAGTGGGCCAAAGGGCTCCTTTGGGGTTGGCCCTTAAACTGTTAAGCCAGACCAGAGCACAGAGGGCAGACATTGCTGGAGGGGGTACATTGTCATTATTGACAATCAAGGATCAGATTAGGAGATCAGTTCTGTATCTTATTACATGTTACCTTCCTAGCCTCTCGTCATCAACATTATGGCAGAGGAAAGCCAAGTGATAACAGAAATGCACGAAAATTGTAATTGAGAGCATCATTAGCTAATGGCATACTGTCAATCCAATTACCTCATAACTAATGAAAATCTATTAAATATCACCACAGAAATCTTGTGGAAAGAGCATCAACATATTTTCTAGTTACATTACTGTCAGTCAAATGACAAACACGGTACCATATGGCTATATCTGAGTGCCGCATGGCACAAAGACTCTGCTAGAATTCTTATGCAGTAAGCAACTGATAAGACAGCAACAACCCCAGTGGATTAGCAAGGATTTACAGCTGGTAGTTAAAACAAACACTTAAAAAACTGATTTACTCCTGTCTACAAGTGGACTGCTCTTGCATTGCCACAGATCAGAACATATGCTGTCTTGTGTTGCCACCTAGTGACTAGTGTGCTATTCTGCAAGCTCCTACGAGCGTTCCACATCATTTCAGTCTGAGGAACTCACGCAATTTTGGCTGGAAGAAACCGGGGCTGTTTCTGAGTGTGCCGATGGCCTTGTCTACTTCCTTAGAGAATGTGATTGCCAAGTCTGACGCTGGTATACATCAATGTTGAATAGAAATTTTGTGAATGTGCAATGAAATTGGAACTATTTCTTGGGACAGCAATGCTGTAGCATACAAAATCAACTTTTGTGCCAGGTGGCAGCAGCATGCAGTTCTCATTTCACTAGACTGGAGGGACTGTGTCAGTTTGATACATTCATATAATTATTCGTATTTCATGCAACGACACGAAAACATGATATTGTACATTATATCATGCATAAAAGTACATAATAACTTATGTGACAAAATCCTGATGTACATAATTATAAAATAGGATCCTGTTGCTAACATATTATATTCATGTTATCTGCCTTTCAAATTTTATTTGTTGTTTTATAGTTTCACTTCTGAAGTTTAGCATGTTCAGAGGCAACAGGATTATTTTGGGTGTGGCATTCTATACATAACAAAACTTGCAACAAACAAAAATATCCACTTTGTTGTTGTGTTTTCTACCTGTTCTCTCATAAAATGTATCCATCAATTTTATTGTCTATTTGCCTGCTTTTATCTTTTTACTGTAGGCGCAGTACTTCCATACGCCCAGATAATATTATGCTTCGTCAGCACCACTTTATCTGCACGATTTATAGCAATAGGCCTACTGCGTACTGGGGCAGATGTAATGATGGAACAGTGAGAACAGATGTTTGGATGATCTTTACATCCTTTATTTATACACCATTTTTAAGGTTAGCTTAATGGGAAGCTCACTGTGCTGCCAATCGTTGAGTCAGGGTTTAATCCCTGCTCCGGGTGGGTCACCTGGACTCATGTTGGACCGCACTTTCACTCATCCTTCGTCTCATTGTTGTGTCCTCCGTCTGTCCTAATTAGCCTAGCAAGTGCATATATACAGGGTGTAAAACCCCAGTCATCCATCCATTTATCGTGATATTTTGAATTAAACCTTGTAAAAAGTACCATGCAGGATCTAACCATCAACCCTAATAGATTTCTTAAAGCCGGCTGAATAAGCCATCACAAAAACCTCTTAACCTCAAGACAAAACAAAATCTTTTTTTGTCACTTTTTACAAGTTTCTCACACTAACATTATCATTTTTCACATTCTATCACATTTTCCACTCACAGGGCTGTAACCTGTTCCACTTAAATTATCTTCTTTAACTTTTTGCCATTTCTATTTAACATTTTCAACAAAAACTTGTTTTGTCTTTGTTAAGCCTTTGTTCTGAAGGTTCCATATGGCAACTTCTGAATTTGTGAGGACGCCCCGTGTGTTTGAACTAGAACCATCTGATGCAAAAATAGGCTGTGTAATTCTAAAGACATTTTTGTTTCTATTTCTTCAGCTCATTTTGTCTTTTTTGAATTTTTTTCTCCCTTTCTCAGCTTCCCTTTTTCATCCCACACGCAGACAAAATATTGATGGATTCCGAGAGCAATTTCAAACCACACAAAAGTAAACAAAAACAGAAAATAGATGTCAACAAAAAGTGAACAGAGTTGGTTTGTCAGACAGGAGTGCTGTGGAAACTGCTAAACAGCAGAGGGGAGTTTGAAATAGAATAGAATAGAATAGAATAGAATAGAATAGAATGTTAGAATAGAATAGATAATGATAGAATAGAATAGAATAGAATAGAATAGTTGGAGAATAGATTATTAGAATAGATATTAGAATAGAATATTAGAATACAATATTAGAATATAATAGAATATAATGGGATATTTGGAGAATCGAATATTAGAATAGAATATCAGAATATAATAGAATATAATATAACAGAATAGAATAGAATAGAATAGAATAGAATGATTTTTATCTGTTTCATAGAACATGTAGAAAGATGGATGCATCTATCATGGGGTCGCAGTATCTCCTTGTGGTAGATAGATAGATAGATAGATAGATAGATAGATAGATAGATAGATAGATAGATAGATAGATAGATAGATAGATAGATAGATGATTGTGACTTAATGTCCTGTGTTTATAATGCACTCGGTAAGGACTGATTAGGACAGGAGGAGGACACAGCAATGAGGTGATGGATGATTGAAACTGCTGTCCAATATAAGCCCAGCTTACTCAGCTAGAGCTGGAATTGAACCTGAGGTCTAGCAATTAAAAGCCAAGGGCACTGCCAACTGAACTAACCTCTGTTCCATGTTGATATAGAGACAGACAGATAATGACATTTCAGCCACCAACTACTCATTCACAAATCTTGCAGTACAGTTACACAGTGCTTCTGTTCAAATTAACATAATCACCGATTAAGCTGAAATCATCACCTCGAGCATCTGCTAATCCCAAGCAAATTAGGTTAGATTTGGCCTTCCCCTGACCCGGAATTTATTGCGAATCAAGGCTGTGAGGGACAGTGCAATCCGAGTTGAGGACATTCTAATAAAACTGAATTTCTCTCTCTTGTTCACTTGTGTAAGCCTCTGGCAAGATCAACTGAATTCTACTGGTCACCAAGAGAAAATAATATTATAGCCTTAGCTTGATCCCAATGCATACACAGACAGCAACAGAGTACTATGGGGTACGTAAAATGACATGAATTAAATTATTTCTATGATAATCATTAAACGAAGCGGTATCATGGTAACAGAAATTTATCCAAGAATTTATGTGGATAATAGTTGAGAAAATTTCAGTTCAGGGAAAGTTGTTTGTAACATCATCAGCAGATCATAGTGGAACACAATAGTGTTTGCAACACCTCAAGCTGAGCATGTTTTAAAATTCTACACAAAGGTAAACCTGTGGTTCGAAATAAGAGGTTCAGCTCATAATTCAACGATTCTTGATAACATTCCAGTCACATTGCACTCATTTGATCACCTAATTTCACCCCTTTTGAGGAAACTGGAAATCCACTACCCCCAACAACCTTAAATCCACTTTCAGCTATAAATCCTTAGGACTCATCAGATCCATCAAGACTCATCAAGGACCATCAGGAGTCATTAACATTGACCAAGCACTAGTCACACTGATCCAATGATCTAGAACAGCAATGACCATTAAGAAGCCATCAACAAATCAGCAGAGCAGCTTGTAAGGGGAGGGGGTAATGACCCTGAGGACAGCAGCTGAGTACTAGGGGTGGGGTTAATTAGAAAGGGGTGGATAGTACCCACTGGCTACTGAGGATCAGGGGTTCAGGCAAACAGCTGATCAGGATTCAGGAGAGTGAGACACACCTCTGAAATTCTGAGTTTTGCATTGCTAAAATTTGATATGTTTTTTTAAGATAAAAATGCAATTATAAGCATGATCATTGTTGGTTTGACTTTTATACTTTGACTTGGGAAATCTTAAATGATAAATTTTACACATGCTAAGTCTGGGTTTTTAGTAAATGTTGACATGAAGTTAGTGGAGAGGATTTTTTGCAATTGCTGGAAGTGATGCAGTGTCATTGACTTGGACAAAAAGGTCAGTTCTTCGTCTTGTTTTGGTCATTCCTACAAGTCTCCTCATTGTCTTGCAAAGGAGTTTAATTGTACATTTCTCATATTTTTCTCTATGACTATTTGTAGTACATTTCGTTGTAGAGATTACACTTACCAAGTGTTTACACTGATTTTGGCACCTTGTAAACAACCTGGCAGCTCCAATGCTCAACCTGCTTTGCATTGATTTTGGCAAATTACACAGAATTTGAGACCAGGCCAAAAGAAATGTCTCAGAAGCTGAATCAGTGTCTGCTGCAGAACTCACTGTATTTGGATGCAGTTGAATATCATTGCCATTCCATTCTAATTGTGCAGTGAGAACTGTGAAGTGGAAGATTTCCAAAGCATTTAGGAAATAAAACCTTTGACCTCCACGGGACCTCCGGATTTACTTATCAGGACTCAACGATGCCAAGGTAGTAGTGTAAATTGCACCTGAAGTAGCAACTTGTAGCTTTGGCATCGAACAGGCTATAGGTAAACCTAAGAATATTCTTCGGCTAAACCACTGGGCCTGAAGTAGCAACTTGTAGCTTTGGCATCGAACAGGCTATAGGTAAACCTAAGAATATTCTTTGGCTAAACCACTGGGCCTGAAGTAGCAACTTGTAGCTTTGGCATCGAACAGGCTATAGGTAAACCTAAGAAAATTCTTTGGCTATACCACTGGGCCTGAAGTAGCAACTTGTAGCTTTGGCATCGAACAGGCTATAGGTAAAACTCAGAATATTCTTTGGCTAAACCACTGGGCCTGAAGTAGCAACTTGTAGCTTTGGCGTCGAACAGGCTATAGGTAGACCTAAGAATATTCTTTGGCTAAACCACTGGTAGATAAAGAAACATGAGAAACGGGAGACCTAAGAATATTCTTTGGCTATACCACTGGTAGATAGAGAAACATGAGAAACGGGAGACCTAAGAATATTCTTTGGCTATACCACTGGGCCTGAAGTAGCAACTTGTAGCTTTGGCATCGAACAGGCTATAGGTAGACCTAAGAATATTCTTTGGCTATACCACTGGGCCTGAAGTAGCAACTTGTAGCTTTGGCATCGAACAGGCTATAGGTAGACCTAAGAATATTCTTTGGCTAAACCACTGGTAGATAGAGAAACATGAGAAACGGGAGACCTAAGAATATTCTTTGGCTAAACCACTGGGCCTGAAGTAGCAACTTGTAGCTTTGGCATCGAACAGGCTATAGTTATCTAAGAATATTCTTTGGCTATACCACTGGGCCTGAAGTAGCAACTTGTAGCTTTGGCGTCGAACAGGCTATCTATCTATGTAGACCTAAGAATATTCTTTGGCTAAACCACTGGGCCTGAAGTAGCAACTTGTAGCCTTGGCATCGAACAGGCTATAGGTAGACCTAAGAATATTCTTTGGCTATACCACTGGGCCTGAAGTAGCAACTTGTAGCTTTGGCGTCGAACAGGCTATCTATCTATGTAGACCTAAGAATATTCTTTGGCTAAACCACTGGGCCTGAAGTAGCAACTTGTAGCCTTGGCGTCGAACAGGCTATAGCTAGACCTAAGAATATTCTTTGGCTAAACCACTGGGCCTGAATTAGCAACTTGCAGCCTTGGCGTCGAACAGGCTATAGCTAGACCTAAGAATATTCTTTGGCTAAACCACTGGGCCTGAAGTAGCAACTTGTAGCCTTGGCGTCGAACAGGCTATAGCTAGACCTAAGAATACTCTTTGGCTAAACCACTGGGCCTGAATTAGCAACTTGCAGCTGTGCCATCAAACGGGCTATAGGTAAACCTCAGAATATTAAACCACTGTGCCTGAAGTTCCAACTTGTAGTTTTGGCATCAAAACAGGCTATAGGTAAACCTAAGAATATTCTTAGGCTAAACCATTGGGCCTGAAGTGGCAACTTGCAAATGTGCCATCAAAACAGGCTATAGGTAAACCTAAGAATATTCTTAGGCTAAACCATTGGGCCTGAAGTGGCAACTTGTAGTGTTGGTATTGAATTTGGATCTACGGAATTTGACATTGGCCACATCCACTTCGAAAACAGAGCAGCAGGTCCATCCCATGCAACCTTTCTGATACTTGTGTTCTATTTCAAAGATTCATATTGCATTTTTATTCTGTAACTGAAACAAGACAGTAATATAATACCAAGTTACCAATATCTCCTTTAATATCACTACTACCGCTAATGGATTCTATGACATTTCGTCACACAACAGAGAAGGAAAAGGCAATAAAAAGTCATAAAAGCCGAGAAAGGGTGCCATATTCATGATATGTCACTCAGTGTCATGCCATTCGTGAAGTTATTTGGACAGATCTGACAGGCTCAGTGACAGCAAATGTCAGAAACAGGCATATTATGGAAAACATCAAGTGATCTTTCCATTACCAGGCATATTAACAGGTTGTGACAGGCTTATGATCATGCAGTGTGCCTGATGGATAGGTTTAATATGATGAATATTAACATCAATGGCTCTGTAATGCTACTCCCTTACATTTTGCCATTTATAGACATTATACATTGAAGATACTCCTGGGTGCTCACAAGGGTTGTTTGATGAATTTGGCGAGAGAAAGTGGGAGTCCTCAACATGTATACATTTACCCCGTGCGAGGGATCCTTTACTTGCCCAGCACAGACACTGATACAAGGAAGGGACTGCCAATCAAATGTCTCATCCGAACGACATTCAGAAGGGATTTAGTCCATGAAAGTTCACTGAAAATTTTGGGTTCCTCACCATGCAGGCAAAAACTTTTAAAAACGGAGCAGGCCTCAAACCATCCAGCTGACACAAGAGCTGGAATGAAACAAGGGACTGAGCACTTGGAAACCCAATGTGCTACAAATTGAGCTATACCTCTCTAGCATGTAAAAGTAGAACCATTTTGGAGAACCTTCTTAGAGAACCTTCTTGAACCACTTAATAGAACCATCATATGGATGAGCTATATAATAGGGCCATTCCACGCCAAATGGACCAAAATCAAGGAATTTTCCCACATCATTTTTTCCGATTTTGAAGAAATTTTAACCTGATATACATGTATATGTTTAATAAGCACATGCAAAATATTTCTGACAAATTCCACACAATTTGCTTGTGAAAGCATTTTGAAAATGTTGGGCTTTCAACATGAAATTAATTTTTCATCTTTTGATATCTTTGAGAAAGGCTGCTGAAGGCTCATTTTTCAAGATATCGCCACAAAACCAGGCATATATCATGGTGAGATATAGACCATAATATACGCTGAATATAATGTAAATGATGCTTTCCATCTGTTCGCACCAGCCTGTTAAATTTGATTCATTTTTGCGAAATTTGGGTAAATTGTGGGTTTTTGGAATTTTTTCACTCAGAAACCAAGCTTTCAATAAACCTGAAACTTTGCATGAATTGAGGCAGTATCAAGTTCTAGTGGTATGAATTTATTCATATTTCTAACTCCAATACTTTTTATGCACATGAAGAAAATCTCAGGACGCTTCCTAAAATTGACTAATTTCAAGTGCAAAAATGGCCATGTGGGACAGGTGACAGAAACTTGAAATTTATTTTTGAAGCAGTTTTATTAGATCATCTTGTATTTCTGCAAAAATTGTATTAGCTTCGGCCAGCAGCATTTTATATATCTGACCTTGATCTGTGTACAATTTTATCACAATATCTTGAAAAACGTAGCTTCGGCAGCTTTTTGAAATGACTTGACAAGTGGAAAATAGAAATTTTAGTTTGCAGACCTTAATTTTGAAAATACTGTCGAATTCAAAATACTTGGAATACAGAGAAAATATTTTGCATGGCTTCATAAAACAGGTACATGTAGCTTGTGTAATAATTTCATTAAAATCTGAAGCCATGATGTGGGAGGCATTGGTCCATTTGGCATGGAATGGCCCAAATTTAGGGATATCTTGCTGTGCCACTTTCAATAGAGAAGGTGGCACACAAAAAAGATGGCACAAAAAGGAGCCACACAAAAGAACCCTCCAACTCCTGAGTGGTTTGTGTGGCGTGGAGATGCACAATGGCAAGAAAAGAGATCTCCAATAATACTGGGCTCAATACAGACCCTTGCAGGACTCCATAATGCATGACATTGCTTGAATAGTAAATTCCTATGCATGGACACTCCTCAAGTGAGCTCTCATAATATCAGTAAGGGAAATTATCACCAGCTGATGACAATCAATGTCCTCAGCCCCACATGACAATCACCCCAGCACTGTCATCACCCTCCCATGACACTCTCACAGTGTCATGGCCTAGCCATGACTTTGGCAGTGCTCAAAATCATCTTTGACTGGCTATTTAAAAAGAACTACTGCAACTATCACTTCAAAACTTGGTATAAAGTTGTATCACAGTGTCAACTAACTCTATGAATTTTGGCAGACCTATCCATTACATAATGAGGAAAAGAACCCGAAGGCTCCAGAGAAATTAGGAAATTGTCATCAGCTGCTGATGACTTTGCAGTATTTCGTGAAATTGGATAGAATTAAGTCCCACAGCGGACATGCTGCTGTGTGGTGAGGATGGCTGCAAAGAGATCAGACTTTCTTCTGAGACCCAACTGATCAACCCCACACACTCAATCATCCTGTCAGGGCCAGGACTTGGCTGGAATTGCAATTGTCCTCATATGCTGGCAATTTCCCTGACTGAATATAGGCACTTAGTAAGTACAACTTCTATACTGAGTGCCTATAATTAAACTGCCCATAATTAAAATACTTTTGAGACACCCTTCTGGCTTTTACCCATTGATAAGTTTCAATGAATCTCTTTATCTATCAGTCAATAACACAATGATAAATAGATAGAGAAACATGAGAAACGGGAGAGAGAATGGGAGTCCTCAACATGTTACACATTTACCCCATGTGAGGGCACAACAATGGGGCAAAGGAGATTGACACTGAGTTTCAAACTGTGCAGCACTCTAAGCCCGGTTCTGGGCATTCACGAGGGTTGATTGATGAAATGGAAGAGAGCGGGGGTCCACAACACGTTACACATTCACCCCATGTGAGGGATATTTTACTTGGCCATCACATACACTGAAACAACACACGTACAAGGTGCCACCAATTAAACGTCGCATCCGAATGACATCCAGCTAGAATTTTGCTCATGAATGTTCACAGGGGTTCGAACCTACAATGTATGCAGGCAAAGACCTTCATTGCATGGTGCAGGTCTGAACTGCAACAACTCAGCCACACAGAGCTGCCAAATTATGAATCAATCTATCTTCGTATCTACCTGAAACTGGGATACAAATTTTCTGATCTTTTTCACTGTTTTATCTATTACCCCCAGGTGTTATTTTGACAGTTATTACTACCTGCCAGACTAAACTATGGTTGAAAATAAATCCTCAATAAAAGAAGAAATATGTAGTTTGGAAAAAAAATACAGACAAGTATGATTTAGCCTAGCAGGGGTTCACTTAGTTCAGACATGTACTAAATTTACTTTACAAATACAGATCTATGATAATTCAAATTCAACAACATACAAATATGAAATGTCACAATCAAGGCTTAATTGCTGCCCTTAAATCATAGTTCACCCTCCATGTCCAGTTAGTGTAACCATATAATAATCATAGCGTTATTGAACTGCTCTACACCTTGAGTATGATATTCCCCAGAAATATACATTTTCCATGACAGCACTACTCATTTTAATAGGTAACCACATTTTGTATGTTAAAGGTCTGATAAAACAACCAAAATCAAATCTAAAATCGAATTCAAACACTATTTACAAGTTCTTTTTAACAAATTCATCATAAAATTGATGTTATATGGGAAACTCAGACTCGATCTGGAGTTCCACCACAAATTGGACCCATTTGTGATAATGCTACCTATCATTGTTATTGAATGTCAATAGTTGGCAGAGGCGCCTGGCAGGTGCTACTTGGCAGAGATAGGCATGTGTACTTGTAATTTGATGCATCCTCTTTCACCTCCATGAAGGCTACACCCAACTGTACAACTATGTCAACTACCTGATGGTATTTGCCTCATCAACTATTCATCAACCTATTCAGCTTATTTGGTTCCTGAATTTGATGGTGTTGGTGTCAATGTACTGATGTAGATAGATAGATTGTTTAATAATATGTAGAATCTCTATCTATCCAGGGCTTCGAAGTAGTGAGTGAACTGAGTCCGGCTCCCAACTCCCTTGGCTTTTTGAAAAGTGACTCCGACTCATGAGGTCTCCTGAATTGCGACACCGACTCCGATTCCTTAGGTCTCCTGAATTACGACTCTGACTACCGAATACACTTATCAGCATTGCACACAAATATTACACCCATGGTTAACAGGGGGTAAAAGTAAAAAGTTTTTCCATAGGATTTTGTACATGAATGAAGTTGTGTAAAATTTGGAATATATTTCATATTGTTAAAAAGTTCTGTGTTTTTTCTAAATTATAATTTTTAGGAGCAAGGAGTCACCAAATTCATTTTCGACTCGACTCCACCTAAACATCAAAGTTTGACTCCGACTCCACAAAAAAACCTCTGAATCCACGACACCCACTCCTGACTCTGATTCCAAAGCCCTGTATCTGTCTATCTATCTATCTATCTATCTATCTATCTATCTATCTATCTATCTATCTATCTATCTATCTATCTATCTATCTATCTATCCATCTATCAATCTATCTATCTAGGCCTAACTATCTATCTATCTCTCTATCTATCTATCTATCTCTATCCAGTGTCCACAGTGGACCATCTGCCAGCGCCAATTTAATCCAATACAACCCAGTTCTCAATTGCATTTTCCTTTTTCAAAAAGAAATTCCAAAGTCTGGATTAAATAAGGCAGAAAATTTAGCTTGAGCGAGACCAGGTGCATCGGAGAAATCAAATTTGTCTTTTTAGACTTGCAAAAATACCCTCTTTGGAAAAGAGAATTGGTCTTTGGCTTGGTTCAAATACCAATGTAAGTCGCAGTTACTTAAATTCAAACTATTATAGTTAACAGGACATTTATTTAGGCCTACAGTACTTTCCCTTAACTTTAAAGTTACCCTGAATGATAGGTTGGGATTGGAACAAAAGTTTATCTAATTTTTACATTATCTTATGCAGCCTGCTCATGTTGGCAACTGTGCAAAATTTCTAAGGTGTACGATTATTTTTTCTTGTTGAAATGACCAATAGATGCACTAAATGAACCCTAGATTTTATTTCGGGTACGCACGGAAAAAAAGACCAGTCTAGCTAGACATCAACTTTGTGACGTCATCACAATTGTTGGAGTTTGTTACCTTGTAGCAATATAGTTTTAACAATGGGTATTGTGACGTCATCACAATGTATGTGCTGGAGGTTGGAGCAACTATCAAGAAAAAGTATGTAAAATAACTAAATAATTTATTTAATAAAAGAGTTACTTCGATAAATTAGCCAAACATTTTATTAATCACAAGTTTATATTATACTACACATGACAGCATAAATATTAAGCAAAGAATGTCATCATTCAGGGTAACTTTAAGGTATAATTGAGAGAAATAATAACTGCTAAAATAATCAAATAATCTATCTATCTATCTATCTATCTATCTATCTATCTATCTATCTATCTATATCTATCTATATCTATCTATCTATCCATCTATCTATCTATATCTATCTATATCTATATCTACTCCTATCTTCCAGAATAGTAGAAAATATCAAATAAAACAATAACATTTCAACACAACATATAGTTAAAGTAATTAACACACACAAATAAATACAGATAAATGCAGGCCCTGTTAATCTTGGACAGAATCCTGAAATTTAAAACCGCACGAAATTTGATACTTGGCTCCAAAAGTTATCTCCAAAGTGCACATGATTATCGTGACAAAGGGTAGGAGGAGAGTTAATTCGATCTGTTTGAGCTAAAAATAGAAGTTGATCAAGGTGATACCTTGCGTGACGTAACAGCACCTCAACGTCTCACAAGTCACGAGATTTGAATAATTAAAATGTTGACCACAACTTCGGTTTCTCAGATTAGCAGAGGAGGGCTCATCATGATCACCAACATGCTGATGCTTGTCTGTCTGTGCTGAGACATCAAGCTGCTGAAGGATTTTTTTAAGAAATTGAGGGGAAAAATGAAATTATGAAACTCATGTTGAAATAAATTGATGACTGAATACGTCAACAACATGTTCAGCAGATCTGATATCGATCGACCAATCTATCAATCATTCTATCAAAGAAGAAATTAGTCAAGATATCCATCTAGAAATCACTAAATCAAGAAATCAATCAATCAATTAAGAAATCAATCAATCAAGAAATCAATCAAGAAATCAAGAAATCAATCAATATCAAGCAATCAATATATCAATCAATTCAGACAATTTATCTACCTATCTACCTGAGATGATCTATCTATCTATCTATCTATCTATCTATCTATCTATCTATCTATCTATCTTTCTATCTATCTATCTATCTATCTATCTATCTAGTCAGTCAGTAACTGTTTTACTCAGAAGTCCCTGGTGCAGATGCCTATACACAATATTACACATGGTATACTACTGATAAAAGTATAAATTTGTATAAATCAACATAACACTCTATACTAATACATGTATCCATCTCTCTCTTGGAAAACCCTCTATCTTTGTCCCTCTGTGTTTATCTTATAGAATTCTATTTAACTTTCATGTCAGAGCCTAAAAGGATTCAGATGGGTGTTGAGAGGACCTACTGTGACCTTGACACAAGACAGGGGAGTTCCAGAGGTCACGTGAGGTCAATTGGTGACCTCTAGGGGTCAAGGTCAAACTCAAGGTCAGCTTTAAACTTGAGTAAATCTAATAAAAGTACATCTGGGATGAGTTACAGTATATGTATATTCTAAAACACACAAATAAATCACATGTATTGAACCATCCAAGAAGTAATATTACAATTTCCAGCCACTGCCACAGAAACTCCGTTGCATAACAATGAAAATAATTATGATATCTTTCATTGTCAAAACAAAAAAAAAATTCAGTCTATATAATATTATGGAAGATATCAAATCAATTGGATTTCATTTATAAGTTTCGTCGCGAAGAATCATTTAAATTAAGAGATATTGAGCATGTTATAAGCATGATAAAAGAAAGCCAGGGAAGACAAATTTCTGTTTATCATGATTTTGATCACTTCAGCATTCTCTGGGTGGATTTTGATTAGATTTAATGTTTCTTAACATATTTGGAATCTACATGAAATAAGAGAATCTTAAATATCACACATGCTTCTTCGTGATTAATTTCATATTTCATTTTCCTCTGTTGGAGTGGAAAAATTCACAGAAGATATTCAGATATCTCCGGAAATATTTTGAAAGATAAACCAAGAAATTGAAATGTTCTTACCTTCCCACTGTAAGGCACCTCTGCACCTGAAAACATGAGAAAAACACTTTGAGTGTAAAAGAACATATATATAAGAAACATACTTCCTTAATCATGTTAATTTCATTGTGATGCATTATGCGATTAGCAGAAAAGCAAGAACAGTACCAACTCCATAATCAAATCATATCTTACTAAAGTTATAAAAAATTATTGAAAAACATACAAAATATTTATAATTAGACAACAACAATTATATAGATCTACAACAATAATATTTAGTGTTCAGGGCTTCAGGCATCAATTAATATTGCACGAGGTTCGCCTTATGAGGTAATGGGCTTTGGGTGACAAACAATCATTGATGACCATTAAATATATGTTGCACTAACAACTGCTAACCACAATTTGTGTCACACAACCTCAATTTGACCACAACAACACCAGCACCCATAATTAAACCACACACCATCCATATACAAGTACAGCATAGAAACTTACTGTAGCAATGCACAGTATCTGTTTGGTAAACCACAGAAATCCAAATGCAAGATGTTTAATGGATTAACCACATGGCTGGGACACTCTGTGTGACCCAGCATAGACCCAATTCTGGGGAAGTATATACACCACATGTCACCTCATGAACTTGAAGATTTCAAGGGTTTGGTTTTGGGTCAAATTTGGGATGGTTAAACCACCAAAAGACAGAGAATCTGCTGTGCTAAAGTAGGTCGACTTAAACCACACTTCACATTTGTTTACGGATGACAGTATGAGGTCACAACTTTCTGAGCAGTATTTTCAGGGTTGCCTTGTGAGCTTGGTGAATGAATTCAGTGGAATAAATTTATAAAGGACTGTAGGAAGAAGCTTGAAAGATAGGATATAACTGGTAGCCAGTGGAACAATTTGGAAGGTGTGCACTGCAGTATATTTAGTACATGCACACTGACAATTATAAGCAACAATGACATCCACCTTTCACTAGCTTTCACTGGAAACGACTTCTAGGCTATATTTCAGTATCCTAGCATAAACACAGAATCACTGCATACTTAAATATGTTTTAACAATGTTCTATTCTCTGAAACAACAGCCAGATGCTAATATATAGGCCTGTATATACCTATACAGTATACATATATCACATGTAATGATTTTTCTAATCGACATCAATATACCAGTACAATGACAACCACCAACTCCATTATTCCACTGGTCACCAATTCACACAGAGATGAGCTACAGAATCAGCTGATTGGTGAAATATTAATGCCAACCCAACATCATCAATTCAATAGGTCAATGTCCTGTCATGGCAGCCCACCTATTTGTCCATTAGATGTCATTATGTCACCATGTCAACATTGTGTAACAACATAGCATGGACAATGGCCAAATTGGGACACCTTGGACAAGGACAGTGGACATGTTAGAAGTGTTACATTGACAGCATAGGCAGCATATGGTGGGATAGAACTGATGCACATGTACTCTGCTCAGTACTGATGAAATTGAAGATTATGGATGGATGGGGCTTTACGTTCTCTATTTATGCACTTGGCAGGTTAATTACTAATAATTAGGAATAGACGAGGAAACAGCAACATCTGAGGGGATGGAAGATTGAAACTGCTGTCCAACATAAGCTGGTAAGTCCAGGTGATCCGGCAAGAGCTGGATTCGAACCCGGGACTCAGCGATTGGCAGCCAGTATGTTACCGCTGAGCTAACCCTCCACCTTATTCATTTTATATAATTTATAAACACAACTGCCATAACTTAATGCACTGAATCGCTCTGAATTGACAAATACAGATAAAAAGTTCAATTCCACCGAATGCGAATCTATGTCCCTATACATGCTATACCTGCATATTTACTCCGCGGAAGCAAGAATCAAGCCCAGCCATTCTAATTTTTCAGCGATTCTACTTGAGCAAAATTAAATATCCCCAATGACATATAAAATAAATAAGACATATATAGAGTGTTTTTATCCGCATTGATAATTTGAAATGCCTCAACTTGCAGTATATCTAGCCGTATCGATTCCGCTCAAGGCTACGCCTTAAGAAAGACATATATTTCATTTTCGATTTTAGGCACACAGTTTAAATTTGCCCCCAGTTCTGCAAACATCAAATACCCCGGGTACAAATTTTAATAGCCACATCGATCTGGTTGCAGGCAATACCATTCCAATTTCACAAAAAAGGATGCAATTTCCTCTCTGGGCAAAATATCTCACGAACAGTTTGCCAAGACAAATATTGTGCGATGAATAACGCATCCCTGGCGCACCCCCTCAATCCTGAGATGCTTGGAGAAAGGATATTGAGTTTGACAAGATTTTGTTTTTGGATGTTTTGTTTCAATGGCTTTTTTTTTGTTTCTGTTATGAACCTGTATTGAGCATCTTGTCCATCAGAATGAGGAGAGAGATGGATGGACGATTTATGGCGCCTCACTTCTTGTAATTATGCACTTGGTAGGCTAATAAGGACAGGAGGAGGACACAACAAAGAGATGAAGGATGATTGAAGCTGCTGTCCATCATAAGTCCAGGTGACCCGGCCAGACTGGGAAGTGAACCCAGGACCCAGTGCTTGGTAGCCAACAGCATTACCGCCAAGTTCACCTCTTTTCTTGCCTTGGCTTGCCAAATAGAACCATCGCAGCGAACCGTTTTGAACGACAACCAAACTTTATTTTTGCGACATTCATCGAACCTGCCAGATTAAGCAATTGGTCATGAAAATGATTCTCAACTGTGTGATGGTCCAGCTAGAATCAACCATCAAGCCATAACTATGCAAAACATACATGCATTTTTCATTTATCAGTCTGAAAAGATGACCAATAATATTGGTCTAGTTTCAGATGCAGGTAATGAGACTCAAAACATTTAGGTCTGTCATGGTCATCTATACTAGAACTATAGATATACATCCCATTGTCATGCATGTCAGTGTATTGTTTGTACCAAACTGGGTCAGAGCTCATGACCCCTAATTGACCCAGTTAATGACCTTAAAGAGGTCAACATCTGCAGCTAAAGAGGTCAAGTGTTCGTGTTTACCTGCTGGACAGCTGCTGGGTCTGTAACCACAAAATGGCTACATACCAAAGTAAACAAATAGTCAAACCACTTAACTTGGCTTAAGTTAAGGGAAGTTGGTTAGTGTTAAGTGGGTTTCACTGTAAGCAAAGATGGCTTTGCTTGTTCACAAATGGATGCCGATTTTAAGAAGTAGGTCACAGCTTATTTGCATAATACTGACGTCACCAACTTTGTAGATGTTCTTGTCATTGACTCTGATTGAGAAAAGTGAATGGACCGTTTTCAGCCGTTTCTAAAAGGACATTTTGACAATCCCACATTGTCTTCCTCAGTGCTTGTGCTGAAAACAATCATCAAATCACCTGACGGTAAATTCATCATTCATATGAATCCGGAGATCGAGAGTGACGAGTCTACATTTAAGATCAGTGATGTCATTACAGGTCCAATCAATCATATTGAACAATTCATCAATCACCAAACAGAAGCATATATATAAGGTGCATTATTTAGGCCTAAGCACTGACGAGGCTTAACAGAGAGGTTTTGCTGCTGACGTATACGTGTACAAGTGCTATCTAATTACATTGTACACGTCACACGGAAACGTGTAGCAAAACCTCTCTAATAACGACCAGGCAAGGTGACAAACAAACGGAAGGATAATGCATCTGACTTTCAAGATAAGTTACGACAAATCAAAAGGCAGTCTCTTAATCGCCACTTATCAAACAACCTCTATGTTTCCCATGTTAAAATGACATTTATGACACATTATCGACAATTTTCACATTGAAATGGTCCCGTCTTTTCTTCATAACTAACGGACCAGCTTTAATAAAACTTTATAATGTCAAATTAAACTTAAAATGCTTGATGAAATAAAGGGCAAACTCACTTTGGACTCGTAGAGCATGTAGAGTGCAGAATAATAAACCTTTGGCTTAATTCTAGTCTGACTTTTTCGGGAGGTTTTTCAACAAACCCACAGAGACCAACTGAGACTGGCAGGCACCGAACGCCATTTGGAGAGAGCCGATAAACCGGAAGTGAAAGAGGTCACGTGATTTAGCAACTTCCGGTTGCCTGGATCCAGTCTAGTAGCTCCACTTAACAAGGGGCCAACATTCACTTAAATGCCAGAGTTATCCCAAAGAATTGCTCCGGTGAAGCTTAAAAGGTTCATTCCAGCAATTAATGCCATTTGGAACTTTCAAGTGACTTAAAGTCGCCTTAAATACTACAAGAATTCAAGGACTGTTAAGAATTGTTAGTCTTTACCTCCAGAACAGTTAAAACAACCATTTAACCATTTACCACATTAACTTAACACACAATGGATAGTTAACTTAAATTCCAGTCCTATATATTCACATAGAACACAGTTCCCAAACAAACCCCTCTTCCTACCATGGAGTGTTAATTTGGGATCATTATTGGAGCCGTATGTCCTGTATTTAGCCTATGCACTGTGTATGCTAATAAGGACAGGTACAGGAGGAGGACACAGCAAAGAGGCAAGGTATGATTGAAACTGCTGTCCAACATAAGTCCAGGTGACCCAGCCAGAGCTGGAATCAAACCCAGGACCCAGTGATTGGCAACCCTGCGCATTACCACACTGAGCTAACCCTACCGACCCTCCCAGACATTTTGGACCCTGTCACAAATTGTTACAAGTACCAATACAAATTGCAACCTATCGAGCAATCTGGCATACCTAACACTTTTGATAAATCTGCGTAATTTATCTCTTGAGTCCCAGTGACCCGGCTAGAAAGGGAATCAAACCCAGGACACAGCGATTGGCAGCCCAGTGCGATACCAAAGTTCTAGGCTTACCAACTGAGCTTTAGCTTGGAACCCAAACCCCCACCTAGGAAGTACTTTCCCCAGTGGTTGCATGACAAACTAGAATCAGACTGCTCTCTTGCTAAGGACAGAGTGGCTCCTGGCTATGGGCTATACTAAGTGCTATTTGTGATGTAAATCCATTGGCAATCCATAGCCAATAATGTTGTTCTCCTATTGCCAATTGCCAATGGCCATAATGCCAATAGTTACACAGCGTGATTTCCAACAGTAAATCATTTGCCTCGCTGCCTGGGTTGTCTGCACTGTTGATACATTCTTCCCTACATAAGACTTGTTCGTTCTTTTTTGGGATTTACCTTTTTTTTTCAAGTACACTGGATCAGTTTGGGCCTCTGGGGCTACCACACTGATTGGGGAGTATTGAAGCTTGTTATGTGTTATTAGCAAGATATATGCCCACGTTTAGTCCTGAAATACCATGCCTTATCAGCGATCATGGCCATTTATGGTTGATAAATGCTTGTTGTCAATTTTTTCATCAACTGATCGACCTATGTTGGACAGCAGTTTCAATCATCCATCGCCTCATTGTTGCACATTATATGTATCCTCCTCCTCCTGTCACTCTTGCTGTCTCACCAGGTCCTATGTTGGACAGCAGTTTCAATCATCCATCGCCTCATTGCTGCATATATTTGTCCTCCTCCTCCTGTCATTCTTACTGTGTCACCTTGTCCTATGTTGGACAGCAGTTTCAATCATCCATCGCCTCTTTGCTGCATATATTTGTCCTCCTCCTCCTGTCATTCTTACTGTGTCACCTTGTCCTATGTTGGACAGCAGTTTCAATCATCCATCGCCTCATTGCTGCATATATTTGTCCTCCTCCTCCTGTCATTCTTACTGTGTCACCTTGTCCTATGTTGGACAGCAGTTTCAATCATCCATCGCCTCATTGCTGCATATATTTGTCCTCCTCCTCCTGTCATTCTTACTGTGTCACCTTGTCCTATGTTGGACAGCAGTTTTAATCATCCATCGCCTCATTGCTGCATATATTTGTCCTCCTCCTCCTGTCATTCTTACTGTGTCACCTTGTCCTATGTCGGACAGCAGTTTCAATCATCCTTGCCTCATTGCGGTGTCCTCCTCTTGTCCTAATTAGCCTACTAAGGGCATAAATACAGGACGTAAAGCCCCAATCATCCATCCATCCATCCTCCTCCCGTCCTACTTAGGCTACCAAGTTGATAAATACAGGACGTAAATCCCAATCATACAGGTGAGCCAGTAAGAGCTGGATTCGACACCCGCGACCCAGCGATTTGTAGCTTAGCATGGTACCCCCCATGCAACATGCACAATAAAGAGGCGAAGTATTATTGAAACCGCTGTCCATCATAGGTCCAGGTGACCAGCTGAAGCTGGAATCGAACCCTTAATCACACAATCGGAGGGGGGGGGGGAGGGCCAACACATCCATTGCCATCTATTTATACCTATTCATCTTTCAATTGATCTTACTCGGAAACCTCCATATTTCACGTTCTCTTTCTGCCATAAATATTCCTGACATAAGTCCACAAACTCCCCATCATACAGCAAATATATTCTTGAGGGGCTTGGCCAAATGTGAAAGTTAATTTGGCTATTCCCCTAAGATGTCTGAATATGTTACCATTGATTTTTTCTGGTGGGAAATTCACACAGCCTCCTAATGCAATAATACCCAACATATTCACAAATACATATCATATTACCATATGAAATGTCATGTGCACAACGTATTATGAGATATATAGCTCCATCCATCATTTTTAACTGAAAATATTCATTTTACCAACATTATGATTGTGTTAGATATAATAAATCGCTGTAAAATAGTTTCATAATGGTAAAACTGTATGTTACATATACCAAATTCATGATGTAAAATTTAGTTCTTACATCAGAGCATGCTGTGACAAAAAAGGTTTTCAAACTGAATTAATATGAAAGTTCAAGAAATATATATTATCTACAACCGACTCTTGATACATGTATATAAATTGACCTACATGTAGAACACTTAGAACAGACATCAGGGTTTTTCTTTCCATTTCATTTGTGTCAAATTCAATGTAGTTACAGTAATATATCAATACAATGAATAAATAGAAAAAAGTTGTTTTTTTAAGATCTCATGATAGTTGAAAATCTACAATCAACAAAAATAGTTACTGTAGTTATTTTTGTTTGCTAACTCTCAATGGAATTTATTCAGAACCCATTTTAAGGGGTTTTTAAAGTATAACTACTGAAAGTCTCAATAACTAGCCTTCAGACAATTTTAAAAGTTATCAATTACCCTTTAAAAATAAATAATAACCCTTAAGTCAACTTAAAACCCTCCAACCAGAAGAAAAGAAAAATCTCACTACAACTCTGACTTCCTGAAAAAGCTGAACAAGTTGAATCTAAAAAGTCAACAGATTCCACAACCACTAACATAAGAACATTCACAGTTTCAGACTGCTAAAAAGTGTTTACAGGTTGTAGAAACAAATGCTTCATTCTTTAGGGGATTATTCAGACCCAGAGTATCATGACACCAACTTTCAAATTCAAATTCAGCATGATTCACTTCTGAATTGAGTTGTTAGGCATTCCTGCATGGATTAAAGTTACTGAGCAAATAGTTTTGTTCTGCTGTATATATTATTATATGGAAGGAAAACAACAAGATATGTGGGTGAAGAGATTGATAGATAGATAGATAGATAGATAGATAGATAGATAGATAGATAGATAGATAGATAGATAGATAGATAGATAGATAGATAGATAGATAGATAAATGGATGGATGGATGGATGTTTGGGTTCTATTTAAATGTACTTGGTAGGCT
Organism: Platynereis dumerilii; assembly: GCA_026936325.1. NCBI lineage: Eukaryota > Metazoa > Annelida > Polychaeta > Phyllodocida > Nereididae > Platynereis > Platynereis dumerilii. The sequence continues at coordinate 8,631,660 of JAPTHN010000018.1, forward strand.
ATAAGGACAGATGGAGGACATGGCAATGATGAGGCACAGGATGATTGAAACAGCTGTCCAACATAGGCCCTGGTGACCAGTCAAGAGCTGGATTTGAACCCTGGATCCAGCGATTGGCAGCCCAGAATACCATCAATGAGTTTACCCTACCCCTAGATAGCGAGATAGCTAGATAGCAAGATAGATAGATAGATAGATAGTTAGATAGATAGATGGATAGATAGATTAGATATTAAACAGATTTAGATAGATAGATAGATAGATAGATAGATAGATAGATAGATAGATAGATAGATAGATAGATAGATAGATAGTTAGATAGAGCAAACACTCTGGACAGACAGATCATCAGCTTGGTAGAACCACAAAAAGATACAGGCCTTCACGAACACCCAATTGCAACCAAAATACTTTTCCAACTGTCCCTCTACTTGAATTTCTAGAACACACATTGAGTTTATTTAGCACCGTACCATTACGACCCTCTGTCAGTTGCTGTTGCATGCTGTGTCTTTGAATTGAGGGATTTAAATTTGAGGCTTAATCCAAAACAGATTGGAGGCGAGTGTGTGTTGGTACAGGAATCAGGTTTCAGGATTTTCAGCAGACAACTTTCTGTCACCAACTGTGTTGGGGTGCCAGGGCCCCAGGGTTGGTTGGAGAAGGGGGGGAGGTTAGCTCAGTTGGTTCAATTTGGTAGCACTTTGGGCTTTCAATTGCTGGGTCCCAGGTTTGATTCTAGCTCTGGTTGTGTGTTAACATGGTTAACTGAGACCTACGTTGGACAGCAGTTTCAAATCACATTCGCTTTGATAAGCATACCAAGAGCACAAATAAAGGATGTAGAGCCCTAATCATCCCTTATGTCCTGTATTTAAGCACTATTAGACTAATAAGGACAGGAACTGGTCACGGCAATCAAGTGAAGGGTGATTGAAACCACTGTCCAACATAAGTCCAGGTTATAAATACCTGACCAGAGCAGGAAGCGAACTTTGGATCCAGCGAATGGCAGCTAGCCCGGTGTGCTACCCTGCCCCATATCATTTTGTAAGCATGCCTAATCATTTCCTATCATGTCATTAACTACAGGTCCTTCTTTAATTCATCTATCTTTTCTGGTGCAAATTACAAAATCTTAATTTTTTTTTAATCTTTTCAGATTCTTGATATGGTTTTCTAATTTTACTACATACAAAATCTCTCTCTTGCAAATGTACCTCATAAATTATAAAAGTATTAACAGGCTCTTATGAATATTACCACTTTACAGTGCATATGGACTACACATACATGTTTGTTTACTATACCCAGACTGATTAATCGCTACATTACATTTTTATGTCAAACTATCAATTACATTTGCTTTGCTAATAGAGCATGAATGTAAAAGATTACACTAAACAATTACTAAGTGATTATGTAAACAGGGAACATTTGCTTACAGATATTTATCATGTAGTTCATAATATTATGTTAATAATATATCACTTTTCCTTCCTGAAAATACACTTCAAAGATATGGAAATAAGATCATGGCAAAATGTAATGTATTACATACATGTATTAGCAACTTAAACCTCTTTTAAAAAGTGAAAAGTGTCATTTTTTGCCAACAAGTTTTAAGTTGTATTTTACTTTACTTGTACAATTGTACAAATGTACATATTGGAAGTTTAAAATAAATTTTATATATACCATTTTCATTTATAAATTTCTGCTAAAAAGTATATATGGCCAGGCCAGTGCAGGCCTCGGAGTCCGGCCTCCAACATGTCCAAGCCCAGTTCTGAACGATCAGAGATGGGAGAGCGTGCAGGAGTCCTCAACATGTTACACAGTTAGAGTGGCGCGGGCATGCAGCCCCCCTTAACTTCGAGGTGTGATTTGACCTACATTCTATGGTTGATTATATGAATGATTGTGCTGTCAGGAAGGGATCACTTGACTCTATGCTATGTGTAACTAGAGAAACAAATGTCTACCAATTTTAGTAAAGGAGTTACAGCCATTTTTGTAAAAAAATGCAAATGGCCTTCTTAGTACTTACCCCACCCATCGGGCAAGAAGCCCCCCTATTATTATCCTATAGCAATTTTTTCCAAGCGCATTCAGCTTGAAAGTTATTTCTTGGGGTTCTTCTATCATTTTTAAGGCATTCTATTTACTTTTTCTGAATTTCTGAATTTTTCTGTTAATACTTTTTTTAAAAATGTTTTTTGCCCTTTTTCAATTTCGGCCAATTTTTAAAAATTTTACTTAGCTATTCTATCAAGATTTTTGGTAGAGTACACATTATTAAGGTGCCTGAAGCAGCTTCGAGGCCCCAGTGAAGGGGGCCTCATGCCCCATACCATTGTGTCGCCTCTCGCCCCAAACACACATATCTTAATTTGACCTCTATATTTTGAACTAAAATGCAAAACAAATTATCCAAATCATAGTTATATGATGGTCATAAAGTGAAGCAATGCAGATATCCATTATATTTTTATCTGATCATACTTTTAAATATTTCCAAAGTTATTTTGACAACCCCTTTCAAAGAATAAATCAGGGATTTTGCTCTTGAAGGTCCACTGAAAATATGTTGGGTTCAACACCCCAGTTGGATTTTAATCCATTCATAGACCTTCTGCAAGCATGGAGTGTAACCACTCAGCCACCAGGCTGTAAAAAGATCCCTGTAGTTTTCATGGGGTCACATTAGGCCTACACGTTATAAATTAGCTGATAAGTAAAGTTAAAACCAAGTCTAAGAATATTATGAATCCAATTAATTATTGTTTCCAAAAATTCAAAATGTCAAATAACTAAAATCATTTTCAGTCAGTTTTAATTATCAACAAGAATCTCTTGTTATTACCTAAATGAAGATAATTAAGCTGAGTTGACAGTGATTTCAATAATTAGCTAATCACGGCATGGATGATGACATTGTGTGGATCCCACCTATAATTAACTGCTATTCTGCTAATCAGGTATTTAGCACTAGTCTAATAGGTCTGCTGCAGCACCAAGTTACACCTACCCACATAACATTACATAACTCAGCATAATACTACTAGGTTCCTTTGGATCCATGACTCATAACATGGGTATTCATGCTGACGTAATATTGCAGGACGAGAGAATACTTATTTCCAAGGAAATACTGATTTCAAGATTTTTGTTCAAGAATTATGTGTTTCCAGAACATAATTTTTCAATTAAAGACTGCTACTTTTAAATGGTTAGATAGATCATAACATAGATGGATTTTAACTTTATATGTAGTCTGGTATGCTAATCCGGACTATCTATCTATCTATCTATCTATCTATCTATCTATCTATCTATCTCACAAATTTCCATAATACTTCATCAATTTTATCCATCCATCTAAACACATGCTAAATCATCAATCTTGTTGTTAAGTCCACAAAATTATCAATGAGGTTATCTATTGATCTCAAGAAATTTTTAATTCTACAATTTATTCTTTTGATATCATCCTTCTTATAGAATCTATCACCATAGCAGAGAAGTAGCGAGGCAAATGCTGCTACCTGCAGGCAGAGGTAAAACACAGGTGCAATGGAACAGGCTGTTCTGCAGTCATAGAGCTGCATGCAGTAGGGAAAGAAACAGGGGGGGGGGCAGATTTTTTTTGACACACAAGGGGAGGGGGGTGTGCCATGTTACCTGTATTAATGTCAGAACAATTCAAACCCTGATTTTTCAAAGCCAGTACACCATATTTCATATTTTAACAGACCATTATTTTCAGAGATTTATTTTTTGCAATACCACAGGGAAATCTTTGAGGTATACACCTATTGATCTATATGTATAGAAGAGCTGCGTGCTAATATTATATAGTTAGATAGATAGAGTAAGCAATATAATCTGTATTGTCTTAGCCAATCTAAAACACACACAAGATTTCTATTTATAACACATTAATTAATCCCAAAAATAATCAGGTATTTATAACGGCATATATACACAAATTGATATGCCACCATATAAATTCTAGTTTGATGGAAATTGGTAAATCTGCTTCTAAATAAAGACATTTCAGCATGTTCTTCAGATTATGAATGCCTTGGCATCATTGTTTATCTGACAAATAGTGGAATTTATATTTAGAAATAATAGCTTCCATTATTCGGAGAAATTCCACATAAACCAAACAATTTGTTTATTCGGCATAAATCAGAATAAAAGCCTTCACATTTATATAATTGTATATGTTGACTAAATAAGACATATTAAACTATTTATGAATATAGCAAATATTGCAAATAAAGGTGTGTTCTTCTATAACTGATATTTAACAATAGCCCTCTATGTCCAATATTTGCCATATTTCATGATTTTGAGATAAACTGAATTCAAAATAGGTCTGTCTCCATTTTGTAGTTCTGAATTTATGGACAGGTGGTGTCTCCAAGCAATAGGAGCTCTGATGGAATCCCTTTGCCTTTCAGCAAGGTGATTGGTGTTGTTGACCAAGCCAAGGAGTCTGACTTAATGAGTGTGTTTGTTGAATGTTTGATTGTTTGGGTCAGCTACACTGTATTGATTATGTTCCCAAAACAGCAGTTCAACAGAAAAGAGTGTTGTTATCGTACAGATTGGGGGATTATAACATGTTAACAACCAGATTATTATTAACTGTTGGTCACAGGATTTCACTCACTTTGCAAACAAACCAGATAATATGTCATCAGGTAGGCTTCCCCAAGACAAAAATAGTACTCCCACCCTATCATTGCACCACCTACCGATAATACCTGTCGTAATCCCCATATGGAGACAGACCTATTCCATAACCCTCTCAACATCTCAAGTAAGTAATAGATAACGCCCTCGTTTGTGACAATATGCAATATATCCGAGGGCTTTAGCCCGAGGATTATTGCATATTGTCACAAACAAGGGTGTTATCTAACTTATACCACTAAGTACAAAACAAATTGATTTAAATCCCTTTGTTTGCCTTCAATCCTTCTTGTTTGATAACATTTCATTGTATTTGTTGCACATTCATGTTCCTCAGTTCATTTGAAGGTTGGCAGCCCTGAAGGCAACAGGTCAGAATTCTTTGTTCTCAGGAAATAATACAATACATTAATTTTGTAGATAGAAAGATAGATGGAAAGATAGATAGAAAGATCGATAGATAGATGGAAATAACACAATACATTAATTTCATTGATTAATTTTATAGATAGATCTGGATAGACAGAGATATTGATAGATGGATAGATAGATAGATATATAGATAGATAGGTAGGTCGATAGTGCAGCCATCTCAGCCAAGGTCACTTTGGGGAGGTTGATTATCACAGTCGCTTAGCAAAGGTTATTTTTAAATTATGAAAGATATTTGAAAATAACAGAAAGCAAGGAGCAGGGGTTCGGGGGCGGCAGCCCCCGAAATAAGAAGAAGCAGGGGTTCGGGGGCGGCAGCCCCCGAATTAAGAAGAAAAAATTATTCTTTGAACTTGCCAAATGGGGCCAAAATTGTTGGTCTGCTGCTCCGCTATTTTTTTTGCAGCTTACATATCCCAAATGTACTATTTTGTCAAGTGTCCTTAAATTTTATCATTATTTCAGATAATGGTATTTATAAAAAAGAGTGAATATAGCCTTTTTATTGAGACCAGTTACACTTGATACAATCTTCCTCCTTGTTTACTGTCTGTGTTGTTCAGTTTTAATCCTTTGTTGGTCAGTTTTGTTTCAGTGTTTCCTTCAATTTTGTCAACTTGTAGTCAGCCAAGCATGCAATATCATGGTCAGGTGTATGAGCTGTGATATGCATTATATCAGAGCGAAATCCTGCCTTCTGATTGGCCAGAAAAAGCAAACAGTGGTATAAATCTTATTATAAACAAAAGAGATGATTGAAATAATGGTTCATCCTATTAAAATGATTCTCTAATCTTCTCACAGGTTAAACTAATCTATAATCTAATTTAATTAATCAGATCATTTGATGATAAGCGATTATAGATGATCTCAAAAGTAACTCAATGCCCTCATGTGAGCTCGGGGAGGGGTAGGCAGGAGTTAGCTCGTTTGGATGGATGGATGATTGAGGCTTTACATCCTGTATTTATGCGCTTGGTAGGCTAATTAGGACAGGAGGAGGACACAGCAATGAGGCGAAGGATGATTGAAACAGCCCTCCAACATACACCCAGGTGACCCGGTAAGAGCTGGATTCGAACCCTGGACCCAGCAATTGGCAGCAATAGGCACCCAGCATGCTACCACTAGTCCCCCGCGATATATGTTGGACAGCAGTTTCAATCATCCTTTGCCTCATTGCTGTGTCCTCCTCCAGTCCTAATAAGCCTACCAAGTGCATAAATATACGATGTTAAGTCTCATCCATCCATATATTTTTATCCACCTCACAACCATATCAGTCAAACGTCAATACTTCCAGGAAAATCAGATTGACTGTCATTTTTTCATAGTCACATACTTAATTTTCATTAATTTCCTGCATTTTACTGATCAGGAACTAATCTGACAAATTAACTATTTTCCTTATCCTTAATATGTCGTGTTAATCAAATGCTGTCAAATAACCTACAACAATAACTTTCCTGTATCGATTACGATCACATATAATATTTCTGCATTGTCATTGATAAAGCTACATGGTATCAAGGCAAGATTCACTCTCAGCACAAGATGGCGGATGGATAATAGCGGCTTTACGCCCTGTATTTATGCACTTGGCAGGCTAATAAGGACAGGTACAGGAGGAGGACACAGTAATGAGACGAAGGATGATTGAAACTGCCGTCCAACATAAGTCCAAGGTAAGCTGGTCAGAGTTGAATTGAAACCGGGACCCGCTTTACCAACCCTGCATCGATTTGAACCCAAGTCACTTTCAAACTCAAGTAGTCAAGTTCAAACCATTACAAATTCTTATCTTGAACTTCACAGTGACTAACTTTATGGCTACTCAATCAAATTCACTATCCAAATCATAGTATCTTGGACTCTACAGTCTTTTCATAGATCCACACCAACAGAAAATATGGAATATTGAATAACAATAACATCCTTTGATCCCTGTCTCATTCATTCCAATTTAGTGGGAAAAAATCTCAATATTTCAATATTCCCAATAGCCTTTCATAAAGACTTCATTTATAGAATCTTTCGTAAAAACCAATTCATAAAACACTCCATTCAGACTAAACTGAGACTCTTGCCTATAAAAGGGCAGAACCTGACTTCTATTTAGAATCATAATGGCAAAGGCATGACCCATGCAATTCCAAATCAATATCCCCTATAACAAATAACCCCCAGATGTGATATTACCCCCAGTGTGTAAAAAGTCTTTTCTACGGCAGTTCTGACTGAGAAAAATGAAAATCGATTCAATAACTGTTTCCTGCAGAGCTCAAGAGTGACTGCTCACTTCAGGTCTTTCAAGTCACTTTGCTGCTCATAAAGGTGACTTAAAGGTTGTAGATACATTTAGAACAAATTCTACAATGCTGTGAGAAAGTTATTCTTTTCGTTGGCATGCAAACATCAAATCTAGATAATCAGTATTTTACAACAGGATTTATAGGAAAAGAACAGGCTGGTATACAAGGTATAGGTAGGTTGCAAAGGATGATGGATGGATTAGATGGGTCTTTATGTCCTATGTTTATGCACTTGGTAGGCTAATAAGGACAGGAGGAGGACACTGCAATGATATGAGGCGAAGGGTGATTGAAACTGCAGTCCAACATAAGTCCAGATGATAGATACATACATACATAGATGGACCATGTACACAGATTGATATATCATGTCCAGAGCTAGTCCAGAGCTTCAGAGACAGATGGACAGACCCCAGACAAAATAAAACACAGAAATTTCATCTGAAGTTTATATTATACGTGTAAAGAGGTCCTTTTCAGAGCAGCAAGGGAATTTGGTCATTTTTAGAAATGTTTAATGGCCAAAAATTAATCTTAATCTGATTTATCACACTTTCAAGTGTCTAAACTAATAGGCGTTCTGATGGAAATGCCATTTTAAGGATCGATAAACCTTTCCAAATTGTCATAACCATGATAATTTGGTTGTCACAACTGACATGAGTTGCGAAATTGCCAATTACTCATTTGACATGAAATGCAATTTAATTTAGAAACAGATTTTGCACGTTCGGGAACGGAGTCATCCATGCATCAGGGGGCATGTTGCCATGACAATTATGACGCTCTAATTGACAGCCAATCAAATTACACAATGTGCATGATGTAGGGTTGTGTTTCAGCCAATCAAATGCCTTTATTAAATCACGTGATTGACATTGCCACTTTACTCAGATAATTAGAAGGCAATTGCCCAACTGACCCAGTTGTTACAGAGTTAATTGGTTTATTTTGAACAATTACTGATCCAGGTTCAAATCACTGCCCAGCCCTGAAGTAGTTCACACTGAATCACCATTACCTGATTAGTGATTACTGAATTAAATGTCTATATTGGGATGGATGAATGATTGGGGCTTTATGTCCTGTTTTTATGTACTTTGTTGGCTAATTAGGACAGGAGGAGGACACTACAATGAGGCGAAGGATGTTTGAAAGTTTGAAACTGCCATCCAACTGTGAACATGACAAAATGGGATTCCAAATCTTGACCCTCCGATAGAGCCTAGCATACTCAGTGGTTGGTAGCGTGCCGGGATCCCAATCGCTGGGTCCAGGGTTTGAGATGTTTTGATCCAGGTCCTATCGGGTCGCATGGGCTCTGTTGGACGGCTGTTTCGTCATTTGCCTCATTGCTGTGTCCTCCTCCTGTCCTAATTGGTCTTCCAAATGCATAACTACAGGACGTATAGCCCTAATCATCCATTCACTCTACACAGACATCTACATTTAACAGTCTACACTTCAAAATTGTCCTCAGAATAACATTCCACAACTGATATCTGAGCTTTTCTCACACCGCATCATACCATTTTGAGCTATTGTTTTCCCAGAGCACGAAACATGTTAGCATTTCACATGTTGAGGTCACATGCATTTGCAATTGTATTCTCCACATGTTTTCTTTTTGTCTTTCATGCTATTTCAGTATGCTGAATTTCTGCAGTGCTGTGGGTGAACCAAATGTTATGAACTCAACTTGCAGTTGAACTTGGTGACAAAATATATAACCTCATGAGTTATCTTGTACAGAATTTTCCACTGAATAAAGAATTGCAAATAACTGTTTTAAATAAGATGGATGGATAAATGGTTAGGGCTTTAGGTCAGGTATTTATGAACTAGATAGGCTAATCAGGACATGAGGAGGACACGGCACGGAGGCGAAGGATGATTGAAACAGCCATCCAACATAGACACTCAGTGATGATCAATCCAGCTAACAATCCGATCTATCTATCTATCTATCAGTGATGTAGTCGAGGCCGGGACATCCGAGGCCGAGACCGAGACATGAGCCTCCGAGGCCAAGGCGAGGCCGAGGCCATCAAAATTTGGCCTCGAGGACGAGGCCAGTCCCGAGGCCTCCATCACTGGCCCAAAGACACCTGAGACCGAGGCAAGGCCAAGGATTTGGCATCCGAGACCGAGCCAAGGCCGAGGCCATCAAAAAATGGCTCTGAGGCCGGCCTCGAGACCTCCAACACTGCTATCTATCTATCTATCTATCTATCTATCTATCTATCTATCTATCTATCTATCTATAATCTATGATCTATCTATCTGTCTGTGATCATCAGACCTATATTTCAATATACTATCTCTAATAAATTCCATATCTATATAGGATCCTTATCACACCAGCTGTGACTATAGGCACTGTAGTTCTAATACTTTGATGACCTGTTAATTACATGCTTTGATTCGAAATGAGCTCTGCACATCTGTGGTGGCCCTGATTAGAATATTTTCTTTGTAATTACAGCCTAATTAACACCAAGGTCACACGTAGATTTACTATGCTAAACTCTGTGTGCTATAGTGACTAGACGACAATGGACTGAGGTATGACAGTGGAATATATACATGCAGACTACATAGCCTTAGCCCTATAGCATTGTGAAAGTTGCACAATGATGGCCTCAAAAAGTTTAGATAATTTATTGTTTTTATGCAAAGGACTGTATGTCCAGTCATGCTGGCTCTTTTAATCAGTTAACAAACATCAATCAATCAATAATATTTCATCTATCTATCTATCTATCTATCTATCTATCTATCTATCTATCTATCTATCTATCTATCTATCTGTTTGTCTATCTATCTATCTATCTATCTATCTATCTATCTATCTATCTATCTGTCTGTCTGTCTATCTGTCTATCTTCATATTTTTTCTACCAGCTCAGCTGAACCAACACCAATGCACTGTACAAGCTGTATGTTGGACAGCAGTTTCAATCAACCTTTGCCTCATTGCTGTGTCCTCCTCCTGTCCTAATTAGCCGAAGCGCAGAAATACAGGACGTGAAGCCCTAATCATCCATCCATGCTCTCAACTGTAGATCTATTCCTTGTTAGTTAACTGCTAATTATGTTTCTTCACATTACTCATAACTTTAATGTAAACAATCATAACATTATTTAATTGTCATATATGACAAATTAGTCTGTTACATGTATAGCACTTTGATGAGTTTTAATGTTATTACGATTTCACATGTTTGATATTCCAATTAATTGTTTCTTTGTTCAGTAATTTATTACAACACATCATGGACATATCACTGCAATAAAATCTCTTGTGTGGGCTATAATGATCATGTAAATGTCACTTGTTAATTCACACAACCTTTTAAACGTTTTTCTCAATTCAATAGACAGAAACATATCTTTTTAAAATGCATGTAACATTGTCACAATGAATCAAACAAAATCAGGGCTAAAATCATTAAAATACTAAAAATAAAGCAATGATTGTTATTATATACTTCATGAATATTCATTATCTAAACATGCCATATTTGGCATATTAGGACTATGTTTATTTGGTGGATACATGACTCCATGTTTGACTTCCAGTGTTTTACATGTTCAATGTCACTGGGTAAATGTCACAAGTCAATGCTAATCATTGTAACATGTTACACTTTTCAGGCCAATGTCATCATCTATATAAATTAAGCATGGGTAACAACAATATCCTGTTTTGAATGAAAGATACCAAACAGTAGATAGACAGATATATTATATATATATATATATATATATATAGCCGACAGACAGACATAGAGCATAGATAACATGGTTGGAAGATAGGTCCACATAGACAGACAGATAAACAGATGATAGATAGATAAATAGATAAATAAATAGATAAATAGATAGATAGATAGATTGGACTACATTTGGTTACGGATAGAAAGGTAGGTAGATTTGATTTATAGACAGAATGATGGATATTAGATATAGAGTAGAGAGCTAGATACATTGATCTAGACAAGCAAGCTCTTTAAAAAATCTCTCAACAATTAGCCTACAACACTTTCAAGTTATCAGAGGAAAATTTTCATTCATTCCACAATAGGCCTAACACTGGCCTCATTGAAGAATTGCTAAGTTTGAATTGTACAGGAAAGAGAAAATAATATTTCATATTTTCCTACCTCACAGCACTTCTGAAGTCATCCCAGTTGCCTTATATGGTAAAATCCAATGACAGGTAAATCCAGGTGTTTTACAAATCAGCAGAAAAGTCAGGTCAAAAAGGCGACAGGTGATCTCTCTACCAAGGTAATCCAGAAAAGATCAAAGGCTATGTTGTACCTGTGAAATAAAACACTTTTAAATTACCTGATTTTTCCATTTTACCTGCTTGTTGCACATTTTAAACAGACAACGACAATAATATTTTACTAAAAGCCTTTTAAGGTGGTTCGATACTCGTGAACATTCCAAGATAGGATTTCTTAAAAATAGTTTAAAATGATCCAGAATATAGTTTATAGCAAGGATATACAAACAAAAGTGGTCGCTACCAGCCTTTCTTTCAGAATATTTGAGGTTATATTAAAGAAAGTCAATCCATGCAAACCTGAAAAACTCAATTTTTTTCTTATTTTTTTTACTTTGAAGTTTTCCCTGCGATTCAGTGGCCATTCATCCTATGTTATCAAATGAAGCATGGAATTAAAGAGGACAGTTTCATGGAAAAGCCAATGAAAATTTCAGAGAGATATATTTAGTTTAAAGAAATTTTCTAGGGGTTTGAAACAAAAGTTTTGATTTTAAAATTTTTTATCTTTTTATGAATCATAGCACTAAAAAAAAACGACGAGATAGAATTTTCTATTTCTTTGTCATCTGTTTCCAAATTAAGTCAGGAACAATATAATGATACTGACAATACTTCCAACGGGCCTGGAAATTGATATAAAAATGTATTTATATAACAAAGTCATTTTTGCGAAATTAGACATGCTTGCCGTAAATCGCCTGTAAAAAAATTCTATTCTGAGTATCAATCTGAATCTCCGGCTGTACGTAGTCCTCTTCATAGCGCATCTCTTGCTTCAAACGAGAAGTCTCTAACCCTAATAGAAGTGGCACAAATCGAAAACGAAGCGGCCGTCGCATAAAATTCTCAAAATTGAAAAAGATGATGAAGCAGTGACAGCAGAGCTCTGCTGCAATGGTGACGTTACGATAGATAGGGCCTGCCTGGCTGCGCGTAAATGTGCGTAAATGACACATTTACATGAGTAGCGAGCCACCTTAAAGCAAAGTTAATTTTATATGAATTTCTTGCAAATAGGCATTCACAGCTCTTAACATAGCCTACTAGTGCTATATATTTTTGTTGTAATTCTAGAAAAATATATCAATATTATTACACAGCATGCACGTTATTTTACTTAAATTACTTATTACTAGACATGTTCAATATTCTTAAAAGGAAAATATTAAGCTAACTTAAGTTTGACCACAAATCACAGTTACCATCATTTAGGCCTAAGCTCAGTATCAGAGCTCAGTTGAGAGCAACAATAGCTCAACTCCCCAGCTGAACTCCAGCAACAGAAGTCACAACAGATGAAATATTGTTCAAATTAAACTCTCCAAGCTTTGTAAAGACGGAATTATAAGCTAAAACAACTACCAGACACCATAACCAACATTAGAGTGAACCTCTGTTAAGAATTATAAGAAAAAACAAACTTACTTCGAGCAGAAAACAGTGATTTTAGTCCAGTAAACTCCAGCACATCCACACAGCACCGATTCACTGATTGTTTTGAAACTGATGGGTAGTTCTGCTGATTTACCGCGGGGTGGAGCAGTGGTAGACGTTGGTGCTAGTGCTGCTCTTTGTTGCAGTGGATGGGTGAAGTACTGCAGACATTCTAATGGAACCTTAATTCTCAGAAACAGGTTTGTGGTTTTGACTTTTACCTTAACAGTAACAGTAACTTGAAGCACATGGCCACAGGTGACAGGACCAAACTGAAAGAGTCTCTTGAGTCTATGGAGTGTTGTTTGAGACTTGAGTCTTACCTACATCAGACATCATGTCAGTGCATGAATAACACATGACAAACACATGACAAACTTCAACTTTGAAACTTGTATTTCTCTTTCTTATACAATTCTTTATTTTGGTTTGGACCTGTGCTTTCACAGTGCTTGAAGAAAACTTCAATCATTAACTGTTACAGGGGCGCGTATCTAGAAATGGCCTAGGGGGGCCATTACATGGGGTGAATACGGGGCGCTCCGCGGCTTTTCCTATCTCTTCCATGTTAATTTTTGGCCTGGGGGGGCATGGCCCAATGCTCCCCCCCCTAAATACGTCACTGATCATTAAAAAATGTGTCCATTTGAATTAACTTTACACTAAACTGTCTTCTAATTGTTCAAATGCCAATGAATTTATAATGACTGACATTGGCGTATGGGAGGGGGTGGCAGGGGGGGGGGAATCGCCCCCCCCCCCCACCAAAAGTTTGGGAAACAGTAAGATTCGGGCAAAAAGACTTAAAAATTCGGGCAGATGATTAAATAAAAGCTATTGAAAATTAATGATTTCCAGGCAATTTCATTTGTAATGGTATTAAATCTAGATCTTGAAATTCGGGCAAATGTCGCTCGCCCCCCCCCCCAAAGAATCGCGCGTCCCTTACGCCTATGATGACAGGCTTGACTGCTTCAAAATTGGAAATGAGGCATTCTAATAGTCAGCCTCTGGATGGGGGGAGGGTCATGGGTACAGGATTCTAAAGTAAAATGGCCGAATGGCTAAGGAACAGGAAATTCAGGAGTAAAATGGCCAATTAAGGGACATGGATGGCATACAACGCCATCCAGAGCTGAGGGACAGGGGATTCAAAATTGAATTACAAAAACTGCAAAGGACAGAGAATTCTAAGTAAAATGAACAATGGACAGGGAGAGGCAAACCCATACAGAACCTGGAGGATTCTATAGTTCTCTAACTTCTCTTCCAGTCCATGTGAGAGAATGTTATAGATCAAGTCAGTTTTTCTCAAGAAGCCTCATGCCACAGAAAGAGGACTAGCTACATTGTGCTTTTAAAATATCATCGCTTTGGGGGTCTTGTATGTTGCTTGATATGGTATGAGAGTCCTGCATTATATTAGGTAAATAGGCTACTACCCTGTGCAATGCTAACCTGGACTTGGCTGTGTCAGTTTTCCTGACAGCATGATCACTGCCATGGCCATTTGAGGAACATTGTTAGTTCTGTTCATTCCTCAAGGGTTCCTCAAGGCTTGGGCTTAAAGCTGCTGAGCGTGCCGCCTTCTTGGAAAACTTGCAAACAAAATGTGGATTTCAGCAGGACAGCGTTCTGTGGGATTTCAATGCTGGCCTGCAACTGATATCAACATTTTACTTGTCATGATGCAAGTCTCTGATTGGCCACTTTGTTAAAAGACTGATATCAGGAAAGGCAGAAAATGGAGGCCTCAAGAGAACATTCCACTTTCGTCTGCTGAACAGCAGACAAAGGTGGAACATTAAGAACATTCTTAAATGTGCATTTATATTTAAACAAGTTACATCATATGCCTCCAATTTATGCCCTCTTAAATCTAAATCAAGGATTATACAATGTTTTGATGCTCATTAGTATGAAGATCTTTTCCCTCAGCAAACTTGCAAAGTCCTGTGTCCAGGTGGTTGAGTGGTTCAACACTATCCTTGTAATTTTGAGGTCCAGGGTTCGATTCCGCTGCCGGGCAATACTTGACGGCTTGGTTTAAATTCCTACTAACAGGGAGCCCTTGGTGATAGACAGGTTGCAAAATGGCCAAGCAAATGGAACTCAGTTTGCATTCTGAGCATTGAAACTCCTACTTCATCTTTCTATGTACTGAGCATGTTAAATTGGTCCTATTAGTATTAGTACTTGGGATATTCGATTATCTATGCCTCTGATGAAATTCTCAAATTAGCATGATTTTGCTATCAACGGCTGGTAACGGGTCAATAAGTTTCTCTTTCAGTCTTTCAATTATCAATTTCTTGTTCAATTATATAATTCTTGTTTCAACTGACTGGATACTTTTCTCAACATTGGGGATCCTCAGCAGCGGCAATTTTTTTGCCATCGAGGATTCCCTTTGCTCTTTTTTCTTATTTTGTACTGTTATTATATGTAATGTATATTGTATGAGAAAAAAATAAACGAGTCTGAGTCTGAGTCTGATAATAATCCCACATTTTAAATAACAGGTTCATAAAATGTGAAAACCAACCTCAATTGTGGTGACAAAAACCTTTATTGGTAAAACTACACCAAGGTCCAAATCTACAAAATATTTTAGCCATACTGTGGTGTACATACTTCAAAATATATAAATTCCATAAAAATATATAATCACAAGAGTAAACTGTTATCAAATTCAAAAAATTGTATTCAAACTATAAAGAACACTGTTTATCCAAGAAACTGTAGACCTTCCACTCTATGTCATGAGTTCTGTAGTAGACTGCCCAGTTGTTTTTGGTGATGCTGCAATTTTCAACATTGTCCTGGTAGCAGTCTTTGTAGAGTTTCAAGGCACTGAAAAAAAAAAAATGGTTTGTCATAACAGCAAATATTTAGGAGAAAATTGGAGGATATCGTTATAGAATGTATGCCCGACAAAAAAGCCCATATTAATGCTTTTTGACCTGCTCGATTGCCATGCTGAAATCGAGTCAGCGCACGGGCATTGAAGTTATTGTGCCCTCTGTCATACAGTTCTACCCAAAAGTTTAAATACCCCGATGCAAAATGACCAATTTCTCTATTTCCAGGGCAATTTTAACAACCACATACATGATATACAGTACACTGCATGCAGCTGAACACTTCTGAACCATTGAAAATTCAATAGCAATGAGATTCTGTGATATAATTGGTCAATTGCATTCTATGACATTTTCAAAAGTTTACATATCCTTTTGTAATATCAAATATTTTCCCCCTTGGGATCATGAATAGATTGCAGGATTTTACTACATTATTTCAAAAGTCCTTAGACTACATAAGCAGTGATTTTAATCCGTTCTGCTTCACAGAATTTCTGTAACTCCACGCTCATTGTTGGTCTCCGCCGGGGCACAGCCTGTCCAAGATCAGACCATAATTTATCAATAAAATTCTGGTCTGGAGGGTGTCAAACCACTCAAGGACCTTTTCCCAACTGTCCTGGAAATATTTTTGGGCAGAATTAGTGAAGGTTTTGGATTGTTGCCCTGTCACAGCGACTTGTTTCATCCCGTTCCTAACTTTCACCATGTATCATATTGGTTCTCTTCCAAAATTTTATGGAAAATCAGTGATATCAAACATTTCTTTAGTCTTGACAATGTGTCTGGTGATATTCGAACTGAAACAGCTGCAAATTATTGAAGGTGCACCACCCTGGTTCAATTTAGCAATGGTCTTCTTTTTATCGTAAATCTGAATAAACTCCTAGCAAACACAGTGCAAAGGATTTTAATGATATAACACCTCAGCTAAGTCGCGTCTATCCAAAAACATTTTGGCAGATGGATTGGGACTTACCAAACTGCTTCAGGTGTACTGCAGCCAAGTTTGTCCCATAATCACCCCCGCCCTGTTGGAGGCATGTCTATCAGGTATGCAAGCAAAATAGTACCATTCACAAAGTAAACCAAGGTGGTGCATTTTTGATAAATAGTGGCTATTTCAGTGCACACAGCACTGGAATATTGGTCAAAACTATTGAAAGTTGGAATGCCACTAATACAATTTTGGAACAAAAACCGACGTGATTCAGTGTGAAAGTTAGGAACGGGATGAAACAAGTCGCTGTGACAGGGCAACAATCCAAAACCTTCACTAATTCTGCCCAAAAATATTTCCAGGACAGTTGGGAAAAGGTCCTTGAGTGGTTTGACACCGTCCAGACCGGAATTTTATTGATAAATTATGGTATGATCTTGGACAGGCCGTGCCCCGGCGGAGACCAACAATGAGCGTGGAGTTACAGAAATTCTGTGAAGCAGAACGGATTAAAATCACTGCTTATGTCGTCTGAGGACTTTTGAAATAATGTAGTAAAATCCTGCAATCTATTCATGATCGCAAGGGGGAAAATATTTGATATTACAAAAGGATATGTAAACTTTTGAAAATGTCATAAAATGCAATTGACCAATAATATCATAGAATCTCATTGCTATTGCATTTTCAATGGTTCAGAAGTGTGCAGCTGCATGCAGTGCATTGTATTTCATGTATAATTTGCCTATTGTTCTTAAAATTGCCCTGGCAATGGATAAATTGGTTTTTTTTTGCGTCAGGGTATGTACACTTTTGGGCAGAACTGTAGGAACTGTCATGCCATTGAAGATCTGAGATGGAGTTGTTCATTTTACAAATAAAAAGTATAGCTACTTCAAGCTAGTATTAACAAAATGATTATTAAACAGTTCAATACTTAAAAGGCTATTGATACTACAATTACAAAACAGCAAGATATTCATTTCATAAAAAATGTTTTTATCAACATACTTGCAAACGGCCGGTTTTTCGCTCGGTGGCAGTTCGCCGCTCATGGCACTGGTCTGGCGATAGACTCCTTCCAAAGTGTTTCGACAAGCAACGTAGTTGTCCCATTTCACTTCATAGCCTTGGCATCCTGGAGTACAGAAAGTATATGTAATTATATTATGTGAAATTGCATAAATAAACTATATCAGGAGAAATCATAGTCTATGTATTATAAATTATAGAAAATGGATTTCAATAGTTGGGGCGGCTATCACATCAATATGACCAAAATCCAAGAAAATGAAATGGGAGTTAAAACACCATATTTTAAATTAACATAAATATCTAAATGAAAATCTATGACTTGGAATCTTGCTACAACTTCTAAGGAACTAAATGTTTGGATGGTTTCTGAAAAGTTTTGTGAAATTTAGTGTATTGTCATAACAATAATGGCATGAATTTGTGGAGAAAATTATCTCACCAGGTTCTTTGTGAGCTGTCGTTGTGGTTGGTTCATTAGTTGTTGTAGATTCTTCAGTTGATGTTGAGGGTTCTGTTGATGTAGTAGTAATGGTTGATTCTGTTGTTGAGGGTTCTGTAGTTGTTGTTGAAGGTTCTGTAGTTGTTGTTGAGGGTTCTGTGGTTGTTGTTGAGGGTTCTGTAGTAGTTGTTGAAGGTTCTGTAGTTGTTGTTGAAGGTTCTGTAGTGGTTGTTAAAGGTTCTGTAGTGGTTGTTGAAGGTTCTGTAGCTGTTGAGGCTTCTGTAGTAGTTGAGGCTTCTGTACTTGTTGAGGGTTCTGTAGTGGTTGTTGAAGTTTCTGTGGTAGTTGTTGATGGTTCTGTAGTTGTTGTTGAAGGTTCTGTGGTTGTTGAAGGTTCTGTAGTGGTTGTTGATGGTTCTGTAGTGGTTGTTGAGGGTTCTGTAGTTGTTGTTGAAGGTTCTGTAGTAGTTGTTGATGGTTCCATAGTTGTTGTTGAAGGTTCTGTAGTAGTTGTTGATGGTTCCATAGTTGTTGTTGAAGGTTCTGTAGTTGTTGAAGGTTCTGTAGTTGTTGTTGAGGGTTCAATAGTAGTTGTTGAAGGTTCTGCAGTTGTTGTTGAGGGTTCTGTAGTTGTTGACGGTTCAGTTGCAGTTGTAGTTGTGGATGTAGAAGGTTCTGTAGTAGTAGTAGTAGTAGGTTCTGGTGTTGTGGTTGTTGATGGTTCAGCTTCAGATTCAGCATCCGTCACTGGTTCTATTGTTGGTGTTGATGGTTCTGTGGCAGTAGTAGTAGAAGTAGAGGAAGGTCGAGTCGGTTTCCATTGTGGATTTCTTGTTGAGCATGGATTATCCGGTCCTGGTGGCCTCTTGGGGTTGCAGACAATGGTGAAGTATTCCGGATACTTCTCTTTGCATAGGGGACTCGGGGGTTCGCTGTTCAACCCTGAGAAATCCGGTCTTGCTTCCTCTATCTTTTCCTCTTCCTCAGCGCTGTCAGACGGATTGAGTTTGTCGTAATAATCTCCGAAGAATCCTGGGAAAGAGTTCTCCTTTCTCCCGTCAAGGATCTTCTGTCTTTCCAACTCTATCTGTTTCTCCCTCAAGTCGCTCTGTTGTTCCATCCACTTGATGCACTCGATGTCCATGTGAGGAGGGAGGATGGTGGTCGTTGTCGTAGTCGGTGGGGTGTCGTCTCTAGATGGCGGTGTTGGTAAATCGGCCACTGAAAGATTGTTAATTGTTTATTGTTTACTGTTCAAAACAACCCAAAGGTGTGAGACCACGCCGTTTACAGGGAGTGATTAGTAAAAAAATGTTACAGAAATTTAAAAATCACATTTATAAGGAAATATTACGGTGTTCGGGTATTAAAGCTATCTATCATAACTTATATAGACATTGATATAATATATTCATTGATCATTCAACAGCTTTGTAAAGCTTTGAACAATTGAAAGTGAAATGACATGTCAGTCAATTCAAAAATGGTAGCAATGGATCCATCCATTTTATAAATATTCTCGTTTCTTTCATTGACAAAAGTACTAGACTACTAGAGGGACTTCTGTGCCGTGGCCTGAATGACATATGAACCATAGTATTTGAGCTTCTTCCCATTGGTCCTTGCAATAGCCCATGAGCCAATCAGATGAAGGTATAATTGATGCATATGACAAGACTTAGTGTCTCTATCAACTCATGCCTGTTGAATTTGCTCATTTTGCTATAACACTAAAAACAGATGTACCTGGAGTTCGGAGAGTTCCTCCGTGGCCTAATGGTTAAGAGTGCTTGTTTGCACAACCACTGGCTCTGAGGGCGTGGGTTCGAATCCCACCCCGGAACTCAATTTAGTCCGAGCCCATGGGACATTAAATGGAGGCGGGTTGTATCCAGTGTTCTATGCTGGGGCAACTGAAAGACCCTGGGCATCCCTGAATTAATAGGGTATGTACCAGACTCACAGTCTTCTCATTTCATCATCATATGGCGATCGCCTGCCTCGATATAGCCCACTAAGGTGCTGCTGAGGCGTAAAACACAAACAAACAAACAAACCTGGAGTTCGGTCTACGAACATGATGTGGACATCGCCAGGCTCGCTGCCAGAGGGAGGTCTGCGGTCTGGGATTATTGCCCTTTTCCTTCTTCTTCTTCCTTTCAATCCAAGCAGGTTCTGTAATATTTATGACACAAAAAAGATTTCTAAAATCTGATATTTACAAGTATATATGATATTCACCACGGGATAAGGGATATGTCGTTTATCACCCGCGGGCTTTAGCCCGACTGGCCGAGTTCTGATAGACACATACACCCGATCCCATGGTGAAAAACCAGCTTAAACCATGAGACAAACACTCAAACAGTCAAACATGAGACGATAAGTGGACAACAAAGAATATAGCATTTATCGCAGTGAAATACAGGCTTGTGATTGGCTGACAGAGGTGTCGAATGGTATAGTACAAAAACGTTCTGTCAGAATTGTAAAGAATGCAAAATTTAATGCCCACACAGAACCTATTTTTAAGTCTCTTAGATTATTGAAAGTTATTGATATTCTGCGGTTGAATGAGTATAGTTTAAATTTGTATATATGCTTGAAAATCGAATGTTGCTGACAATATTCCTAACTTCTGTCTTCACTAGATATGTTGACATTCATAATTACAACACCAGGCATGCATATGCTTTCCGAATACCCCAGCAGAAGCATGATTTTGTCAAAAATAGTATTCGTTTTAGATTACCTGCTATCATAAATAATGCTCCAATGAATTTCCGAGATAAGATTTATACTCACAGTTTACAGGGTTTTGCAAAATACATTAAATTACAAATTATTCAGAACTATGAAAACTTGTGTAATATCCCATTATGCTATATATGTCTGAAAACCTGGTTAATACCATGTTACGAAGGAATTTCGGTTTCTGAGCTGCTTCTTAAATTGAAAATTGCGCATTGCAAATTCTACAAGGATATATAAAAAATAAGTTCAGAATCTGTTGACATGTGATTCTCATCGAATTTATGAAATATGCTCAGATTCTTTGGACTTACATATTCCGCCAAATGTGCAATTACCTTTTCTGAAATATCGCTTTTATCTTTGTGTCCTCATGCTTTTGTTCTCATCATATTCGTCATAATATATATTTGGTTCTTCAACCAATATGCACGCATTGTACCATTGTTAATTTGATTTTCTGTACACTATAGTTTATTTTATTTCTTTAATGGATCTCTCTGAGATGATGACATGATCTTTTAATTTTTTTTTAGGGCGGGCATCTCGCTAGCGATAAGTACTTGTCTTAGAGATGTCCTCCCTCTTTACTGTAACAAAACGTTTCAGAACGAGATAAAATATCTGGAGTGTAATAGGCCTAATATAATGACCAATATGTTTCATCCACGCTGCAGCATGCAGGTGACAACACTTTTTTTATTTTTTGACTAGCATAATTGTCAACATGGCCACCCAGCTACTGAATAAACAGTACTGCTCATAAGTAAGAGAAAAGGGTGTCGTTTTGGAAATGAGGGCAGGGACGGGTGAGGGTAAGAACTGAAGGGTGCGGAAGGGTTGATTATCTTCCCGAAGGTATGGGATTTAGGAAACATTTTTGGATTGCAATGTATGTAAAAGAGTAGAAAAGCTCAATGTTTTTTTTAGCAGAAAATCTGTTGTGTCAGGTGATTGGAGAATCTAAAAATTAACTATATCTGTCCCTACTTACAAGCGGTAATGTATAAAATAAAATAAAAGAAGACATACCATCAGAGATTTTTCGTCATTTTTAAAATCCCAATCTGTGCCTTTGTTCTCATCCAGTCCAAAGAAGGACGACAATCCACCATTTTCTACAAAAGGCGGCGGATTCATAAATTCAACGTCGCCAAAGCCAAATTCATGGCCGTTGTTACGTGGTACATGGTCGTTGTTACGGGGTGCGTGGTCGTTGTTGCGTGGTGCATGGTCATTGTGACGTGGTATGTGGTTGTAATCTGGCATGTGGCTGTTGTAATCTGGCATGTAATCGTCATGGTTGTTGTATTCTGGTGTGTCATCCACATACCCTGGGAAGGAATTGTCAGAATCTGGGGAATGGGTGGTGTAGTCAGGGATATAATCAGGGATATAATCAGGGATATGATCAGGGATATGATCAGGGATATAATCAGGGGTATGATCCTCATAATCTGGCTTATAATCAGTGTAATCTGGCGTGTGGTCATTGTAATCTGGCGTGTAATCCACGTAATCTGGCGTGTGGTCATTGTAATCTGGGATATAGTCATCAGAATCTGGGTTGTGAGTGGTGTAATCTGGGATAAAATCATTATAATCAGGGATGTAATCATCATAAACTGGGATGTTATTGTTGTAGTCCGGTAGTTCATTGTTACGATTGAATGCATGATGGTTGGACCTGCTTCTTTGCTGCTCATCCGGATCGTACGAGTCCCCGTGATTGTCATGCCAGTCGTGATGAAACGGATCGCCATGGTAACCGTCATAGTAGCCATCGGCGAGCCCTGGTTCTTCAGCTGGTAAATTTGCCGTCCTTTGTTTGTAGGCATTACTCAATCTTTCCAAGATTCCGTTATAACGAATGATGTGTTTCTCCAAATTTATCATTGCAGTTATGTACTCCTCTGCCCACTTCACCACCAGAGGGCATTCTGACGATTCGCTCACATTTTTTGCGCATTCAATCGATGCGGTGTAGTTCCTGGAAAAGAAAATCTATATTGGAATACTTCATACCATATAACATGAACTCCTTTAATCATCAATCATGATTACATATAATATTTATATTTCTCAAATATAATAATAAGGGACTGTTCACGATTTATGACCTTGGAGGGGTCAAGTTTTCTTGGAAGTAGTTAAAAATTAATACCTCCTCCTTCATGCAAATTTGTTGTACCCTCGGCCTCCTTGTGATCAATGTGGAGTTTTAGTCCCCCCCCCCCAGATACACAAGTTGTGACACTCTAAAAGCCCCTTTCAATTATGACAGATCTCCGTAACTTGCACATTGAGTATTTGGTGTTTTACTACATCTATATAGACGTCCACCACGCTGTACAGTGTCAACATATACGTATATATATTATGGCAGACCTACGTAATACGTATGCACTCTCTGAGTGTTCGTTCTTGTTAAATTTCTGTAACTTACGCAAACTCAACACGGAAGGAGTATTTGTCACATGCGTAAATGCTGTCACGTTCTTCTTCAATGTTGTTGCACCCTGTAACATAAAAGAAAAATTATAGCTCCTGATGGTTGCACATGCATGTACATGTAGGCAATGCAGTGGCGAAACTGAGGGGTCTCGAGTGGGGGGACACCTGGGGGGGGCACGCGATTCTCTGGGGGGGGGCACCTGCTATACTAATTGTATATTTTAGCCAGAGTTGGAAAGTTCATATGGGGGGGCACCTGGGGGGGCACAGGTCCAATATGGGGGGGGGGGCTGTGCCACCCCCGGTGCACCCCCATAGGGACGCCACTGAGGCAATGACTAATTTGGACATTGGGAGGATTTCTTCTAAAATGGATTTGACGAATGATTGCATGGTTTATGAACATTGAAAATCAGACAGATGACAGAAATATATACTGTAGTATGGGGTGAATAGGGACAGAATAGGAATTCATGTGTTTTATTTCTTTAGCTACAACACTTTTACTTAACGCTGGTTCGTAATTTTTGGCACATTTAGGCCTAGCGCCTATAGCGTACAAAGTAGCGCATATTTTGGCTGGGTTTTTATAATTCTAACTGCAGCCAATGGTATTTAAGTATTCGACACCAAGAACCATTTTTCCCCTGATGTGAACTGACGGAATTTTCCATGAAATTGGTCTATTAAAGTAAGTAGGGGAGAGCGGGACACTGTGAGACGGCAGGCACAGTGAGACAAAGCCCATAGCGTCTAGCTGGTACTGTTTACAGATCAACCCTCTCTTGTATAGAACAAAAAGTAGGTAAGTAAAAGACTGTCCTATATCCTGAATGCCTACACAGCATATCGAGAGTGGAATTTAAATATTTTGGTTTTTAGCCAGTAAAAGTAAATAATTTAGCTAAACCACTTTTTGTTATAAATACGTAATTCCCAAGAAAAATGTTATGATGCACAGCAAATTGTCAGGGATACAAACCTTAATTATTTGTGATAGTTTAATGAGATGATGATCTACAATGCAGGCATCGGTCCGCAGGATTGAAAAATTTTATAAAGAGAGCTGCGTGGGGCACAGTGAGACAGTTGGAGGTGGGGCACAGTGAGACATCATAAAATACACTCGAAACGACTTGAATGTAATGCATAGCTTACAATTAACTATTAAAAACAAAATGCCTGCTATAAACTACTGATTTTAGTGAGTGATATTCAAAGAGAAGCATCAGAAAGTATTTTGATTGGTATGTAACAGATGCAGCAGGTTAAATAAGTTGTGCATGTGTCCTACGCGATGAAGTTTCGAAACATGCTCAAAAAAGGACCTAAGGAAATCACCTTGCCAGCTCCTTTTATAAGAGTACAGTAGTTTCTGTAGCAAAAATTGATAGAACAATTCTGCAGGTCCTGAGGATCGGCGGTTATGGCAGCAGATGCCCTGTCACACTGTGCCCCGTCTGCTGTCTTACTGTGCCCCACCCATGGGGCACAGTGAGACACTTAACGAGCACGGACGTAACTCCAAATTTCTCCAAACCTGTAAAAGGTAGGAACCTGAAACTACTGGACAATATACCCAATGTCATTATCTATAATGTGGACCTGATCACATTTAACATTTTGGAACACTTCAAAATAAAAAAAGTGTCTCACAGCGCCCCTCCAAAATAAAAAAGTGTCTCACAGTGCCCCTATGGAAAAATAAAACATAGGCTGCGTAGCAGCAAACCTTCAGAGAAAAAACAACATTTTAAAAGGACACCATTACATCATAAAAGTGATGTGAACCACATTGCATGTAATATTTGCAATAGTGGCCTGATCTTGGTCTGAGATTATCTATATGCCCCGCCATATGCCCGCCTGCATGCCAGGGTATGTGGAACGATGGAAAGACCTTACTAGACCAATATACACATAATATGGACTAGTTTCATGCATAAACAAGGAATAAGTTGTGAGGTATGGGTCAGATGTTTCAAAAAGCATTAAGAGTAACTATGAAGCAGACCAACAAAGGGCACTAAAATATTATATAGGAAATGTATATAAACTTTCATCACACACAAAAGACACAAATTTATCAAATAGGTGACATGTGTAACAAATTTCATCCATGTACCTGCAGTTGTGACCAAGTTTTGGCCCAAAAATGAAAAAAAAATTAATAAATTTTTCTCAATATTTCAAAAAGTATAGAATATCAATCAATCAGACCATGAAAAGGCACAACTAGACCATATAGGCTACATGTGTGAAAAATTTTATCCATGTACATGTAACAGGGGCTGAGTCCTAGCCCGGAAATGAAAAAAAAAAAAGTTTTTAATATTTTTGTCAATATTTTAAAAAGTACAAAATGTCCATTCACGAGACCATCAAAAGGCACAACTAGACCATACAGGCTACAAGTGTACCAAATTTCATCCGTGTACATTCAATAGGGGCCGAGTACTGGCCCGGAAAACAATCTATCCGCCCGGATGCCTGACCGCCCGGACGCCCGACCGCCCGCCAGGCGGACGGACAACTTTTGACCAAAGTGATAACAATACCTTATACCACTCGACACCTCTGTCAGCCAATAATGAGCCAGTATTTCACTGCAATAAAACCAATATTCTTTGTTGTCCAGTTATTTTCTCATGGGAGAATAATAAGTGAAGCTGTGAAAAAAACACAGCAACAAATGACAACTTTCAGCTTTGTCTTATGGTATAAGCCGGTTATTCACCGCGGGATCGGCAATATGTGTTTATCACAGCTCGGGCTAACGCCCTCGCTGGATAAATCACATATTGCCTCTCCCTAGGTGAATAACCTATACTTCTTCGAACTTCGTTCGCTGAAGGTAAAAATTTCCCACCGCTGGCAGAGCCTTGTGACCACTGCCAAGTTCAAAATTTCTTGTGAAATTGAGATTTTTCCAGGCAATGACACGGGGCCGACCAGACAATAGATTAGGGGGGCTATGGACCTTTTTTTCGCATGCGGATGCGCGACAACCTTTTTTCGCAATTTTAACATTACGGTACCCCAGCTAAAAGTAAACCTTATAACAAATTAACTCTGTTTCCTACTGTATTGTCCTGCCACTGTCACACTGAAATAGGGTAGTGTTAATATTTTTGAAGTGCAGTTAAAGCAGGTCCATTTATTGCTTTGACCCCGTCAAGAAGTTGGTGCAATCCCCCCCCCCCCCCATTGGGGCCATTCAAAAATTACATAACGCAAAAACAGCTCATTTTTGACACCCGCCCCCCTCTCCCTTGTAACAGCCTGTAACACAAGTCCATACCCATCTCCCAGTTACATAACAAGGCCTATACCTCCAATTAAAATCTCGGAAGTTACGCATGCGCACTGGTGTTCCGCAACCGGAGGGTTCACAGTATTAAACTGAATTCAAAGATCCAGATGTCGCACCAGTTCAAATTTCATGACTTTTAATAAGTCATACTCCCAAAATTCAACAAACAACAAGAACACAATTTTTGTATGCGGAACATCATTGCTATGATTACATTTTTTTCATGTTTGAAAAAAATTATTGTGTTACGTAACATCTAGTCTTACACCCTCCTCCCCCGTGTAACACAACATAACACTATCTCATACCCCCTCCCCCCCCTCTGGCGTTACGTAAGTTTTTATTACAGATCTCGTATAAGTGTGCCATGTTCCATGTGAATATATATGCCCAGATGATGTCAGTATTGCAATACTGACATCACTATTGGCACTCCAAGCTTGAGTGTTGATTCCAACTGCTACCAACAAGTCAGGCTTATGGGCTGTCTAAGTGTGAATGACAATTGATTAATCTGCATTCATTGGTATGGTTGTTTGATCCAGTTGGAGCAGGTGAAACTGATATATGTTTGAGCCACTTGCTTGATCCATCATGGACATTCATGGTGTCCTGTTGTGAAATTTCTCATTGAGGGCAGCACCTTGTGGCTTTTCAGCCTTTTAGGTGAGATCTGCGCCAAAGAACTGTTCAGAATTGATGACTGGAATGGGGATGATGGGGAGATTTTTCGGAAGTGAACGTGGCGGTGTTGCATGGGCATACCAGAGAACGAGAAATGGGGGGGGGGGGGGTGGTTGCTCCCCAAAAATTTGGGAAAAGGCCAGACAAGGAGGCTAAGAATTTGATCATCAAATAAACATTATTGGAAATCAGTGATAAGGATCCCCCCAAGCAAACCCCCCCCCCCTCATTAGGTCTTAAATTCTGAATGGTTTCTGAGTATATTATTTTTGCCAAGACAGAGCAGCACATGATAACCTCTCTATCAACAAATGAATGTGAGAGTGAATGAGTTTGTTTTGTTGTAAAAGTGCTAAAACTGATAGCAGTTATACCAAAATCCATGCATTATAGCTGGATATTGCAACTTTTGGATTTATTCAAAACATCAAACTGAATAATCAATGTTGTGCAACAATCTAACAGCTTATGTGTGAATTTGTAATGGTGTGATCAGTATGGGTTCCAAGTGACACAGCTGAAACTGCGAATATACCAACTGTGAAATCATTGTGCTGATACTGACATCACAAGTGCACTGTGGCAGTTGAACAGAACATGGCACACTAATACGAGATCTGTAATAACAGCCCATGCCACTGCAGGCCATCATCAAACATTGCTGTTTCAAAATTTTGGCCATATTTAAGTAAAAAAAAGAAAAACTCAAAATATTACAAAACAGAGGACATAATATTACAACTCACCTTTGTGGCATGAAGGATACACCATCAATGTCAACGGGTGTAAAAGAGAGTGTAAAAGGATTTCATTGAAGTAACATCTGCTCCTTCCACAAGAGAATTTTCCCTTCTCAATCAATCTGTAACAACATACGGATAAAGGTTAAAAGTGTCTTGTATAATTCAATATTAAACACCATGTCAAAGAGGACCATGCTAGGTAGTAACTAGGGAAGTTTCAGAGCTTAATACTTCCTATGTGATGAGATATGTATCTATTACTGACATTGTAAAGTACTACAAAACTTGGTGTATTTAACAATGTTTCCCACTCAAGACAAGGCTTTACCTCAGGCCTGCAATACAATAATGCTTTTATCGCCAGTGATTGGTCTTCAGGCCTTCTCCACATCCCCAAAATTAATAACTTTACAAAGCATGTTTCCATATCTGGTTAAATACGGGATACCCAAAAATGGGACGTACACCAAAACGTGACGTATTTTTGCTGAGACATTGAGAGAGCTTTGTGGTAACTTTAGCTGATGCTTTAACTGTTCAAGGCAATAACCTATTGTGGCTACCAAACAACAGTATACTCTACGTCATGACATGATTCGGGACTGGTTCTGACTATTTGATTTGATAGAGGCCAGGATGTACACAAAAACGTGACGTATTTTTCCAAATATTATAACTGGACCTTTTATCAAACACATTCAAAGAACCAGCTTAATACATAGGCTCAAAATATGACCAAGTAGTACAACAACTTATAACATAACATAAACAGCTCTCTTGAATCTTTGGTATGTCTCTACTCTTGCAAGTTTCAAGAGGAGCAGAAATGTAACGTACTTTGTAACACAGCACTATGGTCCACCGTTTCAAGTCTGGATGCTCCAAGTTTACCATGCCACACAAACATTGTAATCTCATAATATGAGATTATTTTTTTAAGAAAAACCTTCATGACGCAGGTTTAGGCCACACATAATTGATCTTTAGCTTATCGGATCCTCTCAAGGCACTTTTTCTAGGGTTGGTCGGTAGGACACCAAAAAAAAAAGTGAAAATTTTTTTTTTTATAATGTAAAAAAAAAAAAAAAAATTTCCCATCGGCAGTAAATCTATTGTGTCGGCGGGTCCGCGAAGCTAAGAATCAATTATGTGTGGCCTTATGGGTGTTGTTCACAGCCATATACAAAATTACCGTACTCTGTAACATTTGGCAGAAGTCAAGAAAGGCTATGGTGGTGGGGTGATCTCCAAAGCGGATGGGCGTACTGATGACATGGTCCTGCTATGCACCATGGCTATTTCAAAACAACATTTAAACTGTCCAACAAACAACTTTTTTTTTTTTGGTAACATATATCATAGTTGATTTTTAAAACTCAGTAAAAAATGTAATCAATGGAGGATAGACATGGGCAGCTGGGTGGTGTAGTGGTTAAGGTTCCTGCCTGCTCCGCTGAAGGTCTTTGCCTGCATGGGTTCGACTCCCAGTTGGGGAACCCGACATTTTCAGCGTACCTTTATGAGCAAAATCCCAGCTGGATGTCGTTCGGATGAGACGTTAAATTGGCGGCCCCTTGTATCAGTGTCTGTGTTGGGCAAGTAAAAGATCCCTCACATTGGGTAAATGTGTAACATGTTGAGGACTCCTGCTCTCTCTCTCATCTCATCAATCAACCCTCGTGAGCGCCCAGAACTGGGCTTAGAGGGCTGCACTTACCATATCTATCCATCTATCTATCTATCTTTGGAACCAAATATACGCAGCTTCTTTATCATTGCTTTTCCTCGCAGACAAGCATGTATTTCTGTTTTATTGTGAGTAATCCAAGTAGCTGGCACTGCTTGGAAATATTTCCCTGTCACTTCTTTGACCCCCTTTTAGCTGCGTGTCCCTATGAAATGTAAAATTTCCCGTTTTTTTTCTCTAAATTGCCAAGTCGGTTACGGAGAATAATAGGACACTTAGCAAACTATATCAAATTGACCGTCTTAAAACAATCTATCAACTGATGCAATTTCCAAGAAAAAAATATATAAATATTGAAAAACATATAAGCTCTAGAACTTCAAGAAGCATACCGAAGTTGAATGTACACATTCCCGTGCTGCAACAGTGCAACTTATTTGGTTTCAATAAGTTCAACAAAAAAATGCCTTAGTTCTGCATATGATTCTTTAGTTTTAATATAAAATAAAAATGAATATATTTACCCGCAAACGACCTTCAGTTCAGTAGAATTGTCAAACAAAATGGTAGAATTGTAGTCGGTGGCATTTTCCGATTGGGGTGCTGCTGCAAACCAGCATTAGACATTCCAGTTAGCATAATGACTCAATTCTATTTACTATTTTATAATATTGATATTAAATACGAAAATAACGTGCGAGCACTTTAAGGTGGCTCGATACTCGTGAACTTTCCAAGATAGGATTTCTTAAAAAAGGTTTAGAATGATCAAAAATATAGTTTATAGCAAGGATATGCGAACAAAAGTGGTCGCTACCAGCCTTTTAAAAAAAATATTTGGGGTTATGTACCAGAAAGTCAGTCCACGCAAACCTGAAAAACTAAATTTTTTTCTTATTTTTCCTACTGTGAAGTTTGTTCTGCCATTCAGTGGTCATGCATCCCATATTATTCAATGAAGCATGAAATTAAAGAAGACACTTACATGGAAAAAGTGATTACAATTTCAAAGAGATATATTTAGTTTAAAGGACTTTCCAAGGGGCTCGGAATATAAGTTTAGATTTTGACAATTTTAACTTTTTTTATAAAACATGGCGCTAAAAAAAATTGACGAGATAGTATTTTTCACTTCTTTGTCGTTTATTTCCCAAAATAGTTGGAAACAATATGATGATATAGACAAGCCTTCCTACCACACTTGAAATTGATATAAACATTTATTTGTATCGCAAAGTCATTTTTGAGAAATTAGACCTGCTTGCCGAAAATCGCCTGTAAAAATTTTCTTTTTTGTGTATCAAGTTGAATCTCCGGCTGTATATAGTACTCTTCATGGCGCATCTAATGCTCTAAACGAGAAGTCTCTAACCCCAATAGAAGTGGCGCAAATTGCAAACGAAGTGGCCGACGCATGAAATTCTCAGAATTAAAAAAAGATGAAAAAGAGAGTCAGCAGAGCTCTGCTGCTGTGGTGACGTCACGAGAGATAGGGCCTGCCTGGCTGCGCGTGAATGTGCGCTAACTACCACTTGGCACGAGTAGCGAACCACCTTAAGAGATGCTTGTAGATAGACTGCCCATGATGGTATCTACCCCTTTGCCTGTGACCTGCACAAGGGTATCTCGCATGTGAGACCTGCACAAGGGTATTTGTCACTAAGACCTGATGGAGGGTATCTGGCCTGTGACCTACTTTTGGTGATTGACCTTTGACCTGCAGAAACTCAGCCTGTTTGTTTTCTTTATTAATTTCTTCATCTCAGAAAGACACCAACAGTTTATCAACGCAAGATAAAATTCTATTGAGACTGTATGCAAAGTTTTAATGACAGAGATGAAACAGCATGACCTGGGCAGTTGTCATAAGTTTCAGAGCCTTCCTCCCACAATAGAGATGCCGCTTGCAAGCAAGCATCTCTAAAAAGTACTTAATTTCTGATAAATTTTAATTAGAAGCATTAGCATATAATTACATACCATCATACATCGTCACCATTAGCCTATAATTTTGTTAGTATCTACATGATCACCGGTTTTCACATTATTATGCTGGTGTTTATGCCAGTCAGATTTATTTTTCATGAAGATCAACCAAAGCAAACCTGTAGCTACAAATACATGGTAAAATTTGAATTTTGTATCAGCTCGAATGATTGAGTGAGATGGTTGCACAATTTCTTTGAGCTGACATAGCTTGTTGGGCCATTCCATGCCAAATGGACCAATGTCTCCCACATCATGGTTTCAGATTTTAATGAAATTATTACACAAGCTACATGTACATGTTTAATGAAGCTGTGCAAAATATTTTCCCTGTATTCCAAGTATTTTGAATTTGACAGCATTTTCAAAATTAAGGTCTGTAAACTAAAATTTCTATTTTCCGCTTGTCAAGTCATTTCAAAAAGCTGCTGAAGCTACGTTTTTCAAGATATTGTAATAAAATTGTACACAGATCAAGCTCAGATATATAAAATGCTGCTGGCCGAAGCTAGTACAGATGATGCTTTCCATCTGTTCGCACCAGCCTGTTAAAATTGGTTAATTTTTGCTAAATTTGGGTAAATTGTGGGTTTTTGGAATTTTTTCACTCAGAAACCAAGCTTTCAATAAACCTGAAACTTTGCACGAATTGAGGCAGTATCGAGTGCTAATTGTACGAATTTATTCATATTTCTAACACCAATACTTATTATGCACATGAAGAAAATCTCAGGACGATTCCTAAAATTGACTAATTTCAAGTGCAAAAATGGCCATGTGGGACAGGTGATAGAAACTTGAAATTTATTTTCTGAGCAGTTTATGAGATCATCTTGTATTTCTGCAAAAATGGTAGAGGTGTTATTTTTCATTTTTCTGGAATTAAAATTTTTAGAATTTCGAAGAAAAGCCTTATTTATGCTATATATCGTATGTAGGAGCCTTCCAAGACCAGGTGGAACCTTAGATAAAGAGCTGAATTTATTTCTGAAAGTACCCCAGATGGACGAATTTTAAAATTCCAAACTTTAAAGAGGTATATTGGTTTCTCACAAAAGGAAATAGTAAAAAAAATTATGTTGAGTGAATTTTTGCAAATAAGTTCAAAACTGTCAATATGGGACTGTTGTGACAGATTGTGTAAATTATATTAGTTGATACAGTTGCCTTTTAATGATGTTAAATATGAGAAGGTATCTTCGGTTATCAGTATGTTAAAAAAATATCACAATATGATGAAAAATATGTAAAATTCATTTGCAGTGACATTTCAGTTTTGGAAATAACATCTAGTGACAGATCACCAGAATTTAGCAAATGTGGCTTTATAATTATTAATTATGTGGGTATATATACCCCAGGGACCCAATGATGGGTGCAAAGTAATGCATTCCATTGTTGTCTGGGAATCTGACATGATTTCACATGAAAAGAACTGGACAAAAAAAAAATCCTGGTGATTCTAAATAAAACTGATTTGTAATGTTCAGAAGGCAATTTGATGCACTTTAAAAAAATTGCACTTTATTTTGAATTCCACCTGCTCTTGGAAGGCTCCTACATGGTATATAAGCTTTTCTCCAAATTTCTAAAAAATTTTTCCCCAAAAACGAAAAATAACACCTCCACCATTTTTGCAGAAATACAAGATGATCCCATAAACTGCTTAAAAAATAAATTTCAAGTTTCTATCACCTGTCCCACATGGCCATTTTTGCACTTTAAATTAGTCAATTTTAGGAATCGTCCTGAGATTTTCTTCATGTGCATAATAAGTATTGGTGTTAGAAATATGAATAAATTCGTACAATTAGCACTCGATACTGCCTCAATTCGTGCAAAGTTTCAGGTTTATTGAAAGCTTGGTTTCTGAGTGAAAAAATTCCAAAAACCCACAATTTACCCAAATTTAGCAAAAATTAACCAATTTTAACAGGCTGGTGCGAACAGATGGAAAGCATCATCTACATTATATTCAGCGTATATTATGCTCTATATCTCACCATGATATATGAGTAGTTTTGTGGCGATATCTTGAAAAATGAACCTTCAGCAGCCTTTTTCAAATATATCAAAGGATGAAAAATCAATTTTATCGTGAAAGCCCAACATTTTCAAAATGCTGTCAAAAGCAAACTGTGTGGAATATGTCCGAAATATTTCGCATGTGCTCATTATTTATATACATGTATATCAGGTTAAAATTTCATCAAAATCGGAAAACATGGTGTGGGAAAATTTCTTGATTTTGGTCCATTTGGCATGGAATGGCCCTGTTGTTTTCAGTTATGACAATAGAAAGGTTACCATTACTCATAACAACAAGCTATATTATGTCAAACAAATTGTGCAACCATCTCACTCAATCATTCGACCTGACTCAGAATTTTAAATTCTACAACTGGTGTATCTTGGCGCACAGTGTCACACACACATCGTCCTTACCTTCAGCTAGTATCCATCGTTTTAATCGGTGGTTATCTTTCAGTCCAGGTAAACTCTTGTACACCCTTTTCAAGATTGAACGACGTCGTCTATCTGGATTGTCAAGGCTAGGATAGACTGAAAAGTGCAATACAATCATTAGAGACCTCGTAGGGCAGGGCTTTTGAGTCGTAGTCTGGAGTCGGACTCGGTGGAGTCGGAGGTCTTCAGATGGAGTCAGATTCAAAGTCAAAAATTAATCTGGTGACTCTTGACTCATGAAGATTATTCAAATAATAATAATAGGATCTGAAAAACACTGGATAATTTTTTTTTTAATATTCAACTAATTGGGTGGCTTGAACCTGAATTAACCTAAAACTACAATTATTTATGATTTGTTTGTATTATGTATATATATGTGTGAATTTTATGGATATATAACTGTGTATATTTTATGTCTTTTTGTAGATAGCCTTTGTTGTAGGTAATTGCACTTGTGCCACACAAATGTATCATTTCTGATATTTGAATATCAAATAAAAATTTATATAATAATTTTGGAAAAAAATTTAAAAACTTATTATAGAACTAGATGTGGTCATATTTCCATATGCAAGACGAGCAGCGGGTAGTGGTTATTGGCAGGTGGAATGTGATATAGGGTGCATCGGCTGGCCATACACAGCATCCCCAGCAAGCGAGTACACCCATGTGCCTAGACCAACTGTGGCATTGCGGCGTCAAGTAAACTAATGCCAGAAGTACTTACACTATGGGCAATACATGTTGTTATAGTAAGGTGGAAATAGTTAGCATTACTCAGCCTAAATAGAAGAACAAGCGTATCTATTCATAGGTTTTTATTTCACCATTATAAACTGACATCGGTGCCTGACATCATTGACTGACATGACTAAGTGACATCATTGACTGACATCATTGACTGACATCATTGACTGACATCATTGATTGACATCATTGACTGACATCATTGACTGACATCATTGACTGACATCATTGACTGACATCATTGACTGACATCGGTGCCTGACATCATTGACTGACATGACTAAGTGACATCATTGACTGACATCATTGACTGACACCATTGATTGACATTGATGGTAATTCTAAAGACAAGCCACTGCTCGTCTAATAATTTGAAATATATTAAATTTTTTAAGATCGATCACAAAAAAGCTTATTTTACTATTTATGTATAAAATCAAATGAAAACACTGCATATGTGGAACAGATTTGCTGACTAGTTTTTAAGCCAGTGACATCTCACGACCAATTTGAAAGTTAATTTTGAAAATGTTTGCACCGCCCATCTGCAAACAGCTGTAAAGTATTTATAATATATTGGATAAAGAGCTTGATGAGACTCACTTGTGTCAAAGGGAATCATATTCATGACAGTTTCGAAGTGTTCTCCCATGAAGCCTAGGAGTGGCTCCAAGCAGGTCCGCATTTCCAACTTGCATGTTTCTGCTGACACATCTTCATTCCAGTGATCTGTCACAAGATACAAGATACAAGAATTTATTTACCCTCAGTGGTTTAACAAATCAACATTAGCACAGTTGTGGCTAGTGACACCGAGCATGTGACATTTAACAAGTGAGAGACATTTAAGTAAATAGCACATAAAATTTGAGAAAATCGAGATTGTAAAAATTGGATAAAATCGACATTTGTTCAAATCGAATAAAATCGGTAGTTGTGGTGGGAGGAAGAAAAATGGATTAATTATACCTCCATGAAGAAAGCAGGGGTATGTGGCAGTGTTTGTTGTTCGTGATATTATATATATATAAACTCACTTCCCAAATATAACGCAACTATGTTTTTCATAAAACCTCCAAAAGAAAATTTAATAACACTATTCGGATATATCCTTAACGCGATGTCATAATGATATTTGTACCATAAATCTGATATCCAGTCAATTTTTCCAATTCTGTTACTTCCATGACGAGTTTAATTTCTTTCTATAAAAGTTTAGCCAAAGGGGGTATTGGCTCAATGGCACATTTATCATTTAGTGTGAAGGACATCCAAGTTGTGTTATTTGTTTTGGATATATGAAAAAGTGTGGTTGCATACTAAGTGGGAATGCGGTGTGGGAGAAATGACAAAATTCAAACAAAAAATCCTTAATTAGGTCACTTGGCAAGTGCGCAGCACTCTAAAAAATGTTGGGACAAAATTGGTTTTTTAGATTCAAAATGGTTTTTTGAAAAACCAAATTTCAATGCAAAACCAACATGAATTTAAAAAAAAATCCATGTTGGTTTTTTGCATTGAAACTTGGTTTTTCAAAAAACCATTTTTAAAAAAATCCATGTTGGTTTTTTGCATTGAAACTTGGTTTTTCAAAAAACCATTTTGAATCTAAAAAACCAATTTTGTCTGAATTTTTTTAGAGTGAGTGATGATGCTCACTTAAAAAAGGAATCACTCGCTCAACATACCGTCAACTGAATCACCACGAAAAGATTCATCCCAATTTACGGTCTGGACACCTCGTTTTTTCCTGTTTGACGTTTTTCCTGTCCCCTTAAACAGGTCCTGAAAATAGACCATTACATGTATATGCAGAAGGAAACGATATTGGAAGAGTGAAAAATATAGCAAGAACATTCATCATTGAAAATCGTTCTGACTCGATCACTTAGTCATTGGTCCGAATCAGTCAAACTTTGCTGAAGTTAGTCCATTAAAAGCAGAGCCAGATGTTACAGCTGCATGAGAGCTTTTAAAAGGTGTCCACCTGCTCCGCTGCTTGAGTTCAAACCCCGGCTGGGGAACCCGAAATTTTCAGTGGACCTTCATGAGCAAAATCCAAGCTGGATGTTGTTAGGATCAGACGTGAAATTGGGGTAAATTTGTAACATTTTGAGGACTCTTTCTCTCTCTCACATCTCATCAATCAACCCTTGTGAGCGCCCAGAACTGGGCATAGGGGGCTGCACGTACCATATCTATCTATATCTTTCTTTCTTTCTTTCTACGCAGTTTGTTTTGGAGGAATCTTGCTTGGCAAGCCTATTTAATTATTAGCCTATTTGACTATTAGCCTATTTGATATTAGGCAAGATTCTCGTTGGTCAGTGGATAATAGTCATAGAAATACATAGAACGGACATGAGGCTCTGGCAGATGAAGCAACCAAATCCACCATCTTGGAACTGCCCTGTATCCTGACACAATGGTACAGTGACATCACAAATGAGAGTGATGTCACTTATAACAATGGCATGACGTCACATCATAATTAGTCTATTGTGACATCATGTCTCAGGGCAGTTCCAATATGGCGGATTTGGTGACCTCATCTTGAGGAGGCTTCATACAGCCTCATGTCCGTTCTATGTATTTCTATGATATTAGTATATATACTGAATATTCATTGGATTCTCAGTTTGTCAAATGAGAATACAGACTAATATCAACTGGCCAATCACTGCTCATATGCCAATTCTCATTCACCAGGATATTAGGCGGCATTCTCAGTGGACAGACTATATTTACTGCAGTGCCCCTTACTATGGATATTAGATTCTCCTCTTACAAAAATCTCTTAACCAAAATCTAATTTTTGATCAAAATCTTCTTTTATTTTTGATCACAAGCTTTTCTTATTCTTTTCTAACATTTGATGCCCTTTTCCTTATCGCATTTCTCTAGTAAAAAAAAAAACAAAAAAAAACTCATTTGCATGACTCACATATAAAGCTACTTTTGAAATTTTCAGAAGCCAGAATCATGTAATGCACATTCTAAAAAATTTCAATTAAAAAAACCAACATGGATTTTTAAAAAAATCCATGTTGGTTTTGCATTGAAATTTGGTTTTTCAAAAAACCATTTTGAATCTAAAAAAACAATTTTGTCCCGACACTTTTTAGAGTGCAGTCATGCAGACCGAACTGTTACTGCCAATTTGTGATTCCTAAAAACAAATCCGGGCCATCGTAGGCAACCCTGTCTGGAACCACCACTGTATACGGAAACTTTATATTAGCTTTCCATGACCTCCTATAACAATAATTTTTTGTGACTTTCCGTAACTGTTTGTTACCCTGAGAAAGTGTATATTTATATATACAGTGTTTCCTGTCTTGCATTGGGACAAACACTTAGCATTGTTTGTACAGTCCATAAAAATCAACACAATGAGTTTGGAGGTTCAGCTAATACCAACAAGACTAGAACTAAGTCTGGGGTGGCACTGCAGTGCACTCTTGTGACATCACTGCCCATTGTGTGTCAGATTGGCAGCATCACAAATGTCAACATTGTGCAAAATATGTCTGCCATTTCCATATTTTGGCAAATATCGGACAAAAACACCACAGAACATTACCAAAATTTGATATTCATATTACAACAGAGCTAAGCTATACATAAGTGATGTACGTATTTATCCTGTGGGGCTTGTGGTTGCTGAGGTATCTGGCCAAACGTCTGTCCTCTGTGTGACGTGACAAACTGTAATAAGATTAAAAATAACGTGCAAGCTGCAGCAAGCACTTTAACAGCTGCTTGTAGATAGACTATCTAACCATCTGCCCAACTGTTCCTCTCAGGGCCGTATTAACCATTGGGCAAACGGGTCACCTCAGGGGGGCCCATGATGAAGCTGAAAGGAGTTGCGACAGTAAAGAAAGTGCGTCGGGTAACTGACGCAAAAGCATACTTTAACGATTTAGAGAGCTTTGGGACGCGAGGGGGGCCCAGGGTTGGACTGGCCTTATGGGCATGAGGGCAATGGCCTCGGGCTCACCACTTGAGAGGGCCCACCAGCAACTTTAAAAAAGAAATAGAATTATCAAAATCATGTAAAAGAGGTCAAAATTGAATGTCATGCCTTTTAAGAATATCAAACAATCATCAGTTGGAGCTTGACAAGCTAGTAAAAAACTTTAAGGGGCCCCTCGTCCAGTTACATTTCCAGTTTGGTGGACTGGGAAGGGCCCAGATGTGTTTTGAAATTCGTGGGCCCTCATCAGTACTTAAATTTTGCTTCAAAATGTCAGTTTTCGTTTCGGGATCTAAAAGGGCATGGGCCCCCTGCGGCCTACACCCTCTCCTGAGTCCACAATATCTGCTCCCTCAATTAACTGTATAAAGCAGAAATGAAGAAGAGTTTTTCCGACTTTTCACATTTTTTGCATAGATTGTTAATTTTCAAATTAGTGATATCAGAAAAGCAAGAGGCCAAGGGACCCCCTCCTGATGTTATACTATTCATGATTTCATATAATATCATGCAAATAAAAAAAATTCTGAAATTTTATGTTATACTATTCATGATTTCATATAATATCATGCAAATAAAAAAAATTCTGAAATTTTATGTTATACTATTCATGATTTCATATAATATCATGCAAATAAAAAATTCTGAAATTTTATGTTATACTATTCATGATTTCATATAATATCATGCAAATAAAAAAAATTCTGAAATTTTATGTTATACTATTCATGATTTCATATAATATCATGCAAATAAAAAAAATTCTGAAATTTTATGTTATACTATTCATGATTTCATATAATATCATGCAAATAAAGAAAAATTCTGAAATTTTATGTTATACTATTCATGATTTCATATAATATCATGCAAATAAAAAATTCTGCAATTTTATGTTATACTATTCATGATTTCATATAATATCATGCAAATAAAAAAAATTCTGAAATCTTATGTTATACTATTCATGATTTCATAAAATATCATGCAAAAAAAAACTGCAATAACTGTTTTTTGATGCAGGTATAGATTTATTTGAAACACTAGTTTGAGGACGACGGGATGCTGCTATTGCGATAATAGGAGTGACCAATGAGTGGCACAAGGACCCACTGTGGGGCCAGTCCACAGTGGTGGATTTAGGGGGGCCATTGGACCATGGCCTCCCCCCTCAGGCCCAAAATTAACCTAGAAGAGATAGGAAAAGCCGCGGAGCGCCCTGTATTTACCCCGTGAAATGGCCCCCCCTAGATACGCCCCTGCCAGTCCACCCCTGGGGGGCCCATTAGAAACAGTTTGCCCCGGGCCCAAAAATGTGCTGATACGGCCCTGGTTCCTATATCTATCTAGATTTGTCTATATCTCCCTTCCTTCTTCCTTTCTTCCTTCCATTCTTCCTTCCTTCCTTGCTTTCTTTCTTCCTTCCTCTCCACTCTTCTTTTATAGTTTTAAGTTTTTACTGCAATTTCAATTAGTATGAGTTTCTCTGGCATGTTTTCTGACTGTCTACGTAGCATTTTAGGATCACCTGATTGGTTTGTGAGCAATAAAACGTCCTCAAATCCACAGGTTGGATGTATAGCAAGCTGTGAAAATTTAATTTTCTGCTTCAGTAACTAGTAAAGTTTATGATTTGATCAGATTAGCAAGTAAGCACAGGCCCTGTGACTGTCATCACCAGACACGTCACTGGCCTTGAGATACGTTTTTAGTGGTATTCAAATGAGTTTATGCTATGCAATTCAGTGTCTGGACCAATCACATCAACCACATTTGCTACGTTTTACTATCCTATTACAGAAACTCATACTTCTTGAAATTGCAGTAAATTAATTTGCAAAATATCCTCCTGGCTGGCACTTGGCTATTGCTACTGCTGTCACGGTAGCAGAACATTTAAAATTAGCGCGAAAAACATATATTTTAGTTTAGAATATAAAGATTTATTGTCACAGAAGTTTACCAAAAGTTGATGGAAGCCAGATAAAATTATATTGAGACTGTATACTAAGCTTTAAAGTGATAGGTGAAATAATGCGACCTCCTATATGGTCAGAAGGTTCCCGAAAATTCCTCCTGAAATACGGGCTGCAAGCAGCTGTAAAAATGGAAGAAGAAGAAGAAAACATACCCAAAAAGGATCTTCTTCTTCAGGTTTCTCTGTGGGTTCCGATGATTCTTCTGCTGATTCTTCTGCTGATTCGTCAATTTTAGGTTTCGGCTCTCCCGATAATTTCCTTCTTATGATATCAACCACGAGTTGCAGTTGGCCCTTGTCAATCGTAATAGGCGTTTCAACGTTGGAAATGCCTAAGTTGAGACTCCGTTGTGGGGAATCCGTGAATATGTCGGTGAGCAGTTGATGGAACAATGGTAATCCGTCTAATTGGAAAAGTGTTTTTATGTAAAGATCTTCTGACGCATCCTCGTTGAATGCTACGTTTAAAATAGAGTATAATCCACCAAGAGCACCCTCCGTGAAATTAAAATTTAAAGTTTTCTCACTAGATGGCTCGTCTTCAACAGACGGTTGCTGAACATTTGGGGGAAATTGCGGAACACCAAAGAAGATACTGTCGGAGTCACCGGCAGAGAATAGTGCATTGTTCTTGTCACCAGGTGTATTAGGAAAGGAACTGCCGGGGTCACCACCAGAGGGCAGGGCACTGTTTACAAGGCTTCCAAAGCTCAGCGTTTGCCCTGGAAAAGGGAATGGTATCCATTCAATCTTATTGATGGTAATAGAAGAAATACAGGCCTAAATTCTATGTTTGTTCAAATACGAATAACATGACATTGAAAAGAATTTAATGATGGGAAGGTAACATTTCCCAGAGGAAAAAAGAGTACATTTGAAGCGCTCGAATTATTTAAATTACCAAATGTACTATTGTACTGCAAAAATTCATATTCTTTTCTACAAGAGAGCGTATTTGGAGCATATGGATTTGCATATGGGGAGTATAAATGAAGCGAAATTTAAATAATTCCAGCACTTCAAATGTGCCTCCTTTTTCCTTTGGGTTGTTCTCAAGGACTGAGATGTTGAAGCCCTGGGACCGATGCATATTGCAATGCATAAGGGGCCGACCAGACGGTAGTCGGGGGGGAGCTATGGACCTTTTTTCACATGCGACGCGTCAACGAACAATTTTTTTCGCAAGCAGAAGCGCGACAAAATTCTTATTGTTATTTTAACATTATGGTACCCTAGCTACAGGTGGAAAAAAACTTCTTTTTTTTTTCATATATGCTGAACAAACTTTTTTTTCAGCGTCAAGTGGGAAACAATCTTTTTTTAACCAATAGTCCATAGCCCCCCGCCCCCCAAAGACTATCTGCCCCTTCTGTGGTCATGAAGCGGTCTCTCGTTGGAGTGCGGTCTTTCATCGGGGTGCAACATGCGGGGTGCAACATGCTATTGAAATATGACTTAGTGCAGGAGGAAGGCGGTCACTTAAGGCAAGTCGGTCTTACAACAGGGGGTCTTACAATGTAAGTACCACTGTACACATATTGGCATAAGGGCTATACCACACCACAAAATGGCGTTAGTCTAACTTGGAACTACTTGGGTAAATAAAGGCCAAATTTTGCTTTAGGCCAATGAAATGATATGTATTAGTTAGACATCGACTTGGAGGTTGGGGTCTAACTGACATAAATGCATGTTAGAACCCGACAAAGAGGTGTCTAACTGACTTAGACATCACACGCTTCTTCTATTATACATTTTAACTCACAAATTTTGCAAAATAAACAATAATCTGAGTGTTTGTTTGCTGTTCTTAAAAGTGTTAATCCCTAGCAATA
Organism: Platynereis dumerilii; assembly: GCA_026936325.1. Taxonomy (NCBI): domain Eukaryota; kingdom Metazoa; phylum Annelida; class Polychaeta; order Phyllodocida; family Nereididae; genus Platynereis; species Platynereis dumerilii. Next base: position 8,674,746 of record JAPTHN010000018.1, read on the forward strand.
TTGTCAGTTAGATACCGGCTTTTCCAATGGTAAAAGTATCTTGGTGATGTCTAAAAGCAGAAATACTTATTTTATACTGTTCATCATTATTATCGTTTTCATAGCTACATTTTTTTCAAGTTTGCAATTTGCTTTATTCCAAACTGTGATGTCAGAGATTTACCTCAATAATTTCGTTTATTACAAGAACTTATACCACTGTTTGATTTTTCTGGCCAATCAGAAGGCAGGATTTCGCTCTGATATAATGCATATCACAGCTCATACACCTGACCATGATATTGCATGCTTGGCTGACTACAAGTTGAAGGAAACACTGAAACAAAACTGACCAACAAAGGATTAAAACTGAACAACACAGACAGAAAACAAGGAGGAAGATTGTATCAAGTGTAACTGGTCTCAATAAAAAGGCTATATTCACACTTTTTTATAAATACCATTATCTGAAATAATGATCAAATTTAAGGTCACTTGATAAAATAGTACATTTGGGATATGTAAGCTGCAAAAAAAATAGCGGAGCAGCAGACCAACAATTTTGGCCCCATTTGGCGAGCTCAAAGAATTATTTTTTCTTCTTAATTCGGGGGCTACCGCCCCCGAACCCCTGCTTCTTCTTATTTCGGGGGCTGCCGCCCCCCAACCCCTGCTCCTTGCTTTCTGTTATTTTTCTAATGTCTTTCATAATTTACAAATAACATTTGCTAAGCTACTGTAATAATCAACCTCCCCAAAGTGACCTTGGCTGAAATGGCTGCACTATCGACCTACCATTCTATCTATCTATCTATCTATCTATCTATCTATCTATCTATCTATCTATCTATCTATCTATCTATCTATCTATCTATCAGTCTATCAATCTATCTGTCTATCCATATCTATCTATAAAATTAATCAATGAAATTAATGTATTGTGTTATTTCCATCTATCTATCGATCTTTCTATCTATCTTTCCATCTATCTTTCTATCTACAAAATTAATGTATTGTATTATTTCCTGAGAACAAAGAATTCTGACCTGTTGCCTTCAGGGCAGCCAACCTTCAAATGAACTGAGGAACATGAATGCGCAACATATACAATGAAATGTTGTCAAACACGAAGGATTTAAGGCATACAAAGGGGTTTAAATTAATTTGTTTTGTACTTAGTGGTATAAGTTAGATAACACCCTTGTTTGTGATAATATGCAATAATCCTCGGGCTAAAGCCCTCGGATATATTGCATATTGTCACAAACGAGGGCGTTATCTATTACATATTTCAGGAAACTGACAAAGTGCAGTGACACATGGATGATGTATGTTTCACTATTCACTGTAACTGAACCAAACAAACTACTTAGCCTCAAAGGAGAGTTGCAATTACTGACAATGGCAATGGTTTCGGGAGTCATGACTTGTTTGAAATTGTGATGACTGTTGTCTTGTGAAAAACAGCAACACATTTTGTTTGGAAAACTATGAGGAGGAACACACACTCAGCTTAGACGTGCGTTGTTTTTTGTGGTTGTACAAAATAGTAACATTGCCTGACAGTTTTAAATTCCTTTGTCATTAACTGTGATGTCAAACTCTGAACTGATATGTCACAGATTGAAGATTAGACAAATCACATTGACAGATACCCGATGATGTCACGGTTTAACTGCAAAACGAAGTTTTCAAAAAAACACATAGCTATGAAAACGATAATAACCAATTTTGAATAAAAGTAATCCTTATCCTTACCTAGCCCTGGGACCCATGCTTGAGATTTCGACATGGCATCAGAAGAATTGGTCTATATTAAACAGTTTTTCTCCTAATTTAATGAAATTTTGGATCTGGGTACTGCTGACGGCACCACTTTTGAAAGCATTTCCACAAAAGTTTGTACTGTAAAAATTGATTTTAAATGAGAGAATTGCCAAAAATTTGTGAGAAACAGCCATCAGCCTCACTTTTATGTTTGATGTCACCATTGTGACGTCACTAAAAATATCTATGACATCATAAACGGTTGTTGTGACATCACTCTCTCTCACCCAATGAGGAGACGCCATTTCTTCAATGTTTAAAGAAAAAAATCATTTCTTTAACTTCACAGGATGAGTGTTCATTTATTTCAACATGTAGAAATATAGAAATAGGTGCCGTCAGTAGGAAATGTTGTCTATTTTCAAATAATGTTTTTGGTTTTGACATGACTATAAAACTAACAGAGCAATCTAAATTCTCCCAGACCCTTTCTGTAAAATCTCATGATTTTTCAATGTGACGATTCATGACCCCTGTCCCACAGGGGTCCAGGGCTAATCCTTACCTGCTTGCAGGGTTAGGTTCAAGGTAAACAGTTCAATTTCAGCGTTTGATGGTGACTCTGCGGCTGGAACTGGAGCATTGGTGCTGGGTTCTGATGCAGGTTTGTCAGCTGAAACCGGACTGTTATTGTTAAGAAATAAATCGTCAAAAAGATCTCGGGGATTTGAAGCTCTGGCTGATTTAGCTTCCGACTTGGATGACCGTTGGGCACTTTCATTGTCGTCTATGTTATCAGTTTCGTTCAAAATTATCCAATCGTCGTTCGAATTGATGATATTTGCAACGTTCCTTCCACTCAGTAATGATTTTTCTGGATGGCCTTCTGACAAATCTTCGTTGTCTTCGCTAGACATGGCATAATTTTCATTATCGTACCACGATGCTTCATCCATATGAGCCGTGGCCAGAAGGTCAGATTTAACTTCATGACACAATTGACTGTGGCCTACGTATGTGCTGTACAAATCTTGCCCATACTTCTCAGTCAAGTAACATTTCGACAATTCAATAGTCCTGTTCACACAACTGATTGACTCCAAAATATTTCTGGAAAGAAGGAAATAGCAGAAAAATATTAATCTTACACCCTTTGACCCTTATTATGTTTCCGAAAAAGCAAAAACAATATTAATCACACACCCTTGTTATGTTTCCGACTCTGACTCTCGAATCTTATCGCCTTCCTGAAAATGACCCGACTAAATTTCCAGTGGACCTAACATTCTGAATTTCACACTCCCAAGATTTACCTGTTAAAGCCTTTTATTTTTTTGAGGCGATGCATCAGCCCTGCGCTGATATATTCTTAGTGATTCTATATGGCGCCATCCGCCTCTGTATAGATGGCTACAGGCCTCCCGACAGGAGGCTTTTCCAAGATTCAAGAATCAGCTTGTGAATCTACGTCATCAAAATGGGGGCTAGCGCCGTGCATAAAATGCGGACGGGCCAAATTTGTGGAACGGCGGGCTGCGGGATTCCGCAATAAAACGCGGATGCAGAGTTGCGGGACGGGACGTTTTTTTGCGGGATCGGCCGTAATTAAATTCGGATGGGGTCAAATATGTGGAACAAGCTGAATTTGCTTTAAAAATCGCCTCTATTTTTTTTTGAAAAAATTTTCTTGTTACAAAAAAGCATTCCATATTTATGAACAAGGACCGCAGTATTGATCAGGATTTAGGAGTTTTGAAGAGGAGGAGGAGTCAGAATTTAATCTGGTGTCACCTGACTCCTAAATAATGTGATAATTAACCCATAATTTGTATGCAAATTATGCCGAGTTGAGTCATAGTTGTTTTCAGGATGGCGATAGAGTCGGGAGTCAGAGTCGGTTCACTAGCTACCCCACTCCAAAGCCATGGTATTGCTTTTAAAAAGTTATCACCCTCGTGTTTCTTTATATATATATATATATTAGAACTGGTATGTAATTGCGACTTACTCGCAAAGCGTATCAATTTGATTTTCGTCAAATGCTTCTCTTTCATTGCATCTTGTCAAGTTTTGGAACTCCTGTCTCATATTAGCACAGTCTGCAACAAAAAGATATATATCATATCGACACCATGAAAGCTGAGCTCTCATTGGCTGAAAGCCGGCCACATGTCAATCATTATTAGGCCTGCCTGCAGCAGGGAGGAGTATATAATTTCTTCCTGCAGTTCTGCAAAAAACTGCAGAATTCTGCAGTTCTGCAAAAAACTGCAGAATTCAGCAGTTCTGCAAAAAGCTGCAGAATTCTGCAAAAAACTGAAGAATTCTGCAGGAAACTGCAGAATTCTGCAGTTCTACAAAAAAACTGAAGAATTCTGCAGTTCCAAAAAAATTCTGCAGTTTCAAAAAGAACTCTGCAGGAAGCTGCAGAATTCTGCAGTTCTGCAGCTCCCTGCATGATTTCTGAACCTCTGTTACTTCCTGCAGTTTATTGCAATGCATCTTCAAAGTTCAGACCTCTCTGACATGGGGCTTGCCGCTACCAAGGAAACATGGTTTGGGGGATTGTTGTATGAGGGATCAGGGTTTTTGGTAGTCCTCTGTCACTGCAGCGTTTCTGAAAAGTTTCTGCAGCAAAATCTGTAATTCTGCAGGAGATATGCAGCCTGGGAGGTTTTATGCAGCTCTGCAAAAAACTGCAGGATTCTGCAGAAAACTACAGAATTCTGCAGTTCTACAAAAAACTGCCGAATTCTGAAAAAAACTGCGGAATTCTGCAGTTTAAAAAAAAAATCTGCAGGAAGAATTCTGCAGCTCACTGCATGATTTCTGAACCTCTGTTACTTCCTCCAGTGTATTGCATCTGTACAGTTCAGACCTCTTTGACATTGGGCTTGCCGCTACCAAGGAAACATTGATTAGGGGGGTTGGTTTGGGGGGTTGTGGTTTGGGGGGTCGGGGTTTTGGTAGTCCTCTGTCATTGCAGCGTTTCTGAAAAGTTTCTGCAGCAAAATCTGTAATCCTGTAGGAGATATGCAGCCTGGGAGGTTTTATGCAGTTCTGCAAAAAAAACTGCAGAATTCTGCAGAAAACTGCAGAATTCTGCAAAAAACTGCCGAATTCTGCAGGAAGCTGCAGAATTCTGCAGTTCCAAAAAAAACTGCAGAATTCTGCAGTTCCAAAAAAATCTGCAGAATTCTGCAGTTTAAAAAAAAACTCTGCAGGAAGCTGCAGAATTCTGCAGCTAACTGCATGATTTCTGAACCTCTGTTACTTCCTCCAGTGTATTGCATCTGTACAGTTCAGACCTCTTTGACATTGGGCTTGCCGCTACCAAGGAAACATTGATTTGGGGGGTTGGTTTGGGGGGTTGTGGTTTGGGGGGTCGGGGTTTTGGTAGTCCTCTGTCATTGCAGCGTTTCTGAAAAGTTTCTGCAGCAAAATCTGTAATCCTGTAGGAGATATGCAGCCTGGGAGGTTTTATGCAGTTCTGCAAAAAAACTGCAGAATTCTGCAGAAAACTGCAGAATTCTGCAAAAAACTGCAGAATTCTGCAGGAAGCTGCAGAATTCTACAGGAAGCTGCAGAATTCTGCAGTTCCAAAAAAAACTGCAGAATTCTGCAGTTCCAAAAAAATCTGCAGAATTCTGCAGTTTAAAAAAAAACTCTGCAGGAAGCTGCAGAATTCTGCAGCTAACTGCATGATTTCTGAACCTCTGTTACTTCCTCCAGTGTATTGCATCTGTACAGTTCAGACCTCTTTGACATTGGGCTTGCCGCTACCAAGGAAACATTGATTTGGGGGGTTGGTTTGGGGGGTTGTGGTTTGGGGGGTCGGGGTTTTGGTAGTCCTCTGTCATTGCAGCGTTTCTGAAAAGTTTCTGCAGCAAAATCCTGTAGGAGATATGCAGCCAGGGAGGTTTTATGCAGTTCTGCAAAAAACTGCAGAATTCTGAAGAAAACAGCAGAATTCTACAGAAAACTGCAGAATTCTGCAGTTTCAAAAAAATCTGCAGGAAGCTACAGAATTCTGCAGTTCTGTAGCAAATTCTGCAGTTCTACCAATTAGCAGTTTGTGGAATGACATTTTTGCGAGCACACAGATCGCCGAAAAAAGTGCCGTAGGGCAAAAAGAAACAACGACGGACAAAGACTGACTGCTGTATTAAATAGGTTGCAGAGTACCTGAAACTTTTTTCGGAATGAAATTTGGTTGAGAATTGACCGAGCAGAGAGGAAAAATGTCCATGGAAGTTTATTTTGATAGAGCACTGTCAGCAGTTTATGAAATGACATTTTTGCGAGCTGACCGATCGCCGAAAAACGGGTCGTACGGCAAAAAGAAACAACGACGGACAAAGACTGACTATTGTATTAAATAGACCTGGTTGCAGAGTATCTGAAACTTTTTTCGGAATAAAATTTGGTTTAGAATTGACAGAGCAGAGAGGCAAAACGTCCATTGAAGTTTATTTTGATAGAGCACTGTCAGTAGTTTATAAAATGACATTTTTGCGAGCTGACCGATCGCCGAAAAACGGGTCGTACGGCAATAAAAAACAACGACGGACAAAGACTGACTAGTGTAGTCAATAGACCTGGTTGTTGGGTACCTGAAACATTTTTCTGAATGAAATTTGGTTGATTATTGACCGAGCAGAGAGGCAAAGCGTCCATTGAAGTTTATTTTGATAGAGCACTGTCAGTAGTTTATAAAATGACATTTTTGCGAGCTGACCGATCGCCGAAAAAAGGGTCGTACGGCAAAAAAAAAAACAACGGCGGACAAAGACTGACTAGTGTAGTCAATAGACCTGGTTGTCGGGTACCTGAAACATTTTTCTGAATGAGAATTGACCGAGCAGAGATGCAAAACGTCCATGGAAGTTTATTTTGATACAGCAGTTTGTAAAATGACATTTTTGTGATCCCACTTGTTTCCTCACAGTCCTCATTCTTGTATAGGTATTCATGGAGCTGCAGAACTGCAGAATTCTGCAGTTTCCTACAGAACTGCAGAATTTATTGCAGAACTGCAGAATTCTGCAGGACTTCCTGCAGAATTCTGCAGCTTCCTGCAGAATTCTGCTGTTTCCTTCAGAACTGCAGAATTTTTTGCAGAACTGTAGAATTCTGCAGTTATCTGCAGTTTCCTACAGAACTGCAGAATTTGCTGTTTCTATTGCAGAATAAGCAGCTGCAGGAAGAAATTTAAGTGTACTGGCAGCAGGGCTATCTGTGTGACGCTGTGCACAAGATCCTGCCAAAACTAAACTTTGTATGAATCTGTTTCTTTGTAGTATGCTTTCTTGTGGCTCATTAAAGGCCCTTTTCGAATTTGGCTGGTCTCCGTGACTTATTTGGTGATTTAATTGAAAATATACCTCTACCATGCTGCACAGTGACCATTTTCGCGTCATTATCCTGCTGCTGTGATAGCCATACCAGCCATATGGAGTGAATGTTCACAGATTTATCAAAGAAATGAAAGAAATGAAAGAAAGAAGGAAGGAGAAGAAAGGAAGGAGAAGAAAGGAAGGAGAAGAAAGGAAGGAGAAGAAAGGAAGGAGAAGAAAGGAAGGAGAAGAAAGAAAGGAGAAGAAAGGAAGGAGAAGAAAGGAAGGAGAAGAAAGAGAGGGAGGAAGAGCAGTAGATAGATAGATAGATAGATAGATAGATAGATAGATAGATAGATAGATAGATAGATAGATAGATAGATATATCGATAGATCTATGGTTAGGTGTACACACATACGAACATACATAGCTGACTAGATAGGCCTAGGCCTATATTATGGCAGCCGCAGGGGCGTAGATCCGGGGGGGGGGGGATGGGGGGATGCATCCCCCCCTAGGATGAACCTGAGGGGATGATCATATAATTAATGATTATCCCCCCCTAGAATTTCAAATAATTACCACTTGCTATTGAAAATTATCATATCATATTTGTAATTTTTTCCATGATACCAGTTGCATGGTACGTTGAAAATACAAGTCTCAGAACTAACCTTCGATTATCTAAAATATATTGCTGTTTTGGCCGTAAAGTGCCCCCCCAAAATCTTCCGCTGCACAACTTTCAGGCTTTTGCTTCCCGCAAAGTTTGCGTTCACCGAAATCATCCCCCCCTACAAAAATGAAAAATCTACGCCCCTGATGGCAGGCTGGCAGTCCTACGTATGCACTCTCTGAGTGTTCGTTCTTGTTTTAGAGTATGCCCTGCAATATTTAGTTCACAAAACAGTAAAACTCATAGTACCCGGGTACCAGTAATATTAAAATGTCGGCGTCAGCATTTTTTTACAGCTTTTTTTCCGGCCTGATATCCATAATTTCAATAGGCCTAATTGCTTGTTTTCCACAAAGAAAATATTTGAAACAACAAACAGACAAGAATGAGACATTCAGACATGCATTCACTTGCTTAGAATAATCTCAAGCTGTGATTTATGTCTGTCACACTGCAGGAACGTCAATCTTTTTGTTACTACAGGGGAACAAGAAGTGCAACGAAATGACAATGTGTTTGGTGATCAAGTAGTTTTGCCACGTCACATATTTTCATGCTCCTCTGAGCACAGATGGTGTATCACACTTGACAATTATTTTCATTATGTGATACAACACCCAGGAAAAAGCATAATATCTGAAATTGCACTGTACAAAGTTTGTGGAGACAGAGCCTGACTCTGAGCCTCAACATGTCAACTGAATCCTATGAATATATCAACACACAAATGAATTTATCATGTTATTTGCTCTTGTTGCTGACAGAGAGTGTAGCTACTGCATTTTTCTTCAATCATTTCATTATTGGGAGATGCGATTCTATTATAACGATACAGAGAGATAGAGAGGCAGACAGAGAGATAGATATTGAGAAATAGATAGATAGTTAGACAAACAGATAGATAGTTAGGTAGATAGATAGATAGATAGATAGATAGATAGATAGAAAGCTGGCGGATCCAGAGAGGATGATCGGGGGGGGGGGGCTGCAACATTTTTCGCCATACATTCGTGAACCCACATTGTTGCATTTTTCTTCAATATGGTAGGCCTACATTAAATCTCAGTGGTTTTTTTTTGGGGGGGGGGGAGGCCCCTAGGACCTCCCTGGAACTGCCACTGGACGATGATAGACAAACAAACAGATATAAGAGGTTGAAAGATAATTATTATTATTATTATTATTTTATTCGTACCAAATTAGTACAGTTATGACATTAAATAGCAATATAGAAATATGAAAGTCAGTTTGTGCAAAGTTCATTTAAAATTGAGAGAACTTCATGTCTCTCAAGACAGCATGTGCTGTCATTGTCTCTCACAGACGCAAGCTCCTTAATGACACAGGCGGTAGCATAGTTCCGAGGCTGCTGACAGTCGTCTCTGCATCTCCCAATTATATTTCGTAATAGTAGATCAATATCTTCTTCTACAAATCTTTTTGATGTTATATTTAGCATATTGCACACGGTGTTCACATTTTTTGCAAACAACGAGTTTGAATGCTTTAGTGCATTTTCAAAGATATACTGCACTGCTGGAAAGTCATGATTAAAGGCAGCCTTTGCATAATGAAACGCTTTGCACACATATGACTGGAGCACATTTTACCAGATAAACAAGGCAGAATTGCATTGTGAGTCCTAGGTGGCAATCTCCAGACATTTCTCAAGCATCTACGATAGGATGTATGCAGTTTGTTAATCCTGTTCAAATCACATAGTTGTACACCATAGAATGAAGTACAGTGTTTATCAAAAAGTTCATTTTGCACACAGGAGGACACATTTTGGAACTTAGATCTATATCCATTATATTGACCATATAGCTGCTTCACGATACCATCACAGTCATCTTTTAAGATGTTACTGTAAAGTTTATGACCAAGATGTGTGACTGATTCCTCACACTCCACAATGTCCCCACAGACTGTCACCTTCCAATGATTGCTGGATTCATAGATTCATTCACATGTCATGTGAGCTCGCTCCCCTGCTTGTAGGCCTGCAGCAGACTGCTGTCAGTCAGGATGCTGATGACAAGTACATGTACCCAGAGAAAAAAAACTTATAAATTGGACATTATTTCAAAATAATTATTAGTAATTTTTACTGGACTGGAGACAGTGCACTGTTTGACAATGTGGGACTGGTACATTGTCCTAACTGTGATCAACTATGTCATTTTTGCTTTGTTGAACTTGACCACCTCTTTATTGTCAAATGAAAAGTGCTAATTGTTTGTTGTCTTCACCTTGGCAAATATTTACACTCAGCGCTCAATGGTGCATAGAAAAATCATTCGTCACAAGATCACTTTGGCCACAAATCAGATGATCCTTTCGTTGCACTTCTTGTTCCCCTGTAGTAACAAAAATACAGCACTTGTTGTCAGGGTGGTCTTACAATAGCCAACCTGAGAGGTGAGTTTGTATATCATTGGCCAGCCACAATTTTTATTTTACTCAGGAGAATTACAATCCTGAGACCTCCCTCATCTACACCGAATGGCATTAAAAGCTGAAACTTGCTGTCACCTAGGCGGTAGTGGCATAAAGTTCTGGGAGGTCTCGAGCGGGGGGGGGGGGCATCTGGGGGGCACCCGATTCTCTGGGGGGGCACCCACAATGATTACTGTATATTTAAACTGGTTGGAAAGTTCATATGGGGGGCATCTGGGGGGGCACAGGTCCGTTGTGGGGGGGCACGTACCCCCGTGCCCCCCATAGGGACGCCACTGCCTAGGCCAAACATAATTGAATATTCGCTTTTCCGATTGACAATCGATTTTCTGCCTGCAGAAATATAAGTTATCCGCAATTTTTTGTAAATTGACCTAATGAAGTTTTTCAGGATAAGGGAACTAAGGTGGTTACTAAGACATGAAACACCCACTTATGAGCTACTTAGGTACTAACACTAGTAGCCATGGCCCCTTAAATGGGTCCTTACAGCACATTTGGCTACTTATGACAACTGTAAGGCACCTAAGAATCCACTAAAAGCCAAACATAGGTACTTATGGGTACTTATGTTAGTTCCATCCACTTGCAGAGCATGAAGTCTACTAAGAAAGTCCCCTTAGAAGGATTACAGAAGTGAGAATGCCTAAGGTGAAAATCCTTTGTTTGACAAACTTTGCAGATTTCATTTCACATTGGTTCATCATGCCCACACTGAGGAAAACACACCAGTTAACTGACTTGCATTGTTTTATCAACACATTCATAATCTTGATAAAACTGACAAATCAAGAAGCGCAGCAGCAAACCCACGACTGCACAGTTCTGTTGCTGAAACAATGTGATGGAGCATGTGCCATTATTTTTTCTGTACGAAAATACCTTGATATAGGCCTACATGCCAAAGTTTCAGATATATATGTGCAATCAAACTGTTTATTGGAAGGATGTGGGATGAGGGGATGGGGGCTAGACTAAAACCGATTTTACTTGATTGTCTCTGCCTCGAAATCAATAATTTTGGTTTGAATTGAATAAAATTATCAATGAGATAAATAATCTTCCAAAACCTCCAAAAATTAAATTGTACTGTAAATGCTGCATGCATTCCAGAATTTACTCAAATTCTCACTAGAGGAGACTGGGGCAAGTTGTAACTTTTATAAACCATCGTTAATTTGAAACTAAATCAGGCAGATGATTCCCTAATTTGATACATGAAGCTAGTGTTGGAGGTTCAAGACCTGCCTCCTTTGATGGTCATATTCTGATGGTGTGGGCCTTGGCTCAGTCTCAGTTGCACCAGACAAAAATGTCATTTTTAATCGTGAAAATTATGTACTAAAAATTCATAGATAACACTTGAAATACAATTGGCCAGTGCTGAATTAGCAACATGAATGTCTCCTGACCCATGTAACTTATAATTTAACATGTTTAACTGATATGTTGTCAGAATTGTGAGTAACACTTACGCTGTAATTTGAGTGACATTGTCCCCAAACCAATTTTGGAGTGACTGGTGGCATGATATGATACATTTAGACTACCAATAAATTGTGTCAATATAAGATACTATAACAAACCAGTTATGTGCTGCAAGTATAATAGGAATGATTACAATATGAGAAAAAAAGGTAAAATACAATGTAAGTTTAAAAAAAAAGGATCAACCAACCTGACTAATCCAGTGATAAACCTTACAGCAACACAGGGTTCAGATGTGCAACCTAGAACTCTTTGTGAAGGTCCAAAATTATCTCCCAAATTGTTGTGTCCCATTGTTTTAATTGCTTCACAAAGTAAGTTTTTTAAAATAGAAAATCACCCCAAGGCAAAAATGACACAACTTACCTAATTCTCCCCTACTTTTTTTTAAAGTAAAAATTTGAATAATACACAACTGCACATGTACCAGGCCCCACTGACAAATGTTAGAGAAATATTCATTCCACAATATTTATGTTAATGTACTTGTTTGGAGAAGGAGGATACATACCTACACCAAATTCATGGTGTTAACAGAAGGCCTCGATTTAACAAAGCATATTTTATGGTCTTATATGGATCAATTAATTTTGAATTTATACGTAATTTAAAAGCTTTGCTGAAGGTTTAAATGCTCATATTTGCTGTAATGCATGTAAACCTTGTCATATTACATTGTGGGTTTGCTCAAGCACAGTCTATGCTTGCACACAATCTGGTCTTTGTTTATTTCACACATTAGGATATTGATATTTAATCTCAATATTATGACAAACACAGAAACTTTGCGATGAAATTATATAAAACTGAGAAAAACAGTTCTGTAATCCCTCTAAGGAACCTCCACCAAGCATAAGGGGCCTTAGTGTCTTAGTAGCCAGCTAAGTTCCCTTATCCTGAAAAACTTCAATAAAAATACCGATTTCAGCTTTTTAATGTCCTGCCTACTAATCTTTGAAAAAGCGGCTCAATATGATCCGGACAGCTAAAGATCAATTATTTCTGGCCTTATTGTAGTGTTGTAACTGTACACTAGGGGCGCTGACACCATCTCTGTTGGCTTGTACTCCCTCTAGTGGATAATCATGATAAAGCATTCTGGGACTTCCACTCACCACCATACACACGTGTTTGTTTGCTACATTACGCCCCTACTTATTTATTAGATTTCACTGACCTTCGTCGCATAATGGGACAATCGCAAAAGATAATCGTTTGATAAAATCTTCCTCCGCCCCTTCGTTGAAGATGCAAGATCCGGATCCGCAGTCGAGTTTTCCTTGTTTTAATACTCTGCACGAATCACAAGATTACAATAAGAAATTACTAAATGCATGGCTGCTATGAGTGCCAGTTATATCCCGCGTTTGAGTGAATATGTGATATATCCGAGGCGTAGCCGAGGATTATCACATATTCACGAAAACAAGGGATATAACTAACTTATACCCAAAACAAAATAAAACAAAACAAAGAGATTTTAAAAAGAAAATAAAACAAGAAGGATTTACGGAAAGAGGAAGAAAACTGCTACAAACAATTTGCCAAGTGGGATTAATCTTATCACATGAAAGTATCAGTTGAAGAAAAAAATCCAAATGGAATCACAGTTGACAATTATATGATATGAAATTTATACATATTCTGATCATTTTCTTGGATATACAAGGCTAATGCATCTGAAAGGTATTTGAAATTTTCAATCACGCACTAAAAAAGCTACAGAGACATCCCTTACATTTTTAGAATTTGGTTATAAATTTAGAAAACAACTGATTTTAATACTGTGGACCTTGACATTGTGTTAGTTACTTGAAATACAGGGATATCTCCCAATAACTACCTTTAATATATATGCTCAAATAACATACATGTGTAAACACCAAAGCTTGAAAAGACCGTGCTGCCTGGATCCAAAAGATTGATTTTAAAGACAACAGTTTGTAATAAGCTAATTAGTTGCAAAATTATAATGAAAAATGTTTGGATTGGAAATTTAAAAAGAAACAGTTTGAATTTTTAAAAGTGGAAAAAAAATCCCCCCCCCTCGGAAAATGTGGGGGGGGGATGTTTGGAAAGAAAATTAATTTGACCAAAAAAAACAGTGGTACAAAAATATTCTAAAAAAAAAATTGGGTTATACAATTTGCAATTTGGGGGGGGGGGGGTTTTGAGAAAAAATCAGAAAACAAAATTTGGAAGGGGGGGGGGAGAGGGAGGTGTAAAAAAAAAGTTTGGAACAAAAGATTTTCTTGAAAATTTAGGGGGAGGAAGAATTTAAAAAACAGATTTAACAGGGAAAAAAGCAGGCAAACGAACAAATTGTGGAAAAAAAGAAAAAAGTTAAAAAATCAGAAGAATATATGCATTTGGATAGTTGGGGATCACCATCAGATATAAAGTGCTGGGAATTGTAATTTTCCAATTGACAGGACATCATTTATTTCATGACAACAGCAGCAGTAATTAGGCCTATTTATTTTTAGTGAATGATGTCCTAAAATATTTCTTTTTGAATTAAACAAAACCATGTTGAGAAATACCTCCACCACCAGCAATTATTTTATATATTCAAGACGACTCTATAGGAATTATTTATTTCACCTAAACTGGACAAGAAATTATCTATAAAAAAAAATCAAAGCCTCCTCCTCCTCCTAGAGATCCAATATGGTTGACCCCTTATCCTTATTAGTTGTGTTCTTGACATTAAAATCTGAAGGGGGTCAAATTTAAGGATTTACGGATTTGTCTCAGGCGTTTTGTTTTAAAATACTTTTGTTTAATTTTTGTTAGTAATTCACTGTTTGGTACAGTTTTGCTGTTTGTGTTTTGAGCATTGTTAAACAATGAGGCTTATATATTCTATATACGCCCATGGGCGTATAAGTGAACAACAAAGAATATATGAAATATACCAGCCAAATACAGGCTTCTGATTGGCTGCTGGCTCATAGGTGTGGTATAATAATAGATGGCAACTTCATGATTTATATGGAGGCAGCACAAACTGTGATTGAAATATGCCTCGTGATTTGATGGTGAGGCTCTGAAATAACCCACCAAATTACGAGGCCTATTTAGACTGAAAAGGCCCAGACACTATCCTGTAGCTCAAATGTGATCATTGGTTTTGAGTTTTAAAACAAGAAGTTTAGGATATATATTATAATCTTTTGCATACAATACCATACATGCAACTTAATTTACACACCTTCTATATATATATGCCCCTATGCTTTTTATAAAAGGCCAAAATGAACAGTATAGTATAATAGTTTCAGCACCTTTCCATAAAATAAAAAAATCTTTTGGACATACCAAAACTTCAAATTTTTGAAAAGAGGGGTAAATTTATGCACTTGGGGTCTGCTGGCTCCAATACGCAGACACAACATCTATATGCAGGGATCATACAAACTGGTAAACTTTCATAGAAATTAGAAAAGAGAGGTGAAGTAAGCAGGAATTTTTTGGTGAATTGTGTATTTTATTATGGATCACCTGCACGCTCTGTCGATGTTGAAAGTTGTATTCATCGGAATTGAGAATTCAGTTGTCCAGTCGGGCGGTGGAACAGTTGAGGAATCGAGCGTACCCTCTACAATTACGTGAGATGAGAAATAATCTGAGGGAAGAAAAAATTAAGACAAAAATTGAAAATATAAAAACATGTTATAGTTCATCACAGCTCTTGCAATAGACAAAAATTGAAGATATAAAAACATGTTATAGTTCATCACAGCTCTTGCAATAGACAAAAATTGAAGATATAAAAACATGTTATAGTTCATCACAGCTCTTGCAATAGACAAAAATTGAAGATATAAAAACATGTTATAGTTCATCACAGCTCTTGCAATAGACAAAAATTGAAGATATAAAAACATGTTATAGTTCATCACAGCTCTTGCAATAGACAAAAATTGAAGATATAAAAACATGTTATAGTTCATCACAGTTCTTGCAATAGACCCTTTTCACTCAGTGGCAAAAATAATGGCAACGAACAACTTTTCTGAATTTCAATGATTCTTAATTTGCTTTCCACACATAGCAGATATAAACATAAAAAATCCAGAAACACAACTTTCAAAATTTTATCTTGGAAAATAACAGAATTATAGAAGGTTGAAGTTACATTAAAATGCAGTGAAAATACTCCAGCTAGGAACACAAATGCCTGGACCAATCAGAAGTCTATACTCCAATGGGAACAGACTCGTTTCTGTCCACATATCAGTGGACAAGCAAGTAGTAGCTGATGTCACAAAGCTATTGTGAATGAGCGGATGTTGATTACATTGTTTTCTCGACCAATCAGATTGCAGAAGTCAGTACTAGCTACCTAAGGTCATGAAATGCCATGGATCCCAGATTGAATGGGAATGCCTCTGTCTCCAAGTAGATTTTTCAAGAAGCTTCCATGAAAATCCACTATTGCTATGAAGAAATCAGTCGTTTTTTTTCATAGTGTTATATTTATATACATAGTATCGTCACGAGACTGGTGTCCGTGGAATAAAATAGGCAGCCAACTTTCCCCGGCTTGCAAACTTTTCCCAGTTCTACGATAGCCTTTTTGGGCGCTGCTCTGTGGCTGACCTATGCTGTATTCAGTGGAAGGCTCACCACAAATTTCCCCACACCAGGGGACCTATGATACATACACAATGCAAAAACAAAAAAATTGGGGCCCAAGGGAGCCTTGCAACAACTTCTGCATTGTTTGAAAAATAGGTTTGTGCAAAGCATACAAGATTAACGTTAGCCGGTGTCCGTTAAAAATTTTGTGTATATCAGACAAGCTTATCATGTGAAATAGACAAGGAAGTAAATGTTGTCAGTCCTGATATATATTTTTGTGTGCTTTGATCATTGAAATGTCAAAAATATGCATAGATATTAGGGCGTGTCAATTTTGGAAAAAGTTTGAAATCGCAAAAAAGCCCCTCCAAAAGCATGACTATGGTCCAGAGGAGTCCATTGGTACCATTCAAATTGAAATTGAAGGATGTAAATTTGCCATATCTCGGTTAAATTGCCAAAAAGCCCCTCCAAAAGCATTGAGATCAAGAGAGGACTCAAAAATCTGTGCAGTGATGGTCTGAAAATCAACAGTCCACAGTTGGAAATTAGGTCAAGTGGGCCCAGCTTCTTATCAATGATTCAGTTTCGTATTTAAAAAAACATAAAATTTTCATCTTCAAAAGTGTCTTAAAATTTCAATTTTCTCCTGTAATATTATCAGTACCTACAATTTTTATGGCATAAGCCTTGACAAGCTAAATTAAATTGTTAACAAGTGATTAATTTCATTTCAAAACAGACAACAAGAAAACATAACAAAATTAAAGTCACATGATCTTTATAAGCTGATTATTATGTAACATGTTGTAATTAATCTGTATGCAAATCATGTTATTGTTTTTAATTACTATTATGCTATTATGTAATATCAACAATCTATCCTAGACTTTAATTTGACAGCTTTCAGTATTGTCTGCCTTTTTACAATTTTTTGAGATGATTATCAATCAATTTATCAATCGTAGGCTATCTATCTATTTATCAATATATTTAGCTACTTTGTATCTATTATATATTTGATCTTTCTATTCTACATTTCTCTGTCTTTCTACATATCTGTCTTTCTAATTTTTGAAACAGTTACATAACTGCCTTTGACACATTGGATATGAAATAAAAATAAAAGTTTTGGTGAAACTGTAAGTCCTAAAACATTTAAGTGTTGCGCGAATTTCATGGCAATGCCATTTACATATTATTGTAACTAGAGACATGCAAATGGTATCACAATTTCCGGAATACACCTTTTCCTATTCAACTTCAATACAATGTTTTCATCCAAGACCAATAGCTTTTGAGTTATTTGAGAGAATGCGTTTTTTTTTTCTCAAATAAAATTAAACATACAATTTTCAAATTAAGATTTACCAAGCTAAACATCCTTCAACTTCAATTTGAATGGTACCAATGGACTCCCATGGACCATAGTTATCCTTTTGGAGGGGCTTTTTTGTGATTTCAAACTTTTTCCAAAATTGACATGCCCTAATAGATACTGTCTGAATTTACACAAGAGTTTGGACAGACACCATCTAATGTTCGTTTTGTCTATTTCAAACAATTTTTTTTTTCATTATAGTGCAGACTGGCTTGTGAATCTCGAAAAAGCTCGGAAAGATTGCAACTACCTTGTGCTCCTGACCATCGTTTAGATCTCAGTTTCGATTTGATATGTTCCTTGGCTTCCTCGATTGTGATGGATCTCCGTTTTCTTTCTCCAGGATAAGAGACCATATCACCCTCCTCCATATTGACGCTATTATCGTAATCAAGTCTGTCGTCGTACACTGCAATTAAGAGAATGTTCAGTGTTGTTTAACAGTGATGTATTCGAGGCCGGGACATCCGAGGCCAAGACCGAGACCGAGGCATGTGCCTCCGAGGCCAAGGCCATTAAAATGTGGCCTCGAGGCCGGCCTCGAGGACGAGGCGGTCCCGAGGCCTCATTCACTGACCCAAAGACACCCGAGACCGAGGCAAGGCCAAGGATTTGGAATCCGAGACCGAGCCAAGGCAGAGGCCACCAAAATATTGCCCCGAGGCCAGCCTCGAGGACGAGGCCGGCCTCGAGACCTCCAACACTGTTGTTTAAGTTGCTTTGATAAAGTAACTGACCAGTAACTGATCAGTGATTACAGATTACATTTGAAAAAAGTAGTCTGGTTATCTTAAAAGTAACTTGTATTGTCAGAGCAAGGTAACTAATGCATAGATCACAAGCTACATTACTTTTAGTTTCTTGAATCGTTTGTACAAAACTGTCTCGCATTTACAGCGAAACACTTTGATATAGAATTAGAGTGTACTGTGGCACTGAGAAAATAGCACTTGGTGTATCATCATGCTGATGATTTGTCATGATCAAACCCAATACTTTCAATGTTAATTTGATTGAAGGAGACTTATCCCACTTGTTGGTGACAGCCAAACGAAAGGATTATGCATCTGATTTTCACTCTAAAATTTGTTATGAGAAGTCAAATGGCTTACTCTTGATCATGACTAATCAAACAGCCTCTATGTTTCCCATGTTGAAAGTAGAGAAGATGACACTTCATCGGCTATCATGAGTCACAAAGTTCCATTTTCACAGTGCCACAGTCCACTTTAATTCTGTATCAAAGTGTTTCGCATTTAAACCAACAACTAAGGTATTTTGCGATTTTTAAATGATTAATTAAATTTGAAAAAACATTTTTGATAAAGAATTTTGATTTAGAAAAAGAGCACAAGCATTTTAACTTCAATTGCAACAGGAAACAACCTGGCAACACATATATCTCCACAGTCCCAAGCAAACACGCTAATTTTGACATAAATTTGGAGTATTAGGCAGTTTACGGTAGAAAAGTGCCTAAAATTAGTTTTCAGCAATGCGGTGTTGACCAGTAAAGACCGCCTGGTAAAAATCGAGTTTAAGTCAGGCATATTTGGTTTTGTTGAACTGGCAAAATGACTTTTTAATCACTTACTTAATTCCCAGTTGAATGTGTTCACGTAATCATCGAGGATATTCCCCATGAACCCAAGTTTTGGCTCCAAACAACTCCGGAATTCCGCCTTACAAGTTTCAGCCGTTGGTAAGTCACCACCTGTATAAGTAAGAGAAAATAGATCAAAGTTGGTAACAATTGCCTGCAGAGAATATAGGATGACCAATTTTCCATCATAATTTATTTCCTATGTATACACTCTTGATCAAAATGCTGGAATAATTTGAATTTTCAAGGTGTTTGGATTTCAAAGTTCTAAAATTGGTGATTGAATGTGTGGAATTGCAAAGATTTTCTCCTCAGACATTAGATTTATGTATAAATGATATTATAAACCATTTTTAGTTGCTGAGAATTATTTGAAAATTTTGTTTGGGTGACCCAGAAAAATTGATCATTTTTAGTAAAAAATCATCAAAAATTGCATCATGGCTCAACAACACAGACACAAAATTTCAACATATGCAAAACATGCCTTATTAATCTTGATGTGTACAACCAAGAAACATAACAATATCATGTTGAATACCACGTGCACTGACCACAGCCTTCACTTGACAGGACATGGATTCCGCCAACCTGTTTTTTGCTTCTTTTTGACCGATATGGCCATTCTTCAGTGAAAGTCACTTACACTTGGTCCAGATCAGTTGCCTGAACCTCCATCTTGTATGCAGAATGGTCAAAGATATCCCTATAATGTTATTTTGGTTCATATCGGGTGATGTTGCCAATAACGGTAAATCCCAATTTTCTAAATTTTTAAGGTTTTGTGTGATTTTTCGTTGCCCTAAAGGCTTCAGTATTGTCATTAATTAATGAAATGTTTCAACTGGAGTGTTATCTACACTGCGGTACCATTTCCTCTTCAAACAAACTTAGATAGGAGACAGCCAGGACGTTTCTATTTTGCACTACTGGACACTAATTTCCGTCATAATGGGTGACACCCAAAACAAGTACTGAACCTCCACTCTGAGCTCTTTTGGCCACGTGGCAGTATTCGGACAGTATCTGGCCATCTTCCCATAACACAAAAATCTCTCCATAAGCTCTGTGAAACATATACCAGAATAAATTGACTCAGATGAAATTTACTTGAAAAATTCTCAAAATATTCTGTAATTTTTATCAAGAGTGTACACTTGTTGGAAGAGAAAATTGATACCTCGGTGTAGATAACACTTCAGTTGAAACATTTTATTCATTTATTACAATGCTGAAGCTTGTAGGGCACCACAAATCCTGCGAAACCTTGAAAATTGAGAAAATTGAGAATTTGCCTTTTTTGGCAACTTCACTCGATATGAACCGAATAACATTATAGGGACATCTTTGACCATCCTGCATGCAAGAAGGAGGTTCACCTAACTGACCTGACTAATGAGAAAATGACTTTCACTGAAGAATGGTCATGTCAGTCAAAAAGAAGCAAAAAACAGGTTGGCGGACCCATATCAAGTCAATGAAGGCTGAGGCCAATACATGTGGCATTCAATATGATAATGTTATGTTTTTTGGTTGTACACATCAAGATTAGGAAGGCATGTATTGCATATCTTGAAATTTTGTGTCAGTGCTGTTGAGCCATGGTGCGATTTTTGATGATTATTTACTAAAAGTGATCAATTTTTCCGTGTCTTTCAAAAAAAATTTCAAATAATTCTCAGCAACTAAAAATGGTTTATAATATCAATTATACATAAATCTAATGTCTGAGGGGAAAATCTTTGCAATTCCACACGTTCAATCACCATTTTTAGAACTTTGAAATCCTAACACCTTGAAAATTCAAGTTATTCCAGCATTTTGATCAAGAGTGTATATAATTATTTTGTTGGCCTCCTAAATTTCCTTTATTTTGGAAAAAAATTCCTATATATTTTTTAAATAAATCGCGGGCCCTTGTCATTGCATTTTTTTGTATCGATTTCTTAACCTATAAAAAACTTACATGTAAGTTATCTTAACAGCACTGTAAATTTTGAATTTTGAGTTAGCTTAATTGATTGAGTGAGATGGTTGCACAATTCCTTTGAGCCAAGATAGCTTGTTGTTTGCAAGTTATAACAACATAAAGATTATCATAACTCACAACAGCAAGCTATCATGGCTCAAACAAATTGTGCAACCATCTCACTCAATCATTTGAGCTAACTCAAATTTTCAGAATTTACAGTCAGTAAATCGATTCATCAAGGTAAGGAAAATCTACTGCGAAGTCCTGAGCGTGTAAAACGTCATCAAAATGTGTGTAAACACAGTGGCCAAGCTAGAACTTTTTCTGAGGGTTCACAAAATACAAATTGGTCTACAGACCTTAATACATGTCCGATTTTCAAAATTTAAAAACCTGCATATGTCAAATAGACTCCGCCGAATTCATTGCATTTATTAATTTTGCGTTACTTGCAGTAGTAAGCTCGCAAATAGGCATGTCGGCGCATTACGCTGCAAGGATATAACTTCAGTTGCTAAAACCCAGTGGCCAAAATGAACCAGTGGCATATCCGGGATTTGTTTGTAAGGGGGTGGGGTGCTTTTTTGCATATAGCGGGCGTTAGTGGAACTCTCCTTTTTCCAGCTCTCCTGTTTTGACGAGCAGAATAAAACTATCTCCGGGAACATCATCCTGGGAATTTACAATGGAGCCGGGGTTTCTAAGGTCTCCAACAAAGTCTAACCAGCATGACAGTACTGGAATATGGTGGCAATCCATGCTAAACATTCCATTTAAGACTCGGCAATGCAAATCCGTAATGTTTTCAATGGATTAAAAGTGCCCTGGGGCCTGGAATGCCAGCTCCACTGACTCAGCAATGGTACAAAATGGCAGCTTGTTCCCGGAAATAGTTTTATTCTGCTCGTCAACACAGGAGAGCTGGAAAAAGGAGAGTTCCACTATCACGGCCTATTTTAAAAGGCCTATGTATCTATGTATCTGTCTGTCTAGCTGTCTGTCTAGCTGTCAAGCTGTCTATCTGTAGGGTAGCGCTGGGCATGCAGCCCCTCTTAACTTCGAGGAGCGATTTGACCTACTTTTTGTGGTCGATTATTTGAATGCTAAAGCTGTCAGGAAGGGATCACTTAACTCTACTTATAACTAGTGATACAAATGTCTACCAATTTTAATAAAGGAGTTACGGCCCTTTTTAAAAAAAAATTAAAATGGCCTTCTTACCCCACCCATCGGGCAAGAAGCCCCCCTATTATAATCCTATGGAAATTTTTTTGCGAGCGCATTTCGCTTGAAAGTTATTTCTTGGGGTTCTTCTATCATTTTTAAGGCATTTTATTCACTTTTTCTGAATTTCAGAATTTTTCTGTTCATACATTTATTTTTTAATATTTTTTGCCCTTTTTCAATTTCGGCCAAAATTTTTTCTATTTCAATTAGCTATTCTATCAAGATTTAAGGTAAAGTACACATTATTAAATGGTTCCTGAAGCACCTTCGAGGCCTCAGTGAGTGGGCCCCATGCCCCATTCCATGTGAGGCCTCTCGCCCCAAACCCACATATTTTAATTTGACCTCTACATTTTGAGCTAAAATGCAAAAAACATGATCCAAATCATATTTATGTGATGGTCATAAAGTGATGCAATGCAGATATCCATTATACTTTCAAAATTTCCAAAGTTATTTCTGACAACCACTTTCAAAGAATTAATCAAAGTTACAAAAACCATACACCTTTTTTTGTTTCTTTAATTACAACTATGGTTTGGTGTTGAATGCCTTGAAAATTTGTGACGTCACCTAAAAAGCCTCTAGCTTCAATCCTATCAATAAGAAAAAGCACCAAAAATGTAAGTTTAGAAATAACCCTGGGGGGGCTTCTCACCTAACCCGGGCTTCTTGCCCCGACCCACTCTATGCTAATTCTTTTCACTATAAATATGTTTTTTCTTTTTTATTCACATTATTTGGGCATTTATAACATATTTTAATAATATTCTTTCATTTTAAGGAATATAGAAGCTTATAGAACATGTAAAAAATAAACTTTGTTTTTCAACTTAAAGCCCAACATATATATATATATATGCACATTTAATTTCTTTAGGTATGAATATGTGTGAAGTTAGATTGAATGACACAATTGCTTTGAGAAATGCATAACATAATCAAAGCTATTAAGCAAATGTGTCACAGTTAATTCAATTGTACTGACAAATTAGCAGATTTCTATATGGAAATTAACAAACTAACAAAATGGGCCATTCTAATTCAAATAACTGAAGTTTAATTTTGTTTTGCAACATTCCTGGTTAAGTAAGATATGCAGGAAATAAAACAAGGGGGCGGGGCTTAGGGCCCCCTCCTCGACCCGCCAAGTGCTGCTACTTCAAGAAAAAATGCAAAATACTTCCGATAAAAATGACCGATGGTCAACGTAATGTTATGTTTTTCAGATTGAAGGAGGGAATGTTTACCTATGAAGAATTCCTCATCAAATTCATTACAAACGCGATCCAACTCCGAAAGACCATCGATGGCATTCTTCATCTTTGTCTTGGTGTACGGACATGATGTGTTGATTTTGGAGAAACAAGACAATCCATTATAGTAGTTCCTGTCATCAAAATTGAAAATATTAATATTTTTTGTACATGAAGGGAATACATTACCTTGTAAAAATTAAGAAATAATTGATTTTTTGAAATACCAAATGGGTTTTTTGCATAGAAAATTGGTTTTTCTAAACACCTGCATTCATGATATTAAAGATAATATAATATAAAACTATAACCCAAAATCCATGTCACAGCCCCGGGGTCACAGCGGGTAGAAAAAAGAGACCCACAGAATCGCATACTTGCTAAAATGGCTGTACAAAATTCTTTAGGCCAGACCTAATTGACATTAGCTTCTCTGATCGACTAACCCAATAGATTTTCTGCCTACGAAATAAAAATTTGAGTTTACTCACAATAAAAAATTTAGATTACAGCTTATTTATTCGTTCTACTGACCGACCTTAGAAAAAGTGCTCCTAGAAGATCCAAGAAGCTAAAGATCAACTATGTCTGGCCTAACTAGTTTCTGTTTACTCACTTGCAACTTTTGTAGAGATATTCTTTGTTGTGGTTAGCGCGCGAATGAGGTCTCGTCTTGATCATAGAATCACACTCTTCGTAAGACAGCATCTCAGAGACAAGATTGGTGCATTCTGATGATAAATGGGATAATAATAATTATTTATTTATTTATAGTGTCACAAAAATGAAATTTCTCAGTAACACTTTACATAAATGATAAAACTTGAAAAGATGAAAATATATGGGAAATGTAAACATTAAAATTGATATTTGTTAAAACAGAAATAACAAATAAGACCGGCAAATGATAAATACATCAACCGTTGTAAAATTCTAAAAATGAATGAGTTTTAAGTTTAGTTTTAAAATCATCAAAGTTATCACAAGGATGTGGGGTAACAATATTGTAATTTCATCTAGGAAAAACAAATACAATGTCTTCGGAATATACCGAAAAATCCAACGTAATACGCTCCAAAATACTGGTACATCCAAAGCCACTCTCTCTAAGCTGCTTTTTAATTCGAACAATCAAATATATTCCAAATGACGTAGGTGATAATACATCGCCTTGTTTGACTCCATTAGCGACTGTGAGGGAGTCACGGAAGGAACTATTCCACTTCACTCTTAGCTTTCGGTTTTTATACAAATAAACATTGCTCATGCATAAACACTGTTCATTCCTGTGCATGCATCTTATAAGATATTAATCAATCTAACAAAATCAATATATATATATATATATATTAGGGTGATGCAGATTGCACAAAAAAAAAATAAACTTTTGAATTTTCAATGGGGCACCCCCAAATATGTTCCAATATATGGAAAAAAAATTCAGTAAAAATTTGAGCCAAATCGGACAAATTTTAGAGGGTGCTACCGCTATTTGAAATATAACATTGTATTGCAATGGGCGAAATCCCAGTTTTATGGGTGATGGGTGAAGGAAGTTGTCCTACCACTAGAGTGATGGTAATTATTTTCTTATTTAAGCTTTCCACTATTCTCATCACAAATCCATTCATATTTTGCCAATATCCGGTCATTTCAGGCTACTGGGCACTCCTAAAGCAACAAATTTTTCCCGATTTTTACAGCGTTAAGGTTAGACGCGGTATATGATAACATAACCAGGAATAAAGGTACACAAATTTAAGTTACACCATCTTATTAAGCAGGAAAAGAGCTTTAATTTGAATACCAACATTACTATGTTGGTATATTCTACAGTATTACGGCAGTGCTTTGAATATTGGGAATTTTCGCAAATAATTGTTAATGACAAATAAGCTCATTCAACGGGGTCAGATGGTCAGAATATAGCAGTGTTGGTATTCAAATTAAAGCTCTTTTCATGCTCCATCTATTGAAGTAACTTTCATTTCTGTGACATTGAAACTCGTAATGTTATTAAATACCGCGAATTTGGTATATTTTGACTATTTTATCTTTGTTAGTCTGGTGGTAGCAGCATGGAGAAGTCAAAAATAATCCAAATTTGCATTGATCCGCTGTTCTGACAACCAGACTCAAAAATTATGACCATGTCGCATTGGTTTGGTGCACCAGGTATAGTTGAACTCGCAACATGCCAAATTATAGGATATTTTCGCATTGAATACTAATGTTAATTTTCATGATGCGGTAGCACCCTCTAATTTTTGTCCGATTGAGCTCAAATTTTTACTGAATTTTTTTTTCATATATTGGAACAACTTCAGGGGGTGCCCCATTAACATTTGAAAACTTCACTTTTTTGCATCACCCTAATATATATATATATATATATTTGCATAGTATAAATTTTCCTTTTAATATAATTGGTCTATGCAAGCATACAGAGATGTGTAAAGATAACACAAACCTACCTTTGTGACAATATTTGCTAATATGAGTCGAGAGTTCGTGAAGGAGCCTCATCGCTGTCACGGCTACGAAATTGTCGCAAGAAAGCAAGTTCTTGAACATGCATTTCTTGATGAAAGGATACTGTTTACTGAACCTGGAAAAACAATTCAATCCATCATCAAACTACCATGTATGCACTGTATATTGGCCAAAAGTGTATGGATCAGTGTTTTCGTATTTACGTCTTATATTTATGCAATTGATAGTCTAGTTGGAATGGGAAGAGCTCAATGAGGGGAAGATCGATTTTATCTGCCATCAAACATTGATGCCGGTGAGCAGGCTACGGCAGCCTGTTTTATCTGCGAGCGTAAGCGAGCAGGCTACAACATTTCACTGCTGGTGTTTTATTTCACGTCCTCGCACACATGCATTTTTATTTTGAAGCAACCCAGCTTAGTTCTGCTGGGTTCTGCTGAGTGGGGACCTGACAGACAGCAGTGCGGACTTTAGGGGCAGCAGTCGACCACAGTGACCTAGAAGCCAATTCGATACCCAATTCGACTTGAATTTCGTCAGTCTGCAGCCTCGCTCGGTCGCCTGCTTGTACAGCAGACTGTTGTCAGTCAGCCCGGTGAGTCGGCGGTGACCAGCCCAGAAGTAGAATTGAATTCTGGACCCGGCGATTAAAAGCCAAGCATTTTACAAACTGAACCATCCTTCACCTCAGCTCAAATACACTCTAAAAAATGTCGAGACAAAATTGGTTTTTTAGATTCAAAATGGTAAATGGTTTTTCAAAAAACCATTTTGAATCTAAAAAAACAATTTTGTTCCGACATCAAAATGGTTTTTTGAATCTAAAAAACCAATTTTGTCTGAAATTTTTTAGAGTGAAACCCAAGAAAATAGAAACTCACTTGCAGCCTTCCTTGAAATCTATGCTTCCAACATCCTTGGCAGCCCAAGTGTCAAGACTCAGTGAGACAACTGGGACCTTGTGTAGGTCTAAAAAAAAGGGTTAAATTTGTCATATCATGAAGATGCCACCCGGCCAAAGTTTCACAATTCCTTTCATAATTGATATACCTTTTGTTGTCATAGTTTATAGTAAATACAATGTAAGTAATCCCCCGACCACTGCTGATTGCAATTCCTGTAATGTAATCAATTTTCTGGGCTCAGAAAAAAAGTTTTATTTTGGACAATAATAAATGATATTTTTCGTTGTCAAATAAAATTCATATTAAAAAAATTAATCATGAACCATAAAATTGTAAGAAACTGCAATCAGCAGTGATCATGATTTTATTTATTTAAAATTTTAAAAAATTCTGTAGAATTTTTACTCCATTTCCGGAACTGATCATAAAAGAGAGTGTTTGTTGTTATAACTGAAAGCGCAAAAAAAACCAGCTGAAAATAAGAAACACAGATAAATTTATACCCGTACGTCCCATTCAATCACAAAATTATACGTAATCCATTCTCGTTTAGTCAGAATTGAAAAACTTCTATAAAGCAAATTAATTGAGTTGTATAATGACAGAAAAAAAGGTCTTCACCTTGTTTTGGGAGTTGGGTTATTGTAGCATTCAGGTCCTCTATGACTTTTCTTCCATAATTCCCCCAGTGTTGAAAGTATGATTCGTAACACTTAAATGCTGGGCTTGGATCACACGGTTCGGCTTCTTCCACTGAGAAGGAAATGAATGGTTGAGAAAAATTTAAGTATGGTAAAGCATGTTTGGATAAATATTTTGTGTTGATGATATTATGATTTTGGAAGTTTGCAATCAAGAAACCCACCATTGTTATCGAAGTTTGGCAATGGTACTCCAGAAACAAGCAGGCAACCTTGAATTATCAAAAATAAAAGTTTACAACATGATCTATATTGATAAGTCTTATATTGCTATCTAGTATTGTAGTACCAAATTAGGGGGCAACCATAAAAAAAATCTTTTCACACACCTGTTTTAAAGTTTCTACAAATAACTCCACCACACATAAGCATTTGAGAGCATTTTACTGGATTAGCACTATAAGAATGCTAATTTATTACTTACTAATTTTCAATATTATAATACAAATATCTGAGGAAAAAGGGCAGTAAAAAAAAACTTCCACCATTACCATGAAATAGATAATATTTCTTGAGGAACACTCAAAGCCCCCCTGACTATTTTATGGTCACCCCCTTACACTCTAAACATTTGGTTGTCACTGTGACTAGTTTATGACTACTTAAGGGTAGTAACGGTTGCAAAAATTGGGAAGTGACTTCCTGGAAAATCATTTTGACTATTCTATCATAATCAAAATAACTCCGTTGACTATGTAAGTGTCGGAAAGGTAGTCAATTTGATAACCATCTGGTAGCTTTGATTATGAGAGTGGTACAGCTTTCTGATCCAATATTTATCACATTAACAACGGTTGAACCCTTTAGCAATTTTGACCCAAGGAGTAACTGTTGTCGGTTTAGGCACCAGGAATTACCACTCTAGAGTTGTCATCTTGACCACCCTGTGTTTAGAGTGTACCAAATTTAACATGCATGTTTGATCATGGAGGATGGATGAAAAATTACAATTTTAAAAGAACAGTCAACAATGGACCCTTCATCTTACTCGCAAAACATACATGTCTCTTTTTCATGGAAAATGGTATATTAAACTTTACCTGAAATCAAAGCGACGAAACCCAAGACGTATACCTGCAAACAGAGAGACATTCTTGTTTGTGCCAGCAATATGACCGTGAAACAAACAGCAAATGGCAAGCAGTTTCAAAGAATAATAATGTATGCGCTAAATAAAACACATATATAGAATAAATATATGTTATTCAAGTATTTACCTGTTTAATCGCCATATTTACATCCTGTTTTGAGCAAAATATTTCCTCGTTTGATATTCTTACAATTTACAATTGGAAACCTATCTGAGCATTTCGTGGGAACATTGGTATTGAATTACAGAGAACTACCTTACAAAATATAATGACCAGTAATTAGCAATAAAATCAATGAGATTTTGAGAAAATGATACATTGTACAGGAAAACCCATTGTTAAAATGAAATATCAATCAATAAATAAATTATATTGGTTTACACACTTGCTGGACTAAATTTTCTTTAGAGTGGTAATGTGCCATGTATTTTAGAGCTCTTTGTAGTTTGCAGATTGGCAGTCCACTGGAAATTTAATTTTCAATTTTCTAATTTTCAATTTGCAAAAGTTCTGGCTTTGCCATGTCATTGCCATTATCTGTTGGCCTCCTAATCTTCTTATTTATGAATTATCTCAAATCATTTAATTAGTTTGTTTATTTTCACCTAAGTTGCCAGATATGATAAGCACTGAATCAACTGATTAATCACAACTGACACAAACAAAACATTTTTAAGCCTGTGACATCACATGACCAAGTTGAAAGAAAATTTTGAAACTCTTTACTGCCAATCTGCAAACAGCTATAAATAGATTTAAAATAAATGTATTTTTTTCAGATTCACATTCATCACCTATCTTACACTACCCTCCAAAAGTTTGAATACACCAGGAAAAGTGAGGTTTCTTTTAAAAATACTTCATTTTGAATTGAATTTTTGTTTTACATTTACATCAAACAGTATCAGAAGTCACATTGAAGTCGTAAGTTGTCTTTATTTTGTCATTTTGGTCGAAAATTATGACTTTTCTTGATATCCCAAATTATGGTATTTTATTAGAAATTGTCACAGCCCAGTTATCTTCTAGGTTTATGAAATCTATTCATATTTAAGAGTTTCTAGAGTTGTAACAGGATCGTAACAGTAGTTTTAAACCCCAAAAAGACAGTTTGAAAATTGGACATTGACCATTTAAAAATACAAAATTTAGATAATTTCGGGTCCCCATGAAGTAAAATCATGGAATGTATCTTCTCAAGCGAAAATTATTTAATTTGAGCTGTTTCAGCATTGTTTTGACCGAAAACTAGTCAAAATCAGTATTTTTGTCCGATTTCCAATGGCCATTTTCTGGTGTGAAACTACTGGTAAAATCGTCACAAATTAGTGGAAATGTGTAAAATATGATGAAATGTTATAAATATGGAAAGTAACTGTGTTTTTATAGCTTTTTGTAGAAAATGATAAAATGGGATATTTAGGAAATTACATAAATTTATACAAAAAATATCTAAAACCACAAAATATGGACACCTTATTGCTTGAATGTGAATTTCAGTATCGTGTGATGTAAGTATAAAACAAAAATTGTGTTGAAAATAAGGTATTTTTGAAAGAATTCTAACCTTTTCAGGTGTATTCAAACTTTTTGAGGGTAGTGTATATCAATTTTATCACAGAAATACAGGGCTGCCACAAAGTAAGTGAAATGAAATATTTTGACATTGGGTCAATGTTAAACATCCAAACCAAACTGCTTGTGGGAGCAAATAGATTCTTAGTTGATGAGGTGAAAATATGATATTTTTGGTATGTCTGAGCCGTGATACTTTTTACCTTCAGCGAACGAAGTTCGAAGAAGGTATTGTAATCACTTGGGTAAAAATGCTGTCCGTCCGCCGGGCGGGCGGGCGGGGGGTCGGGCGGCGGGCGGATAGATCGTTTCCGGCCCGTCACTCGGCCTCTATTGAATGTATGTGGATGAAATTTGGTACACATCTAGCCTGTATGGTCTAGTTGTGCCTTTTGATGGTCTGATGAATAGATCTTAAATACTTTTTGAAATAATTAACAAAATATAAATTTTTTTTTTTTTTTCGTTTCCGGGCCAAGGCTCGGTCACTATTGCATGTGCATGGATGAAATTTGGTACACACGTGGCCTATATGGTCTAGTTGTGCCTTTTGATGGTCTCATTGATAGATATTCTATTCTTTGTGAAAAAATGAGAAAAAATATAAAAACATATTTATTTTGTTTTTTGGGCTAAGACTCGCTCACTATTGCATGTACATGGATAAACTTTGGTATAAATATGGTCAATATGGTCTAGTTTCGCCTTTTGAAAGGTCTGATGGAAATATTATATACTTTTTCAAATATTGAAAAAAACATAAAAATTATTATTTTTGTTTCTGGCCCAACATCCGGTCACTATTCCATATACATGGATGAAGTTTGGTACACATATGGCTTGTATGGTCTAGTTGTGCCTTTTCATGGTCTGACAGATGGCTATTATATTGTTTTTGTAATATTGAGAAAAAATATTTAAAATAATTTTTTTTATATCGGAGCCAAAACTTCCCCACTATTGCATATACAGTAATGCAATTTTCTAAAGAAAACCACCTATGCAATTTAGCAGTGCTTTTTGATGCATATAACACTTTATGAATCATTGGAAAAATAGAGATAATGGAAGGCCACTACTTGACCGCTATTGCATACCTATAGGCCTAAGCAATTTCGTAAACGCACCAATTTCATGATATTATTGTAATCTTCTAAAGGTGTTATTCGCTGAAGGTTTGCTGCTGCGCAGCCTATGTTTGAAATGGAAGAACTGAAAATTTTTCTATGTTGTACCCCAAGTTACACAAAAGTAAAAAGTGAGGTGCAAGTGAAACCAATTAAGGTGAGAGATTCATTTACCAATGACCCATATGTAATTGTTTGTTGAACAAAGAAAATTGGTAGCCATTTGTATAAAATTAGTCAAATATACTCCTTTATGATATATTTTTTAGCCTCATCACAGGAGAAACCTTGCTTCCACAAATATTTTGGCTCATGATGTTTTACATTGACCTGTCACAAAACGTCTTATCTCCTATTTCACTATCTTTTCCAGCTGCACTGTTTTTGTACTGTCGAAAGAGAAAGTCTTAGGCTACTGAGCTTAAAACATGAAGGAATCTTTGGAATGCAATTTATTTTACTGGTGAATACTTTGAAAGACTGTAGGCACCCATTCATAAATGTTCGTTGTAAACAATCTCTTGTTTGTAATAAATTACATGATTGTAATCAGATGTAGTCTGTTTAATTTTGTCAGAAAAGGTTATTTGTAAGGGACCGTTCAGAATTTATGACTCGGGGGGGGGGGGGTGGGTGTAATGACTTCACAACACGTGGGTCTAGGCGGAAGTAGTTTTATTCACAAACCAAATAAACACCAGAGGGCAGCAGCTCCTAGGTGCTAGCCAGATTGATCATCATGACATCCTCCTTCTAAGTTATTTTAAAAGCAGAAAAATGCTTTAACCAACTAATTCTATTAACGTAACAAGTTTACAATGCCTGTGGCACTACTTTAGTTTTTAAAGAATTACCAACGTTAATTAACAATAAAGCGGCAAAGCCAACTACTTTAATGTAGTACTCTTAACTATGAATTAATTATAAGAGTTATAAATGTTAATTACGAATATGATTAACATAATTACCATACTGAGGTAAACAAGCATGAGTATACTGTCTTACAGTCTAAGACCAAATATATATCTAGGCCTATATAAACATTGTCTATAGAACAATTCTCTAAGTAGCAACTTGTAACATATATATACATCAAGTTAAACTATAATTGTGGACAATGATGGTAACCTATGAGGATGTCAACACATTTATAATCACGTTAACAATGTGGCAGTAAATTTATCAGGATGACAATAAATTCAATGATTTTATATTTTGTGCAAACAGTCTTTAAAATTCAATTCAAGTCTCTCAAATATTTCAAGTCTCTGGATCGTCTTTCACAAATATTTCTTCATCGTGTTTCACATCAATTTCTTCTTCATCAGTCTTCTTCTGTTCTTCATCATGTACATATAATAATTCACATAAAATTCTTGAACTTTGAGTCTTCATATTTCTCAGTCATTTTTTTTTAAATTCTTGAATGTTGAGTCTTCATATTTCTCAGTCATTTTTGATTCTTGAAATTCACAATATATTGATGATCATTGATACACATTAAGTAATAGTCCACATTAAAATAATAATCCACATAAATGTTTGTCTTTCATTCACTTAATTAATCAATTCACTTTTTCACAAATTCATAATATTCACACTTCGTTGTTTGATGTTATCCAATGCACTTAATAAAATAATCCAATTTGTCACACATCTTTTTTCACACATAATCCTTTTTCCATGCAGGCTCTTTGCTCTGTCTTCCGCTACGTCTCGGAGGCATGGCAGCGGGGGCTGTGTTCTTTCTTGTTGGAGTTTTAGTTGGACTTGGTGGTAATATTGTGTCCGATGTTGTCGACACACTGGTACTCGCACTGGATGAACTTGTAGATGCATTTTGGGCACCAGGGTCTTTGTTAATGTGCCTAGTGTTCCTGCGGTATGTTTGACCGTCTTCGGTGGTAACATGGAACGATCTCGGTGTGGGGTGTTCAGCCGTGACCTTGGCTGGCTCCCATGTCTTGTCCAGACGGATACGAACTGACTCTCCGACTTCAGGTGGTGGTCTTGCCTGAACATGATGGTCGTAAGTTTCTTTCATCTGATCGCTCCGTTTTAGTAGCATCGTTCTGCCGTTTTGAGCAACAGCTGGTAATAGTTGCATGTCTTTCCGCGGCAGCCCATCTTTGAGAATTCTACTCATAAGTAGTTGTGCAGGGGAGTACGGTAGCCCTGCGATGGGGGTATTCCTGTAGATGAGGAGAGACATGAGGGGATCTTTGTTTTCATGACGGGCCTTCTTGAACAGATTCTTCACCGTTCCCACAAATCTCTCGCTCTGCCCATTGGACTGTGGGTACCTCGGGCTACTTGTCACAATTTTAAAGTCCCATTCCTTGGCAAATTCTCCAAGCTTGTAGCTTGCAAATGGCATATTATCAGCAATAAGCACATCACATAAGCCATGGCGTGACAAAATGGACTTCAGAGCATTGATGACTCCTTGTGCTGTTTTGCGTGGGAGGAGTGCAACTTCTGGGTATTTTGAGAAATAATCCACTACAAGCAAATAATCTTTCCCTTCATACTCAAAAATGTCCGCTCCTAATTTCTCCCAAGGTCTCTGGGGCACTGCATGTGCGATCAGTGGTTCTCGCACATTCTTTCTTCGGTAAGTGGCACAGGTCGCACATTCGCTTACTACTCTCTCGATGTCCGATCCAATTCCTGGCCAATACATAACATCAGCTGCACGAGCTTTGCATTTGGTAATGCCTAGATGACCTTCATGGAGCTTGGCAAGCATTGTAGCTCGCATCACTACTGGTACAATCATACGGTCGTTCACAAATACGATGCCATCGTCTTGGTGGATTTCATCCCTCATCGACCAATATTGTTGAACTTCCTTCGGGAGATTGTCCTTGTATTTAGGCCATCCTTGCTCAATCAGGCTTGTTATCTTCTGCAATTCTTTGTCCTTCTTCGTAGCTTCTTTAACTTCTGTTAACTTCTCAGGCGTTGCAGGTATTGTTGCAGCAACACTGTGGATACGCACAGACTCCAGACCACTTTTAGGCTGCTCAGGTAGATAGGCCCGAGATAATGTGTCCGCGATGTACATCTTGGATCCCGGTGTGTATCGCACCTCTAAGTTGTACTTCAACATTTTCAGCATGATCATTTGAAGTCTTGGTGATGCCTTGTGCAACGACTTCTGAAATATGGCTTCAAGGGGCTTGTGGTCGCTCTGGACTCTGACACTTCCTTGGCCGTAGATATAATGATGGAATGCTTGAGTTGCAAACAGGATTGACAACATTTCTCGCTCAATATTGGAGTAGCGAGTCTCAGCATCCGTAAGTGCTCGTGACGCATAAGCAAGTGGCTTGTTGTTCTGTAGGAGGGCTGCACCTAATCCCGACATCGATGAGTCACACTGAACGGTCAACGGTTGTTCTGCATCATATATGGCTAACACAGGCTCCTTGGATAGAATTTTCCTGAGTTGCTCCATGGCTGAATCATGTTCCGGTAACCATTTCCACAAGACACCTTTCTTGAGTAGGCTTCTCAGTGGACTTGTCAATGCTGACAAGTTTGGGATGAACGGACCTAGAAAGTTGACTAGTCCGAGTAGGCGCTGAACAGCTGGCTTGTCTGAGGGAGTCGGCATCTCTAAGATGGCTCTTACTTTCTCAGGATCAGGCCTGATACCATCTACTCCAAGCTTTCTTCCCATGTAGGTCACTCGCTTCTGTTTGAATTGGATTTTCTTCTTGTTGAATCTGACTCCTTGTTCTCGAGCTCTTTCCAGGACTTGTCGAAGTATTCGATCATGTTCGTCTTCAGTTTTGGCTGCAATAAGCATGTCGTCTGCAATTAAGTGTACTCCTGGAATGTCACCAAATGCTTTGTAAGCAAATTTTTGTAGCGCATCTGAAGCACATGATATCCCGAACGGTAGTCTTCTGAACGCATACCGTCCGAATGGAGTGTTGAATGTCGTGAGCTCAACACTCTCATCATCCAGGGAAACTTGCCAATACGAATCTTTCTGATCGAGAATTGTGAAAATCTTCGCCCCTTGTAGTTGCAATACTACATCTTCAAAACGGGGTATTTGGAAGTATTCACGTTTAATGTTCCTATTTAAATCCTTGGGGTCGAGACACAATCGGAGAGAAGAATCCTTTTTCTCAACGACGACAAGACTATTAACCCAGTCTGTGGGCTTTTCCATTAACTTGATGACATTTTGTTTCACCATGTCGTCAAGTTTCTTCTTTAACGGGTCGAGCAATGACGGTGATACGCGCCGTGGAGGGTGAATTGCTGGCTCAGCGTCTGTCTTCAATGTGATATGGTATCTTCCCGGATATTTCCCCAGGCCTTCAAATACCTCGGCATACTCCTTTGCCATCTGTTCGATAGTGAGTGGTTTGGCGTCAGTGGCAACTGAGGCGATTGTGTGCTCCGGACGATAATTGTCTCCAGGCTGAACAATTCCCAACTTGATACAGCTCTTCAGACCAAGAACTGGAACAGTTTTTCCTTCAGTCACATAAACTTCACCTTCACAACATCTATCAGAAACACTAAGGCTGGTGACTGCCTTTCCATGATGAGACACTTTCGTGCCTTCAAAGGATTTCAAAATCACATTATTTGGCGTAATCATGGGCTTGTCAACAATTTTTCTCCATGTCTTCATCGGAATGGTGTTTGTTTCAGCACCAGTGTCAACTTTCATTTTGATGGTGGACTCTCCGATTTTGACATTCACATACCACGCTTCTACGTCTGCTTCTCCATCCAAGTTGCAAATTTTAATTGAGCCAATGAAGAACTCATCTTCAGATTCGTCAGTCGAATACTCATCAACATACATGGATCTCACCGACTTCGACTTGCACATCGGTGCAAAGTGATTCTTTCCCTTGCACTTGACGCACGTTTTTCCGTACGCTGGGCATTCTCTTCGGCCATGCACATTTCCGCATCTTTTGCAGTTGTACGTACGTCTCTCCTCTTGTTTCTCTTTTCTGCGAGGATTTCTTTCACCGTTGTCTTGCCTGCTGTCCGGTTTACGCTCACGTCTCTTGTGGGACTTCTTCTGTCGCACAGCGGCGATTGTGGCCTCTTGACTGGTCGCGCCTTTCAGGTCTTTCGTGCCAGTTTTCATAACGGCTACAGCATTCTTGGTTGCCTCATGGGCCTCACATAGATCAACAGTAGTTTTCAAAGTCAGTTTCTCCTTGTTTAAC
Source organism: Platynereis dumerilii (assembly GCA_026936325.1). NCBI lineage: Eukaryota > Metazoa > Annelida > Polychaeta > Phyllodocida > Nereididae > Platynereis > Platynereis dumerilii. Next base: position 8,711,581 of record JAPTHN010000018.1, read on the forward strand.
AACTTTTCCTGGAGCGATGCAGACTGTGTGGAAAAAACAATCTTGTCCCTTATAAGATCATCCTTTTCCACAAAATCACATGCTGCGGCAAGATTTTTCAGACTTGCAAGGTAGTCAGCAAACACTTGACTTTCCCCTCTCTTATGTGTCCAGAATTTGTACCTTGAAAATACAGTTCTTTTGACACCTTGAAATTCCGTTTCAAACTTCTTCATGACAACATCATATTTAGTGGCATCTTCATTTTCGCCAAACTTAAAGTTGTTGTACCTGTCAACTGTGTCTGGACCAATACAGTTCAAGAGCTGGGCGATTTTCACTGCATCTGCTTTCTCATTTGCTTCCTTGGCTGTCAAGTAGATCTGAAAGTGTTGTTTAAACTTCTTCCAGTTTTCTGACAGGTTTCCTTCAAGGCACATATACTCTGGCCGGTTGAACTCCATGTTTTGAGGTAGTTCCTGGCTCGTTTTTCGGTAATTTAGCCTCTAGAAATCCATTAAAACCTCTTCTGATACCATCAAAGGTTGATGACTAAAGGTGTCCAACTGGCAATGGTATGGTGCCAAGCAGATTCCAGTAGTAGTCTATTTTTAGGAGGGACATTAAATGTCGTTTGTTTATATCTGGTTAAACCACAACCCCTCTAATGGCCAGTTCCCTAATCTGGCAGGCAGGGTCTGGTACTTGGAGCCCCATTCAATACTTGGCACCCCTCTTTGGAATGCATACATTTTGAGATGCATAATCTTTACCAGAAAACCCTCCCTTATAAAAAATACCAATGAAAACACAAGGATAGTATAATTTCCAAACAAATTAATAAAAAAGTTTATATATATATATATATATATAAATGACAATAGATGTAATAATGTAATTTTTATTACTTACTTTTTTGCAATTATTCTATGATCTTTTACCACTGACATGACTTGTCAGCAAATGGTCCCTCAAATTTTGTGTTTTTCCTGTGATTTTTTCACTTTCTGCTACTTCAGCCAACTCCTTGCCTGCTAATCGGTCTTTAAATCTTGCATTGCTGTATTTCTCAATCCAAATGACATAAAAAAAATTTAACACTTCTTTGTACATGCAGTTCTGAAAATGTCAAATAAAATTTGATGGCTTTTTAATTGCAATTTAATAATTGCAATCATCTGACTTCCGAATGCCTCAAAATTGTCTTGACTTGCAAGCTCCTTGAATAATGTGTCAGCTTTCAACATGAATTCATGAAAATTGGAATTTGGAAAAGTTAGTCCACCATTTTTTCCAACGTCAATGTGCATCAGTTCCTTTGGTAGGTTTCCAGTGCTTTTGTCAGCAATTAATTTTTCCACATTGACTTGCCAAATATTTTCTATTTCCTCACTCAACTTCACCGTTTTTAAAGTAGGATGGGCTTTGATCTCACGAATGATCCAGCCATGCAATTTGTACAGGATGTAGTCCTCACTTGGTTCTGTTGCAGTTACTGCTTTCGAATATTGCTCATTCTCAGCTTCGTTTTTCTGATTGGTATCATCATCATCCTTCAGTAAATTAATAATGAAAACACTGCATTGCTCGCTGACAGCTGTGTGCAAGTTGGAGATCAGGCTTGAACGGTAATTCCAGTCAAATGTGCCACACAAATTATTCATCTTCCAAATAATCTCAGGGTTGGCAAATGACAAATATTTCTTGGCATTTTGAAACCATGAAATTTGAAATTCCTGATATGGTGTTTTGCCTTTGTGGTGCAAGGCATATAAGTCCGCATAGTCACTTACAATGTTTGCAGCAATTGTTTTTAACATCTCACAGTGAGACACAAATTCGATGAACTCGTGACCCTTTGTCATGGTTGTCCAGAAATGCTCCTTTTTCACACTGTCTAATGCTTTATCAACTATTATTCCAGAATTATCATTTATATCCTGTGTTATCCTAACATTGTCAGTTTTTTTAAGTTTCAGTCTTTTTTTCTTAATTCCGCGTTTCAACTTTGGAGTTGAGCTGCAGGGCACAGCACTAGCTGCATCTTGAGAATGCTGAGGCTGATCCAGGTCCATTCTTTTCTTTTTAATGCCCTTCACTGGAGATATCTCGTGCATTATTTCCTCTGCATGTTCCAATATTTCTGTGTCAGAATTGACTAAATCATCTGAGTTGTCTGATTCTGAAGAGTCTGGATATGTATTTAGTTCCATTTCTTTGGGAAAAAAATAAGACATGTTGTTCTCACTCTGGAGTATGAAGTAATGATGGAGATACGGATATGGCCATCTGACACAGATTATTGAGGACATGACCCCCATCAATTTAACTTTAGAGGTCAAAGAGATTTGGGTTTGGAATTTCCCAACATTACCAAACATATATTTTCCTGGTGCTGTCACAGTCTGACATTCACTTTCAAGATGTCTCTCTCCAAGTTCAGTAGTTGTGATATCAAGAAGATTTTGAGTGAAAAATTACAGGCAAAAGCGGCTAAAGCATCCCAAGAGAGTGCATGGTTTCAGGATTTACTGGATTTATTAAATTCACGTGGAATATACAAGGAGAAGTTATGCCATGTTATTGTGAATGGATCTTCTTTGAAGTGGCTGGTGGTGATGAAAAAGACGAATGCTAACTCTGATGATCCAACTAATTTGCAATTGAAAGTGTGTTCTGACAGGACCTACAACTTACAGGTGTTGCAAATCAACAAGCTAAAGGGATGTTTTTCTGAAGTAACACCCTCAAGGAATATTGATCTTCAAGATACTTTAGAATATTTTCTTAAGGATGACTATGTCATTTGCCCTGGAATAAAAAATTATGAAGAAATTAAAGAGAAGATCAGATTTGATTCCAAACATGTTCGAAGATGGATTGATAATGAACGAGTGGATTCGGATAATTGTGTACTTTGGCACATTCCAGATTCTCGAAGAGAAAGCTACAAGAATATGTGTGCTAATTGCAAGAATTTATTACATACTCTGCAGAAAAACACTAAGAAGGCTGAGAGTATCACATCACCAAAAAGAGCTATGAGAATAACTCCCAGTTCAAACCGTGGCTTCAAGTTCCTCTCACCAGCTTCTAGGAAAAGGCGAAGTACAAGGAAGAACCGGGAGAGACGACATTTGAAAAGCCTGTTGAGAAAAATGAAGAAGACGGACGTTGAGTTGAATGATAATCAAAACGATGAGATGACAGAAATAACAATGACTATACAGAATGAAAATAAGGCTGCTCTGCATGAAGTATTGGATGATGTGGGCAAAGGAAATGAAGGCAAGAGAGAGGTCCTCAGGAAAATATGGGAACTCGATTTGTGTGATCGGAAAAACTTTGCCAAAGATCAGATAAAGAATGTCACTGGTTTTCGAGGCAACCGCTGGAATATGGTCACATTTAGGCTTGCGCTTGCAGTGTATATCCGCAGTACTGCTGCCTATAATGCGCTGAAGAGTTTTCCAATGCTCAACCTTCCCAGCATTGCCACAATGAAAAAATTCATGAAGGAAAAATTACATGCTGCTGGTCAATGTGACAAATTCCTTGCTGATCAAAAGCAAAGATATGAAAGAAAGAAAGACAACCTGAAAGAAAATGGAAAACCTGTACCAGATGGTTATGGAGTACTGATTTTTGATGAAGTCAAAGTCATGGCAGGAATCATGTGGAATTCCCGTAATAATTCAATCATAGGGTATGCTATGACACCTGAAGAACTACACAGTCTGCATGACATCTACTTTACACATGACAATGAGAGTGACAAAAAGTCTAATTACATGCTCCAGTTTTTGTGGAGAGATTTGTGCTCTGACTTTGATGTCATGGGCCCTTATTATTCAAGTGTCACCAGTCTGGAAAATAAGTTTCTCATAGCTTGCATTGTGGATGCCATGCACAAACTCCATAGGTATGGGTTCAAGACAAAAGTACTTTTATGTGATGGAGCCAGTACAAACTTGACTGCTCTTAAGGCATTCATTGGGCATAAAGGATCATTCGGATATAAAACAGATACTGAAGGGCACATTTCCCATGAAGTGGATCCCAGCTTTTATAATCCCTATACCAATGAAAAGATTTATTTCATGATTTGCCCTACACACCAATTGAAGAACATGATCGCTCAGTTATATGCAAGTCGACCCAAGGGAACGAAAGCCTTTGAAAAAGACAATGTGCAATTTGGTTGGACTTCTGTCCATTCAGTATACCAGTGGAATTTAGAGCAGGCACAGGCTGGCAATACACTACCTGTTCCAGGATTAAAATTATCTTACATAGTCAGAGATTCGTGGACTAGGTTGAATGTTAGACCAGCTAAGATCATGCAACAACAGGCCATGATAGCTGCTCTCAGAATATATGCCAGTAGGACTACTAATGATGAGGCCAGGGCAAGTATTGAGATGACAGCGGATTATCTAGAAGCTTGTAATCTTGTCTTTGAAACTGGCATTCTTTCAAGTAGGGCAGTTAAATTCAATGACAAATCAGTACTGGAAAACATTAAAAAAGGTCAGGAGTTTTTTGAAAGTTGGCTTTCAGGATTACTGTCACAACCAAATGGCTACAATGCTACTGACTGCAAGCAAAAGTCATTTTTGGCATGGCAAACTTGGGACTTAATGAGAGTAATGATTTGTGGATTTTTTGGTTTTTGTGACAACTTTTTTGATAAATATGGAGACAACTTCTTTGTCATGCCAACGAGACTTAACGGCAGTGCAATTGAAACTTTATTCAGCCAATTTAAATTCCTTACAGGTGGCAAGTTATCAGCCACAAATTATGCTACTGCAAGAGCAGCATATCTCATGAAAGTGGACATACACGGGAGACTCATGGGTGAGAAAGAGTACAGAAATGTGGACTTGTACCTGCGAGAATGTGAGCTTTCTTCTCAATAGCCCACAGTTTGCTTATTGATCATGTCAACAACAAGATTTTGTATGTAAGTCCATCTTTATCATCATGTACTTTTAAAGGAATAATCAAATTTTGATATTTACAGCTTATATTTCAAAACTTATATTGCAAAGCTCATTATAAAATGAAGGTTATAGATCAACGTTTATAATATCTTCATTTGCTGTTATTATCCTGGAGAAAAATGTACCAAATGCTGCTATCAACATCTGGATAAGGATCTGACAAGCAGCTGTAAACATGTCATTAAATTGCCCTCTGTGGTTGGGCCAACCATCCCAGAGATGGCCATGTGGGGGTAAAATGTGAGGGTAAAAATAGATTGTAGTGGAATCTGTGTGTCACACAGGGTATTGCTGGAGTTGGACACCTTTAGTCATCAACCTTTGACACCATGTAATGACTTCACAACACGTGGGTCTAGGCGGAAGTAGTTTTATTCACAAACCAAATAAACACCAGAGGGCAGCAGCTCCTAGGTGCTAGCCAGATTGATCATCATGACACTGGGAGTTTTGGCCGAGGGGGTACTAACTTTTCACACGTGTTTCAACCAGGGGGTATTAATTTTTGACAACACTTCCAAGGGGAGGTAAGAAAATTTAACAGTGAAAAAATGTTAAAAAACACACATAAACTCATTTAATTTGGACTTTCTTACGCGTAAAAGTCAGCGAAATGACGCGAATCTGTATGCGTGGCCGTGTATAACAGTATATATGTGTGTATTGCTTTGTATGTCGAGGGGGGGTAATAAAAATACGCGTGAAACCTAAGGGTGGGGTACTAAAAATCCGCATGAAACTCAAGGGGGGGTATCAATTTTTGACGGGAAGTTCCAGCAAAACTCCCACCCCCCCAGTCATAAATTCTGAACGGTCCCTAAAGGACAATCTTTCAACTGTAAAATTTGAAATTTTGAGTCAGCTTGAATGATTGGGTGAGATGGTTGCACAATTCCTTTGAGCTAACATGTAGCTTGTTGTCTTAGTTAAGATAATATGTCTGTTGTTATAACTTACAAACAGCAATCTACATGACAGCTAAAAGGAATTGTGCAACCATCTCACTCAGTCATTTGAGTTTGAGCTGACTCAAAGTTGAGGATCTTTCTTGCAAAGAACAGCTTGACAACTTCTTCAAGAAGAATGAGAAGCCTCTTATCCACCAGGTTGCGTTTTCTGACTCAGACTGCCAGTGCTGCTCTCTTTTGGCTGATTATTCAGTGAACACACTCTGAGAACTGCCTCTGCCACCATACCAATGTGAAGTTGGTCACATATTGGGAAAGGCCAATCTCTTTGTGTTAGAAGCCCCACTTTCTAGAATACCTATCTGATTAGCAGTGGCCTGGCCTCAAGTGGACACTTACTTACAACAAGGCTTCGGAGTCAGAGTCAGGAGTCATGCAGAGTCATGGAGTCGGGCATTTTTTGGTAGAGTCAGAGTCAAACTTTGATTTTAAGGTGAGTCGGAGTCAAAAATTAATTTGGTGACTCCTGACTTCTTGAATGATTTCATTGAAAAAAAGTTACAACGATGTGAAAAGTATCCTAAATTTTACACGAAACCCTATGCTAACTTTGTTGGACTACTTTTCCCCCTATTAAACATGTAATACTTGTTTGCAATAATGTCAATAAGCAGAGCCAGAAGTCACTACCCGGTTCCGAAGCCCTGCTTACCAACCTTGTAATTCCTGATAGATTCATCTATTGTTGTCTCGTTCAGACCAATTAGCCATTGGGAACAGGGCATACCATTACATGGTACCCGCTTGGAGTTATATTGGTCTATTTCACTATCCTGTATTTATGCACTGAGACAATCTTATTTCTAGCAAACCCAGCAATCACCACAATAAACTTCTACTAAACACTAACTCTCTCATTAAAAAAAGCATTAAATTAAAAAAGCACTATGATGCCACTCTCTAGACCGAGGTCACAGTCTTCACGTTGCTGTAGGCAACGTAGACTGAGGACATTGCATTTGCTGAGCTCTCTAGAAAAACATTGGAAGCAATAAGTGATTATAACAAACAATCAAACAAGACCACAAAGAGAAAACTGTCATCTGCAAACAGAAAGCAACATAAGCGTTTATCTTGTTTTGTCTCCAGTCCTGAGGTGTTTTCAACACAAAGAACAGTCAAGATATTTAAAAAGTGGGAGGGAACCTTTATTTCTCGATGTCACTTTTAAAATATCAGAATAATTGTGGTAGTTCTCATCACTTGTGAAAGATATGTATCTCGGGGAATTTAAAATTTTGACATAAAATGCAAAGGACTTCAAAAAGCTGTCCCACGAAAGTTTTGAAAACAATATTGAGGATAAAGCAGACTTTGAATGAAAATCTCAAAATATAGGCGTCAGTATCTGGAAATGATGCAAATGAACCCAAACCACTGAACAATGTGGTTGTTATATACACAGCCAGGATAGAAATAAAAACTCAGACAACCATTCCATAAAAAAACTCTGAATAAAATGTATTTTTGAAGATTTTAACAAAAAGCTCCTGCAGGGGGCAGGCCAGCATTGACACTAAAAGTTTTATTAATTTCATCATCTTTAATTGTGGTTGGATCAAATATCACTTTTTTCCATCCCATCAAACAAGTAAAATTGTAAGGTAACCTGACTAATCAGAAAATATAGTGGAAATAACAGCAATGTTATGTGACCTGCCATTTTCAACAACAGCCACTGAGTGTGATTGACTGCTGAATGTAATAGTCTGATGCTATTATTAGGAAAACAATAGACATACAAACTGAAATAGCAAATCATGAACAACAACTTGAACAAGATGATTAAAACAGCTATCAGTTTTGGAAAGCCCCCTCTCTTCAGCCTGAAACTCCAATGATTTTTTGGTGGTAAATGGTTGAAAATTGGCCGATTTTGACACTTTAAAGTACAGGAAAGTTGTGAAAATCGCACACAATACATTTTAAACCATTTCCTATCAACCCATACCTTTATTTTTGATGGAAATAGGCCCTAAACTGCCGCGACACGCTCCTGTGTCGCAGATCTATAGTTCTCAACCAGTGTTTTGTCTCCCATCCTTCTCAGCTACACTGAGAAGGTGGGTCTTCCTATCTAGCCACTATCATAACATCATCGTGACTTAACAATTTACTGCAGATTATCTGATTGCTTAAGGAGATGTTGTAATAGGGGTTAATGACCCTTAACAACCATTTTTAAGGCATTTTTCATGCTTAAGTATCAGCCCCCATGTCTTTCATCTTAATCTTAACAGAAGGTAATGATGCTCGATATCTTAAGGGGCTTTTGATCAAGCTTATTGTGCTGAGGGGCTTGAAGATGGTATGACGTCACACTTGAGGATTCCCTCTTCATGTGAGAACCCCTGTTTGAGGCTGTTTCCATGGTAATTGCATGTGGAGAACCCTTAACATGTTCAGAAGATGTTCTTGCAATGTCTTTGATCATGTCAATCCAAGAATGTTAAGATGATACATTGTGGTACTTCAGATGTCGGTCGTTTCTGCTGTGTATGTCAGAGAAGGTCGACACACTCGCTGGGTTATACGTATGATGCTATCTATCTATCTATCTGTCTATCTATCTATCTATCTATCTATCTATCTATCTATCTATCTATCTATCTATCTATCTATCTATCTATCTATCTATCTATCTATCTATATGCAGATATTGCACTGTACCTACTCAAAGAAAGAATAATGTTTCGAAAGTTATTCTGTACCACTTTTTCCCAGACTTCCATATATATCTGGAAAAAAAAATGACATTAAATATATTTTCTTTTTGTTACTTGTCACATCAACACATTTTTACTGTCAAAAGGGATCTTTAGTGCTGAGATTCACACTGTACACATTTACATTTACAGGCCAGAATACATAGCAGATTTCCTGTATTCCACTATTGATTACCCAAATATCCTTTAGCAGACAGCAAAGGGCCTGAACTTGACTCCATCTGGGGCCTTTTTCCTCTGATATTTTCCGCTCAGAGTTAGAGAAGAAGTGGTATCTTTTCCAGGTGACCCTCATGGGTCATGTGATCCCTAAGATCATGTGATCAGCAGCTAATCCTATTAGGAGCTGGAAAACATGGTTTTGTGGATATTTCTTTCCCATTTCATTTGAAGAAAAGCACTCATGTCATTGTATAAAACTGCAAAAAAGCTGTAAAAGGGAGAAAAGCAGAAATGGAATATTTAGTTGCAAAAACAAAGCGCACAATAAATGACTATATTAAAACCTCAAATCCAAGTCGTTTAGACAATTCTACCAGATAAAAAGAAATGTATGTCCGAATGGCAGTTATATATTAAAACTTGAAAAAAGTTGGCTGAGATCCTCAAAATAATTTGAAAATACAAAGGTTTCACATCCAGCTGTCAAGATTGATCTTTAGTCCAGCAACGTAGTTCACTAATAATTAAAGGGGGTGTGAATGTGTATGACTGTATGTGAATATACTGCTATGCCTTTATAAATGTGAAATAAATGTATGTATATTAGGGCGGTTCATTTTTAGATGGGAAAAAATTATTTTGTGAATTTCACATCGCACACCCTTTTATTTGATGAGGGTAGGTATAAAACTGATGCAGGTGAAATTTTAAGGAAATCCGACAAGAGGAAGGGGTCTCCCAAAGGCCTTAAAGTTTCAATGTTTTTTTCATTTTTGACCATTTTCGTTAATACGCGGTTCTCTATAACTTTGTCAGTATCAGTCATACAGCATTCTAATTGCCATGGTCAAAAAGCTCTCAAAAAGACCTACATTTTGCATACCAACATAAATGCTCAGGATGATATCTTGACTCCCATGGGCTCTTCGGCCAGCACTTTTTAGAAACGAAAATGTTGCAGACTGTCTAATCCTGTTAAAAAAAAGTTTTTTGAATTTTTTTCTCCGATAATTGCAGTGATTCACACTGTCCAAGTTCCAGAAAGAGCAAATAAAATATTTTTTTAATTTTTTGCCATGGAAAATCATGCTTTCTGAGCTTGGAAGTTTTTATGCTAAATTTTGTCGGAAGTATGGAAACAAATCAGGGAGCGGCTGTTATATTTGTATTTTAACTTCATAAGAATCAAATATAGGGCAATATCACTAGTACCATGAGAATGCTGAGAGTATTTTCTTTCATGTGGTACCACTCATGTTGTCCTGCAATATAAATTCTGACGAAGATATGTTATGAAATGCAACAGAACCCATCTCACATTTTAAGAGTTTTAAACTAACTTTAACATTAAAACGTCATCACTCGTAAGCCAGGCACTGCCACAGTAAAAATCAAAAAGGTTTTATATTTGGTCATTCTGGAACTTAGAGAATGCGAATCACTGCAACCAGTCAGTGAAAAAAATTCAAAAGCCTTTTTTAACAGGATGAAACAGTCAGCAACATTTTCATTCTAAAAAGTGCAGGCTGAAGAGCCAATGGGAATCAAGATATCGTCCTAGACCATTAATGTTAGTATGCAAAATGAAGGTCTTTTTGAGAGCTTTCCAACCATGGCAATTAAAATGTTGTATGACTAATACTGACGAAGTTATAGAGAACCGCGGATTAACGAAAATGGTCAAAAATGAAAAAAACATTGAAACTTTAAGGCCTTTGTGAGACCCCTTCCTCTTGTTGGATTTTCATAAAATTTGAACTGCATTGTTTTTGTGCCATTTCTCACAAAATAGGAGGGTGTGCGAATTGATATTGACAAAAAAACTTTTTGGAACACCCTAATGTATATATATCTAAAGCAAAATTAAATAGTCTTTCCTGTTATACATCTTTTCATATTGACATATTTTATTCAAGATTTTTTAGAGCTTTAGCAAAGGTTTTCCTCAGTACCATCGTTATATACTGCCAACATTGCCAAGGGAAAGGAGTGGATTTTCTGTCTTCTAACTCTTCTTGTATTGATCACCCATACCCTGGCACAGACAGCAAAAGGCCTTCAACCTGACTCCATCTGGGGTTTTTCTTCACTCCATCTCTTCATGGAAAAGGAGCGTCATTACCAAGTTGCCTTTACAGGTCATGTGATCTCAAAGATCATGTGATCCACTAATCCTGTTAGAAGCTGGCAAACGTGGCTTTCAAGATATTTCTTTCATATGGGGAAAACCACTCATGTAATAGTCAAAGTCTGCCTAAAAGTATAAAAGGCATCAGAAAGGCAGTGATGTAATAAAACAAAATTATATTTCTGCAGTCTTGGCAGAATGGTTTGATTGGGAAAACAAAGAGGGCAATTAAAGATAATTAAATGTTAATCCAATTACATGTCATTTTCTGAATGAAGTTCATTTACATTGGAATTACAAAAGTTATATTGTAGTAGATATTAAAATAAACAATTTTGTTAATTGACAATTTGATGGATAAACAAAGGCAAAAACAACATGACAGACATTGCGAATAGTTTTTCTGAAATCACGAAAGCTCAATCAAAGTCAATTGAAGAGGTAGATGAAGTCCATGGACTTACACTGTCTTATTGCCAAGTTGTTTGACGTCAGTGTATAGTTTATGTTCAATAAAGAAAACAATATGTACAGTCTTGATCAGATTTGCAGCATGCAACTGTATATTTTGAGCAACATGCCGTTGAGGTCACTTATGAAGGACTATTACAGCTAGTTAATTTGTTATTGGAAATGAGAGAACAGTCTCTTTGTTATAAAAGCACCATAGTTTCAACACTCAAACGATAGAAGCTGTTGATTTGTCATATGATCAAGAAGGCATTTTGATTTGTCAAAACAAGTTTTAGTCTAAACCCACAGACCCCAAAAGTAAAAGGTAACACAGTCATTAATGAATGTCCCCAACAATCCATTATAGATATTTTTTATAAATCTTCAATTATGCAATGTGGATGAAATGCCGGAATGAATCATTGAAGATACTTTAGCATTTTAAATAGTTCATGTCATTAGTCAGGAAAATAAAATCAGAGAATTCCAAAATAGATTAGCAAATTGGAAAGCAATGGAAGATTATGATTGGAATGGAAATTAATTATGAATCAAATTCCTTTCTGGTTGATAATGCAGTTCCTAGCATTTTGATAATTTGTCAGAAATTTGTCTTTTGAAATGTGAATGTCGTTAAGAATCTGCATCAGATTCAGTTTCATGAAGTCAATGGTTCATTGAATCAGCTCTGACAATTATTTTAATCTATCATTTAACGGGCCTTGAACTTCATTACATTCGCTATCCGGTGTCCGCTGACAGCTAGAAAAATAATAAGTAACTACTAAGTGTGAAAAAGAAAGATGTGTAAAAGATAATATTCACAATTAGTAAAATAATCTCAGAAATGCGTAATAGCAACTTCTCAGATATTTGTTAGAAAATCATGCATTTAAGAAATTGTAAAATTTCTGAGATCATTATGATTCAGAATTTCTGACAGAATTCAAGAAAAAAAAGTTTGTTATTGTCTCAGAATAGATTTTTTTAGATTATCATCCTTTTTCTGCTATTCTCTCATTTTTCTGACAAATCTTTGGCGGAGATATTTTAAGATTTTGCTTCCAGGGGAACTACATGTGCATACAAAACTGCCCAGGATGGAGTTATTGCAAAGACCTTTTGCTCTCTGTGTCAGGATATGAGTAATCAATACAAGAAGGCAGAAAATCCACTCCCTATCTGCAATATATGACTATAAATGGGCATGTGAAAGGAATAAAATCGAAAAACCCATTTTCTGTTCATATAGATTTATAGTCCCTGATGAAGTGACACAGAATATACCTTTGATAAAATCGTACTGCAGATAGAATATTTTACACTCTATTGTGAATTGATGGATAGACACTAGACAGACACCAGGAGAAACTGTTATCACAGAAGTTGCCATTGATTATGACTATGTAAACACAACTTCAGTGTTAAGGTATGTTCTGTAATCATGCCTACAAAGCTAGGGATATATAAATATTCATAGGCTTTGACATCAACTCCTGGGAGGTTCTATAAGGATTTATCATCTGAAGTGCTTTACTTGTTCAGTGAAGAAAACTGAAACAATCAATTATGTAACGCAAAACGACAATGAACCAAGTTGACATTGATCAGCAAGCCATTTAGGATTATAAGTGCATTAACCCATCATCATTATCAACAAATGCTTTGTGTATTTAAGTTATGTTTATTTCAGCTTAAAGTTGTGTTCTAAGTGTTGTTGTGCTATTTTCCTCAATGTTAGGATACATGGGGATCAGTGAATAGAATAGTTATCACACCTACAATCATTTGCAACCCATGCAGGCTGGGCCCCAATGTTCTGCTAATCTTGCAAACATACTATCACAGGAAGTGATCACAATAATTTTATAGAATTATTCCTCATGCTTTGTGCCGAAATTTCTGTCGCAAAGAAGTCAACAGAAGTAGTTTAGAGAACTGATAGTGAATTGTATTGTGGCATTTGAAAGGTTTGAATCATCTGTGAAACCCATTGAAATTTGGCCCAGGGGGAGGCAGATCATGTGTTGGAACAGCCAGCTGCAGTAAACAGAAGGCTAAATAGGATTATTACTCTCTTATTAATGACATTTTAACCTGTAAACAGTGTTAGATAAGTCAAGTTGGTCTAATTATATTTATTTGCTATGCAAGCAGTGGATGACACTTTGTTAAAATGTCAAAAAGTAATTTTTTTTGTGGAACCCTGACACAAGCAGACAGCCACATTTTGCATGGACAGTGCTGCCACCTTTGCCCACTGTGTGTAATCTACGTATGTGTGCATTTGTTTTCTAAGCAAGGCATCTGAATCGAGGTTCGGTTCCTGACAGCAATAGTATATAAACATTTTTAAAAAAAGAGGAACTAGGCCTATGTTTATTGTTCATTAGTCTATATTCATCAAATTTTTATTCATGCATTAAATATGTTAATACTTTAAGTTCTTTGTGTGATTATTTGTGACAGGTTTTTACATGTCTTGCTTTTTCCTTCTTTACGTCATCTTTTTGCTTTAAAAACCATGAGCTACTTCAGCTATATATAGAAGAACATGCCTAAAAAGACTAGATTTCCCAGTCGCTAACAGGATTAGCTGATCATGTGATCACTTGGAAAATTCTGCTCCTCCTCAAAGAAAGAAATGGGGTGAAGAAAAGCCCAGATGGAGTCAAGTTCAAGGCCCTTTGCTGTCTGTGCCACGATATGGGTAATCAATACGAGAGAAAAAATCCACTCCTTTCCCTTGGCACTGTAGGCTGTATATATCAGGATGGTATGGAATCTTTGCTAAAGCTTTCCTTGACAGAAAACTGGAATTAAACATGTTGAGGCGGAACACAAAGAGAGGTAAAGTCTGTTGAAGACAGGAAATCTATGTGTCTAAATGTATATTTTCAAAATGAATGTCATTGGTAAAGCACAACTTTGATAAGAATCTGTGAAGGTGAAATGTTGCGGGAAACAAATTCCATTTTGCTGATTTTCAGTTGTATGAGTATGAATCAGGAAGGCTGGAAAGAAGTGACATAGAAGCTGAATTTCTTTGATAGAGTAAAGTGAGCACTATTTTATTGTAGGAATAAATGTCCAAGTGAGGACAGACCCAAGACATCTGAACTACAAAATGTATCATTGTCCATTCACTTATTGTATTCCAGTTTTCTGTCAATGAGAGCTTCAGCAGAGATTTCCTGGGTACCATCCTGATATACTGCCAACAGTGCCAAGGGAAAGGAGTGGATTTTCTGTCTTCTCATATTGATTACCCATATCCTGGCACAGATAGCAAAGGGCCTTGAATATGACTCCATCTTGGGACCTCTTTTCTCCTTCCCCATTTCTTTCTCAGTGAAGGAGCATCATTTCCAAGTGGCCATCAAAGGCCAAATGACCTTCATGGTCACATGATCACCTAATCCTGTAAGAAGCTGGCAAACATGGTTTTATGGATATTCTCAATATCTTATTCATATGGAGAAAACCTCTCATGTCAAAGTAAAGCCAGAAGATGATATTGGGCAAGAATGAAAGTTGAAGACGTATTTAGACTCAAACTGCGGAAAAAAATAATTGATTTGGATGAATGAGAGATATTTAAATTGTTTCTTGTTTTTTTAGAAAAAGACTTGAAACAAAAAAACAATAGATAAAAGGCCAAATCGTCAGCATTAGTTGCAAGACAGAGAATCTAGTCGCAGATATCTTGATTTGGCCTAAAAATACTTGCATATATATATAGATTATATAACATACCTTTACACAGAAATATGTTTTAAGTTTGCGTCCATAGACATTAAACAATGGCTTCTTATTTGAAAGTAGTTTCTTTGGGTGTGTGTCTACACTCTAAAAAATGTCGGGACAAAATTGGTTTTTTAGATTCAAAATGTTTTTTTGAAAAACCAAATTTCAATGCAAAACAAACATGGATTTTTAAAAAAATCCATGTTGGTTTTTTGCATTGAAATTTGGTTTTTTTAAAAACCGTTTTGAATCTAGAAAACAATTTTGTCTGAAATTTTTTAGAGTGTATCCAATCCATAAATTCACTTGAGGTAAACACCATTCCATCTTAAGTATGACTTTATCAAAGGTTTTCTATGTCACTTCTTACAGGACTATGAATATACATGAACAGCAAAATGGGTTTTTCCATTTTATAACTTCCACATTTCATTTATAAATATATATTGCTGAAAGAGAGTGGATTTTCTGTCTTCATGTATTGATTGCAAACTATACACATATCCTGACACAGAAAGCAACAGGCCTTGACACTAACTCTGTGGCAGTTTGGCATGCATCCAGGGGATACTTGGATTTTAAAAATGATCATCTTGATTCAAGCCCCCATAAAATAGTTTAGACCTCACCATGACAAGTTTAAGCTGTGAAAACTGGGCATCAAAAATACTGTTTTGCAAGTTTGAAACACTCAACGACAAACAGAGCACTAGAAAAATTGACATAACAAACAACTAACTGGTACATTAAGCAAAATAAGGCCTATACCTTCACAGGTTTATGAGTAAATGAGAATGTTTAATAAAAAACTGGCGGAAATAAATTCAAATTTCATATTCCGTCCTCATATTTACCTTTCGACATCTGCATGCAGCCTGTATTCCATATATTCCTTTCTTTTGGTGCTAATTATCTGTTTGTCTATCTTTCCATCGACTGCTTTTATCTGTCATGCTGTCGGTTAATCAATTTTTAAATCAATTTTGTAATTCCAATGTAAATATTTATTCCAACAATAACATGTAATTGAATTAACATTTAATTATCTCTAATTGTCCTGTTTTTCCCCCTGTCAAACCATTCCATCGAGACTATAGTGATATAATTGTGTTTTATGACTGCTTTCCTGTCTTTTAGGATGCTATGTACAGCTTTTAGGCAGTAGGCCATGTTCTGAGCAGTTTTCCCCATATGGAAGGAATAGCCATAAAGCCACGTTTGCCAGCTTCTAACAGGATTAGTGGATCACATGATCTTCAAGATCACATGACCTGCGAGGGCCATTTGGAAATGATGCTCCTTCACTGAGAAAGAAAAGGGCGAAGAAAAAAGGCCCCAGATGGAGTCAAGTTGAAGGCCCTTTACTGTCTGTGCCAGGATATGGGTAATCAATAGGAGAAGACAGAAAATCCACTCCTTTCCCTTGGCACTGTTGGTAGTATACAGAGATTGTACCCAGGAAATCTTTGCTGAAGCTCTCTTTGAAAGAAAATTGGTATGAAATATGTTAAAAGTAATAAAAAGGAAGGAGAGCAACACCATTAATCATATTGATATATTTTGACCAAAATTTAGACATCTAAGTCTAAAAACGTAAGATAATGCATTTTACAGTTATGACATCTTGAGTCTTTGCTGAGTATTTCAGAGAAAGGTTCATGTCATTATATACAATTATGGACCTGACTGGTGATATTCCAGTTCATTTCACTAAGAATGAAAATGACTCAAAAGGAAGTCACAGTCATGAATTTCACTTAATAAATGTGAATGATAAGGTTCAGATACCACCCCCCCATCTTAAAGCCCTTTTGTGACAAGAATAATGTGTGAATATGAAAAGTGATAAAAAAGAATGATCCTTTTGCTTCCTTGTAGTTGTATGTGTCAGGAAGTCCAGCAAGAAATGGCACAGAAGTTAATATTCTTTGATAGTGCATGTAGATTTATCGCAGATATAAACAGACAGCATAATAGTCATAAAGCGAGATGGAAATTGATAGACATACAGATCAAAATCGACAGACAGTATAATATTAGAATTTCCTACGATTCTATTTAGTTTTAGCCTTGGAAGAGCATTTTGTTTTGCATGCCTCAAAGAGACACTTGGATAATGCTGATGATCATCTTCAAGCCCCGTAAAAGCAATGTAATAGGGGAACGAGGGGCAAAACGGA
Source organism: Platynereis dumerilii (assembly GCA_026936325.1). NCBI lineage: Eukaryota > Metazoa > Annelida > Polychaeta > Phyllodocida > Nereididae > Platynereis > Platynereis dumerilii. Next base: position 8,728,930 of record JAPTHN010000018.1, read on the forward strand.
CCGGCGGGGCAAAATGGTTTTTTAAGTTTTCTCGGAACGTTTTGACCTGCCTTCTAATTTTTCGGCTGGAAAATAAGATAGGATACCTGACCAGCTTTTCCTGAAAGTTTCAAGGATGAGAACGCTACAGGCATGCAGCTATGTTAATTTGAAGGTTTTGATCGATTTTCTTAAAAAAATCATAATTTTTGGAAATGGTGTAGTACCTCCAATGACGTTTCCAGCCAAATAATTCATAGTCAGTGTTATAAGAGGACTACTAAGCTTGCTTATTAAGCAAAAAAATGTAGTCTGGTGCTTAGTCATGTGTAAGTAGGTCATTATTAATCTACCCTGCATGGTTGGGGCAAGATGGAGTCCTCCTGCGGGGGCAAAATGGGAAGCACAAAAAAGCAATTTCAGCCTAGAAAGGGGTTGAAGCTTGATATTGGGTCAATTGAACCATGACATTTGAGACATTTGGTGCATTTTCTGACCATATATACAATGTAACAGGCAAAATTTGAAAAACTCACAAGAGATTTGTGGATCTAATCCATGTCATCAATAATACCCTGAGGATTTAGGCTTAGTGGTAAAACCCTGTATTGTTGAAACTGAAACGAATGTAACTACATTTCAAAAAGCATAGTCAAATCTAATACCAGTTTAAATTGTTAAATTATTAAGAAAACTCGGAAATCAGAGTTATGTGAATATTCATAAAAATTTCACATTTCCAAAAATAATTTACTAATTTTGTTTCTTTTGTAAACTAATGTTTATGGTTAAAAAATTTGTCAAAAAATTATGTAAACTGTAGAATTACCTGCATTACTCTGCAGCTATAATTGTATCCTGTATTGAGATGTTGATTTCATTATTTATTGCTATGTTTACTCCCAGTACTCTGCAATATGCTTGCATTGCAATGACATGAATTAACACATTTTCGTTTGTCAACATGCTTTTTAGTTAGGCTGTTACCAAAACAGCTGATTTATTGCAGAACTTTTGGAAATTTATTTCTTCCCATTTTGCCCCACATGAAATTCCATTTTGCCCCAAGCATGGGGCAAAATGGGATAAAGTTGCATTTTTGAAAATAGGGAAAAATTTGAATTGGAACTATAAAAAAAGCACTTTTCTGTTTTTGAGCAAGTGGTATTGGTACTTCTTCATGGATCAGACCTTATTTGGCATTCGCATGATATACCACCTTCGTGCAGCGAGCCTTCGAAGTTAGACGGCCCGTTTTGCCCCTCGTTCCCCTATTATCAAAATTTATTTAATAATCCTTTGACTTCATGAAATAGATACAGGATTCTTAACAAAATTCACATTTCAAAAGACAAATGTCTGAAGAATTATCAAAATGCTAGGAACTGCATTATCAACCAGAAAGGAATTTGATTCATAATTAATTTTTGATTCCAATCATAATCTTCCATTGCTTTCCAATCTGCTAATCTGTTTTGGAATTTTCTATTTTTGAATTTATACTTTCCCGGCTAATGACAGGAAATGCCACAGCATCTTTAATGATTCGTTATGGCATACACTCATTTCTTACAACAAATTGACAGACTTTTATGAAATTTCATAACTGCCATTGCTAGCATTATAGCCTATCGATCCAGAATAAAAACAACAATAAGATGGTGTAATTCCATGGACTTCATCTGCCACTTCAATTGTCTTTAATTGGGCTTTCGTGACTTCAGAAAAACATCTGTCATGTTGATAGGCCTTTGTTTTATTCCTTCTTTGACAGGCTTCTTATGACTTCAGACTCTTAGAGATTTTAAATTACTGACAAAATATCTTACATGAGCAATTTTTTGAGAAATTCAGAAATGTTTTGTCAAAACTTAAAGAAATAAATTCAAATTTCATATTCCATCTCATCATTTACATTTCAACATCTGCAGTTTACATTTCACAATCCTGTTTCAGGATCTTTTTATAACTAACTAAACTTCACAATTCTCAGCTAAGGACAGAAACCAATTGAGCATTTAGCGACATTTTCATGTGATGTGCATAACAGATATGTAATCATTTAATATAAGGTTTGTAAACCCAAATGATCGATCTAGCTGAACACTATTACATTGATATTCTGAATTTTTTTGTTTCACTTTCTCCTTTCTTTCTTATATTGACGGCTTCTAGATCGATCATTAGGGTTTAAACTTTCGTAATTCTAATGTAAATTACTTTTAATTTAATCAACATTGAATTATCTTTAATTGCCCTCCTTGTTTCGCCAATTAGACCGTTCTGTCAAGACTATGGTCATATATGCCTACTTGCGGTGAATGTTCTTCTTTTTTTTTTTAGAATGCTTTTATATTGCTTTCAGTGGATTTACACTGTGACATGAGAGGTTTTCTCCATATGAATAAGAATATCCACAAAACCACGTTTGCCAACTTCTAACAGGATTAGCGGATCACATGATCTTTGAGATCACATGACCTGCAAAGGCCACTTGGAAATGATGCTCCTCCCACAAGAAAGAAATGGGGTGAAAAAAGCCCATATAGAGTCAAGTTGAAGGCCTTTCGCTGTCTGTGCCAGGATATGGGTAATCAATACGAGAAGACAGAAAATCCACCCCTTTCTTGGTAGTATATCAGACTGGTATGAAATCTCTGCTAAAGCTCTCTTTGACAGAAAACTGGAATAAAATATGTGAAAGCAAAGTAGTAAAAGGCAATATCCATTTGTGCTCTGTAGATTCTCAGTAGTTGCTTTATTACTAACAATGAATGAGAACAAAAACTTCAATATTTTGCACCAAAATAAGACTTCTACCGGTGCAACGATGGTCAGGCATTTAATTTTTTTGGGATCAATGTTCTTTCATCATACATTGTTTCTCCAAAATATCACTAGGCCTAACTGAATATGATTCTGTCAGATTCTGTCAAGATAAATGCAAGTTTTTACTTTTTTTCCAAAGCCATCCTCTATCTAGTTGTTGTGTCCTTCACCTGCCCTTTTAGCCTACACCGAGTGCCAAGTTATTAGGCAGCGATGGCTTTTTGCCATATCTCAAAAAGTACTTGGAATATGTTTATGTCCTTCACCCACAAGTGTGGGTTAGGGTAGAAGATTATTCTGAGCAAATTTTGTCCCATTCCGTTCACACAGTCAGACATTATAGCATTTATTACAGGTTTCGGGTGTGCCAAGTTATTAGGTACATTTGCATGTTGCATTAAAATATGGACAAAACCTATGAAATCTCAAATGAAAATGACCTGGATATATTCCCAATATTAATTTCCATAAATTTATGCCATATTCGGAAGCTTTCGTGTCTGCACTTGGAAGCAATCCACTTTATTCTGCTCCATTGGAATACCATTGAATTTACCCGAATTTTGACAAACAAAGCCTCTCTCGGACTAAAAGTAAGTCATATCATTAAAAAGATTGTTTTGTAGGTTACTTTAAGCTATTAACTTCATGCTGCATGAATTTCAGCCAGATTGTAGCTCATCAACCAAGTCAACAGCAAATCAAAAAAATTATGATTTATCACATCCTATTTGCAATGTTATTTCAATGGGAGTTCGTAATGAGACATTTGACAAGTTTTTGAATTGCTCTGTATTCACGTACAAAGGCCAGAATTGGCTGAAATTGACACAGGACAAAGTCAATGGCATCAAATAAGACTAGGAGTAGTGTTTTTGGTAAAATGACTTATTTCCAACTCAGGAGAGACTTTGTTTATCGAATTTTAGCTAAATCCAGTGGTATTCCAATGGAGCAGAATAAAGTGGAATGCTTCCAAGTGCAGGCCTCAAAGCTTCCAAATATGTTGTAACTTTATGGAAATTAATACTGGGAATATATTCAGGCCATTATCATCCGAAATTTACAATTTTTTGTCCATATTTGAATGCAACGTGCTAATGTACCTAATAACTTTGCACACCCAAAACCTCTAATAAATGCCATGACTTCTGACTGTGTTAATGGAATGGGGCAAATGTTGCTCAGAATAATGTTCTACCCTAACCAACCCTTGTTGGTGAAAGAAAATAAAAAAATTCCAAATACTTTTGAAGATATGGCAAAAAACCATCGCTGCCTAATAACTTGGCACTCGGTGTATACCAAGTGCATAAACACAGAGGTAAAGCCCCAATAATCCATCTATCTATCACAATGTCAAAGCAAACATATTTTTTCCGGTTGTGACTGATAAATGTAAGTTTATAAGTAATGCTATGTCTTGTCAGGTTTACACAAACCTTTTTTTTTAAGATGTTGACTATACATGTTTAATTGTCTTTGATTGAGCTTGATTGAGCTCCTTCCATGTCCAATCATATTCTGCCATTCTTTTCATGGTGTAAGTGAAATTGTAAAGGATCTTTTGACTGGCTTTATATTTCTTTGACAGCTTCATTCAGGGCTTCATTTCAGACAGTACCTGACTTGGACTCAAACATCAGGCATCTTTCTCCATATGAAAGGAATATCAATAAAACATGTTTGCCTGCTTCTAACAGCATTAGCTGAATCATGTGACCATGGAGGTCATGTGACCTTTGATGGCCATTTGAAAATGATGCTGCTTCTCTGGAAATGAAACAGGGCGAAGAAAAAGGTCCAAATGAGGTCAAGACCAAGGCCCTTTTCTGTCTGTGCTAGAATATGTAATAGATAATCAATATGAGGAGACAGAAAATCCTTTTTTTCTGAGGCAGTATAAAATAAGGATTGCATGAAATCTCGTTGGCGGAAAACTGGAAAAAAAATCAGTGAATATGAAAATCAATGAGGAATTAGTTTTGATTTATTTGTCAATTACAAGCACTTCAATATTGTAACATTGATAATATTGATGACGTTTCCTGGCATTGTCTGAGAAATAAGAATCAGAGAGAAATTCTGAAATTAATTTAATTGTAAAATGTTGAGAAATGACTTGAATTATTTCTATCGATGTTCATAATATTATTGGTAGAATCTTGACAATTTAGCAGACATTCGCGTGAATTGTAGACTTCATCAGTATTTTCCGATTAATTTGATAATCATGTCCATGTTCTTTGTTAACTTGCTGCTTCTTTAATATCATAACATTTGTCAACAATTCTTGCAAGTAATTCTCACTTTCTTCAAAAATTTAAATGATTGACTTTAGAACTGGAAAGAAGCAAAATTGGATTTATTTCATATCACAAGGAGAGAAAAACACTAGAATTGTAAATTTGAAAAACATGGCCTGGGCCGACTGTAATTTCTTTTTTTCCTATTTAAATTTATTGAAAAAAGGAGAAGAATGATGCCCCCTCTCCCATCGCAGAAATTGAAAACAACTAAGAAGGGCTAGAAACATGCCAATGTCTTTGATTTTGCATGCTTAATTGTCTTTAATTGACTTCTTTGTACTTCATTCATATATTCTGAATCGAAGTTTAGCTTGTTATATGCCCGGGGGGTTATTTGATGTGGCTTTAACTGCTTTTCCTTCAGTGCACATGTCTTTTTTCCTTCAGTTTGATACCATGAAAATGGCAGAATCTGCCTTATGAAAAGAACATCCAAAAGCCTCATTTCCTACAACTCACAACAGGATTAGCGGATCACATGATCATGGGGGTCACATGACCTGTGGAGGCTGGAACTGGGGCAAAGAAAGACCCCCAGATGGAATCAAGGTCAAGACACTTTGCTGTCTGTGTGGGGATAACTGTAATCAATACGAGGTGACAGAAAATACAATAACTTTTTGGGCTGTAGACTATATACAGTACAACCCAAAATAAAGTAAGAAAGTTTTCTGTCAGAAGCCCTCTGTTTACCTAGTTTGCCCTCTTTTCTCCTCTTCACCACAAATCTCTTTACAACTCCCTATAACTCCTTACAACAACCTTAGCCCACATTAAGAACTCTATTTTGACAGCCACCAATGTAACTGCAATTAGCAGAGGTGTAAAATATCAATGAAATCAAACACAGTGGTGGTGATTGAGTTTAAATGTGATTTTAATGTAATTTCAAAAGGTGGTTTCAAGTAGGTAAAAGTAGGAAGTGACTCAGGGGTAGTCAAAAGGTGTGAAAGGGTAAAGTAGTGGCTGATTCTTCCTTCATACTAGGGTAATCATACTTTATATTGGGTTGTACTGTATGGAGCAGCATGAAGACAGTGCAGAATATGTCTAATACTCTTGTAGATACATTTCCAGGTAGACAATGAAAACCACATATACGTGTAATCATAGATAGATAGATAAATTGATAGACAGATAAATCGATGGATGGAAGAAGAAGGAATGACAAATAGAATCTAATTGCACGGAGAAACGTTATGTAGAGTGGGTCGGGGCAAGAAGCCTGGGTTAGGTGAAGGAAGGAAGGAAGGAAGGAAGAAGATATTTATTAGACCCAGATATAAAATACAATTGCATAATTCAAATAAATTTAACATGGATCATGGTAACAGAACTAAGTTCAAAGAAAGAACGCTAACATTCTGCTACCATTTAAAACAATTCAAATACATTCATTTTATAATTCACATGGCAATAGCAAGAGCAACACAGTGTTAGTAATAAATCCGTGGTTACAAGGATATGGAAGGAGGAAGAAAAACAGAGAAAAAAAAAAAAAAAAAAATTCAGAAAAGCACAGGTCTAAGCTGACAAATTATAATGCATGAGTAACACGTATTTACATAATGCCTATATGATTTTAAACAAAATTTAATTTTTTTTTTTTTTTTTTTTTTTTTTATTACGACAACCAAAATGTCACATCTGACACATTTGTCATAACAGAAAATAACAAAATAGTAATACAAACATACAATAAATGGTTCAAGTTTAAAAAGACATAATCAATTTCAATCTTACAAAATATATATACAATTTAAGGTTCCAGCCAATTAAATAAATGTTAATTCTAAGACATGACAAATCAGTAAATTAAATCACAATGGGCTATATATATATATACATTTAAAAAGAAATGCAAAACGACAGACTATATCATTAAACATCAATACTAACAAGAAATTTACCTATAGCTTTTAATAATTGGGGTTCTCGTGATGTCATAATGGCTAAAAATTTTTCAAAATTATCGAGTTGATCAAAGTTGCATATTATATTAGATGATATAGTAATAAGATTTTCTCTGTCTAATCCATGACTAGGACATAACAATAAACAATGTATTTCATTTTCAACTTCATTTAAATCGCACTTATTACAAATTCTGTTTTCTACAGGCAACTTAGGGCTTTCATGTCTTCCAGTTTCAATTCGAAGGTTGTGAGAGCTAGTGCGAAATTTAATATGTCATGACAGTACTTTCAAAGCGAGTTATGTACAGATGTAAATGAAATTCCAATAAGATGAAGTTTTAGTTAATTGACTATAAATACTCTATTCATTATGTTAGTAATATTATCTATTACAAACATAATACACCAAAAATGTAAGTTTAGATATAACCCCCACAGGGTTATATCTAAACTTACATTTTTGGTGCTTTTTCTTATTGATAGGATTGAAGCTAGAGGCTTTTTAGCTGACGTCACAAATTTTCAGGGCAAACAGCACCAAACCATAGAAGTAATTAAAGAAACAAAAAAAGGTACATGGTTTTTGTAACTTTGATTAATTCTTTGAGTAGTTGTCAGAAATAACTTTGGAAATTAAAACATATAATGGATATCTGCATTGCTTCACTTTACGACCATTACATAAACATGATTTGGATCACATTTTTTGCATTTTAGCTCAAAATATAGAGGTCAAATTAAAATATGTGAGTTTGGGGTGAGAGGCCCCACATAGTATGGGGCAAGAGGCCCCCCTTCACTGAGGCCTCGAAGTTGCTTCAGGAAACATTTGATAATGTGTACTTTACCTTAGATCTTGATAGAATAGCTAATTGAAATCGAAAAAATTCGGCTGAAATTAAAACAGGGCAAAAAATATTAAAAAATAAATGTATGAACAGAAAAATTCTGAAATTCAGAAAAAGTGAATAGAATGCCTTAAAAATGATAGAAGAACCCCAAGAAATAACTTTCAAGCTGAATGCGCTCACAAAAAAAATTGCCATAGGATTATAATAGGGGGGCTTCTTACCCGATCGGTGGGGTGCATGTGATGTACCAACCTTCCGAACTAACTTACTTGTCCTTGGCTGGTATTGTCCAGTTTTCAGTAATTATGAATTAGGTCTGCCTTATTTGGCATAATGAGGTTTTTTTGTCCATCAATGATACAACATTTCAGATACTCTTTGTAATTCACTTGGCCAATATTGGGAACAGTGTAGATTTAAAAGTGCATAGGGAATTGATGAATGGATGGACACCAGATAAAAATATTTCCAGAAGTAGTCAACGACTGTACATGTATGGATCTAAAACATTACTTTAGTCAAAGGTATATGTTTTATAATCTATATAGGCTTATGCATACGTGTATATTTTTGGCAAAACAAAACTTCTGAGTCAAGTATTTGTTCCTGGCAACTGGTGTTTGACTTTTTAGAGGACAACCAGGCCTACCCTTTATTATTTATTACTTAACATTGATCAAGTTTTATTTTGATTCATGATCAAATTTGAATGTTCTTTTTTTCCTAATGTGATATATTTTTTGTTGCAGTTTCTGACTGACTACATTTTTATTTCTTTAACTTATTTGAACTTTTTAAACTCTGGCATGAGGGGTTGAATAAGAATATCCACAAAACCAGTCACCTTTTGACAGAATCAGCCAATCACATGACCACAGGGGTCACATTACCTGGAAGGCCAAATGGAAATTATACACATCCGAAAAGAAATGAGGTGATGAAAAAGGCTCCAGATGGAGTCAAGTTCAAGGCCCTTTGCTGTCTGTGCCAGGATATAAGGAATCAATACAAGAAGACAGAAAATCCACTCTTTACCCTGGGAATTGTTGGCTGTAAATAAGGATGGTATGAAATCTCAGCTAAAGATCTCTTTGATACGAAACTGGAACATAATATGTGAATGTGAAAAGCAACATACATTTTTTGCTCTTTAAATTCATAGCACGTTCTTTCTTACTTAAACTTTTTTAGTAAAAAGGAGTATGCTCAAATGAAATTGTGTATGCTCCCATAAACTTGAGTAAGAGACAGATAAGTCAGCAATTTTTGTTAGGATCAATATTTTGTTTCATACCCTATATTTCTGAAATACCTCTAAAGTATGGATGCCATAAACCAGCAAAATGACCAGGCCTGGTTCCAGCCAGTGTAGTTTGAGAAGACAGAAAATCCACTCACTTCCTCCATGGGTCCTATGGTATGAAGTGCTGATCTCGATCAGCGTGTTATTATGGCAGATGCTGCTTAGATTCATTTATCCTTACTTTACATTATCATGATGTCAAAGCAAATAATTTTCAATATTTGTCACCTATGAATTTTACATGTTATTATGTTCTATTTGTTTTATGCAACCATTTTTGAATTTTGGAGTCTTCAGGTCTAATTGTCTTTGATTTATCTCCTTGCATGTCCAATAAAATATTGTGCTATTTTTTTCATTCCCTATATATATGTAAATGCTACTTTTAAATATCTTCTGACAGTTTCCTTTTCATTTTTGGTTTGCTAGCTTTCTCGAGAATAGACTCTGATATAATCATCTATATGTATATGAAAGAATATCCATAAAAACATGTTTGCCAGCTTCTAACTGGATTAGCTGATCATGTGACCATGGAGGTCATGTGACCTTTGATGTCCACTGGTAAATGATGCCTCCTCCTGCAAAAAGATACGGGGTGAATCAAAGGCCCGGATGGAGTCAAGTTCAAGGCCCTTTGCTGTCTGTGAAAGGATATCGGTAATCAATATGAGAATATCCACTTCCTTTTTTTCCTATATATATTATACGAGGAGTATGAAGTCTAACTATTGCTTGATTTGTCATCAGGCAGAGAGGAATATTAGCGCATCAATATAATAAATGGAAAAACCCTTTAAGAAAGTTTTAGCAAGTGACATTGAATTCTGATTATTCTATACTTTTGAAAGTGATCAAGAAGACAAGAAAATATTTGTTTTGGATCTATATATTATATACTAATCTTCCAAGCTTGCACTATTGAAACTAAATTATTAATCGTGTCATTTATAGTTAACAATTAGGAATTAAATGTGAACAAATTGCCATAATGGTCATTTAACAATTACAGGCCCTTCAATATTGTAACATGGATAATATTCAATAATCCATTTTCCTGACATTGTCTGAGTAATAAGAATTGGAGAGAAATTCAGAAATGTTTTTGATTGCAGAATATTGAGAAGTTATTTGAATCATTCCCTTTGCTTTTCATAATACAATTGGTAGAGCATTGACAATTTGGTAGGTATTTTCCGGAATGTGAAACTTCAGCAATATTTTCCAATTATTGTGATAATCATGTCCATGTTCTTTGTTAAGTTGCAGATTTTTAATGTCATGAAAATTGTGAACAGTTCTTGCAAGTAATTCTCACTTGCTTCAAAATTAAAATGATTGACTTAGAAACCGCGGGGAAGCAAAGTAGAATTTATTTTATGTTATAAGGATAGAAAAACACTAGAATTGTAAATGTAAAAAACCTGGCTTACACCAGCCATAATTTCTTGTTTTTTCTGTTTATTGAAAAAAAGAAGAAGAATTAAACCTCCTCCATCTTGGCTGGAGGGGGTTAAAACACTGGTAAATGATGCCTCCTCCTGCATAAAGATACGGGTGAAATCAAAAGCCCAGATGGAGTCAACTTCAAGGCCCTTTGCTGTCTGTGAAAGGATAAGGGCTAGAAATGTCCCTATGTCTTCTATATTGTTTCCCAATTTTTTTTCCCATATTTTTCAAAACTCTTTTTCCAAAATGTCAGTGCAGGAAAAAAATTGAAATGAAGGCATTTGTAGACACTCTAATAATTGCCCTGCATTAGTCCACAAAACAAAAACAAACTCATCAAACACAGCAATGACTGTGTCTGCTTATCTATTTGGTATAATAAAACAAATTTAGACTGACTCTCTAGGGCATTAGTCAAATCTATTTCCCTCTCGTGTGTGGAAGGAAAACTATTTCCCTCGGCCTCGTGAAATAGTTTTCACTTATACACCCTCGAGCACTGGCATCACAATTGTTCACAACAGTTCTGCACTAGATCAGTACCAGTGGTACAGATACACAAGGTGGGAAAGTCCCCTGAATCGACCACCCTGCAGTAATGTTATGCCAATGGGGTGCAGGGTGGCTGATTCAAGGGAATTGCCCAGACTTTCCCTCCTTCCTAGTACTGTTTAAGGAGGCCAGTATCATTCAGCCACACAGCTGTGTTGGTAAATGATTGAAATGCCTGTGCCCTCGAGGGAAATAGTTTTGACTAATGATCTCGTAATCAGTCAATATTTGTATATAATTGACTTCTTTGTAATTCATTAAAGTATTCTGAATAGAAGTTTTGGTAGTCGTATGATATGGCTGTAAGTGTTTTTCCTTTTTATTTCTTTTTTTCTTCAGTTTAGTGCTATGAAAACAGCAGAATCTGCCTTATGAAAATAATATCCAAACGCCACATTTCCTACAACTCACAAAGGGATTAGCGGATCACATGATCATGGGGGTCACATGACCTGTGAGGGCCAGAATTGGGGCAAAGAAAGAGCTCCAGATGGAGTCAAGGTCAAGGCCCTTTGCTCTCTGTGCCAGGATGACGTGTAATCAATAACTTTTTGGGCTGTAGACCTATATAAGGGACAGCATGAAGACTGTGCTCAATATGTCTAATACTCTCTTTGACAAAATAGAAAGATCTTTCATAAAAAGTTCATTTTAAAGTCTTCAGATTCATGAGAATGTGCAGATTTTCTTTATACAGTGTATGCACAAAAACATCTTGAGGTTAGCAATGAAATCCACAAATTATTATACACACATAGATAGATAAATAGATCGATGGATTAAGAAGGAATGTGAAAGACACAATAGAATCTAATTGCACAGATATATAATAAATGTAGAGTATGCATTCAAATGCAAAAATGAATAAATATAAGAAAACAAATATTGTTGGAATTTCTTGGGATAGCATGTGATGTTACAACCGTCTGAACTAACTTATCTGTGGTATTTTCCTGTTTTGAGTAATGAATTGAATCTGTAAACAGAGGCCTCATTAGCATTAGCATAGGGGTTAACATATTTATGAATTAGGTCAGCCCTATTTGGCATAATGATGATTGTTTTGCCCATCAGTGATACAACATGGGAGATACTCCTTGTAATTCTATTGGCCAAAATTTGGTACAGTTTAGATTGAAAAGTGTATAGGGAATTGGTGGATGGATAGACATCAGATATAAATATTTTCCAGAAGTAGCCATGGACTATGTGGATCTAGAACTTAATTTTAGTAAAAGATATGTTTTACAATCTATAGACCTAATATTATATTTTTTGGCAAAAACAAAATTTCTGAGTCAATTTTTTTGTTCCTGGCAACTGGTGTTTGACCTTTTAAAGGATAAGCAGGCCTATCCTTTATTATTTATTACTTAACATTGATCAAGCTCTATTTTCATTTAAGATCAAATTTGAATATTCTTTTTTCCTGAAGTGATATATTTTTTGTTGCAGCTTATGACTATATATATTTCTTTAACTTATTTTAACTGTTTTACTCTGGCATGAGGGGCCACCTCCATATGAATAAGAATATCCACAAACCCAGCCAGCCTCTGACAGAATCAGCCAATCACATGATCATGGGGGTCACATGACCTGTGAAGGCCACTTGGAAATTATAAACCTCCTCAGAGAAAGAAATGAGGTGAAGAAAAAGGCTCCAGATGGAGTCAAGTTCAAGGCCCTTTGCTGTCTGTGCCAGGATATAAGGAATCAATACCAGAAGACAGAAAATCCACTCTTTACTCTGGGAATTGTTGGCTGTAAATAAGGATGGTATGAAATCTCTGCTAAAGCTCTCTTTGATATGAAACTGGAAGAAAATATGTGAATGTGTAAAAACAATGTCCATTTTTTACTCTTTAGATTCATAGCATGTGTTTAACAAAAAGGAGTGTGCTCACATAAACTTGATTGTGCTCACAAAACCTTGAGTAAGAGACAGAAAAGTCAGAAATTTTGTTCTAGGATGTTTTTTTTAGATTAACATTCTTTTTTTGTTAATTGTATCCCTAATATATTGATGCCATACAGCTGTAACCCAGCCAAATCACCAGGGGTTGTGCTAGGATGTGTAATCAATGTGAGAACACACATTCTTACTTGTCATATTATGATGTTAAAGCAAATAAATTTCACAACAGTGACCAATAAATATTGTATGTTATGATTTTTTAAATGTTTTATGCAAACTTCTTTGAATTGTAGATTTTTCATGTCCAATTGTCATTGGTTGTGATACTTGAATGTTCAATAAAATATTCTGCTATTCTCTTCATCTAAATTATGCAACTTTTAAATAGATTTTGACTGTTTTGTTGGTGCTTTTTGACAGTTTTCATGCAAGCACAGATTCCGAATTTTTGCAGATGAAAAGAATATCCATAAAACCAAGTTTGCTGGCTTTTAACAGGATTAGCCGATCATGTGACCATGGAGGTCATGTGACCTTTGATAGCCACTGGTAAATGATGCCTCTTCTCGGATAAAGAAATGGGGTAAAGCAAAGGCCCAGATGGAGTCAAGTTCAAGGCCCTTTGCTGTCTGTGAGAAGAATATTGGTAATCAATAGGAGAAGTCAGAAAATCCACTTCCTTTTTTGCCTATATATTATATATACTAGAAAACCCATTGCAAGCGGGTATTTGAGGCACTTAGACTGGGTTGTGGGGCTGTGGAATAACAATATGAGGGCATGCTGCTGATAATCATAAAGGGTGACAGTATTATAATAAACAGTGGTGGTGTTTGAGTAATAAACCCTGAAGAAACTGATACATTTGAAAACACAGGAGATTTTGTTGCTGGAAATTTGGTCTGGAGAACATATTGCATTCAGGAGCATGCTGTGGTGGCAGCACCTGCATGTGTTGTCTAGAATGGCTGCCCTATGTTGCCACCTGGGCAGCTTGGCAGAAAGCCTATGGCCCATTTATGTATTGATGAAATATTGGTGCAGAAGATGTTAAATGAAGGTGGATTTCAAAGCAAGTCGGAATTGTTGAAGTACAGTGACTATTGCAAAACAAAGTAAATGTCAGTGGTGTGACACATGCAAAGTTTGACAGGTGTGAAGAGAATTGTAACAGAGTTATGCTTGAGACATGGAGCCAAGAGAGTTGGTACTCTTATATCTAGATTCTGCATCAAAATTTTTAGGCCAATCATGTAACAGGAGATCACTCACATGACAAGCCAATAATATATAGATAGTGGATGGTGAGGAGACCAATATTGAGTTTTATTGGCCGAAGCAGTTATATTGGTCGAGGCCGGAGGCCGAGACCAATATTACCTGCTGAGGCCAATAAAACTCAATATTGGTCGACTCAACATCTACAATTTGTTATATTCTGCACCAAAATTTTCAGACTTATACCAAATTTGAGATTATCAAACAATCGCCAATAAAACTGGTTCAGCAAAAAAAAACAACCTTTTTTTAGCTTTCTATTTAGCTATCTATCTAGCTATCTAGCTATCTAGCTATCTAACTATTATCTATATGTATATCTATCTGTCTATCATTTACTCTGAGTCTTTTGTAAAAATCGTTTCTAAATCTGTGTTGTTAACTACTTTGATATAGTATTTAATGATTCAATTGTTTTTAAGATACATTTTTTTAAAAGATAAATTAACTATGTATTTAAAAATCTATACAGCAGCAAGTTGATACTCAGTGCATACTGTATAGCAATCAGGTCACAATGCTTTAATTGCTGCTTGTTCAATTGGATTGATTCCTGTAATTACAATTAATAGTTTCACTTGGATGAAACACTTCAATCAATTGGAATTTGGTAAATTATCCATGATCGCAATTAGCACCTAGGATAGTTTTTGTGTATCCTTCAATCACAATCGAGATTGTATTTGCCACAGTACTGCATTAACTCAAGTAGGGCCTACATGTATGTGAACTGAGGACACCAATATAGCCTTAAGGCGCCAATAACACTTTCCACACGCCAATATCGTTATTTATTGGCGTGGCACGTGATTGATTTCGCCGCACTTGATTGGCCTTAAAATTTTGACGCAGAATATATTATGATATTGGTGTCTTTAAGGTGGCTCGCTACCCACGAAATTACGTCACCTGCACACATTTCCGCGCAGCCAGGCAGGCCCTATCTATCGTAACGTCACCACTCTGCTGTCAGCCGCTTCGTTTGCAATTTGCGCCAATTCTATTGGGGTTAGAGACTTCTCGTTTGGAGCATTAGATGCGCCATGAAGAGTACTATATACAGCCGGAGATTCAACTTGATACTCAAAACACAAAATTTTTACAGGCGATTTTCGGCAAGCAGGTCTTATTTCTCAAAAATGACTTTGTGATATAAATAAATGTTTTTATCAATTTCAAGCATGGTAGGAAGCGCTTGTCTATATCACCATGTTGTTCCCAACTATTTTTTGGCAATAAATGACAAAGAATTGAAAAATCCTATCCCGTCAATTTTTTTTAGCGCCATGGTTTATAAAAAAATTTAAAATTGTCAAAATCGAAACTTATATTCCGAGCCCCTTGGAAAGTCCTTTAAACTAAATATATCTCTTTGAAATTGTAATCACCTTTTCCATGAAAGTGTCTTCTTTAATTTCATGCTTCATTGCATAATATGGGATGCATGACCACTGAATGGCAGAACAAACTTCCCAGTAAGAAAAAAAATAAAAAAATAAGTTTTTCAGGTTTGCGTGGACTGACTTTCTGGTACATAACCCCAAATATATTTTTTTAAAGGCTGGTAGCGACCACTTTTGTTTACATATCCTTGCTATAAACTATATTTTGGATCATTCTAAACCGTTTTTAAGAAATCCTATCTTGGAAAGTTCACGAGTATCAAGCCACCTAAAAGTGTTATTGGTGTGTGGAGAGTGATATTGGCGTGCCCCTATGCTCTCAGCAGCAGCCATGCACTTAATTGCCAGTTACTTAAGGGCAAGGCTGTGGTTTGCAAAATTAAACTTCTTGGAAAGTCAATCTATCATTTTATAAATATGCCCATTGTAAATAATGGGAAAAATTAAGTATATTTCATATAAAAGAAGTGAGTAACTTTAGAAAAACCAGTATTTTACAAATATGTATAAGTCTGAAAATTTTGGTGCAGATTATAACAAATAGTGGATGTTGAGTCGACCAATATTGATTTTTATTGGCCTTAGCAGGTAAAATTGGTCTCAGCCTACGGCCTCGACCAATTTTATATATTTTAATTACAATACACAATTACATATTGATGGTGCTAGACATTTCTTGAATGTTGTTAACTTGAGGTTTAACACCTGTGTCAGTGATGACGTTAAAATTTTAATAGACCTGCTCAGTATTAGAGATGGGTTTAAAATCTTAGAAGGTTTTAGCCACCAAGAGATTTTAGATCTCATTGTTTTTATTGGTACATGCTAATATTTCATTTTTTATAACCTTTTACCCTTGTTTATTCAACTGTTTTTGTATTTTTCTGTATGTATGTACTGTTTTTCTACAGTGAATAAAGATTATTATAGTTTATTATATTATATTATATATATATATATATATATATATATATATATATATATATATATATATATATATATATATATATATATATATTACTGCTTCGGCCAATAAAACTCAATATTGGTCTCCTCACCATCCACTATCTATATAATATCATACAAATAATATGAAGTTGTGCTGTTGCTTGATTTTTCACCAGGCAGAGAGGAATATAGTGCATCAATGTAATAAATGGAAAAACCCATTTTAAAGATGGTTTTAGCAAGTTTACTTTGAATTCTGCAGATATGATTATTCTAAACTTTTGAATGAGATCCAGTAGACAAGAAAAGATCCTTTTTCAATCTATATATTTTATACTAGTATTTCTAGCTTGCACTATTGAAACTAAATTTCTTTATTGAGGTATCATTTAGAGTTAACAATTTTATTAGAAATTAGATATCAACAAATTGCCATAACAGTCATTTGACAATTACATGCCCTTCAATATTGTAACATGGATAATACTCGGTAATTCATTTTCCTGATATTGTAAAAAGAATCAGAGAGAAATTCAGAAATTTATTCGATTGCAGAATGTTGAGAAATTATTGGAATCATTTCCTTTGCTTTTCATAATACAATTGGTAGAATATTGACAATTTAGCAGATATTTTCAGGAATTTGAAACTTCATCAATATTTTCCAATTATTTTGGTAATCATGTGCTTGTTCTTTGTGAAGTTGCTGCTTCTTTAAAATCATGACAATTGTCAGAATTTCTTCAACCACAAGAAAGCAGAAAAGGATCTATTTTGCATCATAAGTAAAGAAAAACACGAGAATTAAGAATTTGAAAACTAGGTTTTCCTAGCTTTGTTGCAAAAAACGAATGACTCCCACTTGCAAAAAAAAGAAAAAAAGAAAACTAGAAGCTCTCGATGTCTCAGATTTTACATGTTTGATACAGTTGATTGTCTTTAATTGACTTCTTAGTATTTCAGTCAAATATTTTAATGATACTTTTGTGTAGTTAATTGCAGTTTCAACTGCTGTTAGTTTTTACATGTTATTTCTTCTGTTTAAGACTGAGAATCTTCATTATTAAATGAATATCTACAAAACCACATTTCCTGCAGCCCATAAAAGGATTATCAGACCACATGATCATGGGGGTCACATGACCTGTGAGCGCTGGAATTGGGGCAAAGAAAGAGCCCCAGATGGAGTCAAGGTCAAGGCCCTTTGCTGTCTGTGCCAGGATAATGTGTAATCAATACGAGAAGACAGAAAATCCAATAACTTTTTGGGCTGTAGGCCTGTATATGGGACAGCATGAAGACTGTGCTAAATATGTTTTTTACACTCTTTGAAAGACCATGAAGATTTTGAAAGGAAAAGGTCCGCTTTGCGGCACTTTAGATTCATAGAAACGAAAGAGAATTTCTTTATTCACTAAGATACATTTCGAGGTTGACAATGAAAACCACAGATAATTATAGATAGATAGACCGATAGATAGATAGATAGATAGATAGATAAATAAGTAGTTAGACAGATAGATAGACAGATAGTCAGATAAATAGATTGATAAAGATGGAATGTGATTAATAGATAGAATGTGCTTGCATGTGAAGATATATGATAAATGTATGCATTGTATGGATATAAATGCAAATACGAACTAAATATTAATGCTTCAATAACATGTATTGTTGGCGTAGGCCAAGATAGCATTTGATGTGTCAGTCTTCTGAAATCAACTTGCTCTTGGCTAGTATTTTCCAGTTTTCAGTAATTAATTGAATCTGTAAACAGTGCCCTCATTAGCATCAACAAGGAAATTGATACATAAATTAGATCTGCCCAATTTGGCATAATGATAATTGGTTTACCCATCAATGATATAATATGGGTGATACCTTCTGGCAATGCTCCTAAATGTTTTGGCCTATAATTGTTGACTGAAAAATAGAGGGGCAAGTAATGCTCGACTAGCCCCCTAAATTATGTACGATCTAAGAAATAAATCTTATATAAAAATCTGGTGGGTTTTTGTGTTTGTCATATCATCCAATTTGGGTTTTTTGCCATACCTCTGCATTGCCATGAATGCATCAGGCTTTTGGAAAACCCCATGAATATTTTCAAATAATCATGTGAAATTTCAGAAAACCAATTTTGTCCAACATTTTTAGAGGATACAGATTACTACGTGATTGAAGGTGTGAAAAAAACTACGAGGAATAAAGGTTTACCCTTTCTAAGCGTGTCAAGAATTTTTAGGAAGTGATGTTTGAGGGAATTGTGCAAACCCTCGTATATCTTGCACAGCATGAATTGTCTATGAAGATAAGAGGGAAAGCATTTTATCAGAATGACGACAAGGGTAATAAAAACACCAGCGGAAAGTCATACAGTGCAGGCTGTAAGTGTAACGGGTGATGTTTTGCCACTGCTTAACATCCTCAACCACTTTTAAAAGTCATTCTGGAAGCAAAAATTCTCATTTGATGAGATGAAAACATATTTGGTGATAAAGTACGATACTTGAGATTTGTTGGATAACAATGGCTGGCAATTTAGATTTCGGTCAAAGTCTTTGATAAGTAAGTGTAACACAAGGCCAAGGCGAACATCACCCGATTCACTTACTTACAGGAGGTACTATATATTTATGGCTGAAATTTCAATTCCATGAAGGGTTTGTATTCAGAGCTTCTAGAAATGGCCTTATTCATGTAAACAAGCAAACTTCAAATCTAAAATAATAATTGAAACCAGCCCATTTCAAACAAACTGTTATACTCCTATCTTGTATTGCCCTGTATTTTCAAGTTTACAGTATTTGATTGAATCTGTAAGCAGAGGCCTCATTAGGGTTAACAAACTTATGAATTAAGTATGCTCAATTTGGCATAATGATAATTGATTTACCCGTCAATGATGCAGCATGAGTAATATTCCACAACAATGCTCCTAAGTGTTCCTGTTATTGGTTGAGAAAAGAAAATTTGGTAAGATGAACTTTCTAAAATAGGACTAAAGATAACATTTGTTGACATGGATTTTAGAAGACAAATAGGCCTACTAGAAAGTAAAATTTGCCATGTTATATTTCAGGGTTTGAAGTGGTATATGCGCAAACAAAAAAGGCCTTGTATAATTTGTGTAATGTATATTGTTGTATTTGTTCTGCCACTATAAAGAATAAAAACCATAAACCGTATTTCATTTTTATTCAATTCGTTCCTTCATTCAATGATTAACTACAGATTGCACACAACTGCATGATATTTCATCAGGGTTGGAAAAATCGAGGTTCAATGAAGAATTGAAATCAGTAAAACTGACTTATCTAAATCTAACTTTTATAATGATTCCTAAGTAATGCAAACTTATATTTGTCCAAAACATTAAATTTGCTTGATTAAAATTCGGCCAACATTGATATTTATCAAGTTCTAATACACTTTCAATCTCATGTTATGTGTCTACTTTTCTTGCAATTGTGACACATGATTTGGTTTTGCCAACAAAATGATCGTTTTTCTTGACCGCAACAAGAAAAGAAAAATTGCTCAGGAGTTGTTTTAAGGCAAATAAATTGTCAACCATCTTGCAATCTTTGACAAAATTGTGAAAACACATCCAACCCAGTTTATGCAAAAGAACATGATTGTGTCAGATTGAAGGCAAATGTAACAGGAATAATATACGACAGCAGAAATATGCATTGCTTGAAATTGTACCCAAACAACTGGCAACAAGGGTTTGCATTAGAGGCTTTGTTCAAATATTTGCTGAAATTTCCTTGATTTTGTGAATAAGCAAACTCCCAAGATCTAAAATGAAGAAAACCAGCCCCATCTAACAAAGAAACTACAAGAAAAACGAAAAGATAAATGAAGAAGCCAACAAGCCACAAAAGAAACTGAGAATTATGGCTCAAAGGGAATATGGCTACAGCAAGGATTGAATAGGAAATATGAAAAGGCACAGATGAGGAGGGGTAGACACCTGAAATGTGATTATTGTGGCAATTTGTCAAGGTCTACCCTAACGAGTTAGTGGTCTGCATTTGGCTTATTGCTCTTTCAGCAGAGGATCTGCTCTCTGACCAGTATTAGCTGCAGCGCCCCTAGTGGTGGAACGCCTAACTAAGAAGCAGACGACTTTTGGCTACAATGGAATAGTCAGAACGGCACAGGCTAATTCGGCTCTATTGATGAGAAGGCTGCCTTTATGACAAGTCTGAGATTTATGTCAGAAAGGGGCGGCTTGACTATTGGATCAAAATAGGGCAACACTACTCAGGATCAAATGTGGATTGACTTGGGATCAGTCAGATCGAAAGTGGACAGCAGAGCCATTTGGACTATCAACACAGATTCTGGAATGCTATCTTCAAACTGTATATTTATATAAGGTAAGCTGACATACTTTCTTATGTATATTTCTATCTATATCCATTCACTGATATAGCTTACATTATCTTAAAGCTTAATTGCCATTACTGAATAGCAATTAGAGACATTGTTGACACAATCAGGGAGCACTTTAATGTTTCTCGGAATTGAAGAATACCATATTTTAAATATGCAAAAATTTGCATCCATATGCATACAAGTGGGCAGATTATTTTGACTATGCTACCCAATTAAACTCTTGCTGAATATTATAGGACCTTGTAAGGTCTATCAGTCTATCAGCCATGGAAAATACACCCTTGAATAAGTATGCTTGGTTGGTTGGGGGAAATTTAAGCTCATTTGCAGAAACTTTGGCTAAAATAATGATATAGACTTCTTTAAATTATTTTCAATAACCTTTTGTAAATAAGTTTTTGCTTGAGATGTCTTCTACATTGTAGGCCTGTATAATTACTCTTCAAAATAATGTATCATCTCCGTTGTTCAATATAAGGCACGGATGCTAGCTGTTACAGTCGAAGAATGACGCGTACTAACATTCAGCTCCAAGTGGACATCAATGACCAAACAATAGGCAAATGTCATAGAGTTACTTGTGACCTCATTGATGAGTACTGTCACTCAGTAGGTGAGTTTTTCATGGCATTTAAAATATTGAACATGATCTCATAGATAGCTTATGAGGTATGCCAAATAACAGAGCATGGGTAGGGGTATGACCTCACAAGTAACATGTCAGCGTAATTCTGTAATCTCGGATCCTGCATTGGATTGATAATTATATTATGTATTCTAAAAAAAATTAATTCAACATTATGTACTGAATTTGAAATAAGATTATAATATAAAGATACTAGTGACAGTAGTTGCTAAACAAAATGCAAGGATAGCAAATGGTGATAGTAGCAAAGCAACCCCCCCCCCTTCATCCCTGTTTCTACCCAATCAGTCCATCACACCCCAATATCAGCCATTTGCTTGGAGCGTGTTGATATTGCTATAAATTACACCTAACACATTGCCTGAAGCAGAGAGCAACATTTACCAAATTACAAATAGTAGCAGCTAGAGTGATCAACTGTCACAGCAATAGTGTGAAACACAAATAATGTGATATTTGTCCTGAGCCACATAACCGTCTTTACACAAACAACATGAAGATTTTTACTGGATTTTTATGTGAGGTTTGTTTACATAAAGAGAGCATACATCACAATGTTGTGTAATTTTGTAGCAACATTGTGTGTAAACATTGTTCATTGAGACAGTGTGATGTGGTGTGATGTCAGGAGAAATTACAAGTTGATTGAAAGTGATGTTATCAGCAAGGATTCATGTGAGTTCCTCAATTTATTATTGGGAGAGCGATAGCTTTCCCCTAATGATTGCAGCTGAAATTGACAGGTTGTTTTCTAGTCAAGTAAACACGCACTACATGCCTATTTGGATTATTGAACTGCTGTCAATTTAGGCACAAGGATCTTGCCTAACCAATGGTTGCATTTGTAAGTGGTTGTTGTTAATGTGGCATGTGCAATGACAGCCTGACCAATGGTCACTCCTCTTGTCCAAGAAAAGTTTCTCCGACATTGCAAATAATGGGCAGAGTGGGCTTAGGACAGGGGGGGGGGGGACTGCACATTGAAAACAAAACTAGAATTTGTGTCGCAAGCGGAACACATGCGAGTTCTATGTGTATGTTGTTTTGCCAGATAGATAGATAAGGGGGCGACCATTTAATGGGGCGACCATTTAATATCTCCTAAGAATAAGGGGGCAACCATTTAATATCTACTAAGGTGCTAAGATAACAAGATAGATAGATACATAGATACATAGATACATAGATAGATACATAGATAGATACATAGATAGGATAAGGGGGCGACCATTTAATATCTACTAAGCAGGGGGCGACCATTTACCCCCGGACACATGGTGACATACCCCCGGGGACATACCCCCGGGGACAAATCCCCGGGGACATACTTCCGGGGACATACCCCCGGGGACATGGGGACGTAACCCCCGGGGACATGGGGACGTAACCTCCGGGGACATGGGGAAGTAATCCCCGGGTACATGGGGACGTAATCCCCGGGGACATGGGGACGTAACCCCCGGGGACATGGAGACGTAACCCCCGGGGACATGGGGACGTAACCCCCGGGGACATGGAGTCGTAACCCCCGGGTCATGGGGACGTAACCCCGGGGACATGGGGAAGTAACCCCGGGGACATGGGGACGTAACCCCCGGGGCCATGGGGACGTAACCCCCGGGGACATGAGGACGTAACCCCCGGGGACATGGGGACGTAACCCCCGGGGACGTAACCCCCGGGGACATGGGGACTTAACCCCCGGGGACATGGGACGTAACCCCGGGGACATAGGACGTAACCCCCGGGACATGGGGCCGTAACCCTCGGGGACATGGGGACATAACCCCCGGGGACATGGGGCCGTAACCCCGGGACATGGGGCCGTAACCCCCGGGGACATGGGGACGTAACCCCGGGGACATGGGGACGTAACCCCTGGGGTCATGGGGACGTAACCCCCGGGGACATGGGGACGTAACCCCCGGGGTCATGGGGACGTAACCCCCGGGGTCATGGGGACGTAACCCCGGGGACATGGGGATGTAACCCCCGGGGACATGGGGACGTAACCCCCGGGGACTTGGGGACGTAACCCCCGGGGACTTGGGGACGTAACCCCCGGGGACTTGGGGACGTAACCCCCGGGGACTTGGGGACGTAACCCCCGGGGACATGGGGACGTAACCCCCGGGGACTTGGGGACGTAACCCTCGGGGACATGGGGACGTAACCCCGGGGACATGGGGACTTAACCCCGGGGACATGGGGACGTAACACCCGGGGACATGGGGACAGTTATGACTGAATATCAGGACTTTATTTTTCTTCAAAATGATAGATTGCAAAAAAACAACAATTTATTAGAATTTTTTATTATAGGCCTATATAGGCCTACAAGAAATCGAAATAAAAAATATGGTAACTTGTTTTATTCAACTCAGAAAAGTGGAAAAACATAACTGTCTAATTGTAATTGAGTGGATTAGTTCACTTGAAGATGACACCTGACCTATTGCTGTTGAGGAAGTTCAATAATCAATGGCAATTAACAATCGACATGGGGACACTGCCCTTCTTAAAAAGTGACACAGGGACACTGGCCCTCTTAAAAATCGAGAGACACTGACAGATTGACTAATAAAAAGTGACAAACATTTGATACATTTCTTTATCATTTATGCTTCGATAAAATGGGACATGAGACCTTCATTTTTCCTTTAAATTCCAACATTTGACACCCCATCTGTTTTTGAGACCCATGTATACCCCTATCAACAAAGTTTATTTCAAGAAGGCTATACAAATTTTGTTTTGCAGGCTGTATAATCTAGAATTTCATCCAATTGAGGTTGTTTCTATTAATTGCATTTATGCCATCATCAATGATTTCCACTCTCTGTAATCCACAGTTGATTACAAGACCCTGTCTTAAAATAATAAAATCCAGTCTTTTAAGTGGTAGTTTAAAAAAAAGGTAATGAGCATAAATAACCAAGAATTTTTCTAGGAGATTAGGAGAATGCAGACCAAAATTCTCATCATGCAGGCCAAATGCTGACCAAATGCTGACCAAATGCAGACCATTCTATATATATACTTTCGGAAAAATGCCAAATACAGTGCAAAAACTAGTCCCGGGTGCTTTGTTACTGATGCTGCATATATGCAACAGAGTCACAGTTCGCTACATTGAAATATATCTAATGAAAGATACACACTATTTCTTTTAATACTAATTCCCAGTGACGAAAAGGTGACATCAACCTAACTACACCACGCCCACTCGACATGCGAGAGCTCTCCCTTCGCATCGGTCCCGATCGAAACTCTAGTTTGTTGGGAAATTAGATTCATGGCTACAGTAAACCTGGGTGAGGGTTGGTTCCCATTTGGTGACAGGGATTTACGTCCTGTATTGATTCACAAATAAGTAGGTTTTATCCAACATGCATGGACCATATGGAATGAAACATCCGTAAACATTGGTTGCCTGGACACAGTGTACTGGGAATCGAACCCAGCCGCCAGCAGTTACCGTTAAAACAACAGTACATGCCGTAAAAACAACGGTTTTCTGCCGTAAAGTGGCACTTTTCTATATTCATTACGGTAGCTGCTGTTAAAGTAATGTAGCAGGTTTTATAGTGTAGGTATCTTCTTAGATCTGAAGGCAGCTGAGTGGCCCAGTTGGCAAAGGTTAGAGGCATCTTAGCCTGTCCATTGAAAGTACTGGGTTCAATTTACTGTATTGCCTGTGACCAATCTATTGGTGAACCTGCAAGAGCAACATCCCAATTGAATGAAATTGTTGTTTTGATGATGTGTTAAATTGACAGTTTCTTTTATCTGTGTGCTGGGCAAGTAAAGGATACCTCACATGGGTAAATGTGTAACATGTGGATTCTTCTCTCTTATATCTCATTAATAAACCCTTGTGAGGAGCAAGAACTTTCCTTAGGAGGGCTGCACTATCCATAGCTCCCTGCTTATGGCTTGGACCTAGAGTCAAGCTCGGTAGCAGCATGCTGGTCCACTGCCTTGGGAACCCGGACTCAATTCTTGGCCCAGGCACTCATGTACACTCTAAAAAATTTCAGACAAAATTGGTTTTTTAGATTCAAAATGGTTTTTTGAAAAACCAAATTTCAATGCAAAAAACCAACATGGATATTTTTGATGCTTCATCCTGTCAAGAGTGTGACTCCTCTCCATATCAACCTCACAGCTGTGTCTCCTTCCTGTCCTAATTAGCTTACCAAGGACATAAATACAGGACATAAATCCCATTCATACATCTAGTCATCCTCTCCCCCAATAATTCATGCCTGTTCTATTGAGCCTAATCAGTCCAAACATACAGGACGTAAAGCCCCAATCATCTGCCAGCCACCAATCCATCTGTCTTTATTTTGTGCTTGAGTTATTACCTGAGAGAAACTTTAGGACAGCCTCTCCTGCTTTGCATTGTTAACGCAACAAGGAAGCACCATTTTGAATCTCAATTTAGTTGCAACATGGATATTGCTCAGCCGGTGTGCCCCAATAATTTTGATTATCCAACCTGCTGATTCCGTTGATTTATGGAGTGCTGTTCTTCTTGATAGCATCTTTAAAAGCAAACTTTTCAGATTCTTAAGGAGTTTGCAGTTTTTTTGTTGCATTGTTCTGATGCTGTTGGCTCGGGAGCTATGGCAGCTTATCTGATCACTTGAGGAGGGCCTAAGAAGGCTGTGTAATAGTGATACTTTAAAAAGTAACTTGAAGTTTATGTAAGGTACTGTATACAATACCATCCCCATGTGTATTTCTTGTTGGCAGTCTGTACCTGCCTCCTCCCTCAGATGATTTTAGTCTTACTGAGAAGGTCCTTGTTTAATTCCTAATGTTTTATGTTGCGATACTTTCCTATCTTTGTGAAATGTTATAACAAGGACAAAATTGTATATCTGGTTCTTTTAAAAAGTAACAGTCATTGATTCCTGTGATTAACCTCTCTTACATTCTCTGCAGAAACTCATCGGTCAATCCAGAATGTTTTTTGTAGCAATTCTTCCCTATCTTTCCCTGGTGTAACAAGTGGGAGAAATAGTATGTTTGCTTAAGTAACAGTCATTGATTCCTGTAATTAAGCCACTCCTACATATCCCCTGCTACTTACTCCACTCTTGGTAGCTGGTTTCACTTATGGCTTGCAGACAAGTATATTGGTGGAATAAGATCTTATATATGCAAATGACATAACATCATTTTACCCCTTTGGGAGTAGACCAGCGTATCCCTTAAGGCCTAATACCAGCTGGCCTGGGCTGGGCTATGCACCAACTCAGTTATCTTACTGGCTGTGGTCTGAGGACTGGAATAGCTACAACAACTATCAGACTAATTCCATGCAACTAAATATCTGAATATCTGCACATAGTTTTAGTCATATCTGTACTCAGTATGCATTGTGTATGGTATAATCCAAAGAGTCCTATCTGCAGTTACATGTGGTTGTTTTCGTGCTAGTTATATCCCGCGTTTGAGGGAATATGTGATATATCCGAGGCGTTAGCCGAGGATTATCACATATTCACGAAAACAAGGGATATAACTGACTTATACCTCAAACAAAACAAAATAAAACAAAAACTTAAGAGATTTAAAAAAGGAAATAAAACAATAAGGATCTGAGAGAAAAAGAAAACAGTTACAAACAATGTGTCACATGGGATTAATTTAATAACATGAAAGTATCTGAAAAGAATCACGTTTTATATACTGAAAATTCTTTGAATAAAAGACATAAAATAAAATAAAACGCAAAATGTGGAAAAAATGTAAGGAAAAAAATTTGATGAAACAAAATAATAGAAGAAAAATTTGGGGGGAATATTGCAACATATTTCAGGGGAAAATGTTTGTGAAAAAAAACAAATTTGGAAACAAGAAAATCTTTTAAAAAAAAAGATAAGCTGGTTGTAGTGATTACAAATTTAAATATTGAAATAGTGTTAATGGTATAAAAATATATTTGAAATAGTGTAGGAGATATACATAGGATGGATGTATATAATTGGGGCTTTTAAGTTATGTATTATATACTGTTGGATGATTGAAACAGCCGTGCAACATAGTCTTGGAGCTTCTTAGGAGACCCACCAAGAGCTGGATTCAAACCCTGGACCCAGTGATTGGAGTTTAGCATGCCACCACTGAGCTCACAGCCTCACACTCCCCCCTTTAGAATTAATTATAATATGGAAACCTCATAATCTGTTGTCAACATCGATCTAACTTTCCATTTGTCAATCTATCTATCTTTCCACATGTAGATATCTATCTACCTATCTATCTGTATCTTTCTTTTATAATAACTTTTCTAATACATAAAAGGCGACATGAACTGGTGCCTGTGCTTTGACAATTTTTATAATTGTAAATTATTTAGTGTTTTGAATAAATTATGCCAAGTATCTGTGTGAGCACATATATGTACACTGTGCAGAAATGTCTGGTAGACAAATTTGCACCTGAAAAAGTGAGGAGTAGGCTGTCTCACTTTGAAATAACTGTAGCTTCTGATATCATTTCTAACAAAAAATTCTAACAAAAAAATTTTTTATAAAAAAAAATATTGCCAACTCAAACAAATGAAACCAATGGGTCTTTCTTTGTCGGATGACTGATTTGTTCATGTAGGGTAGACAATGCTAGACATGCAAATACTCTCATGTGTTTGAAGCATCAGGTCTTGGATAGGTCACCAGCTGAGAGGCCTATGCACAGTCACATGACATTGTGCAACAAGAGCTGCAGCAGACCACTGGCCACAGTGGCCCAACACTGCAACATCAACAAAGATTATGCCTGCTCAACATAACATGTCAAAGGTTTACTTTCAACTACATATCCTACTGATGTTCTCCTTTTCAAAGCCTTTACATTTATGATAACATCATGTATAATATTGTATTGAAGGAGCTTGTGTAAGATATG
Organism: Platynereis dumerilii; assembly: GCA_026936325.1. NCBI lineage: Eukaryota > Metazoa > Annelida > Polychaeta > Phyllodocida > Nereididae > Platynereis > Platynereis dumerilii. The sequence goes on from JAPTHN010000018.1 coordinate 8,757,639, forward strand.
TAGCTGCCAAGCACAGGAGTTCAGCATGCCAGAGGAGAGTGACCAGTCATGTGACAGGCCAACGATATCCCATTGGCTGGCCTTGGGGGTGTGGCTGAGTGACACTGAGGGGAGCAACAATAACATTGGGGGAATGTTGGTGGCTAGGAAGTTGTGGGGTGTCTCGAAACTGATGACCCCTGATGACCTCTGTGATTCTCAGCTGCAAAACAGCTAGAAACAGCAGCTGCAGACTTGCATTTGAAAGAGAAGAGTAGAAAAGGAAAGTTGTTTAACATTTCATAGGAATGACATGCCCATGAAATGAGTTTAAGCCATGAACAGGTCTGTGACCTGAGATGACCTCATCTGCATATCTCATTTGCATCTGATTTGCATGTAATCACATGACTACCACTCTCCTGTCGACCAAACTGCTCACCGCTAATTGTTTCAAGCTCTGCATCTTTGTTGATGGCTTTACACATGGCAGATGTGCTGCAGCATGTATGGAACAATCTGAAGTATCTGCAACACTAATACATTTTTCAATGCTCCACTTTATATTACTACATCATGGAGATATTCTCCTGCTGACACTTTTCCCTATATACCAATTGATACAGTACGCTGGGTGCCTTAAGAAGTATGTGCTATGATAGATCTCATCTTACAGCCCAAGGGCCCAGCTTAAAAAATTAAGGGAGGAGATGGGAAACTAAAAGAAAAATTGTATAAAGAAAAAGATTGGAAAAAATAATTTTGGTAAAAAATTAGGGGGAATTAGGAAAAATTATATATATGGGGGAAAATTGTAGGCAAAAGATAAATTGTGGACAAAAAATTGATAAAAAATCAGAAGAATATATATATGCATTTGAATTGTTAGGTTGCAACCATCAGATGAGAAAGGGGGGTTGGAGTTTTGATAGACACAAAATAATTAATTTCATGGAAACTGCAGCAGTAATTGGGCCCATTTATTTTGAGTATATGACGTCAAATATTTGTTTCTAAATCAAACGAAATACCTCCACCACTTACTTTAAGACTACTCAAAAGGAATTAATTTATCTCACCAAAACTAGACGGACAAGGAATTATTATATGAACTTACCATATCCATTATTTATTTTCAAAAAAAAACTTCAAAGCTTCCTCCCCCTCCCTGATATCTAATATGGTTGACCCCTTAGTCGTGTTATTGACATTAATTGACATTAAAATCTAAATTGGGGTCAAATTAAAGGATTAACGGATTTGTCGTTGGTGTTCCATTTTTATAATACTTTTGTTTTATTTTTGTTGAACTCTAGTTGGTAATTCACTGTTTGGTACAGTTCAGCTGTTTGTGTTATGAGCTTTGTTAAACAATGAGGCTTATATATCCTATATACTCCCATGGGCGTATAAGTGAACAACAAAGAATATGGGCTATATACCAGCCAAATACAGTCTTCTGATTGGCTGATGGCTCATAGGTATGGTATAATTAATGTTAAAAGTCACATCGAATATCACATTGTGGGAGTTTTTTAATTCTAAGTTGTAGAGAAACGGCTATAATGATTTGTTATCTCTATACATTCGCAATATTGCAGTGGAATCCTGATTGCTTAAGATGTTTTAAAATTGGTGGTTCCATGAATCAGAGTTTTTGCGTTGCAATTAAGAGAACTCATACTTGTGATAGATGTGTAAAATGTCATAGACTGAAACTCTCTTTTACCCATCTTGTCATTGAACTATTGTTAAAAGCCAAAACTGGCACTATAAGGCCCCTCCATCCAAACTGAGCATCCTACTCAATCCTGTGCTAAAAGTTCTATTCATGGCACTCATTGTGAGCATGACAATAATTTGTCAGTGTGTAGGTGTCAGAGGATAAATATTATTCTTTGTGCATTACATGATACCAAGTCATCAAACTGCATTTCTGCACAGCTCCTCGATATGAGATGATGTAATGGTTATGTGCTCATCTCCAGCTTGTAATCAGGTGGGAAAGGTTTGCCTGAGGTAACATTTATTGTCAATACTTAATGAGTGTCAAATTCACACTTTTCAAATTTAATGTAAAGCCTCTGTTATTACCAAACCAAAGACAACCATGCGGGTTATCAACAAAAGTGTCCTTTTGGTTGCAATCTAACCAACCCTCTTGCCAAACAGTAACTGCCATTAAATATTAAAGCACCCTGGATAGAATCAATACATCTTCCCTTTTGATAATTTGATATCAGGCTATGCACAAAGAATAATATTTATCCTCTGACATCCTACACACTGACAAATTACTTGTGCAATATCATATAGGGCCAGCTCCATAATTGATCATACAGTTTGTTTATAGCACCTGACATTCTCTTTGTATAGACAGAGGATATCAAGGAGTATCACAAAGGGAATGTGTCCTTCCTGTACTTAAAATTGTGACAATTTGGTCATGACATTCAAGGAAGTAGTGCTGTGTCTGTGCTCAGGTTTTGCTTCCAAGTTTCTGAACTAAGAAGTATAATGAGATTAGCTGTTCTTGTGTAACATGGTAAAGCTCTTTCTCAACATTACATAGATTGACCTGTTCAGGAATTGGAACTTGGGTCCCATGGGTCAAAAGCTAAAGCGTACAATTGAGCTATTTCCTAAACTTTTTTCTAACTAAAGTTTTCTTGATTGTGAGGCCTTGGCATTTATGATATACATATCAAAATACGGCAAGTAAGTGGTTTTTTAGCAGCATGGCTGGAGAAATGTCTCTTTGACTAAGTCTATTGGTATGTTTCAGGTTGCTCAATGTTACAAGTTGGAGAAAATAGTATACTACTTAAGTAATCTACGTCTTAAGTAACAACCATAGTCAGTGTTTTGATCCCGATTAAGAGATCTGATTTAAGGCGTATAGTCAGTCAACCATAAATTTGCTTGTTTTGTCTTTATCTGAAAAACGGTTTTTACCGAGTGTGTTCACCCATGTAAAATATATTCAAAATAAAAAAATAAAATAAAAATCTATTTCTACATCATTCAGTAGGCTACATTTTCTACAATTCTATTGCTGCATATCTATAGCTCCCTGCTAAAACTTATGGTTGGGGATGTCTCCATCCTGTCCTAATTAGCTTAACAAGGACGTAAATGAAAGACCAATGCCTTAATCATCCATCAAGCCATCCTCTCCCTACCATGATCCCAGCCTGTCCTACTACGGCCAACAAGTGCAAAAATACGAAACTTAACACCCTATCATCTGCCCACCACCCATCCATCCTGTCTTATTTTTGTATAAATTTGAGGTATTACCGGAAGCAGAGAACTTTTATTGAAAGGGCCACATTTCCTGCTTTGCATGGTAAACGCAACAAGGAAGCACCATTTTGAATCTCAATTTAGTTGCAACACGGATATTGCTCAGCCGGTGTGCCTCAATAATTTTGATTATCCAACCTGCTGATTCTGTTGATTTATGGAGTGCTGCTCTTCTTGATAGCATCTTTAAAAGCAAACTTTTGAGATACTTAAGGAGTTTGTGTTTTTGGATTGCATTGTTATGATGCTGTTGGCCAAGCGCTCAGAAAGCCACAAGAAGGGCCTAAGCATGAACCTGCAAAGACGGTGTAATGGTGATACTTAAAAGTAACTCGAAGTTAAAGGTTGATTGATGAATGAGTGGGGCTTCACATCCTGTATTTATGCACTTGAGAGTTTTTTGTAAGATATTGTTTGCAATACCAAAATTACCCATGTTTGCCAACATGGCTCTCTGCCAGTCTACCTGCTTCCTTGCTCAAATAACTTGTGCAGCATGTCTTGCTCACAATGAGCATTATGAATATTTAGTATTTGAACTCAAGACAAATTAAGTTTGTAGGTAGACAAATGGAGCAGCATTCTAATGCCAATTTTGGTTGTTCACAACAGTTCACTGTCGAGTTGGGTGTGATTGACTTTGAGTTCACATAACTTCACAACATGTAAGACATTTATCCCAAGGTGGGTTCTCCTATTGCAAAGCTCAAACTCAGATACATAGGACTACCGATTTATCATTCAAGCCATGTAGATTCAGGTGCAATATTGAATTGCATTGTTCATTGATGGAGATTTACCAAAACATTGTTCCCTGACTTACAAGCAGTTTCTTGTCAATTCAGAAAATCACAGTTCCCACCTTGAGATTCAGGATGTTACATTTGAACCTAAGAAAGCCACAACAGCGTTTAATTCTTTTAGATTACACCATAGGCCTACACAATGCATACTGAATAGACATACAACTGGTTCTATATGTAGATATTCAGATATTTAGCTGCATGGAATTAGTCTGATAAATGTTGTGGCTATTCCTGCCTCAAGACCACAGCCAATGAGATAACTGAGTTGGTGCACAGCCCAGCCCAGGCCAGCTGGTATTAGGCCTTAAGGGGATACGCTGGTCTACTCCCAAAGGGGTAAAATGATGTTATGTCATTTGCATATATAAGATCTTGCTTCCACCTATATACTTGTCTACAAGCCATAAGTGAAACCAGCTACCAAGAGTGGAGTAAGTAGCAGGGGATATGTAGGAGTGGCTTAATTATAGGAATCAATGACTGTTACTTAAGAGTATACTATTTCCCCCACTTGTTACACTGAGCAACATCAAACATCAAGAACGGACTGAGACATTTCTCAAGTCCATATTTCACCTGGAAGCCACTCACAGGTTTTAACATAATGTGTATTCTATAAGAGTTATAGATGGACATCGTTTGCCAAGTTCGATACGATACGTATCGTCGATACTTTTTTCGGTTTTCAGTTCGTATCGCGATCCGCAAATTCAGCCAGATCCGGAAATTAGTGAGTTTTCGGCAAAATACGCTAGGGAAATCCGTATTTTTGGTCCAGAAATTCACCAGTCCACTGTGGGCTGCAACCAGGGCAATGGTCCGGTAATGTTTTGCTCGCGATTACCATTTCTTCGCTTAATAAAGTCATTTTTGACCATTTTTCATGGAAATTAAGCATGTAGAGGGTAGGAATAGATCAAACCGAAAGTTTATTTCATCGATTTCGGCTATCAAACAGGCAGAAAGAACCGGTACGGTCGATATACCGTGAACCGGTGTCCATCCCTAATAAGAGTAGAAGCTTCCTCTTCTCAGTGCTAATATTAACAAAACTTGTCAGTTCAGAAAACAATGCAGGGGAAAGCTAAATTGTAGGCAGCAGCTTTTGACCTCCGGGACCCTAGTTCGGATTCCTGACCTGGACCACCCATGTATTGTTAGACAAGAGTTTTGCAACATGACAAAAGAACAGCTCTTACCTCTCAACCAGCCTCAATGTCTCACTAGACCTACCCCATGCACAAATACTGGTTGTTAGGCCCTTTAACTCACTTAACCATTGCTTCATATACAATACATAGAAACAGAACCTGAGCAGTAACACCACCAGCTGACTTCCTTCTGTGAGTCATTACTGATGACAACCAAATTTGTCACAACTTTAAGTAAAAGAAGGACACATTCCCCTTACAATACACCTCAATAATGACAATATCCTCTATCTATACAAAGAGAATGTCAGGTGCTATAAACAAACTGTATGATCAATAAGTACTCTTACACACAGAAAAAAACTTGGTTTTTTGGGGTTTTCTACATAATCATTTGAATGTATAAACAATCAAATGGATAAAATGGGTTAATTATGGTTTGTTAAAAAATCAAATGAATCATTTGAAAACCAGTTTGGTTAACACTGGTTTATTGGGGTTTTATAAAATAACCACTTGTATATTTACAAAACCAGTAACGATTAAAATGGTTTTATTGCAAACCAAATGAATACTTAAAACACCATGTGCCCAGGTTCACTTATCTTTAACATGTTCACAGCTTCACATTTAAGGATATCAACACTTAATCTGGCATGTCTGTGTTTGACATTGTTACAGCTTGTTTAAGGCTAATCACAAGGTAATTTTGTCAGATCTGAGACACAATTATATACCTTTTGTGAGAGTCAGTTGGATGGTGCAGTGACCAGGTCTAAATGATTTGTTCATTGAACATATTAAATGAAGAGGCAAGCACATCGTGGTTTATCATCAGTTCCAAGGTAGGAATTTTATGATTAATTTTCTTTTAATTTATGAGCTGCATGGGAACATTCGCTAACATTTATTAGACAAAAAGGTCACTCTATTTTATGTATATATTATAGGTCTTTGTTCTGAGAGTGTGCACATTTTTAAAAACCCGTTAGTTGCTGGTGATCAATTATCTTATTTATATTATATTAATTATGAAGTGAGGATTATATGGTTTTTGATCATCTTCCAGAAATCACAATGGAAACAATTTTCATAATTGTCATTTAAAGCTACAAGTTGATCTCTTAGGTTACAGTTTGTGATGTGTACTGTACATGATGTTGTTTAATCATGTATTTCATTGGTCAATGCTTCATATTTATAGTCTATCATACAAGACTCAAGATTTTTAAGCAAAAAGGTATTCACTATTCACCTTTGAATATGGATAACTTAAATAGGACATTCTGTGTAATTTGATACATAATATTGCTCTTATATAACCACCTGAAAGAGTTCCTCCATGGCCTAATGGTTAAGAGTGCTTGTTTGCACAACCACTGGCTCTGAGGGCGTGGGTTCGAATCCTACCCCGGAACTCAATTTAGTCCGAGCCCATGGGACATTAAATGGAGGCGGGTTTTATCCAGTGTTCTATGCTGGGGCAACTGAAAGACCCTGGGCATCCCTGAATTAATAGGGTATGTACCAGACTCACAGTCTTCTCATCTCATCATCATACGGCGATCGCCTGCCTCGATATAGCCCACTAAGGTGCTGCAGAGGCGTAAAACATAAACAAACAAACAAACAAACAATATAACCACCTGAAAAAAGATCGGGTATATGACAGCAAAGCTTCAGCAATATAAATGATTATTAGTATAGGCTATTTTCCAAGGTTGCTTATGGCACATAGTAAGAATTTCATTCCTTTCCCTACAGGGAGTCATCAGCTGATGTCACAGAAATTGTCTTGACATCTGTCTGATGTCAGGTTATTTTAATACATAGTAAGAATTGTATTCCCTTGTTTCAATAGAGTGTGCCTAACTATTAAATTATTTCTGTTTCAGCTTTTACGTGAATTTAAGCTCATCCAACCAGTGGAACTGGATGAGCTTATCACCAGAACAGCTCTGGATAGGTCTCAGGAATCATCCCTGAAAAAAACTCTTCTGAGACCCGGATTGGTGATGCCCTTGAGGCAGACAAGTGAAAAGGTGGGTCTCTGTTTCTGTTTCTGTGCACTGTTTAATGTTATCTTTCTCTTAACCCTTAAATGAAGGGCATCACATGTCACAAATTCTTTGTTAAGCTTTTTGAAGTAGCTGGCAAAGATGCACATATCATTATGAGCAAATGACAGCTGTTTTGTGTTTGAGCTCTCTTTCCTAGCTTTTTAGAGATTATAATGAAACCAATGGATTGACTGCCATAAAATAAGCCATAAAATTGAGTCAATTTTAAATCAAACTACTGTATATGGCCAAAATTATGAAATGTTATGAAGAGTGTTTCAGAATCAGACAAGAAGTTAAAACTCATTGTTTCAATCTGTTCATGAAACCAGTGCAATAGACACTGCGTAATATTATGCTTATGAACTTATGAAAAGTAACATGGTTATTCCGTGTATTTTCAGGAAGCCAAGTGCTCAACAGCAAACCTTGAAGAATTGTGGTCCATCTCAAAGCCCATTGGACACACGTCAGCGACCATCAGCATTCCAGATGATAACAGTGTGTGCCTTTTCCCTCGTTCTTTCTTGCGTTAATGCTTATTACCGGGTGTACGACATCCAGTGTTCACCAACATTTAGAAGAACATTTTCATGTTTATGGACTATTACATTGCATTCTTCATGGACTACTACATCAACAAATGTACCATATCAGCATGAGTATTTCTAAATATGAAAATATGTATTTCATTTGTTTTTTATGTGTTTTGTGGTTTCCTGGTGTTTATATTTGAAAATTTGAATAATAGTTATACACTTGTTAATTCTTCCTACATTTATACATATATTTTTATGCATGCTAATTTCATTTTCTTCTTGTTTGAAGTTCTGTAAATAAATATATATGAATAAATAAAGTCAAATGCCTTTCTATTCTCTTTCTGCTTGGATGTATTTTACCCGTGTGCTCAAAATATACAAAAAAGGAAAGATGAAATTTGTCAATAAACAAGATTTTTTTTTTGTACGCAACACCAATGGTGAGGTAAAAAAATCGTACCTGGATATTTGAAAATCTTCTGGTTTTCCAGCAAACCAGCTAACTTTTTATTTAAATTCTTTATATGGTTATGAAAGCCCTATGGGAATGATGAGACTATCCAATTGATTACTAGAAAAACCCATTTGGGTTTCATATATGCTCCATGATGGAATAATGTAAATCCAGTTATGGATATTTGTAAAACCTAAAAAGGGTGAATATTTACTTCACTTGGTTTCTATAAAAACCGAAGATGAATATGTAAGAAACCAACTAATGAAATACTTGATTATTCTATAAACCACTAATGGTTTAATAAACAACCAGAATATTGGTGTTGAACAGTCCTTCATAGGTTTCTTCATAAACCACTAAAGGTTTTATATTATTCCAAGGTGGATTTTTAGATGGTGGTTTTTTAAACATCCACATCAAGAGGGTTTTTTAAAAAACCAGAAGTGGTTTTATACTGGTGACAAGCCAAAAAACCACATATGGATGTTTGTGTAACCTTTTTTTCTGAGTGTGTAGAAGTACAGCACCGACCATGCTGCACATGCTTTGTTATTGGAATAGACATGATTAATACGTTTGGCAGATTGGGGGAAAAAACTTTTAAATTGTATTTTTATGTTTCCTTTACTTGGTGCCAAGTTGGTGGTCCTGTGTGGTTTTAAATTAATATCAGAAATAAGTTAACTTGCAAGAATGCTTACTGCACGTCTCCCACCTCAATATTTCACTGGCGAATTTGAAGCAGAAATATTCACTTCTCAGGCTAAATATACACATGTGCCTGTTGCTCGTGCTGAGTAGAGTTCATTCATATGCAATAACGAGCTGTACGACAAATGGTCGAGCCACAACGAAGGTGTTTCTAAGACACGTTGAAACAACTTCAAACCTCTCAGAGACTGAGCACTGAAGTGCTATGCACAAGAAAATGGCGGCGCAAAATGTGCCACGCCCACCCAGTGCTCGTCAATAGACGGATATTAATAAAAGGTAATAAATCTATCAATATTGAATTTAACTAAAAAAAGACAAAATTGGCAGAATGTACGATGTTATAACTGAGAAATACATATAAAATAAACCCTTGTAATCGTTTGGTTGGGCCTGGAGGCTCGTGACTCACATCGGATGGATATCACTGCATTACCGTCCTATGCATAGCATGGCCGGTAATTATGGAGCTGGCTCTATATGATATTGCACAAGTAATTTGTCAGTGTGTAGGATGTCAGAGGATAAATATTATTCTTTGTGCATAGCCTGATATCAAATTATCAAAAGGGAAGATGTATTGATCCTATCCAGGGTGCTTTAATATTTAATGGAAGTTAGTATTTGGCAAGAGAATTGGTTAGGTTGCAACCAAAATAAAAGGGAAAATTGTTGATTAACCCTCATGGTTGTCTTTGGTTTGGTAATAACAGAAGCTTTACATTGAATTTGAAAAGTGTGAATTTGACGCTCATTAAGTATTGACAATAAATGTTACCTCAGGCAAACCTTTCCCACCTGATTGCAGACTGGAGATAAGCACATAACCATTGCATCATCTCATTTCGGGAAGATGGAAGATGCGCAGTAATGTTGTGCTGATTGCCAAATCTAATTTAGGTGTATCATCAGTCACCTTCCTCTCTTTGCAGTTGTTTTGTCTTTCTCTATTTCTATTTGTAAAATCTGGCAAATTTCATTCAGCTTCTATCTAGATCTATCTGTCTATCTTTCTCGCTGTCTGTCTGTCTATCTTACTATCTATCTATCTATCTATCTATCTATCTATCTATCTATCTATCTATTTATCTATTTATCTATTTATCTATCTGTCTTGTCTATATTATCTTTTTTGTCTGTCTAATCATGTAATCTATCTATCTAAATCTATCTGATCTATGCTATCTGTCTAGTTTATCTAATCTATAGATCAATCTGTCTATCTGTTCAACCATTATTTCAATTGTCTTACTGTTTAACTCATTGCCAACCATTTGACACGTAAATTGTTTTCATTTATGCATTATTATAATCCCCCGCCTTCTGTCGCTTGTTTGTTGATTGTATTTTCAATGCTTCATGTCGTTGACAATGACTACTTGAAATTCATAGCTTAGAATGTTGACAGCATATTTAACAAGCCACTATCTGCGAACAAAGAAAAATCTACTCGTCTTCTTTTCTTTTCCAGGAAGTTTTAAGGAGTGAGTGAGCACTTCAGTGGGACCCCCTGGGAATACCAAGGAGCCTGTTTGCATAAGAAAGAGCTTGGGTGTTAAGTTTTTGTTCTCAAACAGTTTTCTTCACCATGCTGAATTTTGATGACAGTGAAAACTTTCTACGCGAGCACGGAGATTACTTTACTACCCATTATTACGAGAGTGCGGTTTCGCCCTGTGGTTCGGCATACAGCGGAAGCCCCCTCTCCAGTGAATGTGGTTCTAGTATCGAAAGTGGATTAAATGGCATTACAGATCAAGAATCAGTGCCCCAAAGTGCACCATGCAGTCCTCACAAAGTGATGACGTCACTCAAAAGAGCCTCACTGCCAAATCTGACGTCACAAGGGTCTTCCACAGATGTTTGTTGTGATTCAAAAGCTTCCATAAGGTTGGCTAGCATGGCATCCAAAATGGCGGGTTTTAAAAGGAGTAAAGAGGAAGTAAATTCATGTTCTGAGGAAGTGAAAGGCATTGCTGAGTCTAGCTTCACCTCTTGCGTGAAAAGGAACACGAGGGAATCATGGGAAGGTGCCAAAAGGACGTCACGTGACCAGTCAGCTGTTCTCGAGGGAAATGGCAGCATTGAAGCGACTCTCGGTGATAAAGTCGGGTGTCAAACATGGATGTGTCATGCCACTGACACTCCTAAGCCCGCTGAGTTGGTCCTTAGTGTCAAAAACCACTTAGCAGCAGGCAACATTCAAACTGCCCTGTTACAAACCGAGTTGCCATTGATTGAGGGCGAAAAGGTCGTTGCTAAATACCCCCAATCCGAGTCATCTGACATGTTTGCTCAGCGTGAAGGAAACTGCCAAGATGAAGTAGAAGGAGCTAAAATCGTCACAATATCACAGACCGTAAATGGATACCTTGGAAATGGATATAAACAACCCCGCCCTATTTCTCTTGTGGATAAAAATGGTAGGAAAATAGTGTTTGAAAAATCAAAGAAGCGCAAAAATGTGCCCCGCAAACCTATTGGAAATATGGGTGATGATAAACCCGATAAGTTGCTTAACCCTATTGGTGCACCTCAATCGTGTGAATATGACCCAATTTCTGGCAGCGTTGATCTCAGGAATCCCAAATGTGGATTACCAATGGATGCTCATTCAGAGGCCCTGGAGTTAAGCAATACCACTAAACCTCTGACACATACGACCATGGAGTTAACCGATAATACCCCGTCAGGACCTCTATGTCAAGAGGTGCTTCCGTTTCCTCCCAGAGGGGCCTCGAGCCTCGTTCCTGACTATGGAACGCTTACCCCATCTGGTGGGCTTCAAGATAACAGACCACTGAGACCACGTGACCTGTCATCAAGACAATGTGATAGCAATTCAGGGCGACAAAAACTTGGGGTAAGTGGCATTTCTTATGAATAAAGCCTTCTTGCCATTTCCTAGATACTGAATGATGTATATACTAATACTATTATGGAGGTTTTCCATGTGTTTTACTCATTGTTCAAGCAGTTTTTATTCCAATGTTTTACTGAATAAGCAAGAACAAGAAATTGTAGAACAATTGTTCATTTTAAATGTTTGTTTTAAAGTGTACAATCACAGATAAAATATCGATAGAAAAACATCCCTGTTCAAAGTGATATCGGCGCGTCACGGCTTCTTGTTTGATGGAGATACACATTTTGAGTGTATTTGCAGCTCTCTAGGTACAATGGTTGTTGAGATAAAGCTCGAAAATCCCCAAGATTGCCACTTTTTTAGGTAAAATCAAAAGTAGGGGTGAACCGGCGTGAGGACATCTTCAATTGGCCTGAAATTTCACAGGAAGTCTTCTGGCCTCCATTCACAACTTTTGGGAAGGTTGGGCTCTGATCGGTTAACTTTTTCAAATTTGGTACGGCCTAGTATCCAATGATATTTCAAAGTGGTTCCCTTATATTAGAGTACATATAGTGTAGTTGCCTGTGTTCCAAAGAGTGCATTGCATTGATACTTGACTTGTACAGCAGGTTTTGATATAACACGGTGATGCTTTGAAAGAATTAACAGGTTTCAATGCTGTGCTGACATTACATTTAACTGTGTAACTAGTTTTATCAACATTTCCAAAATTGTTAATCTTAAAAGCCAAGAATTTGCAATTATGTTGGAAGAAAATTTCCTCGCCTGTCCAATTTAATGGTTGCAGTAAATTTATAGACAATTCCGAAGCCCAATTTAAGATAATCATTACTCCCTTTCCAGATAAAATTTGAGGCTGCTTAATGCAAGGAGAGGATTTTTTTTTGGAACCCTTGAATATTTCGACATGCTGCGGATGTGTTAAGAACATGAGATTTTAATTTGAGACGCCCTTAATTTATAGAACCAATTAAGTTTTCATAATTATTGGCTGACCATTTTATCCCTTTCAGTTTAAGTTTAAGTTTAAGTTTATTTGACCATAATATATGTGCACATTTATACATTTCATACAATCAACATTAGTGTCTCACACATTTTGTATGGTTGGCTGATGCTGATAGCATATTTGCCATTACCAAAATTTAAGAAATTATTAATAATACAATGTATTTGAATATATATATGTTATTGATGTATTTATAATTTAAAAATTGAAATAATTGGGGAAGAGTGAACATGACATGAAATTGACTACAGGATATGTGCATTGTCCTTCACTATCATAAAATAATAACAAGACCATGTCTGAGCAACTTACGTTGATAATATTAACGTTACTAACAGTAATAATGAAATAAATATAATCAAAAAAAAAAAAAAAAAATAATTTTAATAATAATAATAATAATAAAAATAAATAAATGATTAATTGTTAATAGAAAATAAATCAAACGACCTATATACATACATTGTGAATATTTATGATAGGTATGATGATGATGAGTAGAGACGAAGTTGGAGAGTGGGATAGGGAAAAAAAAAAAAAAATGAGTCTGTTATGATAGCATGGAAATGAGATGACAGACAGACCAGGCCATGCTTTGTTAAAAGAGAATAGTTACTAGTCAGCACATTTGGATGAGATTCACATGCCTTGTTAAAACATAACTCTGTACAGACATATTTCATGATCACAGTTCAAGTAACTTGAAGTTGCAGTTGACCCGATTTCATAAGACAACCATTCAAAGATTATACCTTCTATGAGAATCACATGCCGAAAAGCACTTTAGGCACTTCTTTTTCATAATTAATGGTTATTTGCGAAAAAAAAAAAAAAACTATTCATGTTTGAAAGAAATGCATATATATATGCTGGTGAACACCAGAAAGTAACTTATCAAGTTGGAGTATTGTCTCGTAATATCATGACACTTTTGAAGTAAAGTAGTACCTTCTTGGACTGCTGTAAATGATGACAAGCCAGGTGGTTAAAGAAAAGGCTATTCTACCAAGAAAAGGCCGTTTTACCAATTTTACCAATTGTCATCAACTATATACTTTTTTAACTTTTTCTTGAATGTATGTTGACTGCATTGCCTGACCAAGCAACCAGCTCTGCCATTCCATTCTTTGGCTCCTAGATATCGAGCGGTTTTTTGATAAAGCACTGTGTGACAGCGTGGCAAGTGCAGTAGGTCATTCTGACGTGTTTCCCTGTTAGTAATATCGCTATTCCTAACAAAGAAATCAGAAAATATATCAGGTAAAAGACCTCTCAAAAACTTGAAAGTAAACATAAGAATGCTATATAAGTAAATTTGAGAAAGTTTAAGTACCTAAAGTTCTTTGAACAATGGGTCTATTGAAGCTCTAAATGAAGATGATTTAATGATTTTGATGGCTTTTTTCTGTAGTCTGAAGAGTGAGCTTATGAAAGTACACGAAGCTTTACCCCATACCTCAATGCAATAAATCAAGTGAGGATACACCATACTGTAGTAAAGAGTCTCCAAACACGAACTGCTCAAGCTGCGTCTTGCTTTATTTATAATTCCTAAGCCCCTGGCTACCTTGCCTTTGATATTAGAGATATGTTTCTCCCAAGACAGTTTCGAGTCAATTGTTACCCCTAAGAATTTTGAAAATTCTTCCTTGTCAATCTTGGAATCATTTATGGATAATCCTTGAACATTATCTGGAACTCGCCGTCTAGAGCTAAAAACCATGTAGTGGGTCTTTTTTACGTTTAATGATAACTTATTAGCATTTAACCATTCAACAACTTTCTTAAGTTCAGTGTTCATTGTATCCAAAATATCTTGAAGAAATTTACCATTAAGGAAGACATTGGTATCATCAGCAAACAAAATTGGGATTAACACATTTGAGATATTCATGAGGTCATTTATATAAACCAAGAATAATAATGGTCCCAGAATTGACCCTTGGGGGACACCGCAGTTAATTCCTAATTTGCCTGACTCATTATTACAAAAAGATACAAATTGTTGTCTCCCTTGTAAATAATCCTTTAGCCAACTGTAAGCGTTACCTCTAATACCATATCTATTGAGCTTATTTAGTAATATTTCATGATTGACTGTGTCAAATGCCTTTTGGAAGTCCAAAAAGACACCAACAACTAAATCCCCCTTATCCAAGGCAGATACGATTTTATCTATGAGAATTATCAAAGCCATATTAGTACTGTGGTTCTTTCTGAAGCCAAATTGGTATTTATATAGAATCTTGTGTTTGTCAATGAAGGAGAGCATACGATTATACATAACACGCTCAAAGATTTTAGAGAACAGTGGTAGGACTGACACAGGTCGATAATTAGAAATACTCATGGTATCACCAGATTTGTATATGGGTATCACCTTGGCTATTTTCATCTCGTCAGGAAAAAAACCTTGAGATATTGACAAGTTCAACACATGTACTAGTGGTTGAAGGTATAATTTATAGCTACTTTTTAGGATTTTCGAATGAATTCCATCATTACCAGCACTGGCATTTTTCATAGATTTAATAATGTTTTCTACTTCCTTGCTGGTAACATCAGATAAAAAAATTGATTCTTGGATGTTATTTTTTATGTACGATAATGGATCAAGAGCTGTAGGGTTTATCTTTTTGGCTAAATCACTTCCAATGCTCGTAAAATAATGATTGAATTTATCTGCAATTACCCCATTATCACTTTCTTTTTTCCCATTTATGATAAACTGATTAGGAGCAGAAGGAGTTTTTTTCTTATTGATGACATCTTTTAGTACAGACCAAAGTTTTTGCAGTTGTGCTTATTTTCTTTTAGAGTTTCCTCATAGTACTTTCGCTCTGATATTCTCATTAATTTATTCAGTTTGGCTTTATATGATTTATACTTCTCAATATTAGAAACCAATGGATTTTTTAACTGGTGTACATACAATTTGTTTTTTTCCTCAATTGATTTTTTTATACCAATAGACAGCCATGGCTTCCAATTTTGGTAATTGGTCTTTACTTCCCTTAATGGAAAGTACTGGTCATACACATTGCAAAATCTTTCATAGAAAAGACTAAAGGCCTCTCTTCCATTTCTAATGGAAAGTACATCTGACCACTTCATATTTTGCATTTCACTTTCAAATTTTTTGATATTATTAGTTGAAAACAATCTGGATTTTCTGTTTTGAGTATTGTAAGCCACTTTTGATGTCTGATTTATGGTGAAAATAGGTAAATGATCAGAGATTCCAGTAAGTAATAAACCATTAAAGGTGTTAACTGCTGAAATGTCATTCAGAAAGATGTTGTCAATCAAGGTAGAGGAATTTGAAGTTAAGCGAGTTGGTTTTGTTATCAGTGGGAACAATGAGTAAGAATAAAGCAGGTCCAAGAATTCAGAGCTTGGTACATGGCGATCGGATTCTAACAGATTTATATTAAAATCTCCCATTAAGTACAAGAGCTTGTTTTCTCTTTTGACCGTATCGAGTATTTCTTGAAGGTTTTCAATAAAGATATTCAAATCTTGATTTGGGGGCCGGTATATCATGCCAACAATTGCATCTTTATCAAGAGATGAATTGTCCTTAGAGATCTCAACAAAAATTGCCTCTATCTCTGGTACGTTTCTTGTAAACTCTGGACGGCAAACCTGCAGCAATCAATTGATCATTGATGACCTGCAGCAATCAATTGATCATTGATGACATGGGTAGGCTACCTAAGAATGTCCATTTTTTTACTGATCAAAGTTATGACATAAGTGCTGTTGAATACCTGTGTTTTATTGGAGGACCTGACTATAGAAATAACCTTTAAGTGATGTGCTGGCAGTGCAGAGATGTCAGCTGTTCTCAGGAACATTATCTGTGCATGTTGTTTAACTTACATGGACTAGATTACCGACTGCATGTCTGCATGCATATCGTATCTAAAAAATAATACAAGGTCTTCACTAAGAATCTTGTCTCACTGACCATATTAATATAATAATAGAGTGACTCATGTGTTCAACACATAAACAAAGGGTTTTAATTGAAGGTGTTATCCCTCAAATGAAATTGTGTGTTCATACAGTGACTTTTCTGGAGATCAGCTTTTGCATTCTCTATATTGTCTTTGCTGAATGTATGTTTTAAAGGGAACAATCAGGAAAAAAATATATACAGAAAACTGTCCTTGAAATGAAATTGGTGCCTCACAGCTTCTTGTTCGGCTAAGATACTGTCAGAAAAACCTCCAAATCACTTCTCTTTGGAGGAATAAAATGGTGCCAATTAGTGGCGCTGTGATCCCTGCATGACTAGTTACACCCTCTGGTGGAAATAATTGCAACTAATTTGGAAGAATTCAGTATTCAGCAGATGCCATTTGAAACTGATTGAATTAATAAAAAGGAACAGTGTTCAAACTCGAGCTCAATGACACTGTAATGAAGCTCATGGCCTTCAAGAAGAAACTCTCCTTCTTTATTTAACCACTGGTTTTGTTAGTTATACTCACCAGCAAGCCAAGAGTAGTCATACATATTGGATAAGGCATGATATATAGTCCATCTGAAGAAGATGAGAGTAGTCAGTCTAATTAGATTGAGTCAGTCTTGGGATTACATTGGGATTACTGCGAAACAATTATTGTTCATCTTGACTTGATACATAGTGTTCTTCAGGAAGAATGAACAGGCTCCGGTATCAGCACTGGTTTTGTTAGTTACATTTGGTGGCAAACTGAGAGACTGTCAGTCTGTAATACATATCGGAATAGGTATGATATAGACCATCTGAAGAATGAGGAGTTTTTTACTGCCAAAATAAGAGTAGTCACACTAATTGGATTAAGCCATTCGGAGGATTACTTAGAAATGGTTTATCTTGTTTGTAATGTAATGTCATGGGGTATCCAGTGTATTTCAAAGTGGTTCCCTAATATTAGAGTACATTTAGTGTAGTTGCCTGTGTTCCGAAGAGTACACTGCATTGGTACTTGACTTGCACAGCAGTTCTTGATATTACACAGTGTTGCTCTGAAAGAATTTACAGGCTCCAGTGCTGCCGATATCACATTTATTTCAGTTACTGGTTTTATCAACATTTCCAAAATTGTTAATCTTAAAAGCCCAAAATTTGTAATTACGTTCTAAGAAAATTTCCCTGTCTGTCCAATCGACAATTTAGAAGCCCAATTTAAGATAACCATTACTCCCTTACAAGAAATTTGGGAATGATCAATCCAAGGAAAGGATAGTATTTTAGGAACCCTTGAAGATTTTGACATGCACTCTAAAAAATTTCAGACAAAATTGGTTTTTTAGATTCAAAATGGTTTTTTGAAAAAGCAAATTTCAATGCAAAAAACCAACATGGATTTTTAAAAAAATCCATGTTGGTTTTGCATTGAAATTTGGTTTTTCAAAAAACCATTTTGAATCTAAAAAACCAATTTGGCCAGACATTTTTTAGAGTGTGCTGCAGACGTGTTACGATTATGAGATTTTAATTTGAGATGCCTTTAATTTACAGAACCAATTAATTTTTTGTAATTATTTGCTGACCATTTCATCTCTTTCAATCAATTCATCATTGATGACACAGGTAGGCTATCCAAGAATGCCCACGTCAATTTTGATCAAGTTATGACATAAGTGCTGTTGAATACCTGTGTTTTATTGGAGGATCTGACTACAGAAATAGCTTTGAAGTGATGTGCCGCCTGTGGAGAGAAGTCAGCTGTTCTCTAGAACATTATCTGTGCATGTTGAAGTGTCAGGCATTAGGAGGTCTCTCAAGGATGCAGTTTATTATTTCCAGCCAATACAAATATCATGTTAATGAATGAATGAATATTTATTTTCAACTTATGCAAAATATTTTCAAACATGACAAAAGTAAATACAAGTTATAAGTTGATGGAAGATCACCCGAGTAAATAATTACTATACCCAAATGGGGGGTGAGCTTCCGGTTAAAATACATATATATAAACATTTAATAATTAAACATGACAATCTGACTGTATAAATATATTGTTATAATAATTAAATGATATTTCTAAACAGATTAAAATATTAATATATCTAATGACCACATCTTGCTCATGCATTAGCCGCGGTTGCTGCCTATGTCTAGAGACAAGAGTGGTCAAATAACAACATTCAAATTAATAACAATAATATATATTACAAAATACACTTCTTTGAGAAAAAAAAAAAAATATATATATATATACAAAATATACGAAATTGGCTGTGACAGCTTCTTGCTTGGTCCCTAGCCGCGGTTGCTGCCTAGGCCCAAGTCAAGTGCAGTCACAACCAAAAATTCTTTATATATATAGGACACTATCATAGGCTATAGATATGGAAAATTCGAACATAACTTCTAATTCATAACTTGATCCAACTTGTATTTTACAAAAGTTTTATTAAATTTCTTACTATCTCTAATATCTTTTAGATCCCTAGGTAGGTGTAGCCACACATGTGGTGCTCTGCCAAGAAAACTTTTATTATACAACTGGCTAGTATGTGGAAGGGCTTGAAGTATATTACTATTTCTAGTTCTATGGTTATGATTGGTATTTTCAAATAAACAAACAATTCGCTGAGGCAAAACATCTGTCGTATACCTATGGGAAATTTTTACTAGTGACAGTTCCATTAAGCTTTTTTAAAATGTCTAGGAGTTCAGCCTTTTTATAATAAGGTGCAAGTCTTACTCGTCTTTTTAAGTTAAATATTGATCATAAAGCTTTATTCTGACTGACTTGAAGCTTTTTCACATTACTTACTGATTACATGGGTCCCCAGACACTCATTGCATAAGTTAAGTGGCTAAATACATGTGAAAAATAAATTAGTCTTTTACTGCTGGTCGATAACATATTCCGTGCCATATTCAGACTATAGATTCCCGATGCTAGTTTTAATGAGAGACTTTGCGCATGTAAATTCCAGTTTAGATGCTCATCGATGTGAACTCCAAGGAACTTGGTGTCGCTTACTTTTTTTACAACTTTATTATCTATGTTTACTTCTCCATTAAAATTATTTCTACTATTATCATTTCTGAAAATTATATAACTAGTTTTCTCAATATTTAACGAAAGTGAATTATCCTTAAACCATTGTGTTACTCTCTTTAGATCTTCATTAATTTTACGATACAGAAATCTAACATTGCTTCCTGTTGCATATATAGTGGTGTCATCTGCAAACATGATAATTAAGACAACCAATATGCACCAAATTTAATTTACATGTATTAGATTATCGACTGCATGTCTCAATGACCATTATAGTGGAATAACTCATGTGTTAAACACACGAACAAAGGGTTTTCATTGAAGGTAGCATCTATCAAATGAAATTATGTTCATACAGTGTGTTTTTTAAAGGAGATGAGCTTTTGCATTCTCTATATTATCTTTGCTGAATGTTTGTTTTAAAGGGTATAATCACAAAAACATTTCTTAGAGAAAACCGGCCTTGAAATGGAATCGGTGCATCGCAGCTTCTTGTTTGGAGGAGATCCAACCTCCAAATCACTTCTCTTGGAAGGAATAAAATGGTGCCAATTAGTGGCGCTGTGATCCCTGCATGACTAGTTACACCCTCTGGCGCAAATAATTGCAACTAATTTGGAAGAATTCGGTATTCAGCAGACGTCATTTGAAACTGATTGAATTAATCAAAAGGAACGGTGTTCAAACTCAAGCTCAATGTCATTGTAATGAAGCTCGTGGCCTTCAAGAAGAAATTCCCCTTCCTTATTTAACCACTGGTTTTGTTAGTTACATTCGCCAGCAAGCCAAAAGTAGTCATACATATTGGATAAAGCATGATAGTCCATCTGAAGAATGTGAAGTTTTTTAATGGCAAGATGAGAGAAGCCAAACTAATTGGATTAAGCCAGTAGGAGGATTGCTGTGAATTGTTTATCTTGCTTGTAATGTAACATTGGGTATCCAATGATATTTCGAAGTGGTTGCCTAATATTAGAGTACGTATATCGTATAGTTGCCTGTGTTCCGAAGAGTATATTGCATAAGGAATTGATTTGCACAGCAGTTTTTGATACTACACAGTGTTGCTTTGAAAGAATTTACAGGTTCTATTGCTGCGCTGGTATCACATTTGACTCTGTTACTGGTATTATGAACATTTCTAAAATTGTTAATTTTAAAAACCCAGAATTTGTAATTACGTTCCAAGAAAATGTCCACGCCTGTCCAATTTAATGGTTGCAGTAAATTTACAGACAATTTAGAAGCCCAATTTCAGATAATCATTACTCCCCTTCCAGATAAAATTTTGGGCTGCTTAATGCAAGGAAAGGATAGTCTTTTGGAATCCTTGAATATTTCAACATGCTGCAGACGTGTTAAGATCATGATATTTTAATTTGAGATGCCCTTAAATTACAGAACTAATTAATTTTTTGCAGGTATTTGCTGACTTCTTTATCCCTTTCAATAAATTGATCAAATTTAATGACACAAGTACGTAATGTACCTCAGAATTCTTTTATAGGAATGTCCAGAATTAGAAGGTATTTGATTAATGCAGGTTATCATTTTAACCAAATCCAATTTGTATAGATATTAGATAACCAACACAAAATTTTCATATACATACACAATAAACTGACTATACATCCATGTAAATCCCAAAAAACCTGATGAGTTGTCTTACCACTACCTTCGAAGCGCCGAAAATCTTCACTCAATGTTAAGCAGTTGCTCATACGTTGAGCACATGAACTAGGGTTTTAATTAAAGGTTTCATCCATCAAATGAGATTGTGTTCATTTACATGGGCAAAAAAATAGACCTTAGTAGAATTCCCCATTGTTTCAATACAACAACAAAGTTTCATTTCCTGTCAGTCAATCAAAAAGTGCAGGCAAAAGACTAGTTCTTCTAAGCAAGTCAGAAGGAAGAGTAGTTATGTACTCAGATAATGTTGCTATTGGTTGACTGTCAAGGAATAAAGCTTTGTTGTTGTTAACCATTGAAATAGCGGGGCAGATTTGTCATGAATAGGGGGGTAATATTGCATTTATACATAGAAGCATGAAACTTGGCACATCGTTTAAAAACATCTTAAAGAATAAATTTAGATAGGGAGCCACTTCAGATTTGACATGGTTGACCCATGGCAGCCATTTTCCAAAATGGCAGCTAATTCTCTCATTTTCCTGCTTTCTGTGAAGTGCCTACAGTTTGACCATATGAAAACAGTGGTCATTATTTCTTCTAAAGATTTAAAAAACACTATCAATTGACTCCTGGGTTGAACTGAGGAATTTTAGGGTGGTCAGGGTCCATTTTGTTATAACTGTTGAAGAAAATGCAACATTTTCGCAGTTTTCTATTATTCTATGGAATCTCAATTAATATTTAAATAGACCACATATTTGAATTCCTTGTAAGAAAAGCTTTCAAATCAATGGCAGCATCACTAGTTCGCGGTATTCCATTATTCTATGGAATCTCAATTAATATTTAAATAGACCACATATTTGAATTCCTTGTAAGAAAAGCTTTCAAATGAATGGTAGCATCACTAGTTTCCATGAATTCTTTGTCAAAATGAACCTCAGAACTGAAATCTTCAAAAAACTTATAATTTTCGTTTTTTTCCATTTTCACTCCAAATTTACGAAACCCATTAATGCGGGTACTCATTTTAAAGCTATTTTTGCGTGGAATTCAAATATGCAACTTATTGTTATATTGATTTATAATTGGCGAAACCACGCAATACCGCTAAATACAGTATTTGAGTTGATAATTCTAACAAAATGGTTTCTAGAAAGCCTGAAAATAGTTTAGGCTACTAAAAATGTTGTAGTTATGTTCTGAATATACCTAGAGAAGGAATAACAAAGACTATTTGCATGCAAAATGGAAGAATTGACGGCCATTTTGGAAAATGGCTGCCAGTAGCCATCTATGCTAAATCTGAGGTGGCTCCCTATCCAATTATATTTGTAGAGATGTTTTTTAAGTGTGCACCAAGTTTCATGCTTCTATGTATAAATGCACTATTTTTTTGCATACCTGCCCCGCTAAAATCAAAGCATTATGATAAGAATCGAATACTACTAAGGTCTATTTTTTTTCTCACACTGTTAAAATTGCTGCATTTCTTTAAAGGCTGCTACCGTAAAGAATATATTTAAGTGCCACTTTACGGCAGAAAACCGTTGTTTTTACGGCATGTACTGTTGTTTTAACGTTCAGCAACTGCCGGTAGCTGGGTTTACAGTGTAGGAGTGTACAATGTTTTGCAAGGGGATGAGATGTTGCCTTCTCTATGGCTACTCTAGCTCCTCTTATAACGATAGAGGTCGGCGCCGCGACCTATCCACCACAGGACCAATGGTGGAACCTAATTTTTCGATCCAGAATCAATTCAGAAATGGGTTGAAATGATGCAGATGATGGTGGAAATACCTAACAAAAGTCATTTTGTGCCATACCTGGAGCGTATAGGGTCACACAGCCTGTGGAACCCTCCATTCCACCACAGGACCAATGGTGGAACCTTCTTTTTTTCAACCAAGAACTAATTCAGAAATGCGTTGAAATGATGCAGATGATGGTGGAAATACCTAACAAAAGTCATTTTGTGCCTTACCTGTGGCGTAGAGGGTCACACAGCCTGTGGAACCCACCATTCCACCACAGGACCAATGGTGGAACCTTCTTTTTTTCAACCCAGAACTAATTCAGAAATGGGTTGAAATGATGCAGATGATGGTGGAAATACCTAACAAAAGTCATTTTGTGCCTTACCTGGGGCGTATAGGGTCACACAGCCTATGGAACCCTCCATTCCACCACAGGACCAATGGTGGAACCTTCTTTTTTTCAACCCAGAACCAATTCAGAAATGGGTTGAAATGATGCAGATGATGGTGGAAATACCTAACTAAAGTCATTTTGTGCCATACCTGGGGCGTATAGGGTCACACAGCCTTTGGAACCCACCATTCCACCACAGGACCAATGGTGGAACCTTCTTTTTTTCAACCCAGAACTAATTCAGAAATGGGTTGAAATGATGCAGATGATGGTGGAAATACCTAACAAAAGTCATTTTGTGCCTTACCTGGGGCGTATAGGGTCACACAGCCTATGGAACCCTCCATTCCACCACAGGACCAATGGTGGAACCTTCTTTTTTCAACCCAGAACTAATTCAGAAATGGGTTGAAATGATGCAGATGATGGTGGAAATACCTAACAAATGTCATTTTGTGCCTTTCCTGTGGCGTACAGAGTCACACAGCCTGTGGAACCCACCATTCCACCACAGGACCAATGGTGGAACCTTCTTCTTTTCAACCCAGAACTAAGTTAGAAATGGGTTGAAATGATGCAGATGATGGTGGAAATACCTAACAAAAGTCATTTTGTGCCATACCTGTGGCGTATAGGGTCACACAGCCTGTGGAACCCTCCATTCCACCACAGGACCAATGGTGGAACCTTCTTTTTCGATCCAGAATCAATTCAGAAATGGGTTGAAATGATGCAGATGATGGTGGAAATACCTAACAAAAGTCATGTTGTGCCATACCTGGGGCGTATAGGGTCACACAGCCTGTGGAACCCTCTATTCCACCACAGGACCAATGGTGGAACCTTCTTTTTTTCAACCCAGAACTAATTCAGAAATTGGTTGAAATGATGCAGATGACGGTGGAAATACCTAACAAAAGTCTTTTTGTGCCTTACCTGTGGCGTACAGAGGCACACAGCCTGTGGAACCCACCATTCCACCACAGGACCAATGGTGGAACCTTCTTTTTTTCAACCCAGAACTAATTCAGAAATGCGTTGAAATGATGCAGATGATGGTGGAAATACCTAACAAAAGTAATTTTGTGCCTTACCTGTGGCGTATAGGGTCACACAGCCTATGGAACCCTCCATTCCACCACAGGACCAATGGTGGAACCTTCTTTTTTTCAACCCAGAACCAATTCAGAAATGGGTTGAAATGATGCAGATGATGGTGGAAATACCTAACAAAAGTCATTTTGTGCCATACCTGGGGCGTATAGGGTCACACAGCCTGTGGAACCCTCCATTCCACCACAGGACCAATGGTGGAACCTTCTTTTTTTCAACTCAGAACTAATTCAGAAATGGGTTGAAATGATGCAGATGATGGTGGAAATACCTAACCAAAGTCATTTTGTGCCTTACCTGTGGCGTACAGAGGCACACAGCCTGTGGAACCCACCATTCCACCACAGGACCAATGGTGGAACCTTCTTTTTTTCAACCCAAAACTAATTCAGAAATGCGTTGAAATGATGCAGATGATGGTGGAAATACCTAACAAAAGTCATTTTGTGCCTTACCTGGGGCGTATAGGGTCACACAGCCTATGGAACCCTCCATTCCACCACAGGACCAATGGTGGAACCTTCTTTTTTTCAACCCAGAACTAATTCAGAAATGGGTTGAAATGATGCAGATGATGGTGGAAATACCTAACAAAAGTCATTTTGTGCCTTACCTGTGGCGTACAGAGTCACACAGCCTGTGGAACCCACCATTCCACCACAGGACCAATGGTGGAACCTTCTTTTTTTCAACCCAGAACTAATTCAGAAATTCGTTGAAATGATGCAGATGATTGTGGAAATACCTAACAAAAGTCATTTTGTGCCTTACCTGGGGCGTATAGGGTCACACAGCCTATGGAACCCTCCATTCCACCACAGGACCAATGGTGGAACCTTCTTTTTTTCAACCCAGAACCAATTCAGAAATGCGTTGAAATGATGCAGATGATGGTGGAAATACCTAACAAAAGTCATTTTGTGCCATACCTGGGGCGTATAGGGTCACACAGCCTGTGGAACCCTCCATTCCACCACAGGACCAATGGTGGAACCTTCTTTTTTTCAACCCAGAACTAATTCAGAAATGGGTTGAAATGATGCAGATGATGGTGGAAATACCTAACAAAAGTCATTTTGTGCCTTACCTGTGGCGTACAGAGGCACACAGCCTGTGGAACCCACCATTCCACCACAGGACCAATGGTGGAACCTTCTTTTTTTCAACCCAAAACCAATTCAGAAATGCGTTGAAATGATGCAGATGATGGTGGAAATACCTAACAAAAGTCATTTTGTGCCTTACCTGGGGCGTATAGGGTCACACAGCCTATGGAACCCTCCATTCCACCACAGGACCAATGGTGGAACCTTCTTTTTTCAACCCAGAACTAATTCAGAAATGGGTTGAAATGATGCAGATGATGTTGGAAATACCTAACAAATGTCATTTTGTGCCTTACCTGTGGCGTACAGAGTCACACAGCCTGTGGAACCCACCATTCCACCACAGGACCAATGGTGGAACCTTCTTCTTTTCAACCCAGAACTAATTCAGAAATGCGTTGAAATGATGCAGATGATGGTGGAAATACCTAACAAAAGTCATTTTGTGCCTTACCTGTGGCGTATAGGGTCACACAGCCTGTGGAACCCTCCATTCCACCACAGGACCAATGGTGGAACCTAATTTTTCGATCCAGAATCAATTCAGAAATGGGTTGAAATGATGCAGATGATGGTGGAAATACCTAACAAAAGTCATGTTGTGCCATACCTGGGGCGTATAGGGTCACACAGCCTGTGGAACCCTCCATTCCACCACAGGACCAATGGTGGAACCTTCTTTTTTTCAACCCAGAACTAATTCAGAAATGGGTTGAAATGATGCAGATGATGGTGGAAATACCTAACAAAAGTCATTTTGTGCCATACCTGGGGCGTATAGGGTCACACAGCCTGTGGAACCCTCCATTCCACCACAGGACCAATGGTGGAACCTTCTTTTTTTCAACCCAGAACTAATTCAGAAATGCGTTGAAATGATGCAGATGATGGTGGAAATACCTAACAAAAGTCATTTTGTGCCTTACCTGTGGCGTAGAGAGGCACACAGCCTGTGGAACCCACCATTCCACCACAGGACCAATGGTGGAACCTTCTTCTTTTCAACCCAGAACTAATTCAGAAATGGGTTGAAATGATGCAGATGATGGTGGAAATACCTAACAAAAGTCATTTTGTGCCATACCTGTGGCGTATAGGGTCACACAGCCTGTGGAACCCTCCATTCCACCACAGGACCAATGGTGGAACCTAATTTTTCGATCCAGAATCAATTCAGAAATGGGTTGAAATGATGCAGATGATGGTGGAAATACCTAACAAAAGCCATATTGTGCCATACCTGGGGCGTATAGGGTCACACAGCCTGTGGAACCCTCCATTCCACCACAGGACCAATGGTGGAACCTTCTTTTTTTCAACCCAGAACTAATTCAGAAATGGGTTGAAATGATGCAGATGATGGTGGAAATACCTAACAAAAGTCATTTTGTGCCTTACCTGTGGCGTACAGAGGCACACAGCCTGTGGAACCCACCATTCCACCACAGGACCAATGGTGGAACCTTCTTTTTTTCAACCCAGAACTAATTCAGAAATGGGTTGAAATGATGCAGATGATGGTGGAAATACCTAACAAAAGTCATTTTGTGCCTTACCTGTGGCGTACAGAGTCACACAGCCTGTGGAACCCTCCATTCCACCACAGGACCAATGGTGGAACCTTCTTTTTTTCAACTCAGAACTAATTCAGAAATGGGTTGAAATGATGCAGATGATGGTGGAAATACCTAACAAAAGTCATTTTGTGCCTTACCTGTGGCGTACAGAGGCACACAGCCTGTGGAACCCACCATTCCACCACAGGACCAATGGTGGAACCTTCTTTTTTTCAACCCAAAACCAATTCAGAAATGCGTTGAAATGATGCAGATGATGGTGGAAATACCTAACAAAAGTCATTTTGTGCCTTACCTGGGGCGTATAGGGTCACACAGCCTATGGAACCCTCCATTCCACCACAGGACCAATGGTGGAACCTTCTTTTTTCAACCCAGAACTAATTCAGAAATTGGTTGAAATGATGCAGATGATGGTGGAAATACCTAACAAAAGTCATTTTGTGCCTTTCCTGTGGCGTACAGAGTCACACAACCTGTGGAACCCTCCATTCCACCACAGGACCAATGGTGGAACCTTCTTCTTTTCAACCCAGAACTAATTCAGAAATGGGTTGAAATGATGCAGATGATGGTGGAAATACCTAACAAAAGTCATTTTGTGCCATACCTGGAGCGTATAGGGTCACACAGCCTGTGGAACCCTCCATTCCACCACAGGACCAATGGTGGAACCTTCTTTTTTTCAACCCAGAACTAATTCAGAAATGCGTTGAAATGATGCAGATGATGGTGGAAATACCTAACAAAAGTCATTTTGTGCCTTACCTGTGGCGTAGAGAGGCACACAGCCTGTGGAACCCACCATTCCACCACAGGACCAATGGTGGAACCTTCTTCTTTTCAACCCAGAACTAATTCAGAAATGGGTTGAAATGATGCAGATGATGGTGGAAATACCTAACAAAAGTCATTTTGTGCCATACCTGTGGCGTATAGGGTCACACAGCCTGTGGAACCCTCCATTCCACCACAGGACCAATGGTGGAACCTAATTTTTCGATCCAGAATCAATTCAGAAATGGGTTGAAATGATGCAGATGATGGTGGAAATACCTAACAAAAGCCATATTGTGCCATACCTGGGGCGTATAGGGTCACACAGCCTGTGGAACCCTCCATTCCACCACAGGACCAATGGTGGAACCTTCTTTTTTTCAACCCAGAACTAATTCAGAAATGGGTTGAAATGATGCAGATGATGGTGGAAATACCTAACAAAAGTCATTTTGTGCCTTACCTGTGGCGTACAGAGGCACACAGCCTGTGGAACCCACCATTCCACCACAGGACCAATGGTGGAACCTTCTTTTTTTCAACCCAGAACTAATTCAGAAATGGGTTGAAATGATGCAGATGATGGTGGAAATACCTAACAAAAGTCATTTTGTGCCTTACCTGTGGCGTACAGAGTCACACAGCCTGTGGAACCCTCCATTCCACCACAGGACCAATGGTGGAACCTTCTTTTTTTCAACTCAGAACTAATTCAGAAATGGGTTGAAATGATGCAGATGATGGTGGAAATACCTAACCAAAGTCATTTTGTGCCTTACCTGTGGCGTACAGAGGCACACAGCCTGTGGAACCCACCATTCCACCACAGGACCAATGGTGGAACCTTATTTTTTTCAACTCAAAACCAATTCAGAAATTGGTTGAAATGATGCAGATGATGGTGGAAATACCTAACAAAAGTCATTTTGTGCCTTACCTGGGGCGTATAGGGTCACACAGCCTATGGAACCCTCCATTCCACCACAGGACCAATGGTGGAACCTTCTTTTTTCAACCCAGAACTAATTCAGAAATTGGTTGAAATGATGCAGATGATGGTGGAAATACCTAACAAATGTCATTTTGTGCCTTTCCTGTGGCGTACAGAGTCACACAGCCTGTGGAACCCACCATTCCACCACAGGACCAATGGTGGAACCTTCTTTTTTTCAACCCAGAACTAATTCAGAAATGGGTTGAAATGATGCAGATGATGGTGGAAATACCTAACAAAAGTCATTTTGTGCCTTACTTGTGGCGTATAGGGTCAAACAGCCTATGGAACCCTCCATTCCACCACAGGACCAATGGTAGAACCTTCTTTTTTTTCAACCCAGAACCAATTCAGAAATGGGTTGAAATGATGCAGATGATGGTGGAAATACCTAACAAAAGTCATTTTGTGCCATACCTGGGGCGTATAGGGTCACACAGCCTGTGGAACCCTCCATTCCACCACAGGACCAATGGTGGAACCTTCTTTTTTTCAACCCAGAACTAATTCAGAAATGGGTTGAAATGATGCAGATGATGGTGGAAATACCTAACAAAAGTCATTTTGTGCCTTACCTGTGGCGTACAGAGGCACACAGCCTGTGGAACCCACCATTCCACCACAGGACCAATGGTGGAACCTTCTTTTTTTCAACCCAAAACTAATTCAGAAATGCATTGAAATGATGCAGATGATGGTGGAAATACCTAACAAAAGTCATTTTGTGCCTTACCTGGGGCGTATAGGGTCACACAGCCTATGGAACCCTCCATTCCACCACAGGACCAATGGTGGAACCTTCTTTTTTTCAACCCAGAACCAATTCAGAAATGCGTTGAAATGATGCAGATGATGGTGGAAATACCTAACAAAAGTCATTTTTTGCCTTACCTGTGGCGTACAGAGTCACACAGCCTGTGGAACCCACCATTCCACCACAGGACCAATGGTGGAACCTTCTTTTTTTCAACCCAGAACTAATTCAGAAATGCGTTGAAATGATGCAGATGATG
Organism: Platynereis dumerilii; assembly: GCA_026936325.1. NCBI lineage: Eukaryota > Metazoa > Annelida > Polychaeta > Phyllodocida > Nereididae > Platynereis > Platynereis dumerilii. The sequence goes on from JAPTHN010000018.1 coordinate 8,787,908, forward strand.
GTGGAAATACCTAACAAAAGTCATTTTGTGCCTTACCTGGGGCGTATAGGGTCACACAGCCTATGGAACCCTCCATTCCACCACAGGACCAATGGTGGAACCTTCTTTTTTTCAACCCAGAACCAATTCAGAAATGCGTTGAAATGATGCAGATGATGGTGGAAATACCTAACAAAAGTCATTTTGTGCCATACCTGGGGCGTATAGGGTCACACAGCCTGTGGAACCCTCCATTCCACCACAGGACCAATGGTGGAACCTTCTTCTTTTCAACCCAGAACTAATTCAGAAATTGGTTGAAATGATGCAGATGATGGTGGAAATACCTAACAAAAGTCATTTTGTGCCTTACCTGTGGCGTATAGGGTCACACAGCCTGTGGAACCCTCCATTCCACCACAGGACCAATGGTGGAACCTTCTTTTTTTCAACCCAGAACTAATTCAGAAATGGGTTGAAATGATGCAGATGATGGTGGAAATACCTACCAAAAATCATATTGTGCCTTACCTGGGGTGTATATAGGGTAATACAGCCTGTGAAACCCTCTATTCCACCACAGGACCAATGGTGGAACCTTTTATCCGCCACAGGACTAATTGAATAGTTAGAGTGAGCTTTGATAAAATACCTGTAATTTATCTCTTAAATGTCATTATGAGTAATTAGTTCAGTATGGGGATAAATGATTGATGGAACCTTGCAATCCACCTCAGGACCTGTGGTGGTTCCTGACCTCCTGTGCAGGACAGCCCCAAATATTTCATTATTTCCAATAAACATCTCCCCATAAATGCCCAAAATGACCAGGAACATCATCTTCCACCACAGGACCAATGGTGGCACCTGACCTCCTGTACAGGGCAACCCCCAGTATTTCATTCTTTCCAATAAACACCTCACCATAAATGCCCAAACAGACCAGGAACCTCATCTTCCACAGAAGGACTACCCTCAACATTTCATTATTTCCAATAAACGCCTGATAATAAATACCCAAAGGACCATGAAACTCCTCTTTCACCACAAAACCAATGGTGGAACCTAACTTGCAAATTCAAATAAATTCAAATTCAAATTCAAATAATTTTATTTATACGCGATTAAAAATATAATTATTAATTATGCAGCACAAGACTACCCTCAATTTTTTTCATTTGCTGCAATAAGCATCTAATATTAAATTCCCAAGAGTAGGGGAGACCGGGGTAAGTTGTGCCATCTTTTGCGTCAGACTGATTTTCCGAAAAACCGAAGCCTAATCAAGTAATCTGAAAGTCAGACATCAAAATACAATACGTTGGCCAGAATCGACCAAAGTTTCAGAGCAATCTGACCATTGGGAAGGTCATGGTAGGCATTTTAAAAAAGTAGGTGCCGGGGTAAGTTGTGCCGCATGACGGGGTAAGTTGATCCGCTTAATTTATTCCCAAAAAAACCTTGTATTTCACCCGTTTCTTAAGATAGATCATTTGTATCATGTTTTTAACTTATGGCTGACATGTTACATGTCATTGAAACTTATCAAACTTTTTATGCAAAAATGAAGACAAGTAAAGATAAATAAAAAATTCATTCCTATGTCATACCATCGGCACAACTCACCCCAATTATCAAAATGGCACAACTTACCTAAAATTGATTTTCTGGATGAAACTGGTTGTCAAAAATAAATAAACAATGTGAGAAGAAATCTAACAATTGGTAGTTTTTTTCTTGGTGCCAAATGATGTTGACCAAGTGGGTATATATCGTAGGCATTGCCTTCTTTGCCCAGTTCTTCATTTCACCTCAACAGTGGGCGGGACAACTTACCCCGCGGCACAACTTACCCCAGTCTCCCCTACAACATTTAAATGATGCCTGGTAAATTTTACATGAACTCCACCGCATCCAATGGGCAGACGACATTAATACAAAATCAAAATTGTGTACTTACAATTTAATCATGATCGCCTTGAACCATATATGTCACAAGATTCATGAGTCGTACAAAGAACGCTCTTTTCTTGCACTGTTTCGGACAGGCATACTTCCACTGGAGATCGAAAATTGATAGATGGTATTGCAAAAGTGTAGAGGAAAATTTGCGTAAAAGGTGATGTTGAACACGAAGTTCATTTTCTTTTACAATGTAAGTTTTTTGAGGAAGAACGAAATTAAAGTATTTTAAAAAGCTCAAAACGGACAAAACCACATGTATATTTTTTGAAAACTGGAGCATCTAGAAAAATTTGAATATTGATGTCAGAAATTTAAGTGACTGCTAAATCTTATTAAACTATATCTGAACATTGTTTTTGTACTATCACTAGTCGTCTGTATACTTAATTACTATTTCAGATAAAAATTAATTAATTAAAAAAAAAAAAAAAAAAAAAAAATTTTTTTTTTCGAATACTTGCTTGATTTACTTGCTTGCTTGTGTTGCTTGAACGCAGCACTTGTGGGCCTCGCTTACCTCACTCGATCATTTGCTTGCTTGTGTTGCTTAAACGTAGCACTTGTGGGCCTCGCTTACCTGACTCGATTACTTGCTTGTTCGTGTTGCTCCAACGTAGCACTTGTGGGCCTCGCTTACCTCACTTGATCACTTGCCTGCTTGTGTTGCTTGAACGTAGCACTTGTGGGCCTCGCTTACCTCACTCGATTACTTGCTTGCTTGTGTTGCTTTTACGTAGCACTTGTGGGCCTCGCTTACCTGACTCGATTACTTGCTTGCTTGTGTTGCTTGAACGTAGCACTTGTGGGCCTTGCTTACCTCACTCGATCATTTGCTTGCTTGTGTTGCTTAAACGTAGCACTTGTGGGCCTCGCTTACCTGACTCGATTACTTGCTTGTTTGTGTTGCTCCAACGTAGCACTTGTGGGCCTCGCTTACCTCACTTGATCACTTGCCTGCTTGTGTTGCTTGAACGTAGCACTTGTGGGCCTTGCTTACCTCACTCGATTACTTGCTTGCTTGTGTTGCTTTTACGTAGCACTTGTGGGCCTCGCTTGCCTGACTCGATTACTTGCTTGCTTGTGTTGCTTGAACGTAGCACTTGTGGGCCTTGCTTACCTCACTCGATCACTTGCTTGCTTGTGTTGCTTAAACGTAGCACTTGTGGGCCTCGCTTACCTGACTCGATTACTTGCTTGCTTGTGTTGCTTTTACGTAGAACTTGTGGGCCTCGCTTATCTGACTCGACTACTTGCTTGCTTGTGTTGCTTGAACGTAGCACTTGTGGGCCTTGCTTACCTCACTCGATCACTTGCTTGCTTGTGTTGCTTAAACGTAGCACTTGTGGGCCTCGCTTACCTGACTCGATTACTTGCTTGCTTGTGTTGCTTTTACGTAGCACTTGTAGGCCTCGCTTACCTCACTCGATTACTTGCTTGCTTGTGTTGCTTGAACGTAGCACTTGTGGGCCTTGCTTACCTCACTCGATCACTTGCTTGCTTGTGTCGCTTAAACGTAGCACTTGTGGGCCTCGCTTACCTGACTCCATTACTTGCTTGCTTGTGTTGCTTAAACTTAACACTTGTGGGCCTGGCTTACCTGCCTCGATTACTTTGCTTGCTTGTATTGCTCAAACGTAGCACCTGTGGACCTCCCTTACCTACCTCAATTACTTGCTTGCTTGTGCTGCTTAAACAATATGTCCCGACATTCTAAGCTGTACTCTGACGTAGTACGGACTGGCTTGACTGGATCTATAAACCCGCATAAACTTGCATCGGCTAATTCAGAAAATAAACTTTACCACTTAACCAAAATCACTCAAGATGATAATTGCAAGAAGAATTCAAAAGATAACACAAATCGCAGTAAGCTGAAGGCTTGTGTATGGAATGCTCAAAGTTTGAAGCAAAAGACTGAGTCCGTGAAAGAGTTCAGAGATGAATTTGATCTGGATATATTTCTGTTCACTGAAACCTGGCTAAAAGCAAATGACCAAGTTGAAATTGGGGAACTGGAAAGAAATGGAGAATTTTTCTATTTGAGTGCACCTCGTGAATCCAGGCCTGGGGGTGGTGTAGGTTGCATTGTGAGAACAGGAATAAAAGCATTCAAGAAAGAAAGCATTCACACAAAGACTTTTGAGCACATGGAAATAGAATTGCAAATCAATGGTACAACTGTACTTGTGTACAGGCCTGAACCTTCAAATAAGAATAAATACAGCTTATCAGAATTTTACACAGAATTTACAAATTTTCTATCCCACTTTCAAACATACAACCATGAAACGATTGTTACTGGGGATTTCAACTTTCACTTGAACGAACCAAATGATGCCAAAGTTATCAAATTCAACAACATTATTGAAGTGTTTGACCTCATACGACATGTGTCATCACCAACACACAAGGATGGAAATATACTTGATCTTGTCATAACAAATACAACTACATCTCTGACCAACTGTGTTGTCAGTGATCTCCTTTCGGACCACAACTGTGTGCTTTTCGATATTAAAATTGACAAAGGCAAATATCCTCAGAAAGAAATTGCGTTCAGCAAAACTCGGAATATAAATTTATCTGAATTTAAAAAGGACATTAAGCAACATCTTTCACAAAAAGTACAACATTTCAATCGATCAATCCACTTAAGTAACCTGGTGGCACTTTACAACTCAACTGGCGAAGTTTTTGACAAGCATGCCCCTGTGAAAACTAAACTAGTGACCTTACGCAAACCCAATCCATTCAGAAATCAAGAGATCAAACCCCTCAAAGCAGCAAAGAGAAAAGCAGAGCAATTGTGGCGACGAACAGGTCTTGAAAAAGACTGGGAAAACTTCAAAGAAAAACGAAACGCATTTAATGAAATGCTCTATCAACTCAAGTCTCATGATCTCAAGTCAAAGATTCAAGCCACAAAGGGAAACTCAAAAGCAATGTTCAAAGTTCTCAACTCCAGGAAGCAAGACTTGCCTCTACCCAATCATACAAATGAAAAAGACCTGGCAAATGAATTCAACAATTACTTTGATGAAAAGATCAAAATGATAAGGTCAAAATTGGACTCCAATTCAAACAAAACAATTGATGCTCAAATGAACATTAATCATAAGCTAGGCCAGTTTAAAGCCTTATCTCAAGAGGAAGTTAAAAAGCTTGTCACTGACATGCCAGTAAAACATTGTCAACTTGATCCCATGCCCACATGGCTGTTGCTTGATTGCATTGATGAATTTCTTCCAGTTATGACAAAAATTGTCAACATGTCATTGACACTCGGAGAAATGCCTCTTGATCTGAAGCATGCACTCGTAAAACCACTTTTAAAGAAGGCTGGTCTTGAACTTAGCAAGAAGAATTACCGACCTGTCTCTAACCTTTCATTTCTTGGCAAACTAATTGAAAGTGCAGTAATCAAACAGTATGTTGATCATCTCTCACGAAACAAACTTGATGATGAAAAGCAATCAGCCTACAAACAGTTTCATAGTACAGAAACTCTCTAACAAGGATCCACAATGATATAATGCTTAATTTGAGCAAAGGAGAGGTGACGATGTTGGTATTGCTGGACCTGTCAGCTGCATTTGATACAATTGATCATGACATTCTGCTGGACAGGCTGCAAAACAGATATGGTGTGCATAGCTCAGCATTGAAATGGTTTAAGTCGTATATTTCGGAACGATCACAGTCTGTAACGATGAATGACACAACATCAAGCAAACTTCCACTCAAGTATGGGGTGCCACAAGGTTCAAAACTTGGTCCAATTTTGTTCAATTCGTTCATTGCTCCAGTAAGTGAGGTTGCACAAAGAAACCAAGTGAATGATCAAAAGTATGCGGATGACGAACAACTTATTCTTTCTTTCAAGCCAACCTTTTTAAATCAAGAGCAAGCTGTACGGAAAATGGAAAAATGCGTTGCAGATATCAGGGACTTCTTGCACAATAACAAGTTGTGCAATAATGGTGACAAAACTGAACTTCTTCTAATTGGTGCTCCTGGTCAGTTGAAGAAACTGCAAGTGTCATCAATCAATGTGGACAATGTTGAAATCAAAACTGCTGATCATGTCAGAAATCTTGGAGTGCTATTCGACAAAAATATGACAATGGAAAGTCAAATCAACAAGATGTGCCGTAATGCTTTCTTCAATTTGAGAAACATTTCAAAACTTCGAAAGAATCTAGACAAAGAAACGGTTAAAACAGCTGTGAATGCTCTTGTCACCCCTCACCTTGACTACGGAAATGGACTCTTGTATGGCACAACCAGCTGTTTGATGAATAAGCTTCAAGTTGCCCAAAACTCAGCTGTTCGATTGATTGAGAGATTGAAAAGACATGACAGTGTAAGTCTTAGTAGAAAGCAACTACATTGGCTACCGATTCCAGCAAGAATCCAGTTCAAACTGTTGATGATCACATGGAAAGCAATGAATTCCCAAGCCCCATTGTACATTCAAGAACTTATTCAAGCCAAACCCCAGCAAGACCACAATCTGAGAAGCAATCATAGACACCTGTTAGCAGAACCTATCCCATGCAACAAAAATATGTTTGAGGACAGAGCTTTCTCATATGCAGCCCCAAAACTCTGGAATAGTTTGCCAGAAAAATTAAGAACAATTAACACTTTGGAAAGTTTCAAGAATAACCTTAAAACTCACTTGTTTAAACAATTCTACCCCTGAGCTCTTCTGAGCAGCGCTATTGAGCAGTTTACTGGAATTAGCGCTATATTAAGTTATTATTATTATTATTATTATTATCTGTCCTTACTTGTAAAAGAAGTAAATTTCTCTTCAGCTAGAGCCATGTTGCTAAAGATGCAGTAATCCCTATTGTAGTAAGTTTTGTAATTACATTATTATCCTGTTTGAAACTCAATGAAACTAAATAATATTAATGCATAAAATCTTCTTGAAACATTTTAGTATTTGAATTTATCTTCTGCTGACCACATGATGATGTGTAGCAGATAAATTGATTTGAATAACTATTATATATAAATTATTCTTCTTAAAATATTTAGGGGAAGAGGTTCCTGCATTGGTGCTGTGGTGGACGAGGAGGTTACTTGAATGTATAGCCTCCATCATTCCATATTTAGTACCAAGTGGTTAATTTTAGAAGTGGTCCTCTTGAGGGGAGAAGGTCCCAGCATTGGTCCTTTGGTGGAGGAAAAGATCAATGATTTGTGTAATCTCCATAATTTTATATTTAGCTCAAGTTAACAAATTTTAACAATGTCCTCTTGAGTGCAAGATATTCCAGCATTGGTCTGCTGTATGATGAAGTTCCATACCTTGTGCAGCCTTCATAATATTATATATATCTATTCCAAACTATTTTAAAAGAATCAAACAAATGGATAGAAACGGGAAAAAAATACACCCTGCTGGCCTATTTAAGTGGCATTAGTTCATAGTCATGTAACAATCCTTGATTTTGATCCCACTACTTAATTGGTAAGTTGATCTAGACTAGAATTATAATTAGAATTAAAATTTAAAGGTAAACAAAATACCATTACACTTCAACGAATCAACATAACAAATAGCAGAATTATAATACCAATAAAAAAAAGGAACTGACACACTGAATGTGTGTATGTTCCCTAGCAATTTCACAATATAATTTCTTAATCTTTATGGAACAGTGAATGAATATATATTATAGGAAATAAAAATTAATAATAATACTGATATATTAAAAACATTAATAGGCACTATCATATATACAAAAGTGGTAATGACAATAATCTTAATAATAGTTTTGTATTACAGAATAGCAAAAGATATTCTTGGTAGAGACAACAAATTCCTTCAAATATTAGTTACTTTCTTTTTAAATGTAAATTTACTACAATTTAAATCAACGACATTCACAACAGAATTCCAAATTTCCGCACCTTTAAATCTGACATGGATTTTAACAATTTTTGATCTACATAATGGTAATCGAAGGTTATTCATATTTCTTGTTCCGTAATGATAAAAATCAGCTGGATAATTGAACATATCTGAAAACATTCTCGGCATTTCGCCTCTTACAAACTTATACACTGAAAGACAAAAGTTATGCATATGTTGTGCACTCAAGAACCTCATCTGTGTGCTCAATATAAGGTTCTACCAAACACATGCTTTACATAAAATAAACCATGAAGTGTAAAGATAATGGTCTTGGGGTTCATTCGAAGGTTGAGATTTCCTCTCATCTGTAGCATCCCCTACAACATCATGAAACATGCTTCAGTACAATGGAGGGTATCTCGAGTTCCGGTTGTTTTTCTGGGTCTAACGCCTCTTTGTTTATTCCTTGTCTACCCTACGCCCCTGTAACAGGCAGCTTTCTTTGATGCACTTGACAGATGAACATCTTACACTCTACAACATTAAGCTGGGTTTTCACACCTGCACCATTCCAATAGTTTCATCCCTATCATATTCTGTAATATTGGGGACACAATAGATTCAGTTGTAAGAGAATTGTGTGCTTGAATGTTTAAGGATTCACTTAAGCTCACATGAAACCGCATACCTGCAAATGGTATGGGTCAACAGCAAAAACTGTGTTTTCTGATAACTCCCCTTGGTCAGTCATTTTTTAAAACGAAAAATTTTCCCGGTTCAGTGATTTATTGTTTGTGACCCTGTTTTCGGGTGTCTTACACCATGGACCCATCATATTGACCATAACCCTTGAACATCTGTCCCTCCCAACATATGCAAAAATTTTGTCTTTCAGTGTACATAAACATCATAATTGAAACTTTATACAATTTAGGTGGTTGTACAATTTTTAAGTTAATTAAATATACTGTTCGAAGGTGTTTTTCGACTAACACCTCTAATTCTATGAACCGCCTGTTTTTGCAAAACTTATAGCGAATTAATATAATTAGTATAAGTATTTCCCCGTATTTCAAGTGCCATCACCGTACAATGGCCTTGTTATGGTAAACCTGGCCAGGCAGGTGCTGTCACCTTAGCGTTCAAATACCATTTTGACCTAATATCCAAATATCTAACTCAAATTCATCATTCAAATAACAGAATTTGAATCTAAGATGTTGTGCGGTGACGGGGCCAGGTCTATAGAGCATTAATTATCAGTTATTTCTTAATAATCAAATATTGTTCCTTCCAAATATTAAGTTTGTCCTTTGCAGGAGGTCAGGTTCCATCAATGGTCCAGTTGTGGAAGTTGAGGTTCCCTGTCATCTGGGGCATTGCCTATGAGATGTTTATTGGAAATTATAACTATAAAATATTAAGTGTAGTCAGGGGCAGGGGGCTAGGTTCCACCATTGGTCCTGTGGTGGATTGAAAGGTTCCTTTGTCAATGTAAGCCCATACTGGTCGAATTACTTATTATGATGTATTATAAGTGATATTACCCATGAATTTTATCAATAGTCGGAACAAACAATAAAATTTCTTCTGTAAAATAAAAAAGGTTGAACCACTGGTTATGCGCCTGGCATGGAACGGATGGTTCCCCAGGACTTGTGACCCTAGATGTGCCTAGCTAATGACTCTGAGTAGATATTTCAACCATTATGTCAATCATTTCAACCAATTTCTGATTTAGTCCTGGGTTGAAAAAAGAAGGTACCAGCATCTGTCCTGTGGTGGATTGCAGGGTTCCTTCATCCTTGTAACCCCACACTGACCTAATTACATTATATCAAAAGCTGACTCAAACTATTCAATTTTTTCTTTTAAGTATTATTTTTGCAACACTTTGTTTCATTAACTGGAAATGGCAAATACACCTATCTGGTGTCGCCAACCACGTCATATTAATTCTTGTCAAATTATGTAATTGTGAATCGTTTTTTATGTGGTCAATAAATTATTATTATTATTATTATTAATTATCTCAACCAGTTTCTGAATTGGTCCTGGGTTGAAAAAGAAGGTTCCACCATTGGTCCTGTGGTGGAATGGAGGGTTCCCCATGCTGTGTGACAATATACGGCCCAGGTTATGCATAAAATGACTTTTGGTCGGTATTTCCACCATCATCTCAATCATCTCAACCAGTTTCTGAATTGGTCCTGGGTTGAAAAACGAAGGTTCCATCATTGGTCCTGTGGTGGAATGGAGGGTTCCCCAGTCTGTGTGACCCTATACACCCCGGGTAAGGCACAAAATGACTTTTGGTAGGTATTTCCACCATCATCTCAATCATCTCTGAAAGTTTCTGAATTGGTCCTGGGTTGAAAAAAGAAGGTTCCACCATTGGTCCTGTGGTGGAATGCAGGGTTCCTTCATCCGTGTAACCCCACACTGACCTAATTACTCAAAATGACTTTTAAGAGACAGATAACAAGCATTTAAGCAAAAGCTGACTCAAACTATCTGATTGCTCCTGTGGTGGATAAAAGGTTCCACCATTGGTCCTTTTAGTCCGTTCTCTTGTGTAATTCCGTGGGACTTGCATGTTAAAATTGGCAAACATGCATTTTCTTGTAGATTTGGGTGCACAGAACACGTTTTTGAATGATTGCATTTTTTTCGGACGGAACTTCCTGTAAAATCCAAGATGGCCGCCAAGATGTCTGCCGAGAAGCATTTTCGACCTATTTTGGTCCATATTTAACATAGAGTAACAAGTGACAGGTCATTTTCTGTATTTTTAGGGTCAGGGAATTCGTTTTTGTAGGTTTCAAAGCCATAAAAGTAATATTTGATGCATTTTTATCCATGATGGTAACCAAAATAGCAGCACAACCATTAGTTACTCTAGTTCCAGACAACTGTGGTAGAGTAGCAACCGAAGAATCAATTCCTTTTTTTTACCCATATATACATGTTTAATCTTATTGCATTTGTCAGGATTTCCCTTGTATTTTTAATTGGCTACATAATAAATAAGTGGCTGCGCAATCAGAAGTAGGCCATCTGCAGGATTTTGACATCACTGATCAAGTGTATGAAGATTACAAACCCTCACAAATACTGCAACCATTGGCCCTCAAAGACCTGGCCTGGCTGACTTCTTGAACTGTGCTGCTAAATCTCTTATGGTGATCCATCTCCAAAAGACATTCCCACTTGGACTGCTTACAATTCACTGACAGGCTTTTAAAAGTGAATGCACCGCCATTGATTGCTGAGCCCCCAAATGACTGGCAGACATTACTTACCATTTTAAAGCAAGCTCAGAACATCAATACAGCAATAGTGGGTGCAGACAATAAAACAGTTATTACTTTAGACATGCAGATTTATGAAAAGGCCAAAAAATTGCATATGCCATATCCATAATACGGAGACAAGTGGATTCTTCGCATTGGTGAGCTGCACACCGGCATGGCCTCATTTAGAGCATTGGGAGCTTATGTGGAAGACAGTGCCACGATGAGGCAAGGATTATATATGTCAGTGCATTGATGAGGCATGGATTATGTCTGGCCTTTATGGCCCACAAACTACAAAACAGATCCTTGATGGAAATCATATAAAACAAGCTTTAATAGTCACCAAATCACTCAGCAAGCACTGTTTGAATTATACGGAGCAGAATTTGTAAGATTGCATCCAGACGCCATTAAATGCCTTGACTTTTCCAATGAAATTGCACATGCTTGCCAAGAGTCATCCTTGCAGGACATTAACTGACCAATTTGTAGCCTTCCTGGAAGCAAATCAAATTCTAGAAGGCCTTAATGAATTTGACAAAGATAAGGAGCCTACATCAAGCCTGCTCAAGTGTATTCGGTAGTACGTGCTGCAAGTCCATGCCATCCTCCAGTTTGTGAGAGCAACTCATGATTGTGTGTTTGTGTTTTACGCCTCTGCAGCACCTTAGTGGGCTCTATCGAGGCAGGCAATCGCTGTATGATGATGAGATGAGAAGACTGTGAGTCTGGTACATACCCTATTAATTCAGGGATACCCAGGGTCTTTCAGTTGCCCCAGCATAGAACACTGGATACAACCCGCCTCCATTTAATGTCCCATGGGCTCGGACTAAATTGAGTTCCGGGGTGGGATTCGAACCCACGCCCTCAGAGAGAGCAACTCATGAATGTGACTGGAAACTCCACTTCGAGTCAATGGATCTGTTGTGCAAATAGTTTTTGCACATGACCGACACAAGTATGCCAGGATGGTGCCACTCTATCTGGCAGAAATGAATTCTTCGGACACATCAAATCCAATGATCTGGCGGGAGTTTGCAGATGGAAATTTCAGTGTTAACAAAAATCAAACACCATTGTGGCAGACCATGGTATAGAGTAGGGCCCTGCACGGGACGGGAGCGGGACTGAATTTGACCAAATTTGGCGGGAGTGGGTCAGAATTCGGAAAATTTTATCATTGTAATGTCTAGAACGGGACGGGAGCGGGAGCAGATTTGGAAAGAACGGGCGGGAGTGAGACAAAAATCTAGTCCCGTGCAGGGCCCTAGTATAGAGCATCTGAATAAATGGATGAAAGGTCATGAAGTTTTGGACGGGATTACGCTCAATGACAATGCTCGTGACAGATTTTCCTCACAGCTCCTGAGATGGCAAGACCGTCTGAGGAAGCTCTTGAAATGCTTGGATTGCAGAGTACTCAAAGTGGTAAGCATCATGAACTTACACCAGCTGTGCAGAGACATTTTGATGCATATGTTCACCGGATGAAACAGGCCAAAGCAGTTGAATTTGTTGCAACAAGGATCAATATTGGCTCCATTAATATCTGGTTTCGAATGACAACACGTTGCTTGACTTGCAATGTGCAATTTAGTCTTGTGAGTTCACTGCCATACCACAATCTGTCTTTCTGTCAGATGGATCTCTTGCTATGTGTATTGTCAAGAGCAAGCTAATGCCTTGTCTGGAGCAAACATTGAGGATAGAGTGTCTCAGGCCTTACCAGAATGTCCTGTTAAAGCTGCTGTACTAGATGGAATGACGGTAGTTCAAGCCTTTGGAAAGCCAAAAAATGCCCAGACATGTGAGGATTTTTTCAGAACATTTGTTCTGGTCATCAAGGCAAATTTCCGAGGGCACCAAGAAGGGCATCTTGTGTTTGACAACTATGCTCTCAATGCGCACTCTTTAAAAGATCCCATCCGAAAAAAGAAGAGTTGGGACAGTGCAGCAAATTAACTTTCATGTCGATGACAGAACATCTATTGCCAATGTGAGCATGAGGCAATTCCTGTCAAGTTCCAAAACAAAAGACTGACTTGAGACCTAGCATAAAATCGTGTCAGTTTCTTTCAGAACAAGATAAATACATTCATAATAATTTCAAGGGGAAAAGTTATGTCAACTGGCTGAAATGTCCAACGTCTTGAATGCACACACGAGGAGGTGGATGGTCATTTAATCTTGCATGCGGCAGATGCAGCTAAAAGTGTTGCTGATGTTGTGGACATCTTCTCCAATCTCCAAAGACACAGATGTTCTTGTTCTGGCAGTTAGACACATTCCACAGCTTGGCAACGAAACTAACTTCGTAGCGGGTACTGGAGCAAAACGGAGAGCTATTTCGGGGAACCAGATACATGAAATGCTGGGGGAGGAAAAGGCTGTAACGCCATCAGGTTTTCATGCTTTCTCAGGTGCAGACATAACTGGATATTTTGTAACAAAGGGCAAATTTACAAGTTAGAAGGTCTTCTGTAAGGTTGATGAAGACGTGATACAAGCTTTCCTGGTTCCTGGTCAACACGACGAACCTGAAGTATCCATTCAAGCTGGACTTGAAAACTATGTTTGCCAATTGTATGATCCACAAACAAAAATAAAAGATGTTGCAAAGACGCGCGCTGGCAGTGCTTCAAGAAAAATCAATCCCAAGGGCAAAAGCTACCACCAACAAAAGGAGCAACAAGCTGTTCTCAGAGCCCGGTACCTAGTAATAGTTTGGCAAAACGACATTGTACCAAAGCCAGCCATATTGGATCCCAATGAATTTGGCTGGACATTTGAAAATGGAAAATACCCCTGTTACAACTTTTTTCCTCCTGCCCCTGATGCTGTTGTTCAGTTGATTAAATGTGGATGCAAAAAGAACAATTGTGCAAGTTGGTATTCATACCACCAGAATGATCTTTTATCACCTGGTTGGCTGTCAATATCATTGTTTACAGTCAAAATATCAGGGCCTATGATATTGTAAAAAATACCACCCTTCAAGGGCGATATTTTTTTAACAATGGTTATGACATCATCAGCATTTCTGCTGTCTCATGACGTCACAAACCAAACAAAGGCCAAAACACTGGGATTGTGACGTCATATCCATTGTTGCTCCATGTTGACGTCACATTTTTGTAATGGCAGAAAATAGTCCCTCTTTATAACTGAAAATTTGGGGTAAAACCAGGTGATTAAAACAAAACAACCACGCGTCAGGGCACTTCGTACAATATCACTCGCTGTTGTGTGAATTAATATCACTCTCGCCCTGCGGGCTCGCGTGATATAAATTCACACAACAGCTCATGATATTGTTACTCAGTGACCCTGACTTGGGTTGTTTTGTTATAGTGTGCACTGACCTCTGTCTTTGTGGAGCCGATGAAGAGGTATGCACCAACAGTCCAACACTGACTCAGTATCTCATGATGACACTTCATCTGATGAAGATGACACTTTTTAAGAAATTGGTTAATTACATCAATTCTGATAATTATGTTGTGATATTTCCTTACGAGAAGTCCTGCACTGTACACGGATACCTTTAGTGACTTGATGAATCAGTTGTAATTTTGTACGTAATAATTATGTCATGTAATCATATAATAGAAGATTGTTTGGATGATTTAATTATTATTTGTTCTGTTTTATAGACCATTTCTAAAATATGTAGGAATATATGACATTGTATTATGCAGTAAACTTCAGATTATAGTTAAATGGTTCATGATGACAGCTTTCGCTTCTGATAAAGTATATTTCTGTTTGGACACTTTTTTGATTGCCGTTGTACTGCATGTATTGATATTATTATTCTTTTTGGCATTAAAATTATCATAGCTTTCTATAAATTTAGGTGGTTTGTTCATTTCTTAACATAAAGCCAGGGAAAATTCATAAAATCAATCCGAACATTGCAAATAAGCATAGATTTGCTGAAAAATATGACTGTTTCCAGCGTCAGCGGCCATCTTGTCCGCCATCTTGAATTTGAGTGGGCAGATGTGATCAGAAAAAATGCAATCATTGATTTGTGAATTCTACACAAAATTCTGGTCTAGAAACACCAGGATTGCAAATTTTAACATGACATTTTCACGGGAGCCAGTTTAGCTACACAAGAGAACAGACTATTTGGTGGAATGGAGGGTTCCCATTGCTGTTAGACCCTACACATCCCGGGTAAGGCACAAAATGACTTTTGGTCGGTATTTCCACCATCATCTCAATCATCTCAACCAGTTTCTGAATTGGTCCTGGGTTGAAAAAAGAAGGTTCCTCCATTGGTCCTGTGGTGGATTGCAGGGTTCCATCATCCGTGTAACCCCACACTGACCTAATTACTCAAAATGACTTTTAAGAGACATATAACAAGCATTATATCAAAAGCTGACTCAAGCTATTTGATTGGTCCTGTGTTGGATAAAAGGTTCCACCATTGGTCCTGTGGTGGAATGGAGGGTTCCCATTGCTGTTGGACCCTATACACCCCGGGTAAGGAACAAATGACTTTTGGTCGGTATTTTCACCATCATCTCAATCATCTCAACCAGTTTCTGAACTGGTCCTGGGTTGAAAAAAGAAGGTTCCACCATCGGCCCTGTGGTGGATTGCAGGGTTCCATCATCCGTGTAACCCCACACTGACCTAATTACTCAAAATGACTTTTAAGAGACATATAACATGCATTATATCAAAAGCTGACTCAAACTATCCGAATGGTCCTGTGGTGGATAAAAGGTTCTACCATTGGTCCTGTGGTGGAATGGAGGGTTCCCATTGCTGTGTGACCCTATACACCCCGGGTAAGGCACAGAATGACTTATGGTCATTATTTTCACCATCTTCTCAATCATCTCAACCAGTTTCTGAATTGGTCCTGGGTTGAAAAAAGAAGGTTCCACCATTGGTCCTGTGGTGGAATGCAGGGTTCCTTCATCCGTGTAACCCCACACTGACCTAATTACTCAAAATAACTTTTAAGAGACATATAACAAGCATTGTCAAAAGCTGACTCAAACTATCCGATTGGTTCTATGGTGGATAAAAGTTTCCACCATTGGTCCTGTGGTGGAATGGAGGATTCCCATTGTTGTGTGACCCTATACACCCTGGGTAAGGAACAAAATGACTTTTGGTCGGTATTTCCACCATCATCTCAATCATCTCAACCAGTTTCTGAATTGGTCCTGGGTTGAAAAAAGAAGGTTCCACCATTGGTCCTGTGGTGGAATGGAGGGTTCCCAATGCTGTGCGACCCTATACACCCGGGTAAGGCACAAAATGACTTTTGGTCGGTATTTCCACCATCATCTCAATCATCTCAACCAGTTTCTGAATTGTTCCTGGGTTGAAAAAAGAAGGTTCCACCATTGGTCCTGTGGTGGATTGCAGGGTTCCATCATCCGTGTAACCCCACACTGACCTAATTACTCAAAATGACTTTTAAGAGACATATAACAAGCATTATATAAAAAGCTGACTCAAGCTATTCGATTGGTCCTGTGTTGGATAAAAGGTTCCACCATTGGTCCTGTGGTGGAATGGAGGGTTCCCATTGCTGTGTGACCCTATACACCCCGGGTAAGGAACAAAATGACTTTTGGTCGGTATTTCCACCATCATCTCAATCATCTCAACCAGTTTCTGAACTGGTCCTGGGTTGAAAAAAGAAGGTTCCACCATTGGCCCTGTGGTGGATTGCAGGGTTCCATCAACCGTGTAACCCCACACTGACCTAATTACTCAAAATGACTTTTAAGAGACATATAACAAGCATTATATCAAAAGCTGACTCAAACTATCCGATTGGTCCTGTGGTGGATAAAAGGTTCTACCATTGGTCCTGTGGTGGAATGGAGGGTTCCCATTGCTGTGTGACCCTATACACCCCGGGTAAGGAACAAAATGACTTTTGGTCAGTATTTCCACCATCATCTCAATCATCTCAACCAGTTTCTGAATTGGTCCTGGGTTGAAAAAAGAAGGTTCCACCATTGGTCCTGTGGTGGAATGCAGGGTTCCATCATCCGTGTAACCCCACACTGACCTAATTACTCAAAATGACTTTTAAGAGACATATAACAAGCATTATATCAAAAGCTGACTCAAACTATCCGATTTGTCCTGTGGTGGATAAAAGGTTCCACCATTGGTCCTGTGGTGGAATGGAGGGTTCCCAATGCTGTGCGACCCTATACACCCCGGGTAAGGCACAAAATGACTTTTGGTCGGTATTTCCACAATCACCTCAATCATCTCAACCAGTTTCTGAATTGGTCCTTGGTCAAAAATTTAGGTTCCACCATTGGTCCTGTGGTGGAATGGAGGGTTCCCAATGCTGTGCGACCCTATACACCCCGGGTAAGGAACAAAATGACTTTTTCTAGGTATTTCCACCATCATCTCAATCATCTCAACCAGTTTCTGAACTGGTCCTGGGTTGAAAAAAGAAGGTTCCACCATTGGTCCTGTGGTGGATTGCAGGGTTCCATCATCCGTGTAACCCCACACTGACCTAATTACTCAAAATGACTTTTAAGAGACATATAACAAGCATTATATCAAAAGCTGACTCAAACTATTCGATTGGTCCTGTGGTGGATAAAAGGTTCTACCATTGGTCCTGTGGTGGAATGGAGGTTTCCCATTCCTGTGTGACCCTATACACCCTGGGTAAGGAACAAAATGACTTTTGGTCGGTATTTCCACCATCATCTCAATCATCTCAACCAGTTTCTGAATTGGTCCTGGGTTGAAAAAAGAAGGTTCCACCATTGGTCCTGTGGTGGAATGGAGGGTTCCCAATGCTGTGCGACCCTATACACCCCGGGTAAGGAACAAAATGACTTTTGGTAGGTATTTCCACCATCATCTCAATCATCTCAACCAGTTTCTGAATTGGTCCTGGGTTGAAAAAAGAAGGTTCCACCATTGGTCCTGTGGTGGAATGCAGGGTTCCCATTGCTGTGTGACCCTATACACCCCGGGTAAGGAACAAAATGACTTTTGGTCGGTATTTACACCATCATCTCAATCATCTCAACCAGTTTCAGAATTGGTCCTGGGTTGCAAGAAGGTTCCACCATTGGTCCTGTGGTGGATTGCAGGGTTCCATCATCCATGTAACCCCACACTGACCTAATTACTCAAAATGACTTATAAGAGGCAGATAACAAGCATTAAATCAAAAGCTGACTCAAGCTATTTGATTGGTCCTGTGTTGGATAAAAGGTTCCGCCATTGGTCCTGTGGTGGAATGGAGGGTTCCCATTGCTGTTGGACCCTATACACCCCGGGTAAGGAACAAAATGACTTTTGCTAGGTATTTCCACCATCATCTCAATCATCTCAACCAGTTTCTGAACTGGTCCTGGGTTGAAAAAAGAAGGTTCCACCATTGGCCCTGTGGTGGATTGCAGGGTTCCATCAACCGTGTAACCCCACACCGACCTAATTACTCAAAATGACTTTTAAGAGACATATAACAAGCATTTAAGCAAAAGCTGACTCAAACTATTCGATTGGTCCTGTGGTGGATAAAAGGTTCTACCATTGGTCCTGTGGTGGAATGGAGGTTTCCCATTCCTGTGTGACCCTATACACCCTGGGTAAGGAACAAAATGACTTTTGGTCGGTATTTACACCATCATCTCAATTATCTCAACCAGTTTCAGAATTGGTCCTGGGTTGCAAGAAGAAGGTTCCACCATTGGTCCTGTGGTGGATTGCAGGGTTCCATCATCCATGTAACCCCACACTGACCTAATTACTCAAAATGACTTATAAGAGACAGATAACAAGCATTATATCAAAAGCTGACTCAAGCTATTTGATTGGTCCTGTGTTGGATAAAAGGTTCCACCATTGGTCCTGTGGTGGAATGGAGGGTTCCATCATCCATGTAACCCCACACTGACCTAATTACTCAAAATGACTTATAAGAGACAGATAACAAGCATTATATCAAAAGCTGACTCAAGCTATTTGATTGGTCCTGTGTTTGATGAAAGGTTCCACCATTGGTCCTGTGGTGGAATGGAGGGTTCCCATTGCTGTGTGACCCTATACACCCCGGGTAAGGAACAAAATGACTTTTGCTAGGTATTTCCACCATCATCTCAATCATCTCAACCAGTTTCTGAACTGGTCCTGGGTTGAAAAAAGAAGGTTCCACCATCGGCCCTGTGGTGGATTGCAGGGTTCCATCATCTGTGTAACCCCACACTGACCTAATTACTCAAAATGACTTTTAAGAGACATACAACAAGCATTATATCAAAAGCTGACTCAAACTATTCGATTGGTCCTGTAGTGGATAAAAGGTTCCACCATTGGTCCTGTGGTGGAATGGAGGGTTCCCATTGTTGTGTGACCCTATACACCCCGGGTAAGGAACAAAATGACTTTTGGTCGGTATTTCCACCATCATCTCAATCATCTCAACCAGTTTCTGAATTGGTCCTGGGTTGAAAAAAGAAGGTTCCACCATTGGTCCTGTGGTGGAATGGAGAGTTCCCAATGCTGTGCGACCCTATACACCCGGGTAAGGAACAAAATGACTTTTGGTCGGTATTTACACCATCATCTCAATCATCTCAACCAGTTTCTGAATTGTTCCTGGGTTGAAAAAAGAAGGTTCCACCATTGGTTCTGTGGTGGATTGCAGGGTTCCATCAACCGTGTAACCCCACACTGACCTAATTACTCAAAATGACTTTTAAGAGACATATAACAAGCATTATATCAAAAGCTGACTCAAACTATTCGATTGGTCCTGTGTTGGATAAAAGGTTCCACCATTGGTCCTGTGGTGGAATGGAGGGTTCCCATTGCTGTTGGACCCTATACACCCCGGGTAAGGAACAAAATGACTTTTGGTCGGTATTTCCACCATCATCTCAATCATCTCAACCAGTTTCTGAACTGGTCCTGGGTTGAAAAAAGAAGGTTCCACCATCGGCCCTGTGGTGGATTGCAGGGTTCCATCAACCGTGTAACCCCACACCGACCTAATTACTCAAAATGACTTCTAAGAGACATATAACAAGCATTATATCAAAAGCTGACTCAAACTATTCGATTGGTCCTGTGCTGGATAAAAGGTTCTACCATTGGTCCTGTGGTGGAATGGAGGGTTCCCATTGCTGTGTGACCCTATACCCTGTCAGCATGCCTCGGCGGTCCAACGTCGGCCCAGCGTCAGTCCGATGTCAGCAGCGACGGACCAGCTTCGGGCCGACGTTGGACCGCCAAGGCATGCTGATAGGGTACACCCCGGGTAAGGAACAAAATGACTTTTGGTCGGTATTTCCACCATCATCTCAATCATCTCAACCAGTTTCTGAATTGGTCCTGGGTTGAAAAAAGAAGGTTCCACCATTGGTCCTGTGGTGGAATGGAGGGTTCCCAATGCTGTGCGACCCTATACACCCCAGTAAGGAGCAAAATGACTTTTGGTCGGTATTTACACCATCATCTCAATCATCTCAACCAGTTTCTGAATTGGTCCTGGGTTGAAAAAAGAAGGTTCCACCATTGGTCCTGTGGTGGATTGCAGGGTTCCATCATCCGTGTAACCCCACACTGACCTTATTACTCAAAATGACTTTTAAGAGACATATAACAAGCATTATATCAAAAGCTGACTCGAACTATTCGATTGGTCCTGTGGTGGATAAAAGGTTCTACCATTGGTCCTGTGGTGGAATGGAGGGTTCCCATTGCTGTGTGACCCTATACACCCCGATAAGGAACAAAATGACTTTTGGTAGGTATTTCCACCATCATCTCAATCATCTCAACCAGTTTCTGAATTGGTCCTGGGTTGAAAAAAGAAGGTTCCACCATTGGTCCTGTGGTGGAATGGAGGGTTCCCAATGCTGTGCGACCCTATACACCCCGGGTAAGGCACAAAATGACTTTTGGTAGGTATTTCCACCATCATCTCAATCATATCAACCAGTTTCTGAATTGGTCCAGGGTTGAAAAAAGAAGGTTCCACCATTGGTCCTGTGGTGGAATGCAGGGTTCCCATTGCTGTGTGACCCTATACACCCCGGGTAAGGAACAAAATGACTTTTGGTCGGTATTTACACCATCATCTCAATCATCTCTGAAAGTTTCTGAATTGGTCCTGGGTTAAAAAAGAAGGTTCCACCATTGGTCCTGTGGTGGAATGCAGGGTTCCTTCATCCGTGTAACCCCACACTGACCTAATTACTCAAAATGACTTTTAAGAGACATATAATAAGCATTATATCAAAAGCTGACTCAAACTATCCGATTGGTCCTGTGGTGGATAAAAGGTTCCACCATTGGTCCTGTGGTGGAATGGAGGGTTCCCAATGCTGTGCGACCCTATACACCCCGGGTAAGGCACAAAATGACTTTTGGTCGGTATTTCCACCATCACCTCAATCATCTCAACCAGTTTCTGAACTGGTCCTGGGTTGAAAAAAGAAGGTTCCACCATCGGCCCTGTGGTGGATTGCAGGGTTCCATCAACCGTGTAACCCCACACCGACCTAATTACTCAAAATGACTTCTAAGAGTCATATATCAAGCATTATATCAAAAGCTGACTCAAACTATTCGATTGGTCCTGTGCTGGATAAAAGGTTCTACCATTGGTCCTGTGGTGGAATGGAGGGTTCCCATTGCTGTGTGACCCTATACCCTGTCAGCATGCCTCGGCGGTCCAACGTCGGCCCAGCGTCAGTCCGATGTCAGCAGCGACGGACCAGCTTCGGGCCGACGTTGGACCGCCAAGGCATGCTGATAGGGTACACCCCGGGTAAGGAACAAAATGACTTTTGGTCGGTATTTCCACCATCATCTCAATCATCTCAACCAGTTTCTGAATTGGTCCTGGGTTGAAAAAAGAAGGTTCCACCATTGGTCCTGTGGTGGAATGGAGGGTTCCCAATGCTGTGCGACCCTATACACCCCAGTAAGGAGCAAAATGACTTTTGGTCGGTATTTACACCATCATCTCAATCATCTCAACCAGTTTCTGAATTGGTCCTGGGTTGAAAAAAGAAGGTTCCACCATTGGTCCTGTGGTGGATTGCAGGGTTCCATCATCCGTGTAACCCCACACTGACCTTATTACTCAAAATGACTTTTAAGAGACATATAACAAGCATTATATCAAAAGCTGACTCGAACTATTCGATTGGTCCTGTGGTGGATAAAAGGTTCTACCATTGGTCCTGTGGTGGAATGGAGGGTTCCCATTGCTGTGTGACCCTATACACCCCGGGTAAGGAACAAAATGACTTTTGGTAGGTATTTCCACCATCATCTCAATCATCTCAACCAGTTTCTGAATTGGTCCTGGGTTGAAAAAAGAAGGTTCCACCATTGGTCCTGTGGTGGAATGGAGGGTTCCCAATGCTGTGCGACCCTATACACCCCGGGTAAGGAACAAAATGACTTTTGCTAGGTATTTCCACCATCATCTCAATCATATCAACCAGTTTCTGAATTGGTCCAGGGTTGAAAAAAGAAGGTTCCACCATTGGTCCTGTGGTGGAATGCAGGGTTCCCATTGCTGTGTGACCCTATACACCCCGGGTAAGGAACAAAATGACTTTTGGTCGGTATTTACACCATCATCTCAATCATCTCTGAAAGTTTCTGAATTGGTCCTGGGTTGAAAAAAGAAGGTTCCACCATTGGTCCTGTGGTGGAATGCGGGGTTCCTTCATCCGTGTAACCCTACACTGACCTAATTACTCAAAATGACTTTTAAGAGACATATAATAAGCATTATATCAAAAGCTGACTCAAACTATCCGATTGGTCCTGTGGTGGATAAAAGGTTCCACCATTGGTCCTGTGGTGGAATGGAGGGTTCCCAATGCTGTGCGACCCTATACACCCCGGGTAAGGCACAAAATGACTTTTGGTCGGTATTTCCACCATCACCTCAATCATCTCAACCAGTTTCTGAATTGGTCCTTGGTCAAAAAATTTAGGTTCCACCATTGGTCCTGTGGTGGAAGGGTCGCGGTGCCAACTTAGTTGCTTATAACAGAAGACTTTAGAAATAACTTACACATGAGGAATTTGATTAGTTGTAACAACCAGTTACATAAATAATAAGACCCACCGTTTGGATACTCAATAAGTTTATTAATTCTCCTGAATACAGACTGTTGATAGGCTTACATAAGTTTAACAATCTGGGAATTGATGTACATGGTTACTTAGTGGAAGTTATTGTGGAAATTGCTGGCCTTAATTTGTTCCGACTACATCACTGATCTCCACACACTAATCACATGCTTGTATTTTGGGTTTTAATTAAAGGTGTAATCCATCAAATGAAATTGTGTTCATGCAGTATTGTGTTCTGAAGATGAGCAGTTGTTGTCTGTCAGCACTTCTTAAGCTAATCTTTTCCATGGCCCAGGTACAAGAAGCATTATATGCATTAGGAATACATCACATGTGGCATTGTACATCGAGGGATCAGTTTCAGTCTTAATGGAAAAATATAAATATGAGTGCTTGTCGCATGCAACAGTGTACTGCCTGCATTTATATAATTATATTATCTTTATTCATACAATTGTGTACAAGTTTTACATAGGAAGATTAATAGTTATATTGTTATAAATTGGATACATAGTGAATTAGTTGACACAAATGTCAACCATCAGTTCATACACTTCAAATTTGTTTAAAATAGAGTCTTTCAGTCCATCTCTGATCATTGTCATCTCTCTAATCACATTAGCATCTGCACAGGTTCCAATCTCCTTGCACCGTGAACCACAGGCTGTGTGGACCCTAGACACATTTTTGGAAACACTCATATTAAGCAACGAGAGTAGCTCAATGTCACACTCAGATCTCACATGTGATAGGTTCAAAGAAAAGCAAGAGTTTGATAGATCAGCACTGGAGCGAAACAAAAATCTAATACAGTCTGTCTTATGCTGGAGCATGTTACAAGCAAACTTGATGAAACGTTTTGCCAACATGTGACAAGAACACAGTGAGTCAGTCAAAGCAGGCAATAATCTTGAATGAGCTCTGTAAGGTAGATGCCGCATATCTCGCAAACATTTTCTCCAAGCCGTCTTTTTTTTCAGATTTGAATAGATATCAGATTTGTGTTCCATAAAGTGATGAGCACACCCAGAGAATCTACCCTAGACGAATCCTCCCAGCGTCTGATAATATCATAAATTTACGTCACGAGCGTCATGGCCAATCAGCGCCTAGGATTCCCCTCCACTTCGAAAGTTTACCGGCAATTTGCGGGAGAACTATTGCGTCCTCAGAGGGCTGAGACCTATCATTGTAAAGCTCTCAGAGAGATCTATCTATTGCAGTTGGAATCGTATCTGTACGATTGAGGGAAATCTGTGAATAGTCGTAATCGTCCTCATTTGCATAACATGCTTGAATTCATGTTCATTGGCCAACCTTGGGGGCGTGTCTGACATAATCACTGAAGGCTTTGCTGAAGTGGATGAGCAATGTGCAACAAACAATTTATTTTTCACAATTGATGGCACTCCTGCAAACTTTGTTCGAAAAAGATTGTACTGTTTCTAGAATTTGTGGTACACACTGCTAATATCATCCTGTAGATTTTATCGCAAAATGTGTCCTAAATGCGTAGCATAGGGTTCATTGACTATTAAATTTCCGCCAACATTTACTTCAGCTTTAGTCAAGCAAAAAACAGGCAGTTCTTCCTGTTGCAAAAACGAATCAGATAGCTTTTTGTACCATTAAAAAGTATATGATGTTCTTTGGCATACCTTGTACACAAATCAACCATGTTCTGTAATCCACAGATTGTGGGGCTAAGCAGGTACAGATCATTCGCCTATCCCAATGTGCCTATGAAATAAGGTCCAACATGACAACCATAAGAGGACTCCCTCAGCTGTGTTATCAATCCTTCATATAAACCCCAAACAGCAGTGGCGATAAGACGCCTCCCTGCTTCACTCCATTTTGTGCAAGAAAGGTTTCTGAGGTGTGTCCATTCCATGTTACTCTCAAGCGTTGGTTGGTGTACAGATAAAATAAACATCTCAGCAGGACAGCATTTATGTCCTTAGTTTTCAGAGTTTCAAAAAGTTTCACATACTCAACCCGGTCAAATGCTTTTGATACATCAAGCATCAAGGCATAAACATGACTGCCACCATTCATGAAATAGGATACATTTTGTTGAAGTACTCCAGTACATAACGTGGTAGAGTGGCACTCCTTGAAAGCAAATTGTAGTTCATCAGTAGTTAAGCTGTTTAAGCCTTCCTTCGAGAGTATTATCAGATCTAGTAATTTTCCAATTACACAGCCAAGGGTTATTGCACGATATTTGTCTGACAAATGTGTATTTCCAGAACTTTTTGGAATAGGGGTCATTGTTCCAATGAGGATGTCAGGGGGCACATGTCCATGTGTCAGCATCATAGAAATACATAGAAGGGACATGAGGCTGTATGATGCCACCTCAAGATGAGGTCACCAAATCCGCCATATTGGAACTGCCCTAAGACATGACGTCACAATAGACTAATTATGATGTGACATCATGCCGTTGTTATAAGTGACATCACAGTTATTGGTGACGTCACAGTCCATTGTGCCAGTATTCAGGGCAGTTCCAAGATGGTGGATTTGGTTGCTTCATCTGCAAGAGCCTCATGTCCCTTCTATGTATTTCTATGGTCAGCATAGCATTGTAAAACAAAGATAATAAAATAAACAATCTTTGTGAACCATGGATTATACAATCAGAAGATAAGCCTTTGTTCCAGTCAGATTTTCCACACTTCAACTTTTAATCAAGTTTGAAATGTCTTTTAAGCAAACAATAGATCCACCATTGGCAATCAACTTTTCATAATCCCAATCAATTTTGGATATTAGTGAATGCTTAAATTCATTCATTTTATTGTCATCATAGGCAACACTGCTATACAAATGTCTGAATTTACTGTAGAATAAATCTGCAATGCCACAGGGTTCACTGACCCCATCAACTGTCTCTGAAACACATTTATTGGCTTTATTAAATTTCTTAGTTTCAGCCCAAAAATCCCTGTTGTGGTTGTCGATCATTGTCTCAGCCATCCTGGTTGCTTTGATGTTTTTGGATTTTCTCCTACACTGCCTTACAGCATAGTGATACTGGTGTCTGGTGTATCTCATCACTGATGCCAGTTCTCCATAATTATGCAAGTACTTGACTATAGGCCTGCTCGCTTTTCATGTGGCAAAATTAATGGTAATCTCTTGGATGCGAAGTCTGAAATACTCTCTGAAACCTTCCCTGGTAGTGGGGAACAAGTAAAATGGTGCCACTTAGTGGTGCTGTGATCCATGCATGACAAGTTACACCCTCAGGAGCAAATAATTGCAACTAGTTTGGAAAGATTCGGTATTCAGCAGATGCCATTTGAAACTGATTGAATTAATCAAAACAGACTGTGTTCAAACTCGAGCTCAATATCATCGTAATGAGACTCCTGGCCTTCAAGACAAAATTACCCTTCTCTGTCTTGTTAGTTACATTTGCTAGCAAGCCAAGAGTAGACCATCTGAAGAATATAGTTTGTTACTTCGCAAGCTGAGATTAGTCATACTATAATTGGATAAAGCCAGCCTGAGAAATGCTGAGAAATAATTAGTGTTCATCTTGCTTTTAGGTAATATAACATGGGGTGTCCAATGGTATTTAAAAGTGGTCCATAGTTGTTCCCACATGTTCATTGTCTTTGTACTTGACTTGACACTGTAGTTTTGAATATTACATAGTCTTGATTTGAAAGAATAAACATGCTCCAGTGCTGTTCTGAAATTACTATATTGCTGGTATTATCAACATTTCCAAAATTGTTAATCTTAAAAGCCCAGAATTTTCAATTATGCCCCAAGAAAATTTCCTCGCCTGTCCAATTTAATGGTTGCAGCAAATTTATAGACAATTTAGAAGCCCAATTTAAGATAATCATTACTCCCTTTCCAGATAAAATTTGGGGCTGCTTAATGCAAGGAAAGGATGACTTTTTTGGAACCCGTGAAGATTTCGAAATGCTGCGGACGTGCTAAGAACATGAGATTTTAATTTGAGACGCCCTTAATTTTCAGAACCAATCAATTTCTTGTAATTATATGCTGACTTCTTAATCCCTTTCAATAAATTGATAAAATTTTATGAAACAAGTACCTCAGAATACTTTTAAAGGAATGTCCGGAGTTAGAAGATATTTAATAAATGCTGATTATCATTTTCAACCAAATCAAATTAGTATAGATAACCAACACAAAATTCATTTACAAACACAATTAACTGACTAATGTCCATGTAAATCCCCCGAAACCTGATGAGTCCTCTTACAGCTAAATTTGAAGCGCTGAAAGTCTTCACTCACTGTATAGCAGTTGCTCATACGTTGAACACATTAACTTAGGGTTTTAATTAAAGGTCCCATCCATCAAATGAAGTTGTGTTTATACACAATGTTTTGTCCGGAGATGAGATATTGCTATCTCTATGGCTACTCTAGCTCCTCTTTTCGGAAAACTTTCAGAACGTCTTTTTGACATAAAAAATTAAGGCGTAATGACCAATTTCATAGTGTCAGTAACACCAAAAGTTTGGATACTCAATATGTTTATCAATTTTCCTAAACAGACCGTTGATAGGCATACATTATGCAATTGGTGTACAATTTTTCAATTTTTCAATAAAGTCATTGCGAAATTAGTTGGCATTACTTTGTTCCAAAACACAAGACACAAAAGACTAACTATATTATTAAACAAGTGAGAATTCACAGATTCCAGAGCTGAGCTGATATCCCATTTTTAAAAATACTGCTTTTTGAAAAAGTTTATCGATATCTCAAAATTCTTCCCTTTAAAACCAGGCAATTACTTCCAAGGAACATTCCCTCACCAGTCCAATTTGATGCTGCTAGTAAATTTACTGACAATTTAGATGGTCTATTTATGACAATCAGTACTCCCTTGACAGATAAATCAGATGTGATTTATAGAATAAACAGACAGTTTTGTGGGATGCTAGAACATTTCGAAATGTTGCGGACTTGGAACGATCATGTGATTTTATTCAAGAGGCCATTTGGTTTTATTAACCAACCACTTAATTTCATGAAATTACTTACCTGATTTCACTTATCCCAGTAAAGCTGTTAAACATACACATACGTAATTAATTAATTTTTGTGAGTGCTCAACATTAATCGCTGATGGAGATCGTAAACTTGATCAACAGACAGAAACTTAAAAGTTGAATCTTGGTCCATTTAGGTGAGAGTGGTTTATCCTATCAGAGACATGTAATTCGATGTAACAAAATTAATATTCCAAGCCCAAATAAGTGCAATGTGAGACAAAGATTCTGTTTAGAGCTTGGCTGAACATGTATTATTCATCACACCTTATTTTTATGGCCTGCATGGGGAGAGCCTGTACCCCTACAAGAAACCATGCAGTTCATGACTGTAGAAGGAGACTTAAAAAACAGGGCTAAATACTATGTTCTATATGTTTTATCCTACACATACGAAAAGCATTTCTATCAATTCTGATCTTACATTACTGGTAATCTCCACACACTAATCACGTGGCTGAATTTAGGGTTTTAATTAAAGGTGTCAACCATCAAATGAAATTGGGTTCATGCAATCATGCAGAATTGTTGTTCAGAAGATGAGCTTCTGCTGTCTGTCAGCACTTATTAAGCTCATCTTTTCCAAGGATAAGTACAACAAGCATTATATGCATTAGGAATACATCAGATGTGACATTGTACATTGAGAGATCAGTTTCAGTCTTAATGCAAATACACATATTTAAGTGCTTCTTGTGTTTCACACAGTGTTTTCACTTTGCTTACAGCCAAAGTCAAGAGGACTGATTTAAGTAAAACTTCAGTGGGTAAGGAGCTTGAATACATCATATTTTCGAGCATTAATTTTGATTAGCTTATGACAGCTTGAGGGACCTTTTAATTGGCTTCCAAATACCTGGCAAAGCATACAACCTATGTACGCAGTGTCTCTAAACGAGTGGCATTCAGTCGTTTATGTACTTACATCAAACTGAGGCAAATCGGCCCTTTTCAGCTAAACTGTAATGTACATGCATATTTGTGTTCCAATTGGGGAACAAACGAAGCGCTCAGAAAATATCATATCAAGCTTTGGTGCTGTGATTGTGTGAAAAATATTATCTGATGGACAATATTAGTACTAGTCAATTGATGAAGTAAAATAAGATCATAAATAAGTTGAAATGGTAAAATTTTATGTGCAAAGCGAACCACATTGCAACAGTGGAAAAATGCATCTATGGGTACAGAAATTAGAAATCTTTTGGATGCCAAGACCAAAAATCCATCTGAGTTGCTGCCACATCCCTTGGGAGTGCGAAATAAGTAAAATTGTTAGTGGCGCTGCAATCCCTGCATGAATAGTTAAACCCCCTATGGTAAATAATTGCCACTGAGTTGGAAGAATATTAGTTTTAAAGTGTACAATCACAGATAAAACATCTAGAGAAAAACATCTCAGAAAAAAAATTGGCGCATCACAGCTACTTGTTTGGTGGAGATACGACCTCCAAATCACTTCTCTTGGGAGGAATAAAATGGTGCCAATTAGCGGCACTGTGATCCCTGCATGACTAGTTACACCCTCGGGTGCAAATAATTGCAACTAATTTGGAAGAATTCAGTATTCAGGTGATGACAGTTTGAAACTGATTGAAGTAATCAAATTGAAAGTGTTCGAACTGTAGTCTCATGTTGAGCTAATGAAGCTCCTCATATATTAGGATCGTGAAAGGAATTCTTCTTCAGTGCTGAACTAGAGGGGAGGGTTGGTCTAGTGGTAGCATACTAGGTTGCCAATCGTGGGGTCCAGGGTTCAAATCCAGCTCTTGCGGTCACCTGGGCCTGTGTTTGATGGCTGTTTCATTTATCCTTCACCTAATTTCCGTGGCATAGAGTAGCGCGGGGCATGCGGCCCCCCTTAACTTCGAGGTGCGATTTGACCTACTTTTTGTGGTCGATTATTTAAATGCTTATGTTATCAGGAAGGGATCACTTGACTCTACTTATAACTAGTGAAACAAATGTCTACCAATTTTAATAAAGGAGTTACGGCTCTTTTTGTAAAAAATATAAAATAGCCCCCCTATTATAATCCAATGGCAATTTTTTTTGCGAGCGCATTCAGCTTGAAAGTTATTTCTTGGGGTTCTTCTATCATTTTTAGGGCATCCTATCCACTTTTCCAGAATTTCAGAATTTTTCTGTTCATACTTTTTAATATTTTTTGCCCTGTTTTAATTTCGGCCAAATTTTTTCGATTTCAATTAGCTATTCTATCAAGATTTAAGGTAAAGTACACATTATGAAATGGTTCCTGAAGCAGCTTCGAGGCCTCAGTGAAGGGGGGCCTCATGCCCCATACCATGTGGGGCCTCTCGCCCCAAACTCACATATTTTAATTTGACCTCTATATTTTGAGCTAAAATGCAAAAAACATGATCCAAATAATATTTACGTAATGGTCATAAAGTGAAGCAATGCAGATATCCATTATACTTTTAAAAATTTCCAAAGTTATTTCTGACAACCACTTTCAAAGAATTAATCAAAGTTACAAAAACCATGCACCTTTTTTTGTTTCTTTAATTACTTCTATGGTTTGGTGCTATTTGCTCTGAAAATTTGTGACATCACCTAAAAAGCCTCTAGCTTCAATCCTATCAATAAGAAAAAGCACCAAAAATGTAAGTTTAGATATAACCCTGGGGGGGCCTCTCACCTAATCCGGGCTTCTTGCCCCGACCCACTCTACTACTCCTGTCCTAATTAGCCTACCAAGTGCATTAATAAAGGATGAAAAGCCCCAATCATCCATACATCCATCCTCAATGCTGAACAATTGGCCTCACGGTGATTGCTCTTAGTCAACTTTACGGAGTTAATCAGTGGTCATTGCACATACGATCTTCATCTACATGATTTTTAATTTGTATGTTTAATGCAAAACAGGTGTTTTAGTCACACAAAGGAATGTAGACACAAGTTAGTATTCAAAAGTTAGACAGATGTCACATACAATTGCACGTTGCCTCAATGCCTGTCACAATGATTTCTCAGAGTACAAAACTGTCTGAAGTATCTCTGGAATCGAGTTTGTTGAAATTTGGCCCCCGATATGTACAGAATCACTTTAGAGATCTTGCTAAGTGTCATTTCTTGCAACATCCATGACAATACTGATTTTTATCAAGCACCAAGAAGTTGGACCTGACATCATTGTTGGAATTGAATCATACCACAGTTATAAACATTTCGATAATGGTATGACACATTGATACAACCATGCAGCCTAAAGTACTATCAGTTACACCCTGCTCGTTTCGAGGGTACGGGAATATACACCACGAAGGACTCCATACACCACGAAGCCGAAGGCTGAGTGGTGTATGGAGGCCCGAGTGGTGTATATTCCCGTACCCTCAAAAAACGAGCAGGGTGTAACGGTTTTATCCTCAGACTTCTTGTTTTATTGATGCTCGCAGATTATCTTGCAAACTGAGTCTGAAATGTCTTTCAGTAACAAAGCAACAGCATTGTGACGTCATCACCAGTGCTGTCACCTGGATGATGTCACAATGGCTCAAACAATGGCATTGTGACATCATGACTATTGTTGCTACAAGGATGACGTCATGACAATTGTGACATCATTGTTTATCTCGTACACCCTGTCTGGTGACGACAGACAGGGTGTACGGTGTCATACACCGCGGCTCTCAGCCAATCAGAATCAAGGATCCTCACTGGACTGAGGATAATTGATCATACACATCTCACCCAGTTTCTATAGCAATTGAATCGTTAATCTGAGCAACTGAGAATTGTTTCTTTCCTATCTCACTGAATGACAATCCTGATTATTATCAAGTACCGATACATCCTCTGAGTTTGCCCTGACATGTGAGATAGTGGTGAGAGGCTGTTTACTCACAGTGTCACTTCCAACCTGATAGGAGGTCCAATTTGTCCATGGGGGGAAACAGAAATCAATACATAATTTCTTGGAGTACCCTAATGTAGGGGCTAACTATGCATAGGTCAGTTTTTTTTTATTCTGATAAGATTCAAATGAAAAGTCAATTTCATGCTTGAGAATGAGGAGGCGCATCACACAACACCAATGCGCATTCACTGGGCACAATTATATTTTCATAGGCATTTAGCCTAGTGGTAAGGTGCTAAGCAGCCAGTTACTGGGTCCAGGGTTCGATTCGAAACCTGTCCTGCTCTTGCTTGGTCACCTGGTGTATGATGGACGATTGTTTCAATCATCTTGCTTCATTGCTGTGTCCTCCTCCTGTCCTAATTAGCCTACCAAGTTCATAAATACAGGACGTTAAGCCCCAATCACCCATCCATCCATCTGTTTTCATTATATGAACTGGTGTTCATAATGATGTCTGTATCGATTGCTGTTTGTCATGCCCCTTAATGAATGTATTTCAGATGTTCATGTATTTTAGAATATGAAGTTTTTGTTTATCTATTGATCAAACAAGAATAAATATGAAGGTGACATAAGTTTTTAATCAATTCGAAATACCATCTAGGAATGATGTGTTTTTGTGTGATAGACAGAATCAGCTGTTTAAGCTAAGACTTAAAAGGAAAATGAGATGCCCTTTTTGTGCTTTGGCAGAACTTCATATTTGTCCTCCCTTTGGTAGAAGTTAATTGGTGTCACAGCATGCCTATTTACCCCCTCTATGGCTAGTAATTACAACTAATTATGAACGACATTTGAAACCGATTGAATTAATCAAACGGAACTTCAGCCAAATTGGAACCTCATGAAGCCACGATTCCATTGAGGAATGTTTCTTGACAAGCCTCTCTGATCAAATGGTATGCCTTACAACTCAATTTCCCTTATTCCTTTGGTATATCTTCAGTTAGGCCTACATGAACCATTTTAAGAGTCTGTCTTTTTCTATTAGATGAAACCTGGGGCGCTAGATGGTTACATGAAAATATCTGATCTAGGGTTCCTCTAGAAATTGAGATATGCCTTTTGAAAGATATTATGAATATCCTCAGTAGAAATATGATGCTTGAAACACAAGACAAAATTCTATTTTGTAGGAATGTGATGATACTAAGGTGAAGAAATAAAGAATTTTACAGCAGTTTGTGAATATTGGAATGTTGAAGAATAGACACAACATCATACTGCATCACATTCCAGTTAATATTCATTGTACAGCTAAACCTATTCTCCTGTACTACTCGGCATAATAGAGTGTTTAAATACAGGACACAAAGCGGCATCCATAGATCTCCATCAAGCAATCTCCTGTCTGTCAAATGAAATATATTCAGAAATTGAAGCAGTTATGGACTACTTCCTGACGACAAGCCCAATTGTGCCTGTGTTGATCGATACATCTGGTATAAATCACTCTATACAACCTAGTCGCTGTACAATCTTTGCAAGTGTGCCAATGGTTTCTTTGCAATGTGACTGGATGACAAGCCTTGATGTTTATCAAGTATGCCACCCTGAAGCACCAAGACATCCTATAAGCTTGCCCGGACATCTGAGATAGTGGTGAGAGGCTGTTTAATCTCAGTGTCACTTCCAATCTAATAGGAGGTCCAATTTGTCCACAGGGACCCACAGAAATCAATGCATAATTCCTTAGAGTACCCTAATGTAAAGGGCATTGAAGCTGTACCATGCATAGAGTGTTAGTGATTTTGTGACACAGTTGTTATAATAGTTTTATTTCTAAAAAGAAATTTGAGTTTTTTGCTCCAACTGAAGAAGGACATTACCAAAATAATTCTAATCAGGCAAATCATATGCTGCTATTTAAAAAAATAAAAATTGATATGCCGTCAATACTCAATCGACATCGTCATCGCTGTAGCAGTGTAGCTCTTTTATTTTCTAGTGAAATAACACTGTTCAGTGTTCAGTTAAAGTCTGTTCCTCAACCCAATTTTTTTCTTAAATGATATGGTTAGATAAAATCCGCAGTGATGGAGTGCGTGATGTTTTATTTAACGACCGTGCAACCCTGTTGGGTTATGAAGGTTGATGAAATCTGCAGGACCAACAGGTTCAATTGGTGAACACACCATATTTAGAGGACTTAACAGGATGAGTGTCAGGCAGATATTACATTTCTTTCCACTTAATAGCTTAATCAATATTTCCCAAATTTGGATAATTTGTAGATCAAATTTCTTCCCCTAAAAGACCAGAGATTCATAATTGGTTCTCAAGAAAATGTCCTGCCTCCCCAATTTATGACTGTTAATAATCTATTGCAAGTCCTATTTCAGATAATCATTTCACTCCCCATATTGGACAGTCCAAATGGAAGAACATGTGGTTTTAATAGTTTGTCAATTTGGATATTCTGTATTCTGAAAAACGATAATGTGATTCTTATCTTTTCAATCAATTGTAGCATCATAATATTTGATTTTGTTTTAGTCATTTCTTAATATCAGCAAGTAAAACATTCCTAAATGGTATAAATTCGTACAGTGTGATGAGTATTGAGGACTCGTGGTCTATCTGGTCTCATCAATCAACCCTTGTTAGCAACAGGGATCAGTCAGTGTAGTCGAGGTTGGGATATGAGAGATCGAGACAGAGACTGAGGCGGAAGCCATCAAAATGTGGCCACGAGGCCTCCAACACTGGAACAAAGAAACCCGAGACCAAGACAAGGCCGAGGCCATCAAAAAATGGAGACCTCCAACACTGACAGGTATTGCCCTGTGAGAGTGTAATAGTTTAATAGTTGCATTGTTCATAATAGGTACCTAACAACTCCAAACTCTAAAGATTGAATTGATGACAAGCTCTATGTTGCACACTCTGCACTCATAACAGAAATTTAGTTGAATTTATTGGTGACCAAAAAAGTGGGTTTTAATTAAGGCCTCATCCATCATATGAGATTGTCTTCATAAACATGAGATGAGCTTTTCTTTTCTCTTTGACACTCTGTCCATGCTTAAAAGGGTTTTGGAAATACTGTAAAGAATGTCAATGTTGTTCAATATCATTGCATATGTCTATGCTGGTGTGCATCACATTATTTATTGAATTAATGAAGACAAAGTGAAAATGATACATGTATTTTGGCCTTGTTTGTCAGTCACCTTAGCCTGATTGTTTTCACACAATATTCAAAACAAATCACAGTAATTCCAAGATCACAACCTTAATTTTGATAGTGCAGACAGCACATAACCTGAACAACTGATAACTATTCAATTGGATGTGCTACACAAGCCTTGAGCATTCTATTTGCATAGTTATCAAGAAGCATAATGGTTTGCCAAATGACTCAGAAAATCACCTATGCATAGGACAGCCTTCACATTAGGGTACTCTAAGGAATTATGCATTGATTTCTGTGGGTCCCTGTGGACAAATTGGACCTCCTATTAGATTGGAAGTGACACTGAGAGTAAACAGCCTCTCACCACTATCTCAGATGTCAGGGCCAGCTCATAGGATGTCTCAGATCCTTCAGGGTGGTGCACTCGATAAACATCAAGGCTTGTCATTCAGTCAGATAGCAAAGAAACTATAGGAAACTTTCTCAGATTAATGTTGCGATTGCTCTAGAAATTGGGTGGGATGTGTAAGATATTGTGTCTGGTGTACGATCAAGTACTTTGCGTCGTTTTATTACAACTTAACCGAAATGTGCATAGCTGTGGTATGATTTATTTTTTAAATTCGAAAACTTCACCCATGACCAGATGTTGAAAGGTGTTGACATTAAATTTAATTACAACAAGCTTATTTCTATGAGTATTTGCAATGTATATGCATTTCCACAGTGAAGTGAAGCTTTGTCAATTTATTCAATAGGCCCATACACTCTATGACTAAAAGCCACATTGAGAAGGTATGATGAAATATCTATTTAAGGTACACACAAATTGCTACAGTGCTTAAATTACTACTTCAGGCGTTAGAGTTTAACAGTGCAATCCTGAGCACTGTATTTTATGGTGCAAATATAATGTCAACTTTGGAATGCAGACCTGGCAATTCCATATTGCATGTGATTCTGTTTAATAGCTCCATCAATACTTCCCAAATTCCTCCCCCTAAAAGGGCCGAGATTCATAATTGGTCCTGAGAAAAATTTCCCAGCATGTTCAATTTAATGGCCGTTATTTATGGACAACTTAGAGGTCCAATTTGCAGTAATCATTACTCTCTTGCACAAGAATTAATGATGTGGTTGTCCAAATGCAAGAAACAAATCTGTGTGGTAATGACTTGTCAACAGTTTGGAGTGTTATATTTTACAAAATAGAATGTTGTTTCAAATATTTTTAAGTTCAAAGATGGTATTGATATGATGTGTTCTGAGCAATTAGGATAAAGATCTTGCATTCACATACTTCTTTTAAGATTTTGATAAAAATATATTTGTGTCAAATTACCTTGAATTCTTAATATCTTATTTTCTTGAGACATCCTTTCCTGCATAACAAATGTCGGAAGGAAGTTTCATCCTGTGCCGCGATTCCATTAGTGAACCTTGACTTATAGCCATGGTCCCTGCCCATACCCTGTTACTACAACTAGACTTTTAGGCTTTCATTGTCAGGGAAAAATCAAGGATGTAAAGACGTATCACACAACCACCTCCTGTGACTGTCTCCTTCTAAATGGATTAACAAAGATGTTACCTCAAATTTTTCTTGAAGAATATTCGAGTATCTTTTTGTATAGCCCGAGAAGAGTCTGGGTTGGGCAATACTCTCAGAATAACCTGCATATCCAATTCCCAGTTTTGCAATATCCCTGTATTTGGAGTACTTCGAAGACATTATTTTGGCATAAAGGGACAGGCTACAACATAAAGGTCTCATAGAGTTATCCTGGGTGCCCATGTTAATGTTCACACATGTCAGGCATACAGATTGAAGATTACAATAATGCATTAGTGGCCCTTGATGCTAATATTAAGGTTTGGCTTGTTTTGTTATGGGCATCATTCAAATGAGTGAATGAATCAATCGGTTTTCTACTTTACTCTAATTCCAAAATTAATAGAAAATGAAATTTCAGGAGGCCGGGATATAAAACAGTGTCACTTATCTAATGCGGTTTTGCCCTTGCAAGATATATGTATAAAAGAGAAAAAATCAATCAATCTATCTGTCAATCAATCAATAAGTCCATCAATCGATCAATCAATGTGCTTATATTATGATTTTTTCAAAATTGTACACGCAAACTTTTAAATTAAGTTTTTCAAGGAATATATTCAGTAGAGTCAGGTATGGCAAATCCGTCCAGGATGGTAATTCCGTCCACCCCCTAATACAAGCATACAATTATATTTATTGCAGTTGTGTGGGTTTTAAATGGAAGATAAACTTGTTTTAAAACAAATTCTGCCGTTTTTATTGTGCTGATAGCATCTTGAATGATATTTCAGGTCAATTTAAAAACAAAAGACAAAATACAATGAAATCCTGTGAGGTCATCACAACCATTTTGTAAATTACTTGCAGGCATCTTGCTGGCCTATTCCCATAAATAAATTACATATTGAAGAAAAAAAAAGTTGAATGAGAAGTAGAACCTTATTACTCTTTTATGATTTGTTAAATAGCTTATTTGAAACACCAGGAAAAGTGATACAATGGAAATAAAAGTGGACGGAATTACCATCATTATTTCAAAAATGACTTGACTGGGTGATTGTAAATCCGTCCACCCACTTCAAATGGAGTTTACAAGTACTTCTATGAATTTAAATATCTATAGATGGCATAACATTGATTAAATAACTTAGATTGAGCTATTAGACCAATAGATTGGGTTAAAAGAGTTTCTCAATTGTAATTCAGGCAGTCAATTCAAATTCTTGATAGTCAACTTGACTTCTCTGATTTAATTCATCTATTATAAGTGCTATCAGTACCCCATTATTCCAGAATATACACAAAATCCTTTCTGAAAGATAATAAATTTAAACACTAGAAAAAATAACAAGATATAATAGATATTTGCTGTATCATGGCCAGTGGACGGATTTACCATCCATGCTGGACGGATTTACCAGCACCCTGGACG
Organism: Platynereis dumerilii; assembly: GCA_026936325.1. Classification (NCBI taxonomy): domain Eukaryota; kingdom Metazoa; phylum Annelida; class Polychaeta; order Phyllodocida; family Nereididae; genus Platynereis; species Platynereis dumerilii. The sequence continues at coordinate 8,826,205 of JAPTHN010000018.1, forward strand.
GATTTACCATTTTAGTTGCTATGGTTTCAGCATAATTCTTTTTTATTTCAATGTTTTTCTAATGCTAATGATAGCACGAAATGTGTTCCTTCTAGTGGACTAATTTTCATTTTTGTATCTATTCCCTTTATCCTAGAAATAAAGTTTCAGCCAAAAGTGGACGGATTTACCCTCCTTGACTCTACAACGGAAATAATACATACAAGCAACACTTTCACCACAAAGAACTTGAGAAGTTTCATACTTTCTATATATCTACACTGTCCCCTCCCTATAAGTCCAGAAATATGTGGTTCATTCTCTCGGCTGATAGAAAAGACATTTTGGTGACTGCTTGAGGAAATGCAGACTGGCCAGGCCGTCCCTGGGGGTTCCCCAGGGTCATCCATCCCCTCTCTATTTCCCACATCCCCCTGAAAAAATCTGCCCCCCTCTTAAATAAAAAGTTCTCCAAAGGACATTGCTGTGCTGTAGAAGTGTCTTTGCTTCTGAATGTATATACTGTATGAATACGTTTTATTCTGTAGATGTACACATTGATCAAAATGTTCAAATAATCGGGATTTTCAAAGTTTCAGTACTTCAATTATTGTGAATTGGTCATGTGGAATTACAAATATTTCTTCTTCAAACATTGAATTTATATATAATTTTTATTCTAAGTTTTTCTGTCTATAGTTATCCTTAGCGCTTTTGCACAATTATGTGAAAATGAAACGTTCTAAAATGATATATTTTTGTGTTGGAAACAGCATCAGCCATTTAAGCTAGAAGACTTAATTGGAAATTGAGATGTCTTTTTATGCATTGGCAGAACTTCTTATTTGTACTCCCTTTGGTGAAAGTTAATTGGTGTCACAGCATGCCTAGTTGCTCCCTGTATGGCCGATAATTACAACTAATTATGAATGACATTTGAAACTGATTGAATTAATCAAATGGAACTGCAACCAAATTGGAACCTCATGAAGCTGCCATTCTCCTTGAGGAAATGTCTCCTGCCAAGCCTCTCTGATCAAGTGGTATGCCTTACAACTCAATTTCCCTTATTCCTTTGGTATATCTTCAGTTACATGAAGCTTTTCAAGGATCAATCTTTCTCTTTTAGATGAAACCTTGGCCAGTAGATGGTTATATGTAAATATCTGATCTAGACTTCCTCCTTAAATCCAGATATTTTCTTTTTAGGGGTAATTTCCTCAATGGAAAATTGAAGTTTGAAACACAAGAAAAATCTGTCATGTAAGAATAGGATAATACTGAAGTAAAAAACTAAATAATTTTACTGCAGTCAGTCAATATTGGAATGTTCAAGTGTAAAAAATGTATTACAACATCGCGCTTCATCAAGTACCGTAGAATCCTCCTTTGCCACTCAACCTCCCAGAGTGTCTAAACACAGAAAGCAAAGTTCCATCCATTGATATCTATTATGCAATCTCTTGTCTGTCACATGACATGTATTCAGAAATTGAAGCAGTTATGAACTACTTCCTGATGACAAGCCCAATTGTGCATGAATTGATTGATACATCTGATATAGTTCACTCGAGACAACCTAGTCGCTGTACAATCTTTGCAAGTGTGCCAAAGGTTTCTTTGTATATCTGACTGGATGACAAGCCTTGATGTTTATCAAGTATGCCACCCTGAAGCACCAAGACATCTTATGAGCTTGCCCTGACATCTGAGATAGTGGTGAGAGGCTGTTTACTCTCAGTGTCACTTCCAATCTAATAGGAGGTCCAATTTATCCTTCGGGAGCTCCAAAAATCAATGCATAATTCCTTAGAGTACCCTAATGTGAAGGGCACTGAAGCTGTACTATGCATACAGTGCCAGTGATTTTGTATCCAAATAGTTGTTAAATCATTACACATCGAAAGGAAAATTTGCACCCAGTTATATCTCAAGCCATTAGAATGTTCTTTCTTAACTGCTGAAACAGCTGAAGGGTTACCATCCCAACAATTCAGAATAAGTTTACCCCCAGACACAATAATGCATGACAAGACTTAATATTTATTTTAGAAATAAAAATTGATGCAATTACAATACACCTTTTCCTGGTTGCAGCTATGTTTTCTTTCTAGTGGCATAACACTATTTAGTTGAGGTTTGTACACCAACCGTAGTTTTATCCCAAAGTATAATAATTATGGTCAGATGAAATCTGCAGGTCCAAAAGGTCACACTATTAAAGCACCACATTAGCTGGACTTAACAGGATAAGTGTCAGCTCAATATTACATTTCATTCCACTTAATAGCTTAATCAATATTTCCCAAATTTGGATAATTTGGTAGATCAAATTTCTCCGTCTTAAAGACCGCGATTCATAATTGCTTCCTGAGAAAATGTCCTGCCTTCTCAATTTATGACTGGCAATAATCTATTGACAAGTCCAATTTCAGATAATCATTTTCACTCTCCCATGTTGGGTAGTCCTAATGGAAGAAACATGTGGTTTGAACAGTTTGTCAATTTTGATAGTCTGAATTACATAACATTATTGTGAATCTTCTCTTTTCACCTTAATCTGACGGAGAAAGCATATCCGATGATGAAGACCACTTCAATCTAAAAATTTTGAAAGAATAGTTTGACCTGTGGTCTTTATTTGATAATTTATTATTTTTTATATGGTAGTAATTTTGAAAATGAGAATCTGATTTTTTGGAAACTTGCGTTTTGCCCTCTTTTGGAAATGATTTTTTGAAAAGTTGAAATTATATTGAACAGATTGCAGGATTTTACTAAATCATTTAAAAAGTCCTCAGAGCACATCTGCAGTGATTCTAATCCATTCTGTATCACAGAATTTCTGTAACTCCACATTCCTTGTTGTTCTCCGCCGGGGCACGGTCTCTTATCAACCCATAATTTATCAATTCTGGGGAATTAATTTGTTTAAATAGATTCTTCTGTATAACTATCATAGCTTTCATTCTACTCTTTCAAACTACACCATCTATCCGTTATATTAACTTTTTAAATTATATTCTTATTTTTAAGTATATTTTTGCCTCGTTTGTCAGCGATCGAAGCCTGATTTTTTTCACTCGATATTCAAAACAATCCAAAGTTATCAGATAATCAGAACATCATGGCCTTTTGACAGTGCAGAAAATGTCAAACCTGTACAACTGATAACTATTCAATTGGATGTGCTACACAAGCCATGGGCAATTGGGCATAATCTTTGCATAGTTATTTAGAAGCATAATGGTTTGCCAAATGACTCAGAAAATCACCTATGCATAGCACAGCCTTCACATTAGGGTACTCTAAGGAATTATGCATTGATTTCTGTTGGTCCCTGTGGACAAATTGGACCTCCTATTAGATTGGAAGTAAACAGCCTCTCACCACTATCTCAGATGTCCGGGCAAGCTTATAGGATGTCTTGGTGCTTCAGGGTGGCATACTTGATAAGCATCAAGGCTTGTCGTTCAGTCAGATAGCAAAGAAACAATTGGCACTTGTTCAGATTAATGTTGCGATTGCTATTGAAACTGGGTGGAATGTATACGATCCAGTACTTTACACTAGTTGTATCAAAACATTATTGAAATGTGCATCGTTGTTGTATTATTCAATATGATTCATTCTCACAGTGATATCAATGTGAAGATGGTGATTGGGAGGTGAAGAAGAAATAATGCCACTTCGTTCCAAAGGAAAAGTCATACCAAAAATTATTATATTTTCTAAATAAGAAGCAAATAAGTTAATAAGTAAATAAGTAAATAAATAAATAAGTAAATAAGTGAAGTTGGTTAGTCTTTAACTCTTATTCAGAGAGGTTTATTTCTACAGTTGAACTGTCCTGAACTTTGTATTGTACTGTACCATGCATACAAATAATTTGTTTGGAATGCAAACCCGGCTATCAAATGCTGCAGTGCACATGATTCTGTTTAATAGCACCATTAATACTTCCCAAATTCCTCCCACTAAAAGGCTGAGATTTCATAATTGGTCCTGAAGAAAATTTCCCAGCATGTTCAATTTAACGTCAGTTATTTATGGACAAATTAGAGATCCATTTTGAGGTAATCACTACTCTCTTGCACAAGAATTAATTCTGGGGATGTTCAAATGCAAGAAATCAAAATCTGTACACTATTGAATTTGCCATTATGAATGGTTTGAGGAATACATATTGTACCAATGTCAATGTGTCAATACTACTTGCTCTGAAGCTATAGTCCAGCTTACAATGGCAGTTGCTTGAAGTAATGATGAAATGTTGAAGCTGGAAGTCGTTCAAATGAGACATCAAATTGGTGGCATCTTGTCTCAGTGTGTGCTTGACAAGTAACAGATCCCTCACATTTAAGGTAAATGTGTAACATGTTGAGGACTCTAGCTCTCTCTCTCGCGTCTCATCAATCAACCCTCGTCAGCACCCTGAACTGGGTTTAGAGGGCTGCCATTACCATCTATTTATCTATGCAGCTGTGAGTCTGTTGCAAGCTTAGAATTCTTGAGACATACACGTATAACACACCCACCTGATGTGACTGTCTTCGTCTAAATGGATTAACAAAGAGGTAACCAACAATTTCTCCTGAAAAATATTTGAGTATTTTTTTGTCTCTATCTTATAGACCCAGAAGAGTCTGGTTGGGCAATACTCTCAGAATAACCTGCATATCCAATTCCCTGTTTTGCAATATCCCTGTATTTGGAGTACTTCAAAGGCATTATCATGGCATAAAGGGACATAAAGGTCTCGTAGAGTTATGCCTGTTGCTCATGTTGATGTTCACGCATGTCAGACATACAGACAGAAGATTACAATATTGCATAAGTGGGCCTTGACTTGAATAATGAATTTTTTTACTTGTTTTTGTCCTGGGTATCATTCAAATGAGTGAATGAATCAATCAATTTTCTACTTTACTGTAATTCTAAGATAAATAGAAAATGTAATTTCAGAAGGCCTGGATATAAAACAGTGTCACTGATCTAATACGGTTTTACCCTTGTATGATATATGCATAAAAGAGAAAAATCAATCAATCTATCCATCAATCAATCAATAAGTCAATCAATCGATCAATCAATGTTCTTATATTATGATTTTTTCAACATCGCACATGCTAACTTTTACACTAAGTTTTTGAAGGAATATATTGAGTACAACAGAAATAATATATACAAGTAACACTTTCACCACAAAGAACTTGAGAAGTTTCTCACTTTCTATATATCTACACTGTCCCCTCCCTATAAGTCTGGAAGTATGTGGTTCATTCTCTTGGCTGATAGAAAAGACATTTTCTCAACTGCTTGAGGAGATGCAGACTGGCCAGGCCGTCCCAGGGGGTTCCCCAGGGTCATCCATCCCCTCTCAATTTCCCAGATCCCCCCTAAAAAATCTCCCCCTCTTAAATAATAAGGTCTCTCTATGCTAAGGACATTGCTGTAGAAGTGTCTTTGCTGCTATATATATATAAATTTGTTATATTTTGTAGATGTACACATTGATCAAAATGTTAAAATAATTGGATCTTCAAAGTTTCAGTACATGTACTTCAATATTGTGAATTAGTTATTGAAAGTGTGGAATTCCAAATGTTCTTCAAACATTAAATTTATAGATAAATTATGTAAGTTTTTTTAGGCTAGCTGTTTTTAGCGCCTTTGTAAAATTATGCGAAAATGAAAGGTTCTCAAATGGAAATGAAATATTTTTGTGTTGCAAATAGCATCAGCCGTTTAGGCTAAGACTTAATTGGAAATTGAGACTTCTTTTTATGCATTGGCAGAACTTCCTATTTGTCCTCACTTTGGTGGAAGTTAATTAGTGTCACAGCATGCCTAGTTGCCCCCTCTATGGCTGATAATTGCAATTAATTATGAACGACATTTGAAACTGATTGAATTAATCAAATGGAACTGCAACCAAATTGAACCTCAAGAAGCCACCGTTCTCCTTTATGATTGTTTCTTGCCAAGCATCTCTGATCAAGTGATAAGCCTTTCAGTAGTAGTTCAATTTCCCTTATTCCTTTGGTATATCTTCAGTTACATGAACCTTTTTAAGAGTCTGTCTTTTTCTTTTAGATGAAACCTGGGCCAGTAGATGGTTATATGAAAATATCTGATCTATGGTTCCTCCAGAAATTGAGATATGCCTGAAAATTGAAAAGATTACTTCCCCAATTGAAAATGTACACTGTATGTTTGAAACACAAGAAAAGTTGTAGGAATGGGATAATAATAAAGTACAATCAATGCATTTTCATGTAATATTATGTGCAGATTGTCATGTTTCAGAATTATATGAATATGCCAATATCCAACTTCATTATAACATAGTGTAATTAATTGTTATTGTTCAATCTCCTCTCGCTGACCCTCTTATCTTGCCTGAGTGCATAATTATTTAATACAGTACATAAAGCTAAGGGGTGGATCCCAACTGGGTAATTTACTCTTAATTTATAGGGATTTTTGCATCATTCCCAGATCAGATCCATTGCATATTTCCTTCAAAATGCTTCTTTTCATTTCAGTGGTCTTTGGGTGGCCCACTCGGGCCCCTTGATTCCACCACTGCAAATTCATCAAGCAATCTCCTGTCTGTCACATGACATGTATTCAGAAATTGAAGCAGTTATGGACTACTTCCTGACGACAAGCCCAATTGTGCATGAGTTGATTGATACATCTAATATAGTTCACTCGAGACAACCTAGTCGCTGTACAATCTCTAAAAACTTCTGCCAGTGGTTTTTAAAAAATCTGACTGGATGACAAGCCTTGATGTTTATTAAGTAAGCACTGAGACATACTATGAGCCATCCCTGACACGTGAGACAGTGGTGAGAGGCTCTTTATTCTCAGTGTCACTACCAATCTAATAAGAGTTCAAATTTGTCCACAGGGACCACAGAAATAAATGCATGATTCCTAAGAGTACACTAATGTGAACGGTACAGAAGGCCGTGCTTTGCATATAGTGCCAGTGACTTATATCCAAATAGCTATTAAATTTTTACACATCAAAAGGACAATTTACACCCAGTTATATTTCAAGCCATTAGGATGTTCCTTATTATGTACCTACGTAACTGCAGAAGCAGCAAGTGGGTTACCATCCCGATAATTCAGAATAAGTTTACCCCAGACACAATTATGCATAACCAGACTTATGTTTTTTTGGAAATAAAATTGATGCAATTACACTACACCTTTTCCTGCTTGCAGCTATGTTTATTTTCTAGAGGCATGACACTATTTAGTTGAGGTTTGTACACCAAGCATAGTTTTATCTCCAAGGATATGGTCAGATGAAATCTGCAGGTCCAACAGGTCACACTATTAAAGCAAAACATTAGCCGAACTTAACAGGATAAGTGTCAGCCCAATATTACATTTTCATTCCACTTAATAGCTTAATCAATATTTCCCAAATTTGGATAATTTGGAAGATCAAATTTCTCCCTCTAAAAGACCAGAGATTCATAATTGCTTCTCAAGAAAATGTTCTGCCTTCCCAATTTATGACTGGTAATAATCTATTGACAAGTCCAATTTCAGATAATCATTTTCACTCTCCCATGTTGGGTAGTCCTAATGGAAGAAAAATGTGGTTTTAACAGTTTGTCAATTTTGACATTCTGAGTTACCTAATGCTATTATGAATCTTTTCTTATCAACCAGTGTATCATCATAATATTTGATCTTTTGTTAGGCCAATTTCTTAATTTGTACAAGAAAACATTCTTACGTGGAACAAAATTTAATTTGTACTGTTTGCAGTGTGTTGAGGACGCATGCTCTCTCTCATCTCATCAATCAAACCTTTTTACCAACAGGAATCAGTGATGTAGTCGAGTCTAAGATATCCAAGACCCAGACAGAGACCGAGGCCGACATAATGTGGCCCTGAGGCCTCCAGCACTGGACCAAAGATACCTGAGACCAAGACAAGGCCGAGACCATCAAAATATCGAGACCTCCAACACTGCCCTGTGAGAGCACAATACTTGCATTGTCATAATAGCTACCTTACAACTCCAAACTCTAAAGATTGAATTGATGACAAGCTCTATGTTGCATACTTTGCACTAGTAACAGAAATTCTGTGAAATTTATTGGTGAACAGAAATGTGGGTTTTAATTAAGGCCTCATCCATCAAAAGAAATTGTCTCCATAAACATGAGATGAGCTCTTCTTTTTCTTTTTAACACTCTGTCCATGCATGGAAATACTTAAAAGGCTTTTGAAAATACTGTAAAAAATATCAATGTTGTTCAATACCATTGCTTGTCCATGTTGTTGTGCATCACATCATTTATTGAAGTAACAAAGACAAGTGAAGATGATGTTGATATAGGCCTAACTGTGAGTGCTGGGGTGTAAAATTGTATAAACACTGAGTTTACTCATACTATGGAGAGCTAAACTAATGAGAAGGTATGATAAACAAATAGCATTGAAAAGTGTTCAACATCACATTTCATTGGTTTTAAACATGTTCATTAAGGGGAAATCATTTTTTCAAATAGATCCTTCTGTTAATGCTATTGCAACTTTCATTTTCCTCTTTCAAATTTCACTTGCGTCTATATCTCTATGTTATATTAAATTGTTTAAGCGTATTCATATTTTCTAATGCATATTTTGCCTTGTTTGTCATCAACCTTAGTCTGATTGTTTTCACACATTTTCAAAAACTAACTATAGTAATCTAAACATCATGCCCTTTTGATAATTTGAGAAGTACACAATCATTACCACTTGTTATTCAATTGGGTGTGCCACACAACCTTGGGCATAATATTTGCATAGTTATTTGGAAGCATAATGGTTCCAAAATGACTCAGAAAATCAGCTATGCATAGCACAGCCTTCACATTAGGGTACTCTGAGGAATTATACATTGATTTCTGTGGGTCCCTGTGGACAAATTGGACCTCCTATTAGATTGGAAGTGACACTGAGAGTAAACAGCCTCTCACCACTATCTCAGATGTCAGGGCAAGCTTATAGGATGTCTTGGTGCTTCAGGGTGGCATACTTGATAAACATCAAGGCTTGTCGTTCAGTCAGATAGCAAAGAAACAATTGTTGCGATTGCTATTGAAACTGGGTGGAATGTACACGATCCAGTACTTTACTCTGGTTGTATCAAAACATTATTGAAATGTGCATTGTTGTTGTATTATTCAATATGATTCATTCTCACAGTGATATCAATGTAAAGATAATGATTGGGAGGTGAAGAAGTAATAATGCCACTTTGTTCCAGAAGAAAAGTCATATAAAATAATTATTATATTTTCTAAATAAGAAGCAAATTAGTAAATAAGTAGATAGGTAAATAAATAAATAAGTATATAAGTAAATAACTAAATAACTAAATAAGTATAGTGCAGTGAAGTTGGTTAGTCTTTAACTCTTATTCAGAGAGGTTTATTTCTACAGTTGAACTGTCCTGAACATTGTATTGTACTTTACCATGCATACAAATAATTTGTTTCGAATGCAGACCCGGCTATCCTTTGCTGCAGTGCACATGCTTCTGTTTAATAGCACCATTAATACTTCCCAAATTCCTCCCCCTAAAAGGCTGAGATTTCATAATTGGTCCTGAAGAAAATTTCCCAGCCTGTTCAATTTAAGGTGAGTTATTTATGGACAAATTACAGATCCATTTTGAGGCAATCATTACTCTCTTGCACAAGGAACAACCTGGGCATCACATCTGACCAAGAAGACGACCTCATCAACTGGTACAGAGAGCATCCTGTCCTCTACATGAAGGGCTCCAGAGGCTACAAGGGCAACGAGAAGCTGCTGCTGGACACAGAAAAAGCCAAGGAGCTGGGACCCAAGTACACCTCCCAGGACATCTTCAACTGGAGGAAGACAGTCCGCACCCACTACTCCAGACTCGTCAGGCCTGAAGCTTCAGGATCCGGCAGGAAGGAGACTCTGACAGACAGGGACCAGTACATCCTAACCAACTGTCGGTTCCTGAAGGACTCCATCGTCCACAAGCCAGGCAAGGAGCTGTCCGCCATCTCTCAACTGTCTGCCAACCGGCCAGCCTCAGACTCCGAGGACAGCTACAACCCTGAGGATTCCCTGCCAGCTTCGTATGACATGCCGGACCTGCCACCTGAACAGCCAGCACAGGACAGACCTGACAGCCAGCAGTCCCAAGTCTTCCCTGGAGCACCAAAGCCTGGAGCCGCTGCCAAGGGAACCAAGAGGAAGGCCCCAGGAGATGAAGCCATGCACTCCGCCATGCACGTCATCGCAGGCAGCATGCAAGCCATGTCCTCCGCCAAGAAGATCCTGAAAGGCTCTGGCTGCAACATGTGCCCCGACCACCAGGAGTTGACACCCGATCAGGAGTACTGGAGGATGAAGTGCCAGGACCTCTACCACGTGGGATGTCACGCCAGCCCTGAAATCAGAAGGAAAATGGTGAGGGCCATTGCAGAGGCCGCCTTCTACTGGGACAAGGAGAGTGAGATGGATGAGGCCAGCCGCCAGTCAAGACATCATCAGGAGCAGACCTTCCAGCCTCCTCATCCTCCTCAGCGCCTGCAGATGCCACCTCCTCCTCCTCCTCCTCCTTCTTCGACGTATGTGCCATCCCACCACCAGCAGCACCACCACGCTTCCAGCAGCAGCCATCACTACCACCACCACCAGCCCAGGGAAGGAGGATCCTCCAGGCAGACTCCCAGCTACACCGTGATGCAGCCCAGCCCATCCTCCATGACACTGATGATGGATGCTCAGGAGAGCCCCGAGAAGTACGGCTACCCCCCTGGACCCAGCTTTGGTCAACCGGGCGCCCATCACCAGCACCAGCCTTCCCCTTCGGCCAGTTGGACTGAGAGTCTCCTTTCTCCACGAAAGTAGAAGACCAGATGCAGCAAAGACAACAAAAAACCTTGGCCCTTTTAAGGGCCACCAAATCCTCCCAAAAGGGCAGGCCACGTACACATCTTATGTTGACAAAAAAAAAGAGCTTGTGTTGACCGAAAAGAGCCAAAAAAGAGCAAAAAAAACGTTGACAATCCCCAAAAAAAAAGTCCCCCAAAAAAAAAGTCCCCCAAAACAAAAGTCCGGTCCTGGCCTTCATTAAAAGTAATCACCTTCATAAAAGCAAGGTGCTAGTTCCCCCTTTCTTTGCCCCAAAACATACCAAGTGCAGCACTAGTACAAGTGCTGCATTCTTTGGTATAAACATATTTTTATTGCACTAGTACAAGTGCATGAATTTCTTAATTAAAATGTAATGCACTAGTACAAGTGCTTTGGTTTTAAAACTTGTGTTGGTTGGTTGCACTAGTACAAGTGCATCACTTTGTAATTTCACTTGTCTAGGGCAAGTGGCAGGTAGATAGCTAGCTAGATAGATAGATAGATAGATAGCTTGATAGATGGAACACAATGCTCGTTACATATATACACTGCAGCAAAAGAAAAGCAGTTGTCGTCACTTTGCAGGAATTGGACTTGGATAGATAGATAGATAGCTTGATAGATAGCTAGATAGATAGCTAGATAGATAGATAGATAGATAGCTTGATAGATGGAACACAATGCTCGTTACATATATACACTGCAGCAAAAGAAAAGCAGTTGTCGTCACTTTGCAGGAATTGGACTTGGATAGATAGGTAGATAGATAGATAGATAGATAGATAGATAGATAGATAGATAGATAGATAGATAGATGGATGGAGGGATTGATTGATTGATTGATTTTTGGGCTTGTTTTGTCAACATAGGATGTGTACATGGCCAGCTCAATTGGGAGGATTTGGTGGCCCTTAAAAGGACCTGGGGTTTGTTGTTTTGAATGCATCTTCTTCAGATTTTCTCCAACTGCCAAGGGACACTTCCTGCCGGACTGTTGACCCAGTCACGTAGGTAGTCTCGAGCAGCCTTGGCATCTCTGGAGGCATTTCCGTGTCGAAGTGGTTCTCCTAGGTCATGCAATTGACGGTCTCCCCTCCAAACTCCTTCAGCGACGTCATGTGTCTGTGGATCTTCTCTGTCCATCACTTCATTGTCACGGGCATGGTGGACGCCTACTCTGTCTCGCAGAATGTTGTGTAGAACACAAGCAGCCATTGTGATGTATGTCACTCTTGTAGGTCGTTGGGGCATGGTGGTCAGGAAGCATCAGAACCTGTGTGACAGCAGACCGAAGGCATTCTCCACCACTCTCCTGGCTCTTGAAATCCTGTAATTGTAGACTCTGGAAGCAATGTCAAGGTTCTTTCTTGGCACTGGTTTGAGCAGCCATGTCTTCAGGGGAAATACCTCATCACCCACGATGTAATATGGGAAAGGATTGTCTTCTGTGCCAGGTAGAGGTTCTGGAGGTGGTAGGCCTAGATCTTCCTCGTCCAGGAGTTGTCGAAGTACTGTGTCCCTGAAGACGCCGCCATCAGATGCACTTCCTTGACAGCCAGCCTGCACATAGATGAACTTGTAGTCGGCATCAACGAGGGCCATCAGGACAATGGAGTGAAATCCCTTGTAGTTGTAGAACAAGGAGCCTGCAGCCTTGGGACATCGGATTGCGACGTGCTTGCCATCCAGAGCTCCAATGCAGTTGGGCAAGTTCCATTTCGTCTCAAAAGCCTTGGCTATCTCCTTCCATCTTTCAGGCTGTGTGGGTAGTGCCAGCTGTCTTTCGAAGGCATGAACGATGGCAAGGCAGACCTCAGGGATGAAGTTGCAGATGGTGTTGGGTGCCACACGGAAAGCATAAGCTAGGGACTTGTAGCTGTTTCCTGTTGCCATGTACCGCAGGGTGATAGCCAACTTCAGACCAGGTTCCAAAGCCCTCCTCATGTTGGTGTCTTGCTTAGCGATGAGTGGTCCAACAGCTTCCAGGATTTCAGCAAAGATGGCAGGGGGCATTCTAGTGTAGTTGTAGTAGCCGGACACGTCACGCACTTGCAGTTCAGGCAGCAGTTGATGGAAGTGACCATGTTGTTCCCTCTGCAGCAACCAGTTGCGAATCCACCACCTTTTCTGTCTCCTGGCCCTCCTCCTCCTGTGTCTCAAATAGACAGCTCCGATAGCAACAGCAGCAGCACCAGCCACAACAATAATTTCTTCTTCATTCATCATGCATATGTTCAGTAGGCAGTCGTTGTGTTCTCATTGAAGGGCAATCAGCAAATGAAGCAAGGAGGTCCTCTGTGTCCCTTTTTATAATGACCAAAAGTGACTCCTGCAGCAGCCAAACACACTTTGCCGCAGCGCTGCAACAACAGACGTTCGTCGATGCTTAAGAGACCTTCGTCGCTGCTTAAGGCAAGGACGACGAAGAAGGTCAGCATCGACGCGCCTGTAATGTCCTCGGCGCTTTATGAATGCATGTGCGACGATGAACCATCAAGTTACGCAGTAACAAGTCCCTAAATGCGGCGTTGCATCCTTACAGTCGTCGGCGAGGCTGTCATTTTCAGCGGCGCATCTTACCTCGGGTGTACGCCGAAGGTTTCCTGATGCGTCGCAGGTCGCCAATTTCAGACGTAGCTGCCTCACAACCATCAGCGGCGTAAGAGGAAACAACATTGGGCGAAGTAAAAGCAGCCTCGCCGAATTCCAAAACAAAGTGCGACGCGTCTGTTTGGAACTGCGCTGAGGAAAGAGAGGCGGAACGCGGCGAAGAAAGCTTAAGCAGCGCCGCGGACACCTCAAGACTCACCGCGGCTACTAACTTTAAGCGTCGCACATGACACTAATTGATTACGTAATGTGCCAAAACCAACGTTCTACGCCACAACTTTCCAAGAAATGACTTCTCTTGATGCGTCGCTCTCAAATCGCCGTCGTGAGAACCAGGCATTAATGCTCGGGTTGTCCACACAGAAGAAATCAAAATCTGTGCACTATAAAATTTGCCATAGTGAATGGTTTGTGGAATATATATTGTACCAACGTCAAAGTCTCAATGTGACATGTTTTGCAGCTGCAGTCCTGCTTGAAATGGCCATTGTCGAAATAATGATGAAATGATGAAGCTGCCAGCACAAGGCTCCCTCTGACTGAACCTGACCTGACATGCGTTGCAGTCGAATTTCTGGGGTATATGTTTGCATCCACCATTTAGAAGCCAGTATCATAAAAATGTTGATTTCAAGATCTCTCAGTTATTGAGTAAAGTTTGTAAAGTTCCCAGGACTATTTAGAAGATAGAGAACTTTCACTTTTTCTTAGATTTTCAGTAAGAACAACAGTTCTCAATCAATCCCTGTAAGGCCTCAATTATCAGTGCAAAATTTCTGGATGCAAGGACTTATCACACACCAAGCCTTTTTGACTGTTATATTCTATTCTTCTATTTGGATTAAGAGGTAACCAACAATTTCTCTTGACAAACATTCAAGTACCTTTTTGTCTCTATCTTATAGCCCGAGAAGAGTCTGGGTCGGGCAATACTCTCAGAATAACCTGCATATCCAATTCCCTGTTTTGCAATATCCCTGTATTTGGAGTACTTCGAAGACATTATTATGCCATAAAGGGACAGACTACAACATAAAGGTCTCATAGAGTTATGCCTGTTGCCCATGTTAATGTTCACACATGTCAGGAATACAGATTGAAGATTACAATATTGCATCAGTGGGCCCAGTCTTGAATACTAGGGTTTGGCTTGTTTTTGTTCTGGGTTTTGTTCAAAAGAATCAATCAATATATATAGGATTTTGTTACTTTTAGAAGCAATTTTGTTTTTATCTTTATAGTCTTCATAGTCAATGTAATTTTGAATGGCCCTCCTTGCCAAGTTGCAAAACATTATAACAGTTACTTCAATTCCATTCTTTATATAAGCAATGAAAAATAATTAATCAATTAACAATCTATTATAGTTTACAAGTCGATGTTGGGAAAGTTGTCCATAACAATATTATTATATTACATGTTGTATTAAGGGGGAGTGGTGAGCATGTGGTGTATATGGCGTGTATATTTTTTCTTCTCCTCACTTGCTTTGATTAAATAGTTGAGTTTGCTGTTGAGCGCTGACTTAGTGTTGAGGCCTGAGTGCTGGTCGACAAGTTTAGATATATTTTAGACAAATTAACTTCCCATGATTTTTTTAAAGCTGCTGGCTTAAGTATTATTTTAGTGGCATGATTGGCAATATGACTTGTAATTTAATGTTACTGTTCTGGTATTTGAATACTATATATCTAAAAACCAGAAATGACACATTAAAAAACTTCCTTCACTTCCTCCACATAAAAACTTTGGAAGCCTCCCACTTTTCTATATACACTGTCCCCTCCCTATAAGTCTTGGGTATATGTGGTTCATTTTCTCGGCTGATAGGAAAGACGTTTTCTCAACTGCTTGAGGAAATGCAGACTGGCCAGGCCGTCCCAGGGGGTTCCCCAGGGTCATCTATCCCCTCTCAGTTTCCCAGATCCCCCTAAAAAAAGCCCCCCCCCTCCTCCTCCTAAATAAGAAGGTCTCTCAAAGGACATTGCTGTAGAAGTGTCTTTGCTGGCTATGTATAGATATTCTAGATGTGTAGAACGTTAGATGCATATTAAGCATTTATTGAGATAAAATTAGTGTGCTGTAGAAAAGTTATAATTGCAAGTCTTTTTGAATAATTCGCTGTGAAACACAAGTTATGTTAGTGAATCATAAGAATGCAACAAATAGTCAGTTTAACAATTTCCATTTAAACCTGTAGCCTCTTAGGCGAGGTATTTTTGTTGATAGTAATATTATGCAAATGAGGACATACTGTCGTCTGGCAAGCAATGATATAAAACATAGGCTGCGCAGCAGCAAACCTTCAGCGAATAACACATTTAGAAGATTACATTACATCATAAAACTGGCGTGTTAACCAAATTCCGTATATTATAGGTATGCAACAGTGGTCGAGTAATGGCGTTCTATTATCTGTTATTTGCCTGCTGCCCTGCGATCTACCTGTGTGCTTGCCAGGGTTTGTAAAAGCAGGGAAAGGCCTTATTATACTAATTTACTTATATTATGGTACGGATATATGCATGTACAAAGTTTCTCCAATCATTCAAAAAGTGTTAAATACAAGTCAAAAAGCACTGCTACATTTTATAGGTGATACGTGTAGGAAATGGCATTGCTGTATATGCAATAGTGGGCACGTTTTGGCTCCAATAAGAAAATAAGTATTTTTGATATTTTTTCTCAATATTACAAAAAGTATAGAATATGTATCAGTCAGACCATAAAAAGTCACAACTAGACCACATATGTAATATGTGTACCAAACTTTATCCATGTACATGCAATAGTGACCAAGTCTTGGGCCAGAAACAAAAAAATTATTTTTTCTCTTTTTTGTCAATATTTCAAATAGCATTTAATATTTTCCACCAGACCTTTCAAAGGGCACAACAAGACCTTATGGGCCAAGTGTGTACCAAACCTCATCCATTTACATGCAGTAGTGACCGAGTCTCAGCCCAAAGAACCAAAAAATACATATTTTTCTATTTTCCAAATTTTTGGAAAAAGTATAAAATATCCATCAATGAGACCATCAAAAGGCACAACTAGACCATATAGGCCACATCTGTACCAAATTTCATAAGTGCACATGCAATAGTGACTGAGATTTGGCCCGGAAACGAACAAAAATAATTTTTATATTTTCTCAATTATTTCAAAAGGTATTGAATATCTATCAATTAGACCATCAAAAGGCACAACAAGACCATACAGGCTATATGTGTACCAAATTTCATCCATGTACACTCAATAGAGGCCGAGTGCTGGCCTGGAAACGATCTATCCGCCCGCCGCCCGACCGCCCGCCCGCCCGCCCGCCCGGCGGACGGACAACATTTTTACCCAAGTGATTACAATACCTTCTTCGAACTTCGTTCGCTGAAGGTAAAAAGCATGCTCCTCATTGACCCGTCATTCCCAGAGAATTATTGCCCTCCTTAGTTTTAGTGATACATTGATTGAAAGGTAATTTAGATGTAGATAATGACAAATATTGATTAAAAGCAGGTTATTTGTTGTTGTATTGATTTTTGGTGACTAAACTAATCACCACAGCAACAAAAGCATCATTATCTATCAACTTTCTCTGCCTTATTAATTGATACAGTAGATTGCCATCTAATTATTTCCTTGTTCCTGGTTTAATGACAAGAGGCTTAAGCCCTAGCTCTTAATAAGGGCTTACAAGTAGGTCTTGGAGAACATTGGTGGACAATCCTGAAAAGACTATACCTCTAGACAATCAAGCAAACAACCATATAGCATACAAAATTTATGACAGAGAGAAACGTACATCTATCTTAAGGTATAATATATCAGTCCGTTAGCCAACCATTTACCTGAAGATCTGCCTGTACGCGTGTAAGCCATAATCTACTCGGTACTGGGTCCGAAGTTCGATTACATGGCTCTCCGGACTGATGCATTTATTTGACGGCAGTTTGAGCACCCTCGGCCTCGTTGTTGTGTCGTTATCTTGTCCAAATTAGGTTACTGCTGGTTTTTTTTATTGCATGATTATGAAAAAAGAAGAAGACTATTTTCACCGTGAAAAATGCATTTTGTGAGTAATGATAGCTGATGGGTCATGATCATATTTTTAACCTGGGAACGATAGAGGCTATAGTCATGATTAAAATGATATGCCATAAGCGACTAAATTGTAACAATCATATACATAGTCCTTTCTTTTTCCCTCAACGGCAAATCTATTGAAGCTAATAGTATCATATTGTGACAAAATCATCAACATCATGATTCACAAACTACTAATTTCACAATGAAATGTTCCTTTCTTCCAGTCTTTCTCCATAAAAAGTAAATCGGCTGTAATAGATTATGTAAAACCCCTATCATCTATGCACCTCCATTCTGTTCTGATTATTTCTCTGTAACTGCTTTTGTCAAGCAATATCTTTTGATACAGAGGTGACCATCTCTCAATTCAGTCAATTACCCTTATATCTCTCCATCACCCTCCCCACCCTGTCCCCCCAAGATGGCTTGATTTTCTTGGGGTGATGAGATGCCCCCAAGACCCGTGCCCTCCACCCCTCCAGTCATACAACATGTCTAGGGGTGGTTACCTAGTTCCCTGGTGAACCCCTATATCACCCAGCACCTCATTACCCCAGGGCAGAGTCAAGACACTCTGGTCCACAGGGAATGAGGAAAAGGTTCTTCAGTTAATAGGCTGTACATTGCATTGGGATTTAGGTGACAACGTATGAATGTATTGCTCCATTTATTTTGAATATAGTAAATGATAAATTGGGTCTTTTGTTTTTGTCAAGATATTTTGTCAAATTTCTTTATAAGGCTGGCAACCATCAGGTCTCTGTGGAAGGGGTCTGGAGTAAAAAGAAAAGAAGAAGTTTATTCTTGCCAGTTTAAGTAAAACAAATACGTTTTTCTTGGGCTGTCTTGAAATACATAATTTCGCGCAGATATATTCCGTAATGTTACGGTAATGTTTGATTTATAAACAAATTTTTGAGGATGTGCCATGCTCAAAATAAATAGGCCTAATTACTGTCGCAGTAACCATAAAATGAATAATTTTCTATTGAAAGCTCCAAGCCCCCACTTGAATATCTAATCGTCACCCCCTAAACCATCATTTTTTGGATACATGAATCCTTCATCTATAATTCATTAATTTAACTTTATCTGCAACTATTCTAAGTAAAGGCATCCTCCACATTTTGTTTCGTGTAGTCTAATAGTGGTAATTTTGAAAAACATTTGTAGAAAATGGTTTCTACTCTGAACATGTGGGACATTTGTGGGTCCTACATGACATTATTTATTGTGTTCGTTTAATAGAACTGCATTTAGACTTGGACATGCAGAAAAGTCCTAGGATTAGTCATATAAGTCTATATTTTCTGTCGTTATTTGTTTAACCAAAAGTTTAAAGTTAATTCCTTATCTTTCTGAACAACCACAAGCTGCAGTTAATGACCCTTCTCCAGGATTTCTGTTCTTCAGTATTACCACGAGGGGGCAGTTGGGAGCAGATCCTGGGTCAGTGCGACCCCTTGTGGGAGCTTCAGGTCTGTCCCAGCAGAGAAATAGCTGGGCCAAACTCGCCAAGAGTGACAGGCTTTCTTGCAACTGGAGCATAATCTGATTCTGTTAGTTACAAATACAGTCGCAACTAGTGACTTTTAACATCAATTGGTAAAAAAACAACAGCCAAATGCGAAGTACTAAACGTTTTAAAACTTATTGTTTCTATAATATTTACAGCATTGATGGGCATTAAATTCATGTATTGAATTTAAAATTCAAAATTGAATTGCATTGTAACAGTACTTGAACAGCCTTTCATGTAAAACACATCCAGTGGCCTCACACAATTTGAAATCAATTTCGGTTCCAAATCAATTTTTGATGGTATTTTTGTAAAATGTGAAAGGAATTGACTCTCGGAAAATAATGCAGATTTAATGTAGCAGTTTGTTGACATGATTGTACACATGTACATTGTACAACACACATTTTGTGTGACAAATATGACTGCAAATATGACTAATATTCGTGCAACGAAGTGGACATTATATCGTTTTTAGGGCGCTCTCTGCTAAGAGAGCTCCCTGTTGTCATTGAAATCCTGATGAATCTTGTGGGTCGATTTATGGGCAAATTACAGCTCCAATTGACTTCAAAACTTCACACATTGCATTGTATCAGCCAAGAATGGATTGATCAACTTTACAGGGACATGCACATTGTTTAAATACCATTTTAGAGACCCAGGAAAACCATCCTAGAAAAACTGGAAAGAGGGATTCCTGTGATGTCATTGAGGGGGTTTCCCACTCCAGATCTATTTATAGCTCACTGAGAATTTGTCAAAACAACAAGAGGTCAGCAATTAGGACAAAACACCTCTGCTTGCTTCATCAATGATTAAAAGATGTTTATGGACAAATAATAAAGTAAACATACTGTAGTAAGTTAGATGGAAAGATATGTGGAAAGATAGATAGATAGATAGATAGATAGATAGATAGATAGATAGATAGATAGATAGATAGATAGATAGATAGAAACACAGCTAGAAACACAGCATGACTGACAGCTTGACATAGAGAAAGAAGGAAAACAATGAAACAGTGAAATGTATTAGATGGTTAATCGTTTCTTTGGTTTTCAAGAACTTGCAGTGTCATGAGTTATAGGAGCGCCCTTTAAAGTGCCTTGTGCACGTTATTTTTCTATTTTGTCTTTCTATTCTGCATTTCTCTCTGTCTTTTTATATACCTGTCTTTCTTGTTTTTTTAAATAGTTGCATAACTGCTTTTCATTGAACATGAAATGAAAAGGAAAGTTACTGTTACACTGTAAGTCCCACAAAAGCTTTTAAGGCCTTCTAGAATTTCATGGCCATGCTACATATTATTTCATTCACCCTGACAATCCTGGCAACAATAAATATCTATCATTTGATTGATTGAAATATCTACTTTTCATAATAGGGTTTCTACCGGTATTGGAGCATTGTAGCCGCTTGCAGGCATGGGGGTAGTTTTTATCGTGGCACTTTGGGCTTCGAATGCCTGGGTCTAAGTTCAGGAGCGTGCAAGCTGAATCAAGATTAAGAATAAGAAGATTTTTATTTTGTTTCGAAAATTTACAAATTTGAAACAATATACACTATCAAAAACCATTAAGATGTTGGAGAGCAGATTCAATCATCATTCACCTCATTGCAGTGGCCTTCCTCCTGTCCCAGATAGCCTAAAAAAGTGCATGAATAGATTACATATATAACGCCAATCATCCATTAACCAACCTCGACCCAGTAATACGTTGTAATAGGAGTCTTATTTGAGTCCCAAGTAAAAGTAGATAGTCTATATCATATTTATACAACAGTAAAAAAGATCCACCTAGATCTACATAAGATCAAGGGGATTGAAAAGGCTTAGGGTCAAAACTGCCCTTTTATTTTTAGATGACCAAAGCTACAGATTTACTGATATGAACTGAGCAAATGTGTCTGGGTCAGATGGTCTTTCAAAGAAAAAGGATTGCTTCAGATGTACACAGTTAAGAGAAAGTCTGGTAAAAAAGATCCACCTAGATCTACATAAGATCAAGGGATTGAAAAGGCTTAGGGTCAAAACTGCCCTTTTATTTTTAGATGACCAGTTGATCCTATTGGTATTTTCGGGCAGTAACTACAAGCTGACGCTGCAGCTGTTTTGGAAATAACTATGATAGAGCCAAATGATGGGTCTGTCGTAGTTAATATTTGAACAAGAATGCCTTTGTTTATCTATCTTTATAAACTGCCTTTACAAATATGACAATTTTATTGTTCTAATTAATTGAGGTTACAGAGTCATACAAAGACAATTGGACCAGTTAACCCTTTTGACCAAAGCTAGAGATTTACTGCTATGAACTGAGCAAATGTGTCCGGGTCAGATGGCCATTCAAAGAAAAGGATTGCTTCAGATGTACACAGTAAAGAGAATGTCTGGCAAAAACGATCCAACTACATCCACACAAGATCAAAGAGATTGAAAAGGCTTAGGATCCAAATTGCCCTTTTATATTTAGATGACCAGTTGATCCACCTATCCTATTGATATATTTCAGGCAGTAACTACAACTTACTGTAGCCGCTGTGTCGGAGATATCTGTGATAGAGCCTAATAGTTGATGCTGGACATAGTGAATATTTCAGTGTTACTACATATCTTGATAATCTTTGTTTCAAAACTATGATTATATCTTTATTCTGATTGAGAACTGATATTATTGCTTTTAAACATACTATCTAGTATACCTATAGATTTTAGCACGTTTGCTGCTGCACACAATTCTCTAGTATAGTACATTCTTTCTCAACTAAGCAAAAAATAAGGAAGACTAATAACATTGTCACAATGAATGAATAGGATGGGGTAAGAGGTTGTAATAAACCCCACTTTTATATCACCATAAACCTCGCAGACCCAAGAAGTGTTTCTAACAAGCCTGATTTAGCCCATGATTAATCAGATATAATAGCAAGGATAAAGCTGGATTTAATTTGCATGAGAAAATGTCAGGCTAAATCAAGTTTACAGCTCAATAAATTAGTTATGTAATCACTATGGCAAAAGGAGACTAATTAATTTGGACAGCCTAATTAGTATAACTGAGATGGAGTGTTCAAGGCTTCAACTTCCGACAGGAATCTGAAACATGCTGTAGTTTGCACTGTGGCTATTATGTCATCTGGGTTGCACATTTTGGTCAAAGTTAGTTGGACCACATAACCCTTTTGACCAAAGCTGGAGATTCATTGGTATGAACTGAGCAAATGTGTCTGGGTCAGATGGTCTTTCAAAGAAAAAGGATTGCTTCAGAAGTACACAGTAAAGAGAATGTCTGGCAAAAAAGATCCACCTGGATCCACATAAGATCAAGGGGATTTAAAAAGGCTTAGGATCTAAATTGCCCTTTTATTTATAGATTGACCTGTTGATCCTATTGATATTTTCTGCAGTAAGTACAAGATAATGCAGTGGTTGTGTTGGAAATATTTGTGATTTGTGGTGGAGGGAAAATATTAATGAGCCTAGAACTTAAAAAAATACATTAACAACTATAAACACAATTTCATGTTGCTTTAGCTAACTACCTTTATGAACCGTTTCTTAAAATGAGATTATGCCCAATTTTCATTTGAGGAATACTGGATCCTGATTTTAAATCAATAAAAATTGCTAAATTTTGATTGTATCACATACAGCATAGGCTTAGCATTACATTTTAGGCATTTGTGTTACAGTTATTGCTGCCTTCATTATTCTACTAAACATTTTCATGTATAACAACTTCTGCTTCTATGAATACGGAAAGACGAGAACTAATAACATTGTCGCAAAGAATGGATAGCCCGGGGCCAGGGGTTGTGATAAAATAAGCTTTTATATCTACATAAACCTCGAAGACCAAAAGAACTATTTCTAACAAGCCAATGATTAATCAGAATTAATAGCCCAAGTGAAGCTGGATTTAATTTCAATGATAAAATGCCAGGCTAAGTCAAGTTTACAGCTCAGTAAATTAGTTATGTAATCACTATGGCGAAAGGTGACTAATTATTAGAACAACCTAATTAGTATAACTGAGATGGAGTGTTCAAGGCTTCAACTTCAAGCAGGAATCCAAAACAATGTGTCATGTGCTGATTTTGTTTTGGATGGAGGCGTTTGGGATCAGCAAAATGGGAGGATGAGTAACAGAGTATGTATTTAGGCAATGTCACATAACCCATGTCAATTGTAATTTTTATGTGATATCTGCTCTTGATCATAATAACTTTGGTTGATTTATAAAACAAGAATACTAACACTATAGACATTCAGGAAGTTTAATTTAAGGTCATCTCTCATATACTCAAAGTTTGGCACCAGTTTAGCTGCCCTGTTTTCAGAAAAGTTGTTTCTACATTTCTATGGTATTCTAGGTAGTGGCAGGCAGGGATTGTGATAAAGTAAGCAGGGAGCTCAATTTCTCAACTGTTCTGAACAAAAACTGTGAGTGCAATTAAATATTAGAGCACCTAAGACAAAAAATCTCACGAGGGTGCATGACACTGGCGTTATAACAACCATTTCTCACGGTTAAGTTAAAACCTGGAGGGCCTGTTGTCCCATAGTGGTGTCCTAGTCTGAAGAAGAGATGCTTAATTTCTTAAAGAACTAACACATTCCACAACAAAGTGGCAACATGTTGTCAGTCAACAACCAAAAAGGTTACGGATTTCTCTAATCTACAAGTATCACCATTCTATAAGTCCAAGAATTTAAAGCTGTCAATTGCTTGGCATTCTCAGTGGTGATACCCACCCTTAAAACTATTAACTTTAATTAATTCAGTACTGCTTGTCTTTATCATAGTTTGCATCATAATATATATTGTTTGGGTTGCATATTGGGGTCACAAATTCATACAAAGGCAGCTGGACCACTTAACCCTTTTGACCAAAGCTGGTGGTTTACTGACATGAACTGAGCAAATGTGTCTGGGTCAGATGGTCTTTCAAAGAAAAAGGATTGCTTCAGATGTACACAGTAAAGAGAATGTCCGGCAAAAAAGATCCACCTAGATCCACATAAGATCAAAGGGATTGAAAAGGCTTAGGATCCAAATTGCCCTTTTATTTATAGATTGACCAGTTGATCCTATTGATATTTTTTCTGGCAGTAACTACTGTACAAGTTACTGCAGCTGCTGTGTGGGAAATATCTGTAACAGAGCAAAAGGGTTGATGCCAATTGTAATGATGCTGCATTTTTGTTAACTATCTTGATAAACTGTCTTTAAGGTGGCTCGCTACCCACGAAATTACGTCACCTGCACACATTTCCGCGCAGCCAGGCAGGCCCTATCTATCGTAACGTCACCACAGCAGCTGAGCTCTGTTCAGCATCTTTTTTAATCCTGAAAATTTCATGTGTCGGCCGCTTCGTTTGCAATTTGCGCCACTTCTATTGGGGTTAGAGACTTCTCGTTTGGAGCATTAGATGCGCCATGAAGAGTACTATATGCAGCCGGAGATTCAACTTGATACTCAAAACAGAAAAATTTTTACAGGCGATTTTCGGCAAGCAGGTCTAATTTCACAAAAATGACTTTGTGATATAAATAAATGTTTATATCAATTTGAAGTCTTATCTGGTAGGAAGGCCTGTCTTTATCATCATGTTGTTCCCAACTATTTTTGGAAATAAATGACAAAGAAATAAGAAATCCTATCTCGTCAATTTTTTTTAGCGCCATGGTTTATAAAAAAAGTTAAAATTGTCAAAATCGAAACTTTTATTCCGAGCCGCTTGGAAAGTCCTTTAAACTATATATATCTCTTTGAAATTGTAATCACCTTTTCCATGAAAGTGTCTTCTTTAATTTCATGCTTCATTGCATAATACGGAATGCATGACGACTGAATGGCAGAACAAACTTCACAGTAGGAAAAAAAATAAAAAAATTTCGTTTTTCAGGTTTGCGTGGACTGACTTTCTGGTACATAACCCCAAATATTTTTTTTTGAAGGCTGGTAGCGACCACTTTTGTTTACATATTCTTGCTATAAACTATATTTTGGATCATTCAAAACTGTTTTTAAAGAAATCCTATCTTGGAAAGTTTTAAAACGAGTATCGAGCCACCTTAAAACAAATAATTGTTGCTTTTGTTTTCATTGGCAAATTAAAATCTTACCTCCAAATTTTACACCAGAATTGATAATTTTGTTATGTTTGTTTTTAAAAGAACCGTTATGTGGTACGACTTTTGATATTTTAGCATGTTTGCTGCTTTGCTGCACACAATTTCCTGCATCAAAATTCTCCAGTATAACACCTTCTTTTGCAACTAATTACAAAATGAGAGAACTAATAACATGGTCACAATGAATGAATAGGCTGGGGCAAAAGGAGCTTTTATAACCTCATAAACCTTGCAGACAAAAAGAAAGTCTAACAAGCCTTTGATTAACCAGAATTGATAGCTAAAGTAAAGCTGGATTTAATTTGCATGAGAAAATGCCAGGCTTAATTAAGTTTACAGCTCAATAAATTAGTTATGTAATCACGATGGTTAAAGGAGACTAATTGATTAATTAATTAGGACAACCTGGTTTGTATAATTGAGACAGAGTGTTCAAGCAGGAATCTAAAAACAAGCTGTGGAATGCTCTTCCAATTTCTGATGATTTCAGGGCATAGAAGTAACAGAAGTGGAGATCAACTATTAAACTTTATCGTGCAATATCACAAACCTGTGTCAAACAACATATCTTTTTGTATTATACGCATATTTTGGGATAACTGTCCTCAGTACTACTAACTTTAATAGATCCAGTTCTGCTTGTCTGTATCATAGTTTTCTTCATAATACTATATAATTTGGGTTGCGTTTTGATGTCACATATTCATACAAAGACAATTGGACCTGTTAACCCGTTTGACCAAGCTAGAGATTTACTTGTATGAACTGAGCAAATGTGTCTGGGTCAGATGGTCTTTCAAAGAAAAAGGATTGCTTCAGATGTACACAGTAAAGAGAATGTCTGGCAAAAAAGATCCACCTACTAGATCCGAATAAGATCAAGGGGATTGAAAAGGCTCAGGATCTAAATTGCCCTTTATTTATATGACCAGTTGATCCTATTGACATATTTCAGACAGTAACTACAGGTTGATGCAGTTTGGTAGGAAATATTAGTGGTTTTTGGTGGATAGAAAATATGAACGTGCCCACTGCCCAGGACTTATGATTTTTAGCAAACATGCTGCTATATTTCTCTGCGCAATTACCTGCTTGCATGAGCGTTCTCCGGTGTAATACCTTCTTTTGTAACCAATCACAAAATGAGGACTGAAAACATTGTCACAATGAACGAGTAAGCTGGGGTAAGAGGTTGTAATAAACCCTGCTTTTATATCATCATAAACCTTGCAGTCCAAAAGAAGTGTTTCTAACAAGCCTGATTTAGCCCATGATTAATCAGATATTATAGCAAGGATAAAGCTGGATTTAATTTGCATGAGAAAATGTCAGGCTAAATCAAGTTTACAACTCAATAAATTAGTTATGTAATCACTATGGCGAAAGGAGACTAATTAATTTGGACAGCCTAATTAGTATAACTGAGATGGAGTGTTCAAGGCTTCAACTTCTGACAGGAATCAGAAACATGCTCTAGTTTGCACTGTGGCTATTATGCAATCTGGGTTGCACATTTTGGTCGAAGTTATTTGGACCACTTAACCCTTTGACCAAAGCTACAGATTTACTGATATGAACTGAGCAAATGTGTCTAGGTAGATAGTCTTCAAATAAAAATGATTGCTACAGATGTACACAGTAAAGAGAAGCCCTGCAAAAAAGATCCCTCTACATCCACATAAGATCAAGGGGATTGAACAGGCTCGGGATCAAAATTACCCTTTTACGTATTTATACATGTAGATGACCACTCATTGACCAGTTGATCCTATTGATATTTGTCTGGTGGTAATTTGTATTATCCACAGTAGAGCCAAGTAAAGGTGTGGTGGATACAGAGTCAAAATCTGCCTGTTTTGGCAAATGCTGCAGTACTATTGCTATCTTTCAATCTGAATGAATTGTTTCTAAAATGGTGATTAGTATCCATTCTTGATGTAAGAAGTTTTTTGTTCTGAACTTGAATTTATTGTAAATCAAGGTATTATTGTTTGAGAACTATGGCTTTGGTATCTGTGCTGCATGCCACACTCCACTTAAATATTCTCCTGTGCCATACCTTCTTCCTTGACTTATAACAAATGGAGGACGACAATATTATTGTCACAATAAAAAAATTAGGCTAGGGCAAGGGTTTGGATAAAATAAGCTTTTATATCTACATAAACCTCGAAGACCAAAGGAGTGTTTCTACAAGCCTGTGATTCATCAGAATTAATAGCCAGAGTAAAGCTGGATTTAATTTGCACGAGAAAATGTCTGGGTAAATTAAGTTTACAGCTCACGTAATTAGTTATATAATCACTATAAGAGACTAATTAATTAGGACGACCTTATATTTGCATAATTGAGATGGAGTGTTCAAGCAGGAATCAAAAAAAGCATGTTGCAGGATACGCCTGTTTTGGATGCAAGATTGGACATGATAATCTTTTGCAACTTTGAGTGAACAAATTTCCTATTGTGTGTGAGACCTATCAACACATCGTGTTTAATCATTATTATGTCAATTTGTATTGCAACAGAATCTGATGTATTTCACTACGAAACATTCATCTGAAAAGGGGGGGAGTTAGCCCAGTGGTGGCGTGGTCACCTGGGCCAATATTAGACAGCAGTTTCAATTATCATTTGTCTCATTGCTGTGTCCTCCTCCTGTCCTAATTAGTCTAGCAAGTGCATTATTGCAGGAGGTAAGGCTCCAATCATCCAGGCATCAATTAAGCTGACAATAGAAAAAAGTGTTTGGAACCAATATATTTATATGTGCATCGGCTTTAACCACTGAACTATCTGGGTTGTTTTTACATCCAATAGCATTGATAGAGTAGCAAAAGACACCATTGCTTGCCTTTTATGTGAGCTTGTTGGCTGGACTGTTATTAAATATGGAGGTGGTGAAGGTCTAGTAAAATGAGTATATAGTCCTCTGCAGTGTGCCCGACAGCTGCATTATTACAACCGTTGTTCACTCTTTAAGTTATTACAGTAGACAAATGACGAGTACTTACATTCAGCTGCTAGTGGCCATCAGTGACCTCACAGCAAGCCCTATCCAATACATTGAAATAATCTGTCAATTTGTCATAAGAGAGCTAGTGACCTCATTGATGAGTGGTGTGACACGTCAAATGGCTTTCCCTGCTACCATTGCAAGTATAAGCTATGACTCATAAACTGCTTATGAGTCACAAGGAATTACATGGCAGAGATAGGCTGTGACCTCACTAGAGATATTCCAGTACTTTTCTGTAAGCACTTGAGTTTCGTTTACTGTAACGTAAAAGGTCCCAATGGCTCCAATTTGGTGTCCTGGTGTAAAGAGGAGATACTGTAATTCTTCTGGAACTAATGCAATATAGACATACCACTGGCAACATCATGTCAGTGCAGGAAATGAAAGCTGTAACTCAAAACTAAAAGATCTTTTGGAGCCAACTTGGTGCAAAGGAATGAAAAGGAACATCAGACAATGAATATTACTTGCTGGACAGGACATGTTTAGTCCAAATAAGTACTGTGTCACCGTGAAAATTTCACTTCGTGAGTCATGATTCTGATGATGTTACACTTTTGATTCACACCTGTATTCCCATAAATATGGTGTATGGTAGACTCTGTTTGACAGGTGTTAAGATGTTACAGTAAACGAAACTCAAGTGCTTACAAAAAAGCACTGGAATGTTCCTTGTGAGGTCACATCCTATCCCTGCTATGTTATTCCCTCTGAGTCATGAGCAGCTTGTGAAGTCATAGCCTATACTTGCAATGTTATCAAAACTAGTGACCAACTAAGTGTCAATGAGGTCACAAGTTACTCAATGACACGTTAACAGCTTATTTCAATGCTATGGATAGGGCCTGTTGTGAGGTCATTGATGTCCACAAGCAGCCAAATGTAAGTACTCGTCATTCATCGGCTGTAAAGCTTGACCTTGAGAGGTGAGACAATTAAGGATAAAATTGACTGCTAACACAGGACATCAAAATTTGTGGTATTCAAGTGCGTGGAGGCAGGTGTGAAGTCTTGGCAATTTTGTGTGTGAAGTCTTGGCAATCTTGCCAGATCGTTTGAAGTAACAAAGCAAAACAGTAATTGCTTTCTGAGTGAAAATTTCACTTTCAAACTTTCAAAGGGAAAGTTGATGAACTTTTTCACCTGATTTCAACACTTCAGAGATGAAAGAATTGGATGATTTTCTTTTGTTTTCTAAGCAATCAGTGTCATGCAAAAATGCTTTGTAAAAAACATATGAAAAGACATCATTTAGATGATAATAGACCTATAAGTCAGACTTCAGAAAGACAGGTCGGAGAATCACGCAAAATAGTTTTAAATAATTATACAATGTTATAGGGGTCACAAATACCAACAAGAAAATTTGAACCACTTAACCCTTTTGACCAAAGCCAGATATTCACTTTTATGACCTGAGCAAACGTGTCTGCGTCAGGTGGTCTGTCAAAGAAAATTGATTGATTCGGATGTGCACACACTACATACAGTAAATAGTCTGGCAAATAAGATCTACCTAGATCCACATAAGATCAAAGATATAGAAAAGGCTTAGAATCCAAACTGCCCCTTTATATTTCATAGATGACTGGTTGATCCTGTTTGCATTTTTTCTGGCAGTACCTACAACTTACTGTAGCTACTGTGTGGGAAATATCTTTAACAGAGCCAAAGGGTTGATGCAGGTCATAGTGAATATTTCAGGGATATTGCACTTTTGTAGACTATCTAGATAATCTGTATTTTGAAGCAATGATTTTGTCTTGATTTTGATCTTGAAATATAGAATCTGAACTTAACATTCTTCATGAGAATTGATCATTATGTTATCATTGCTCTTTAAAGCACTGCATTTATTATTATATGTAGTAAGACTGTAGATTTTTAGCATGTTTGCGGCTGTATTTCTGCACGCTATTCCCGTCTTCAACATTCTCTGGTATATTACCTTCTTTCGTAACTAATTAGAAAAGGAGGGGGATTAATAAGATTGTCGCAATGAATGAATAGTCCGGGGCCAGGGGTTGTGATAAAATAAGCTTTTATATCTCCATAAACCTCGCAGACCAAAAAAACTATTTCTAACAAGCCAAAGATTAATCAGAATTAATAGCTCAAGTGAAGCTGGATTTAATTTGCATCACAAAATGCCAGGCTAAATCAAGTTTACAGCTCAGTAAATTAGTTATGTAATCACTATGGCAAAAGTAGACTAATTAATTAGAACAACCTAATTAATATAATTGAGATGGAGTGTTCAAGCAGGAAACTAAAAACATGCAACAGAATACTGACTATTTTGGTTGCAGGAATTTCAGATCTTTATCAACAAATTGTTTTATGTATCATTACATATTCTGACAACAGACAAATCAGTGTTTCCAACCAACAAAATCATGGGTATCGTCCTTCAATTCCTTGAGCACCAGTCTTTTACACTTATTGATACATCCTGTAGTATTCCAGGCATTGTGGTGAAGGAGTAGCCTGAAAACACAACTTCTTGTATGCATGTTTGGGCTGCAATGAAATGTGGAAGTAACAAAGACCTAACAAAGTCCTCTGCAGTGTGTGTGACAGCTGCGTTATTACAACCATTTCTCACTGTAAAGTTATTAACCTAAAAGGCCCTGCTGATTCCTTAGTGGTGTCCTGGTGTTAAGAGGTGATACTTTAATTCTTCTAGAACTAATGCAATAGACAGACCATTGGCGACATGGTGTCAGTGTAGGAAATGAAAGCTGTAACTTTAGACTGAAAGATGTGTTTTTAAATCACCAAATTACACTGGATAAATACAGCATCACATACTCATAAAATATAAAAGGAGCATGCACACAATTGAAAAGAGACACCAGTCAAAAGATATCACTTGCTAGACTAGGAGCTTTAGTCTTAAACATCAATCAACAGTTCTTCCTTAATTTCTGAGAGAGCAATCAATACTTTCTTGTCTCTTTCTGTTACAAATCTGTAAAGATTGCCAAAGTTTCAAGACCTTTTCCCTCTGTTACTTTTTACTTGTTGTTTCATGGAGATAGGTGGAGCTAGCTCAAATGTGCCTATATGTCTGGACTTTTTCCTTCATGCAAACTATTACAGTAGATTAATTAATTTAGAGGTAGGCGAGTGTACCAGCTGTCTCACCATGCAAATCTGCGTTTGTGAGTCATGATAGGCTGCTATTGAAACTAGACTTTTGAGTCATTCTCTTAAATACGAAACACAAAATAATCGCAGGTGTTTGGAATATTTCAGCTTGACCTTCTAGAGGTGAAACCGTAAGAGACAAAAGTAACAGTTTAAAACGGCAGGACGTCAAAACTTTGTAGTTTTCAACAATGTGAGAGGCAGGTGTGAAGTCTTGGCAATCTTGCAGTTCCTGTCAGATCATTTGAAGTAAAGAGAAAAAACAGTAATTGCTTTCTGAGTGAAAATTTCACTTTCAAACTTCCAAAGAGAAAGTTGATGAACTTTTTTCCTGATTTCAACACTTTGAAGATGAAAGAGTCTGAAATGTTTCTTTTGTTTTTTAAGCAATTGGTGTCACACAAAAACACTTTGTGGAAAGGCATCATTTAGATGATAATATAAAATCAGACTCCAGAAAGTCAGGTCGAGGAATCGAGCAAAATACTTTGTCAATATCTGTCCATGGCACAGGAGTGACGAACACCAACAAAAGAAGTTGAACCACTTGACCATTTTGACCAAAGCTAGAGATTTACTGTTATGAACTGAGCAAATGTGTCTGGGTCAGATGGCGTTTCATAAAAAAGGATTGCTTCAGATGTACACAGTAAAGAGAATGCCCAGCAAGAAAGATCCACCTAGATCCATATAAGATCAAAGAGATTGAAAAGGCTTAGGATCCAAATTGCCCTTTTATTTTTAGATGACCAGTTGATCCTCTTGATATTTTTCTGGCAGTAACTACAACTTACTTTTACTGCTGTGTAGAAAGTATCTAACAGATATAATGGGTTGATGCTGGTCGTAGTGATACTGATCTTTTTTAAACTTTCTTGATAAACTGCCTAATTAGAAGAAAATCATGCTTTTGTTCTAATCGGAAAATTAAAACCCGAACTTAGAATTGATAATTCTGATATTATTGCCTTTAAAAGAACTACATGTACATATGTGATATGAATGACTGACGATCTGCTATGTGAGTGCCTGTGATTTGAATGTGTCTTGTATGAATATGTCTTGTATGAATGCCCTATCTATGTGTGAGTTTATGCAAAACAAGTTCCGATATTGGTAACAAATTAGGTCTATATCTTATCTTATCTTATATTATCTTATGTGTAGTGAGACTGTAGATTTTGAGCATGTTTCCTGTTGCATTGCTGCACGCAATTCCCTACTCGAACATTCTCTGATATAATACATTCTTTCGCAACTAATCACAAAATGAGGAGGACTAATAAAATTGTCACAATGAATGAATACACTCTAAAACTAAAGTTCTAATAAGATACCAATATTGGTATTTAAGCTTGTCCCGTATTTTGAACACCTTTTGGTTAGTTAAAAAACCATTAACAATTGATATTTTCAAAAACCAGTTGCATTTGTACAAGAAAAAATCAGTATTGTTTTTTTGTTTAATCATCAGGAAGTTAGTTGTGGATATTAATGTTTCAAATTGCAGCTATTGTAATTCCATCATTGAAATCCATTAATACTTACATGCATACAATAGAAAACACAATGGGTTTTTTATTCCTTGACATTTGAAAAATTGATTCTCCTATTATGCATTGGTGGGTATTTTATAAGACCTTTTTAAAAATTTTGTGGTATGGATAATGGTCATATTGGTACCCAATTGCAGGTTTTCGATATCATTTCATAGAAATTTTTAAATACCAATACGAATTGTTAACTGCAATGAAAATAGTATTTCAAAGTTTCAGGATTGATATAACCGGTGCTATTCGAGGTACTGGAATGAATCAAATATGATTAATCAGGCAATCAGAACCATCCCACAGGGAGGCAGATCATTTTGGAAAATACCAAATTTGATTTATTGTGATCCAAATTTTTCTAATGCAGGTTTACCAGTATTTCAGCATTGGTATCAATAAATAATAAATTTTTTCGCATTTATCTTAAAATATTCTGTAGTTAAAAGTAAATAAAAAAAGTAATGATTCTATGGATCTGATTTCAATGTTTATTTTTACATATACAAATTCACAAAAATTCATAATAATTGTATATATTGATATTACTAGATACAAATTTATTGAAAAACCGATATTGACACTTCCGGATAGAGCTGGATTCGAACCCCAGACCCAGCGATTGGCAGGCCGGCATGCTATCACGAGACCAACCCTCCCCTCTCAGTAGCCAAGACGATATTTTTTTGTCAGTATTAATGCACAGTATTGGGATGGTATGATTGTTGGTTGAAGTTTTCCTTCCCGTATCACTATTTATGCGCTTTTAGGTCAATTTGGATGGATGAAAGGTGAACAACTGTTCTTGAATCGAACCTTGCAGTATGCATCATTGTGATCCTGAAAGAGGAAAGTGGATAAGTATTGGTATCCAAATATGACTTCTATGCAAAAACAAATTACTCAGTCAAGGTAGTCATTATTTACACATCAAATCTTTATCTGCAAAACCTTCAATGGAATTTTTCGTGCTAAAACTCCACATTTCATTACTGACTAACATTTATAAAATCTTCCATTATTTTGTAGTTTCCCTACACACTGGCAGAATATGAATTCTGAATTATTGTCTTCTCACTCTGTGTTTTACCAGTAAAAGATTCACACTCACCTCAATATTGCAAAAAGGAAGTAGACATTTTCCTTTGTTACTCTAGGCGGGGCAAGGTAACCATTTCCTGGTGAGATCTGAAATAGTAGGTAGATACATCCATGAGTTTTTGCAAGGAGGATAATACCAAAAATATATCAAATAACTTCATTCAATTAAATCAATGCCTTGGTTATGCAACATCCCCTGTTCACTCATTATTTGACTGAAGATTGGTCAAAATAAATTCATTTTAACACAAGAGAATACCAGCATACTATATACAATTAGTATTTGTCAATTGGAAAAGATAAGGAGGAGCTGTTATTCAACTTGTACATACCTTGAGAAGCATTGTCTATATTTTTCCCAACTTGCTTTATGGCGCAAAATTCTTCCAAAGGTACTTTTTTGTATTAAGGGCCTCAGTAGGAACATGTCATTCTTCTTCAAATATGAAAATAATAATAACATTATTATCATAATGTAGTATAGGTGTCAGCACAATTGGACCATTAGCAGGTAAGTTGTGCCACATGATGGGGCATGTTGTATAGCTCAGTGTATCCGGTGAGACCTCAAATCTCACCAATTTCTTCAAAGATAAAATATGTGTCATGTGTATGACATAATTATGGCTGATGCAGTGATGCTCTGATGCTCCAATACGTGAAATGAAAAGTTATCACAGAATATTGATGGCCCATATAAACCCCCCCCCCCAAAAACTTTAAAAGTATAACCAGTATATATGCTTTTTGGAACATATGTGTAATTATAAATACTTCTGATAGACTTTATTTCTTCACCACAGTCACAGGGTTGTGTGTGAAACAAGCAAACATGTTTCAAAAGAGAATTAAAATCCCATATCATACCATTGGCACAGCTTACCAATACACAACTTGCCCAAAATATTTTTTTTTGCGGAAATCTGTCACTCCATTAAATGCCAAATTACACAATTGAAGAACAACTAGAAATGTCATAACCGGAAACCGGTGATTGATGCGCTGCCCGGACTGAGTCCTAAGGGTGAATCACACATGTATCCGTAGTTAGTGTATATAACCCTCTGTGTAATATTTCAGTCAAATCTTGGCACACAGGATCACTGCTGTCTTGGCTAAATACACATTTCCTGGCCATCCCACTGACCCAAACTATCCACCTGTCTTTGATTTTACTCTCCTGTCTTTCTGCCCAGGAGTAATTTACCAGCTTGTTATTGCTCTCTTATTTACAATTGGCAACACTGCTCTTGCATCTATCTATCTATCTATCTATCTATCTATCTATCTATCTATCTATCTATCTATCTATCTATCTATCTATCTATCTATCTAAGTGTTTAGCTGTCTATCTATCTGTCTATCTATCTCGAGGCCTTCCCTTCCTTCCCCCACTACATTCGGCATAATCACGAAATAGCCCCCGCCCTCTGATAACGGAATGAGCGAGACCATTGAATAGCATAGGCTGCCACTCATTCCGTCAGAGGTGCAGGGCTTATTTCGTGATTATGCCCTACATTCCTCCCTTCATGCCCTAAGTTTTTCATTCCTTTGTTCATTCCTTCCTTCAGTCCTTCTTTTCTTCCTTCCTTCCTGCATTCTTTCTACCGAATTTGTAAACACAGGATCTTGCTGGCACTAGGATGCTTTTAGGACAAATTTAGTATAAACAAGTTGTTGATAACAGCTAACTTTTACAGTTAACATCAAACAGGACTGCTACAAGGTGTTTCATGCTTCTCACACCTAGTTCCATGTGATAAATGGACATTCTTGAAGTATAAAGTATATGCTGACCTGCTTTTTTCACTTCTAAGGGAATACTTGATATGTGAACAGGAATTAAGGTATGTTTTTCTTTAGGCTTTCTTATCATTGTCAGCTAATAGTAAATAACATGTCTCATGAAATATTGTCCATTAGATTTGTAATATGATTGCACCACTTTCAATAAACTTCCTGTTGAGATTAATTTATTACAAGCAAGCACTGACATAGACCAACTGCACAAATCAAGTAAAAAAAAATCATTGTACTTATATTTGAAATTAAAGATTAGATCTGCCAATTCTACATAGAATTCAACTTGCATTAAAATAACACAAACTGGTAAATTCACAACATTGGGGTGATATGAAACAATACCAATCAACACAATTTTTCAGAATTAAGTGAGTTCAATTCATTTTATTAGTCCAGTAGAGCCCCACTATGTCATAGGAACCCAAAAAGCTGTAAAACAAATCTCACTGAATTGAAAGCGAGTGCCCCCCCTCAATGATGACTGTGATGCAGCCATAGTCCTGTGCCCTGCTATGTGAATGCATACAGGCCAGGAGACCAGGCTAATGCAGCCATAGCCACACTGGGGGAGTGTGTGTGTAGAACTGGGCAAGAAATATTTTCAAAATGTCACAATAAAGCCACTAAATGTTAGTTTAAAGATTCGGGGACAAACTTTATGACAGTAACGTAACATACAGTGAAGAAGGGCTCTGAAAGTAGTGGCAGGTGCCCAGTAGCTTTTACAGAAAATTTGGGCAAGAATGTTAACATTTCAGTGTGTGCAAAAAAGCTTGCTTACGAAACCAAGGACTTGCCCAAGGGGGGGCACCCCCAGGGCAGCGCAATAATGCTGGTCTTCAGAGTACATTCAACCAAAAATACTAAATTTCTGATGGACACTTTTTCACATTATAATATTTGGCAGTTTTTTTGTTCAAATGAAAATTATGGAACTGGGTATCCCATATGCCAAACCACAATTTCATGCTGCCTTAAATTATCATGAATCCTTTTACAGGCAGAATGCAATATTCACAATATTGAATGCCTTGGGTCATTGTTATATCAGAACACTATCCATGTGTTTGATTTTTATATATATAATGTCATATATATGAACCAGACATTGTGTACACCTTACCCAAATAAACACAGTTGCATTCAGAATGCATATTTCTTAAGAGTTTAATTAAGGAATTTAAGAAAAAAAACTTACCAAGTTCTTCTCAATCTTCTGCACACTGACATGCACACTCTTCTACTGCAGTGTTGAGACTAATAAACTCTGCCTTAAACCTTCTTAAGTCTTGATTGATAAACAAACAGCTTTTCTCGTCGGGCAACATGTTCACAGTTTTGTGTTCTTAGATGAGGTCAACCAGTGAGTGAGCCCTGAGAGATTATTAAAATACCTAATTGGATATTCCAGTAGCCATGACTGATATACAGCACAGTTAGTCCTCTCTCTTAAAACTTCCAAATAAAATAACATGCATGAATTTTAAAAACATTAACCACAACATTAATATTCTAAACATCTCAAATCATTGTTCCACAAGTATATTAAAAATGGATCACAATAAAGGTGATTTTTCAGAAGTTTGGTTTTTATAAATACCATAATTCCCCATGACCAAAACCAATTTTCAAGAAAAAAATACCACTTGCTCTGAAGAAAACCAAATATAGTTGAGAAATACCAAACTGGTTTTGCACAATACCACTAATATCCAAAATTTTTTAGAGTGTAGGCTGGGGTAAGAGGTTGTGATAAACCCCACTTTTATATCACCATAAACCTCGCAGACCAAAAGAAGTGTTTCTAACAAGCCTGTGATTAATCAGAATTAATAGCCTGAGTAAAGCTGGATTTAATTTGCATGAGAAAATGCCAAGCTAAATCAAGTTTACAGCTCACTAAATTAGTTATATAATCATTTAGGCGAAAGTAGACTAATTAATTAGAACAACCTAATTGGCATAATTGAGATGGAGTGTTTAAGCAGGAATCTAAAAACATGCAGCAATGTTCTATGCAGGTCCACATGTATCTATATCTGTAGTCCACATATTTTACTGACAACAGATAAATTAGTTTTTCTAACCAACAGAATCATGTGCTTCGTCCTTTACTTAATTGACTCCAGTCTTTACACTGAATGATACATCCACATAGAATTCCAGAAAACGAAATTTCTTGCCTTGTACATTGCTTTGGTTGGCTGCAATGAAATATGGAAGCCGCAGAGACCAAAAGCAAACTGAGAAGTCCTCACCACTATGTGTGACAGCTGCATTATTACAGCCATTTCTCACTCTTAAGTTATTAACCTAAAAGGCCCCGCTGGTTCCATAGTGGTGTCCTGGTGTAAGGAGGTGATACTTTAATTCTTCTAGAACTAATGCAATAGACAGACCATTGGCAACATGGTGTCAGTGTAGGAAATGAAAGCTGTAACTTAGAACTTAAAGAGGTCTTTTTGTAATAACCACATTATACAAACACTGAGAAAAATTGCATCACACAATCAATTGATGAAGAAAGTTTGAACAATATAGTTGTTGGATGGTTAAGGTGGCTCTCTACCCACGAAATGACGTCACCTGCACATATTACCGAGCAGGCAGGCAGGCCCTATCTATGGTAACGTCACCACTCTTGTCAGCTGTCACTGCTTCAAGATTTTTTTTTTAATTTCGAGAATTTCATGCGTCGGCCGCTTCGTTTGCAATTTGTGCCACTTCTATTAGGGTTAGAGACTTCTCGTTTAAAGCATTAGATTTGCCATGAAGAGTTCTATATACAGCCGGAGATTCAACTTGATACTCAAAACAGAAAATTTTTACAGGCGATTTTCGGCAATCAGGTCTAATTTCTCGAAAATGACTTTGTGATATAAATAAATGTTTATATCAATTTGAAGTGTAGTAGGAAGGCCTGTCTATATCATCATGTTGTTCACAACTATTTTTGGAAATAAATGACAAAGAAATTAAAAATCCTATCCCGTCAATTTTTTTTAGCGCCATGGTTTTTAAAAAAAGTTAAAATTGTCAAAATGGAAACTTATATTCCGAGCCCCTTGGAAAGTCCTTTAAACTAAATATATCTCTTTGAAATTGTAATCACCTTTTTCATGAAAGTGTCTTCTTTAATTTCATGCTTCATTGCATAATATGGGATGCATGACCACTGAATGGCAGAACAAACTTCACAATAGGAAAAATAAGAAAAAAATTTAGTTTTTCAGACCACTTTTGTTTACATATCCTTGCTATAAACTATATTTTTGATCATTCTAAACTGTTTTTAAGAAATCCTATCTTGGAAAGTTCACGAGTATCGAGCCACCTTAATATGTATGGATGATTGGGGTTTTAAATCCTGTATTTATGCACTTGGTTGGCTTATTAGGACAGAAGGAGGACAGGGAGATGAGGCGAAGGATGATATAAACAGCCATCCAACATATGCCCAGGTGACCTGGCAAGAGCTGAGTTCGAACCCTGGACCCAGTGATTGGCAGCCTAGCATGCTCCACTAGACCAACCCTCCCAACCGGATAGATAATAACATTGGAAAGTGGAAAACAATGGCAGGTGTTTGGAATGTTTCAGATGTGAAAACAGTAAAAGACAAAAGTGAAAGTTTAACAGAAGGACATCAAAACTTTGTAGTATTCAACAATGTAGGAGGCAGGTGTTATGTCTTGGCAATCATGCAGTTCTTGTCAGATCGTTTGAAGTAAAGAGACAAAACAGTAATTGCTTTCTGAGTGAAACTTTCACTTTCAAACTTTCAAAGGGAAAGTTAATGAATTTTTTACCTGATTTCACACTTTAAAGATAAAAGAGTCTAGAACTTCCCTTTCATATTTTTAGGTGTGACAAAACACTTTGGGAAAGTCATCTTTTTGGAGAAAATAGACTCCAAAGCGCAGACCTGAGAATCAAAGCTACCTTGTTTTTTAAAAATTAAGTGCATTTTTTCAATCATTCAATGTAAAAAGAGTTATGTTGTTTGATATGCATGGTCAAAACATTGGAGTATTTTGAAAAACTCGTTTTCACTCTATAAAGTTTTGTTTTTGGAAGAGTTTACACAATTTTTACAGAGTTAACACAGAGGACAGTGTTTCCACAGAGGACTGTACCAAAAAGAAAGAAGAAGAAGAAAATAGTGCATTTTTGCCAGTAAAACTAATACTGAAGTTCTACAATTAACTATATGTACAGCTTACCACATTGACTAAATTTACAGCTTTAATTTCCTGCATGGACACACTTACTGTAGTTCAAGAGAATTGAAGCGGCTTGTTTTCACTCAAGGATGCCACTACAGAACCAGTAGGGCCTTTAGGCTAATAACTTAACGAGTGAGGAATAGCAGTAATAATGTGGCTGTCACGCATCCTGCTGGAACTCAGCATTCTAGGAAGTTGCTTTATTGCTGCCCCACAGTGTCTCAGCAGAGAATGTTAGATGGTGTGAGGGAAGGAGGTTGTGTTATTACAGCACCTGAACTACTGTTGGAATTTTTAGCTTGTGGAATGGAATCTGACACTAGTAGAAAAATGTAAAGGCGCGTGTAATTCTGTGTGACTTATCTTTCGTAAAACCCATTTTCACATTTATTGTAAAAATGAATTGAATCTTGTTCCACCAGTTACTGGGAATAACAAATTACTTTCATACCTCAGGTATCATTGTGTATTAGATTCCAGAAGTCATCAGCTTTATTTGAAACAAGTAGTTTTTTCTTTGAAGGATTATCTGGTCTAAACACATTGACTGAGTATATGTCAGCAGATCTCTTTCTTTGGTCAAAAGGTTAAATTGACCCAAGTGTTCATTTCAGATGCCTGATGATGTCACAAACCAAGTAATGGCTAAAACAATAGGATTGTGACGTCACCTCCATTGTTGCTCCATGGTGACGTCACATTTTTGTAATGGCAGAAAATAGTCCCTCTTTATAATTGAAAATTTGAGGTAAAACCAGGTGATAAAAACAAAACAACCACGCGTCAGGGCACTTCGTACAATATCACTCGCTGTTGTGTGAATTAATATCACTCTCGCCCTGCGGGCTCGAGTGATATTAATTCACACAACAGCTCGTGATATTGTTACTCAGTGACCCTGACTTGGGTTGTTTTGTTATAATATCTGTGACACTTTGCAGAGCTGCAGAACATTTCAAGGTCATGTCAAGTTCTTGTGTGTTTCCAAGGATATTTTCCAACAATATGGACACAATTTATTTATGAATGCAGCTTCTTTCCAGTCTGGAAAATTAATATCAGATACAATTTTAGCAGCAGCTGGGAATTTGTAAAGTGGCTAAATTGCATTGAGTAAGTTTGTCCTTTTTAGCATAGGTGGCCAGAAAAAACCCAAAAACAAAATTGTGTCCTTGGACCACATCTGGTTAGTCTGTTACTCGGTTACTACGGCCAAGGACAATGTAAAAGTTAATAGTTGTTGCATGCTTGTTATTTTAGTATTTTTTTGGGGGTTTTTTTTGGTCACAAAAAAAAATGGTTCAGTTGTAGAAAGTGGACGAATGGTATAATAAAACCAATCTTATAAGTTTTGCCACCCACAGGACAATCATTCGACCTCAGCTGCTGCACTTTGTTACCAACTGCATATAATGTTGATATTAAATACATTATCTCAAGACTCAAGACTCAAGACTCAAGACACATTTATTCGCCTATAAAATATATGTCAGTTTTTGAAAGTAAACACTTTTATTAATAGGCGGGAGACCACTCTTAAGACAAAAATATTGTCGCTGACAAGTGACCACCCTGGTAATTGTTTCATAGTAATTAAAAAAAATTTGTTTTGCATGTATGCACAGTGGGTTTTAACCACCATTAAGTTAGAAAAAATTCTAATGGCATGATGCCTGTTGGATATGGTCCACAAGGACATGCAGATTGCATAACTGAAAACGAGAAAAAAATCTGTTGGGAATTTTTTGAGAAAATCACATTTTTATGTGGCAGCCATTTTGCAATGTGACCAACTCCATAAAAGGGTTCTGGAGAGCATCAAAACTCATTTTAATGGCATGAAACCTGCTCAATATAAACCATGAGGATGTGCAGATTAATAATCTTTTAACAGGAAGAAAGTCAGAAAGAATTTTTTGAAGAAAAACACATTTTTATGTTAAAAACATTTTATGATGTGATAAACTCCATAAAAAGGTCAGAAATGCATTAAAAAACATAGTCATGAATTCTGCAGGAAATAGCCTGAAAGGACATGTAGATTACATATCTGAATATGGGAAAATCTGTGGGGAATTTTCTTAGAAAAACATTAAAATATTTTTCCATTGCAGCTATATTGCCATGTGATAAACTTTATTAACTTATTTCCTTGTACCTTCAGCAACTTGTGTCTAAATTTTCTTGAGGATATCCTCAAGCCATCTCAGTTTGAGTAATCAGAGTATCTTCGAGAAGATATCTCGAAAGCAGCAACGATGCAGACATCTTCCAGAATATGCCAAACTAAGGACATAACATTGGCAAACCAATGCAGAAAGGCCAAGATGCTACAGGAATGATGAGGAACAAAGGGAATCCAAGCAAACAGCATTCAGATGTTCTCAAGAAAGCACAGACACCATGCAGAAGGTTCCAAGAAAGAACTAAAATAAATTTCGAATAGGGCTGCAACGGTTTATTGCGGTACGAATAAACCGCGGTTTCAAGCGTCACGGTTCACCGCACCGTCAGGCCGACGAGTAATTCGGTTTACCGTAGTTCCGATTTCCGCCGCTAGCGGCGCCACCCTCACGCAAGTTTAATCTGCTGACAGCAAGTGCAG
Source organism: Platynereis dumerilii (assembly GCA_026936325.1). NCBI lineage: Eukaryota > Metazoa > Annelida > Polychaeta > Phyllodocida > Nereididae > Platynereis > Platynereis dumerilii. Next base: position 8,868,917 of record JAPTHN010000018.1, read on the forward strand.
ATGCTGCAGAGGGCTGAGCAATCAAGCAATTGTCAATTGGTATTGGGCCTATAAGCACTGATTGATCTGCACAATACAATGGAGATTGATAATGGCAATTGAAACTTCACCCCAAAGGCCAATCAAAGGTGCCAAAGGTGTGAAGACTGGAGTGCAATTTACAGTGTAGGCCTATATGAAATGACAGGTATTTTAACATAATAAAGCATAGCATAGTCAAATTATTTAGCTCATTTATACATAGGTCTGTAATTCTATACCTGGTATAGAACTAGATGTAGGCCCTATATGCTCTCTGTATATTGTGCTGTCTATACTGCCCATAGTTTCAATATCTTTACCATGTAAAATTATGTTCTGAAATTAATTCTTCTTAGTATTTCATAATGGGCCTAATTTCGAATATATTGTTTTCTAAGAATATGAAAGTACATGCTTGAAATTTACTTAAGTATATATGCAACTAAGAAAAATATGGATTTGCCGATAAAAGAAAAACCGTGAAAAAACCGAACCGTGGGTCTCAAACCGAAAACCGTACCGAACCGTGAGGTAATGAACCGTTGCAGCCCTAATTTCGAAGTGTGTAAAACAACTTAGGACAAGATTTCTCAAGAAAACTCAATTCTTTGCACACAGTCTATCAACAAGTAACATTTTCTCATTTTGTCAGCACAATGCCTGGGCCTCATCCTGATTGTCCTAGGCTATTCTTTTATCCCTCCTGGAGCGTTTCTAGACATTATTTGCATCGACCCAACATGATCACGGGTATCCAACACTCTGTCTGATTTTTTTTTAAATGCCGAAGTTCCTGGCTATGAAAAAATCCTTAAGCCTGTCTCTGATGCTGAGAGTATGCTGAAATTTTCAAATCTGCTTCCCGAACCCTTCCTGGCATTGCCTTGGCCCATGTGGAATTGTGGACGCCCTGCCAGCTCTTTAATAAATGAAAATTGGTTCACATATCAAAAATTATAATTTGGGACCTATTTAATGTTATTGTGAGTATTTTTGTATTTAACTTAAAAATAATCAAATCAAATGCACAGTTAATGAACATAATACATCTTTCACAAAGGTGTTTCTGTGTCCTCTGTTTTTGGGAAGGAGGTCACTCAATCCTGGACAGACCACATTATAATCATTGAAGACACTATCCAAGTGCTGATAACTGGAAATGTGCCCATCACAAACATGTTTCTTTGTGCTTATAATTACAGGTACTACATGATAGTGATGGGCTGCTGTACCTGCAACCATAGCACACTAAGATGCGGTATGATTCTAACATAATTGCAGATTGACCTTTTCATGGAGTTTATCATATCAAAAAATGTTTTTCACATAAAAATGTGTTTTTCTCCAAAAGTTACTAGAAATATTTTTCCTGTTAATAGATATGTAATTTGCATGTCCTTGTTCTTTATATTTAATAGGTTCCATGCAATTGACATAATTTTTGACGATCTCCAGAACCCTTTTATGGAGTTTATCACATTGCAAAATGGCTGCCACATAAAAATGTGATTTTCTCAAAAAATTCCCAACAGATTTTTTCCTCGTTTTCAGTTATGTAATCTGCATGTCCTTGCGGACCATATCCAGCAGACATCATGCCATTAGAATTTTTTCTAACTTAAAGACAGTTAAAACCCACTGTGTATGATGCAGTGGGTCCTGTTGTCTGCACAAACAAACATGACCGCTGCATCAAAGAGCTTTGTCCACTGCTGAATTGGTTTCTTCTGAAATTTTCTTGTACATGCCAGACCAGCAATTACTTACTCTTTACACTGTGTAGAGTCAATAAACAGGCTGTGTGATTTAGTGAGAAACTGAGCAGCATGCAAACAAACAAGGACCCCATTTGTCAAGACACAACGGTGGTCTACGACAGAAGGTGGAAGACTCGGCTATCTTACTGAGCATTTTGCGCATTGTTTTTCCCAAGATTTGGGACCACCGTGGTTGTTTTGAAAGTGTTAAGCCACATAGATTTTTTACCTACAGAATTCATGACAGTAGTCTGCTGTCTGCTGCACGGTATATCCGCAAATCGTAATGATATGGAGGACAAAAAAAAACAATCAGGGTTTTGAAGTTAGCTTCATTGTTGTAGTGCAATTAATCCCTACAGTGGAGAATAAAGAAGTTTTGCATACATGTGCATCTTTGTTTTACTTTTAACGTTTGAAGTTCTAACTCCTCTCTAGTTAAAGCACATAGTAATTGTTTAAAAACTTGTCCAATTTAGATTTAAAGCTTCCCTTCACTTCCTGTAATGACACAATTATGCCACTCTCAGGTCTGCTACATAACTATATGTACATAAACCAGAACACAGTTCCACCAGTGGGGCCTTTTAGGTTAATATGGTCAAGTGAGAAATGGCTGTAATAATGTGGCTGTCAGGCACCTTGCAGGGACTCAGCATGCCAGGTCTCTGCTTCATTGCAGGCCAAAGCTGTGTAGTGTGAATGATGATGTTGCTTGGCAGGAAAGACCAAACTGACAAAACCTGCATGGGTGTAAATCTGGTGTAAATGAAAGAAACATAACAGTCGTTCTGATAAGTGCCTAATCTACAAAATTTAAAATGTAGTAATCATGCAAGGAAGATGTTTTGAATAATTCAATGTGAAAGTACATATGCTCTGCAAAATATAATAAATGATAGCAGCTGTCAGTGAATTAATTCCTTTTGGACTTTCAATAGCAACATCACTATTTGAAAATAGGAATTCCTCAGGATCAGTGTCTAAGTTTAGCAAGTGAAAATTCCTCAGTGTAGGGGTAAATGCATAGCATGTCGATGGTGAAAGTGCAAAACCTCGTAGGTCAAAAAAAGCTGTTTTTCAGAAATTGAAAAAAACTGTCAAGTGTCTTTTTTTATGGTAATGTTTATTAATAAGTGAGTTATGGCCAACTAGATACATAGAAAGTGACACCCTGTTGTAGCAAATTTTTTGTCAGAGGTCGTTTACCCCTTGCATTGATGTTACCATCAGATGTGATTGAAAATGTCGACTTACAAGGTTTTGCACTTTCACTTTCTACCCGTGCAAAACCTTGTAACTCGATCATTTATCACACTTTAAAGCAACTTGCAGCATTGAATATACTTTCAATCTATGTATATAGAGTGAAAATTATAATTTGCCTATGACAGATTGCAATAACACATTTTTTTGAGTGGCTGCAATGGCAAGAATGAGGAAAATGACAATTTTTTCAAATTTTCGTGCACTCTCTTTTTCAATAGCCAACATCACCAAAACAAATATAGGGAGGTAAAATTTTTTTAATCAGGAAACTTGCTGGGAGTCATAAAAAAGTAACACAGTAATTGTTTTTCAAAAAAAGTTGAAATATCCCACAATATGTGCTTCAAAGTTCTGATTTGAGTTACGAGGTTTTGCACTTTCACTTTTTGAAACATATCGACATACAAGGTTTGGTGAAATCATTCTGTTACCAGTGTGTTACAGCTTCCAAAAATTGCAAACAGGCAAGGTAATCAACTGACAACGTGTATTGGATATTAAAATAGTCATTCCACCAAAAATCTAAAAATAGCAAAATTTTGACATACGAGGTTTTGCACTTTCACCATCGATGTGTTGACTGCTATCGCTCTCAAGCTCGCATGATGGTGCAAAGGCCGGCGTCATATTCTGTCATTCAGATATTAATATTAATTTAAACTTTGATTATTGCCACGGACACCAGTCTCGTGATACATTACGTCATATTTATAGAGGATATGAAAGGCGGCGAGTCTTAAGATTCATGTACTTACGATCGTTTTGAGTCCAAAACGTTGTTATTGAATCACTGTTTCAGCCAAATTTGCCCTTGAATAGACAGTTAACAATATTTTGAAGACTTTCATGAGGTTGTCATGTTCGGATGCTTGCTTTATTATATCGAAAAACAGCATTGAAATCCACAAAGCATGTCAAAATCCGCCACATTGCCGTGAGGAAGGCTTAATGAACGGAAGTAAACAAACGCTCGGGCCTACAAATTTGAAGGCCTCTGATTGGTCATCAAAAAAAAAAATTGAAAATTAATCAACACTAAAAATGTAATATATCTTTACACAAATGAACATCAGTGGACTGAACATCAACAGCTGTATTGTTATTTTCTTGTTAGAGTAACAAAAACTTAAAATTTGACGGATCGCGTCATTCATGGGCGACGACGTCACAATGCTCTGTGATATGTGGCCATGCCAAGCCACATGTTTACAGCGCGGGAAAATGTAGGGGCCAACAATTGTTGGTGGAGGGGGGGGCGATCATAGAATTTTTTGTCCCACAAAATGACATAAGAAGTTTGTTTCACTGTTGAAAAAAGTTTGTTCCTTGTTTTTTTTTACCATACCCCCCCCCGCCTCCCATAAATCAAATCACAATAAGTTGTGGTCCTAAGGGGGTGACCATTATTCAGCATGCGAAGTCCCTAAATATCTCTAAATATTCATTCCATAATCAAGCAACACCTTATTAAGAAATACCCCCTCCAGAAATTATTTATTTCAAGACTGCCCAAAAAGAATTTACTTATTTCACCAAAACTGAGCAAGGAATTATTTATTTCCAAAAAAACTCCAAGCCCCCCTTAAGATTAAATGGTGCCCTCCTAAGTCAATGACATCTGCATTGTTGCCCAATGTAACCATTTTCCAGACACAACACTGTCTGAATTTTCAAAAGTCACATGGTGGGCCGACCATTTGATCCAGCACAGGGCAATGTGGGACCCTTAATTAATTAATCAGTCATAAGAATTACGCACACTTGAGTTTGTCAATTGCTGGTAACAAAGTTTTACATCACTTATCACCAAGAAATCATTAAAATGGATGGATGGATGGGGCATTACATCTTGTATTTATGCACTTAAGTTGGTCTAACTTTGAAGGCTAATTAGGAGTCCTAATTCAGGACAGTGGGAGTCAAAAAATGCTAGGGCATACCTACATCTCCCCAAGATTGCTGGTTAATTGATGAAAGATCATAAAAGTTTTCCCAAAAAAAGGAAATCTACCTGCCTATCTATCTATATAAATATCTCTATCTATGCATTTGCAAAGAGGTATTATAATAACTATTGCTTACTTCAAATAAAGAAACAAATTAGAAGGATAGATCTATATATTCAGCAAGAAATGCAGCACACATTTCTTTTGCTATTTGCTCAACTCAATGTAAGGCTGCATTAATCAAGCAAATATGGTAGGACGCCAGTCTGTCTGCTGTTATGCAATGACCATTTAGACATGTCTGAGTCAACTTTTTGTGCTCCAAACTTGTTGTATTAGCCGTCTGTTTTAATTGTCCCCCCTTATCTCTTACCTGATTTTCTTAAAACTTTCTTAAACTCAGTGACCTCTTTTAATATTTACCTGTGTCATTAGAAAATGAGGAATTATAACATCTCTGGCTGTGTTCGTCATGGAAGGCTGGTGTTTTCTCCTAACCATACGATTCTCCTCTAAATGTGAACTATATGACTGAGAATATTGATGGATCATTGCAAAATACTGTACCGAAAAAATAAATTTTGAAATGAAGGGTTAAATAAAATAGTCCATTACATACAAGTTAAAAATTTGCTCACAAAGGTATAAAAGTGCCTGAACAAATAAGTTCATTCACTTCATTGTAAAATCATCTAGGCCTATAGTTTTGTATTTTTGTGAAGGGAATGAAAACCGCAGATATATTTTTAGCAGCAACTTTGACAGATGGTAGTCTGAGATGGAAAGATAGATAGATGGATAGATAGATAGATAGATGGATAGGTAGATACATAGATAGATAGATAACAGGCTTCCCCAATTGATGTCAATGTGATTTAAATCTAGATTTTTTAAAATCATGATTTATTAGTTTTAGATTGATTTGTTTTATTTGAATCTGACGGCCTATTCCCGGAGACTGCAGTGCAATGCTTGCACTGCCTAACACATAAAGCAGTCTCATGAGGAGTATATAATTTCTTTCTGCAGTTCTGCAGAAAAAAGCTGCAGAATTCTGCAGTTTAAAAAAAAAATTGCAGAATTCTGCAGTTCTGCAAAAAAGTGGAGAATTCTGTAGTTCTGCAAAAAAGTGCAGAATTCTGCACTCCAGCATATTGCAATGCATCTGCAGAGTTCAGACCTCGTTGACTTGGGTCTTGTCGCTACCAAGGGAATGTCAGTTTTGGGGTAGCGTTTCGGGGGAGGGGGGGGGGTCAGGTGAGGGGTTGGGGTTTTGGTAGTCCTCTGGCACTGCAGGATTTCTGAAAAGTTTCTGCAGCAAAATATGTAGTTCTGACATATGCAGCCTGGGAGGTTTTATGCACTGGCTTCAGCAGTTCTGACTAAAGCCTCAGAATTCTGCAGTTCTGCAAAAAAGTGCAGAATTCTGCAGTTTTTTTGCAGAAAAACTTCCTACCTGCAGAAGAGCATAAAACCCTCTTTCCTAGTTACCTCAGCTGGTGAGCCCCTGTAGTGGGATACTGGTATCCCACTGGTATATGTGTTATATGGGGAAATGACACTCAGCACTCGCATGTGAGAGGTTAAATAATGCGTTGTTTATTAATCCAAAAGTTGATACAAAAAGGTTCATCCAAGGAGCAACATAACATACATGTAGTCAACACAACGTGGAACTGGATCCAACTGAATCTAACTGTCAAACTGTATCAAACTTCACCAAACTGACTGTCCTGCTGGAAGACAGGCTTTTATATGGTAACAGTGAATCAGTGGGATTCCCTGTTACGCACACAGAAAGTCCCGATTGACGGAACACAAGTTCCGGGTGGAGATGAATGATAATTGCTTCATCTAATGTCTTTACACTCAAGTCTCCAGCAAGTCCAGTATCTTTACAATACAACATGTTTCTATATTTATTCTGTTATCAATTTCACTAACAGTTTGGCTTTATACTCAATGCTTAAACTCACAATATGATAATATCCCTCCTGGTTAAAGAAGTTTCGTCCTCGAAACTATAGCAAAGAAAAATGTGAACATACCTCTGATTTTTTTTTTTTGTTAAGAGATTTTGTATAAAGACAAATATGCTACATACAGATAAAATTTTAGAGTAATCTACCAGTATTAATCTACCATCATTATTACAACATCAAGCACAATACAAGGTAGAGACATTGAAAGTTAAACGTTAAAGTTAAAATGTAAGTTACGTATACAGTACTTATCTATATCAATGGTATCTTACAACCATCACAATATGTCATGAATTAATAGCAATTTACGTTTGCGATATATTTTCATATTAACATCAGTACACAAGAAACATTACACCATTTCATGTATTCATAGCAATTTACATGTCATCAATAGTCGTACGTACAATGTCTTCAAACACTCAATAATAAATACATCAATATTCAATATTCAATATTCAATACCATGGTATACAATCATATTTACAGTATTTCGACGTCTTAACATGGATTAACTTCGTCTTTCCAATGTTGGCAATTTCAGTTTACATAACTTAGCATTGTGCTTGCAGAAGCACCTTTGCAAGAAACTGTTCAGCCCAGTGTTGTAATTGTATAACTCTTTTTTATAAAGTATCTCATGATCTCATTACATCTGTGTCACTCTACTCTGGTGACCACAATTATTTGTATCCTTGTCTATGCCTCATTGCATCACATTTCGTTTTATACATCAATTCACACCTAGTTAGCAGTTCCAAACCTTACAATCCAATCTTGGACTGGTATACTAACTGTGGAATTCTATTATTCCTTTTGAAAAGTGAACCATCTTCACTGTGTTACATCATTTCAGCATTTTATCTTGCTTTATACATCATTTCAGCATTTTCTCGTGCTTTATATATATGCAGAAACCTCTTTTGTTCCATTTCTTCAACTTCTTCACAGTACATCATCTATGTATCTGTGCTTTGTTTGTGACATTTTCTTACCTGAGAGACTGCTTTAGACTTTTTGCTTTAATGATAGGAAATAATTGACTTTGTATTACCATGGTACCAATGGTGTTGCCATACATGTGATTGATTCTGCATCAGTTCCAAAATATGAAATATGCGCGCAATTTAAGACAATTTATTTAAGCAGAAATCAAGCTTCAAGTGCAACTGGGACAAAGATCTCTTCCTATCAACAAATTGCATATTCTCTCTAGGATCGTCACTGAAAATTGTATTCACTTAAAGAACTTGTGTCTCTTCAGTGGTCTTTTTCTCTGTTTACCACTGGCAGTTCTCGTATTATGAAACTCCTGCTTTGCTATATCATTTAAGTCTTGGCCATTTATCCATTCTGTTCCAGGTGTATTAACCCATTTGATTCTATACCACATGTCTTTGCCTTTTCTTTTACAAGCAATAATTTTGTCAACTTCATGCCATTGATCTGTCTGTTTTTGTTTAGTTTGGCTATCCTGGGACTGTTGTACTGGTGGCACACCAGGCTGTGCTGCTTGTGTTGCAGGCTGGCTTTGGGATGCTACGGGAGTGTCTTCCTGAGTTAAAGACTGAGCATCATCATTAATATCATCCAATGACTCTCTACCAAAGTAGGGTTTCAGCCTATTGGCATGCACTAAAGCTTTTAAGGGTTTGTTGTCAGCACAGAGGCGTAGTTTGAATGTATGATTGGGTCCTACTTGTGTGACATAATAAGGACCTGTCCACTTTTTCCAAAGTTTAGACACTTTTCCCTTTGGAACATGAGGATTATGAACTAATACCTGATCACCTGGGGCATAGGTTGGAGTTTTAACATTTCTGTCATAGTAATGTTTGTAGCGAGTTTGAGCTTTTTCCATGTTTGCTTTTGCAATTTCTCTAGCTTCTTCCAAATTATTTATTATTTCTTTGAGATGTTCTTGTACATTTTTGCCTAAAGATTCCTTTGGTTTCAATGCAACGTCTAAAGGTAATGTCATTTCTCTTCCAAATACCATGAAATATGGGCTAAATTTTGTAGATTGTGTTGCTGGGGCTGCTCTATGCGCCATAAGGACACCAGGTAAGTAAGTGGACCATTTTTCTTGATGCTTATCAAGATATGTACGAATGCCTTGAGCAATCACTGCATTCATTCTTTCAACTGAGGAGTTAGTTTGAGGATGGTATGCACTTGTGTGTACTATTTTCACTTGGAACAGCTCGCACAGGGCAGCAACTATCTTGGACAGAAAGTTTGCACCACGGTCAGAAACAATACACTCTGGTGCACCAAACCTTGCAAAAGTATCAAAAAGACACTTTTTAATCTCAGCACTAGTTTGGTTTTTCAAGGGATATGCCTCAACCCACTTTGTAAAGCTATCAACTAGCACAAGGACATACTTTTCCTTGGCTGCAGTTTCTGGTAACGGGCCTAAAATATCAATATGCCATCTTGTAAATATATCAGCTATTGGTAATGGATGTAATGGAGCTGGCTTGGCTTTGTAATCTCTTTTGGCTGACTGGCATTCTGGACACGTATGCACATGTTCATATACATCTTTGTACATTTTTGGCCAATAATACTTCAATCGTAAATTGTGGTACGTTTTCTCAATACCTGCATGACCTCCTCCTGCGAGAGCGTCATGATATGCTTCCAAAGCTTGTATTCTATAGCTCTCTGGCACTGCTAGTTGTCTAACTAGTCTTTCTCCTTTCGGAACACCTCTTGAACCATGATAATAGAGGTGATAGAGGATATTGTCGACAATAACATAATATTGAGACTCTGCAATCACTCTGTTTGCAGTCTTTTTATCTGCAGGGAGTTCTCTTTTCTCTAGATACTGAATAATATCTTTGAAATCTCGTGAAGTTCTTTGTGCCATTTCTAAATCATCTCCTACTGCTGAAATAACTTTGTCACTGAAATCATGAGCATTTTGTGCTTCACTCACAGCACCTACTGGTAAATCTGTACTTATATCATCATTGTGACTATACTCAAACACGGCTTGTACATTACATTCACTTTCGGAATGGGACACCATGCTAGCCACTGTAAATTCTGGTTTGTCTGGCACTGTTTCATCTTCAGGTTTGTATTGTCTGCGGGACAATGCATCTGCCACTTGATTTAGTTTGCCTGGTCTATGAAATATATCAAATGAATATCCTTGCAATAGTAGAGACCAACGTGCAAGTCTACCTGTCGATAATTTTGTATTTTGAAGCCATTTCAAAGCGGCATGGTCAGTGTAGACATCAAAATGACCATGAGCAAGGAAGTGATGATAACATTTGATTGCCTCAACAACAGCTAAACACTCCAATTGAGTAATTGGGTATTTCATTTCATGTGCTCGAAGGGCACGACCACCATATGCAATTGGTTTCATTTTGCCTTGTTCATCTGGCTGTTCTAACACATAGCCTATAGCATATCCTGAGCTATCAGTTGACAAGGAAAACTTTTTATTGAAATCTGGATATGCCAATACAGGCGGAGATGTAAGGGCTGTCTTCAAATCTTCAAAAGCTTTTTGACAATTTTGAGTCCACTCAAATTTTGTGTCTTGTTTCAACAAGGTATTCAATGGGGCCGCTCTGGCTGCATAATTTTTGATAAATCTTCTGAAATAATTACATGAGCCTAAGAAACTACGAACATCCTTCATGTTTTTCGGTTGTGGATATGTCAACAAGGCTTTTGTTTTCTCTGGATTGACGGTGATGCCATGTTTACTGATCACATGACCTAAGTATTTGATGCTTTTGGCTGCAAAAGTACATTTCTGAGGAGACAATTTCAAGTTGGCATTACGTAATCTGGTGAAAACTTCATCTAAATCTTTTAAATGAGTGTCAAAGTCTTTTGAATATAACAACAAATCATCTAGGTATACCAAAACGTTTTTGTAAGTCATTGATCGGAAAACTTGTGACATAACCATCTGAAAACTCATTGGAGCATTCTTTAGACCAAATGGTAGCCTCTTGTATTGATAGATGCCTTCAGGTGTTATGAAAGCTGTTTTGTGAGCTGTTTCAGGATCAAGTTTCAACTGATGAAACCCTGACCTCAAGTCTAAACTTGAAAATATAGTTGCTTTGCTTTCTCCAATTGAGTCAATCATATCATCAATTCGCGGCAATGGGAAAATCATGGGCTCTGTAACTTTGTTCAATTTTCTGTAATCACATGCAAATCTATAACTGCCATCACGCTTCTTAATAAGCACAACGGGTGAACACCATGGGCTCACTGAAGGTTCAATGATATCATCTTTAAGCATCTGCTGTATTTGTCTGCGGGTTTCCTCTCTATCTTTCGGTGTTTGTCTATAAAATCTCTGAGTAATTGGTCTTGCATTATTTGTTTCAATGCGGTGAAAGTGGATATTACATGATTTGTTACATAATTCACTACTGTTAACTGCAAAAGCATCTCGATGTGTGCCAATTAAATGCAATAACTTCTCTTTTTGCTGAGTTGTTAGCTCTGAAGCTGAAAAATCAATACCTAAGGTCTCAGCAACTTTGGCTGGAGAAGGGCTTCTAGGGTTTTCTGGCACATGCGCTGCAGGAGCTGCAGCAAGTGAGTCATATGGAATCAGCTGACTGACTGGACATAGTGATGCCACAACAGTGTCAGCAGGGATCGTCACAGCCTCTTGTGTGGGATTAATCAACAGATATGGAACAATAAAGTCTTTCTTTGGATTTATGACACATTTAGATCCGAGAATATTGTATTTATGTGCTAATTTGTCAACTGGTTGTAACATGAAGTTGGTTCTAGGTTCACACTTTTTGAGCTTTAGAGGGATTATGCATTGGCTTTTTGCTGGCACAACAACCCGACTGTTTGTTTTGGCTGTCAAATTCTTTTCAGTTTTGGTTATCATAGCTATGCAAGCCATGCCATCTTTTAAGGTAAGGAATTTGTCTTTGAGATTAATTTCTGCATGATTTGCTGTAAGAAAGTCCATACCCAATATGACTGGTGTGAAAAGGTTTGGAAATACTATGAATGTGTGATACAGAATAAGACCTTGTATTTTAACTGGCAAGTCTATTTGTCCAATAACATCGAGCACTTCACCATTGACATTTCTGAATTTCTGTTCATTCTGAACCTTGTAAACAATATTCGAGAGTAATCTAAGTTTTGCAAGAAATTCTACTGATACACAGCTGATTGAAGCACCTGTATCTACAAGAAAGCTTACTCTTTGACCTTTTACAAAACCAACTATTCTGTTATTATCTAATTTGGTACAGGTAGAAATATTTGCACACGACTTTGAGCCATTCAATTTTCTTTTCTCAAAATAGCTAGCTTTTGTCAACCTAACTGTGGGCTTGGATTTTAACTGGGCTTTCCCACAGGAAGGTGACTGATCCTATTTAACCATAGAAATTTTAGAAGTACATACTTTCTTGAAATGTCCAATTCTTTGACATCTGAAGCAGCGATTGTTCTTCATTGGGGAGCGCTTGTGTCCGCGAGGTGGCACCGATTTCCGACACTTCTGCGAGTAACGAGACGGCTCACGGCTGGCAGCATAACTACGCTGGTTAGCGTATCTTCTTACTTCTGATCGAAGCTTGTCAATCGCGCATGACAAGAGAGTTTCCTTTCTCGGCAGTATGAGTTCGGCTTTTATTGCACGTTCTTCAACCTCATCAATGGTATTTGGCATATCCTGGAGAACATGACTCCTTATGTCCGAACATAGGCCATTAAGCAAGGCCTTCACGGTGGTGTCTTCATCCAGTTGTGCTTGAGTGCATTTACACTGCACTCGGGAGATGTAGTCCCGTACTGGTTCCTCTTGGCACTGCTGCATTTTGAAAATGTCACTCACAGTAATGAAGTCCAAAAGTTTTGGAGGCCCATATCTCTTCACAAATAATGTTCTGAATTTTTCCAAGTCATTTTTAATATTTGGCGACAAATTGAAAAACCAAGTTCTGGCACTTTCTTGGAGGGCCAATGGAAGCAGTTCCTTTGGGCTCTGTAGTTTCTGTAGGGCCGCATAAGCTGTAAGGTTTTCAAGGAACAGCACTGGATCTTCATTATGATGCCCAGAGAAGAACACGGGAGGATACATCACTTTTTCCATATTTAAAAGTCACTGCAGCAACATGTAGAGTCTTGCGATGATTCCTCACAGCATGGAGTATTGATTGGCTTACTCACCAACATCCTTCAGCAGTAGCAGGCAGCTAGGCTGGTGAACAGTTCAGTACTTGGGATGCTGCACAAGCATGCAAATGTTCACTGTGTTGTTGATTTCCTTTTCATTTCAATAATAGTTACAATGTTCGAACACACTCCATAAAAGTTCTCCTTGGTTTTCTTCTTTTCATATTTTCAGAAAAATAATCCATCATTTTCAAACAAGTCCAAAGAATGTGCATAGTCCAACCAAAACATCGTGTTTAGATTCTCCACCAAATGTTATATGGGGAAATGACACTCAGCACTCGCATGTGAGAGGTTAAATAATGCGTTGTTTATTAATCCAAAAGTTGATACAAAAAGGTTCATCCAAGGAGCAACATAACATACATGTAGTCAACACAACGTGGAACTGGATCCAACTGAATCTAACTGTCAAACTGTATCAAACTTCACCAAACTGACTGTCCTGCTGGAAGACAGGCTTTTATATGGTAACAGTGAATCAGTGGGATTCCCTGTTACGCACACAGAAAGTCCCGATTGACGGAACACAAGTTCCGGGTGGAGATGAATGATAATTGCTTCATCTAATGTCTTTACACTCAAGTCTCCAGCAAGTCCAGTATCTTTACAATACAACATGTTTCTATATTTATTCTGTTATCAATTTCACTAACAGTTTGGCTTTATACTCAATGCTTAAACTCACAATATGATATATGTACCATTCGGGTCCCCCCAAGGGAGCAGTTATTTTTTCAAAATGAGGAGAGTTGGATACCCTGCACCAGTTATACCATGGATGGAGGCAGTATATCCCTGGTATAATCACCCAAGATCCAGTATATCCCGACCCAAAGGAGTTAATTTTGATACAGCTAGTTAGCAGGTTGTAAAATGATATTTTTGCGAACTGACCGATCGCCGAAAAAAGTGCCGTACGGCAAAAAGAAACAATGACAGACAACTACTGATGGCCTGAGTCAATAGAACTGGTTGCAGGGTACCTACCACTTTTTTCAGAATGAAATTTGGTTGAGAATTGACCATGCTGAAAGGCAAAATGTCAATGGATATTTTCAGATTTTTTAAGCAAATGACATTTTTGCAAGTTGACCGATCGCCGAAAAAAGTGCCGTACGGCAAAAAGAAACAACGGACAACTACTGAAAGCCTGAGTCAATAGAACTGGTTGCAGGGTACCTACCACTTTTTTTCAGAATGAAATTTGGTTGAGAATTGACCATTCTGAAAGGCGAAACCTCAGTTTATTTTGATGCAGCAGTTTGTAAAATGATATTTTTGCAAGCTGACCGATCGCCGAAAAACGTGTCGTATGGCAAAAAGAAACAACGACGGACTTAGACTGACAAGTGCAGTTAATAGACCTGGTTGCAGGGTACCCGCCACTTTTTTCAGAGTGAAATTTGGTTGAGAATTGACCGAGCAGAGTGGCAAAACGATGCCCAATCCACAAGAAAACAAAACATATAGTGCTGCTCCCCACAATGGTAGAGCAAACTAGGAAAAGAAGAAGTCCATAGCAGTTCACTTTAACTCTGCAGCAGTTGTTGTGTTGAAATTTTATTGCAGAATTGCAGAATTTATTGCAGAATTGCAGAATTCTGCAATTTCACTCCCAAACTGCAGAATTTATTGCAGAATTCTGCAGTTTCACTCCCAAACTGCTGAAGTTATTGCATAATTGCAGAATTCTGCAATTTCACTCCCAAACTGCAGAATTTATTGCAGAATATGCAGGTGCAGGAAGAAATTTAAATGTACTGAGTCTCATGGACTGGGGTTGGCCAGGGGTGAGTTATTTGCAGGATTCCGGGTGAATTCAGCGCGTAGGAGAATACGGCGCGCGCGTGAAAAATAGTAATCCAAAATTAATTCATTAAAAGGTAATCATTTTATAACGTCTCATGAAAAGGTCACAGTTGAGTGCAACGAATTTCAGACACTTTGTTGATGTCTGGAAAAAATGTTTTGCTACATTTTGTTGTGTTGATCTTGTGTTTGTGATTGGCTATTGGACACATGTAGGAGGAGCTTACAGCCTGTCAATCATTTTACGGCCACGTGCATGAACTGGTTTGACCTATAAATTGTTGTAACGTAAATTGATACAATGTAACTTTGCACAATAGTTGTGTATCAAGTTTGATGACCTACCTAAATGTAGCAAAAATATTTTCCAGACATCAACAAACTCAACTTCGACCTTTGACCTTTCATTAGACTAGATGTTATGAAATTATCACCATCAAGCTATTTTGGATTAAATTCGTTTATGATCAGAAAACGAAGGAATGCATTATCTCTGCTGTGTGTCTTAGCTGAGGATAATATTTTTTCGTGGTATTGTATTTATCAAAGTTTTTTGGTATTCATGGTGTTGATCCGGGTTGTTGATAAATATATTTAGTTAAAATAACCAAAAGAAAAAAGAAAGAAATAAGGCGGATAAAAAAAAGAAAGAACAAATATAGACAGACAGAAACTAAGGGCACAACACAAATAAGCTTTTAAAATTAAATGTTGTTGCAGAAAAATCAAAAAATCTCAAAAGAACTTGATGCTGTTGATGTGGTAAAAAGCATGAGTACATTGTCTGTCGTGGAATATTTATTTGCAAGACACCCTGATTGCTACACTGTTACAGTACAGAAAGAGTAGATATATCTGTTCCTGTCACACAAATGCGGTTTAACGTATTTAACCTGCAGCTTTACAGTTTTGTTTTTTTTTCCGGAAAATGCTGATTACAAATGAATGAATGCAGACACTTCTATGTCTGGAAAATAGGCCTACTTTTGTTACATTCAGTTTGCTACGTTTAGCTACATGGGCGTCTGTATTTGGCGGAACGGAATGGAATCTGTAAAATGCGGAACGGAACGGAATCTGTATTCCGCGGAACTGCAAAAAACGGAACTGTAAAATGCGGAACTGTAAAAAACGGAACTGTAAAATGCGGAACGGCCGGGATCTTTGTTGTATACAATTAACCAACTCTCAATTGATGATGTCAACAGCATCTTACATTACATTCCAATCAACTTTCTTAATTGCTGTCGAAGGGGGCACCACCACTATAGTAAGCCCCTGTCTGAATTGCCTTTTAACTTTTCAAGCGCAATTCAGTTTCACACCTTCCTTCTCTCTCAACTAGTCTCAAATCTATGAAAGTAAGACCTGCATGTGGCATTGCAGATAGTGTAAAATTTTGTTTATTTAAAAGTTGTGATATTTTAAGTGTTAACAACTTAATTGTTACTGCCATTCTAGTCGTTTTAATCATTTACAGCTTTTGTCTTACATGTATGATTGCTTTTATCATGACGTTTCTTTTATTTCTGTATATTATATATTTACATGTTCTCTCCTTTTGGAGGCTGAATAAAATCAAATCAAAAAATCAAATCAAATCAACACATTCATATTGGCCACAAAGTATTAGTCATTCCAGCTCGATTGCCCATAAGTAAACTGCCAAACTAACATAATGTAAACAAATATTTTAGCGAAAATTAAGGCATTTATCACAAGTTGGTTAAAAATAGTGGTCTTGCCACAAAAAAAAAATCCGGATGCATGAACACGTGTGCACACTCATTTTTGACCAAACATTACCTGTCAAGCAGAAATCAGTCATTTTATTATTAGCAAGGCCAGGGGACAACATTTAGATGTATAGGCCATTCTTTGGTAGGAAAATAATATATTTCTCTGCATATTCGGAGAAATCATTGGAGTCATGTGGTCCCTTGGAAGGAATAATTTCTGTACTATATCTGTCCATAGGCCATCTATAGGGTATAATTTATGCCCAGATATAATGTTTTGTTAATTTTTTAAGTGTTGCAATTGTTAAACTCACAAAGGATTTTTTGTCTATTTTAAAAGATGGGACAATGATGACATGATAATAGAACAGAGATTAAGTTGTCTACAAGAATTCAATTGACTGCCTCAATCACAGTTAGGCAAAAATAACTATTTAAATCCAATCAACAGTTCCCCTGTGATTTCTATAATCAGTGCTGACAGTGGCATGCCTTATAAATATTAAAAGTCATATAAGTACTCTAAAATATCTTTGTGGGTGGATGGATTCATGAACACACAATAAAGCCAGTTAAAAAAACATAGGGCAATACCAGGAATTTAGTCTACTGTTATTTCCATTGTTTTTATGTCATTTGAAAGTGTCGCAAGTAATTTAACAAAGTGTGTGTTTTTCCATATTGTTCCTGTGCCCCCAGGTGTCCCTGCCTACATAAAGATTTCTGGTTCCCAGTAGAGCCCACATAATCACTGTGCGATCATATGCTTGGCTTGGAAATGACACCGAGTAGGGTCTTTAATTGGCATTGGATAACAAGGTACCCTTCCTATTGCATCAGTGTCTAAGTGGCATTGAATTGCCAGTGTCCAATTGGTTTTGAAATGCCAGAATTCACTGATTGGTATTGAAGTGTTGAACATAATTAAAGTGCAATTAACCTGTGTTCAGAGGTTAGAACTGGGATTTGCTTTGGAATTCAGTTTTAATAACTTCTGATAAAATGTTTCTCTCTTTTAATGTGTCCATATAATATACAATTCTTTTTTAATGCTGGAATGTTTTGTCTCAGTCTGAGTTTTCAACTCAAATGATGATATGCTATGAGAACAAAATACAAGAAGCCAGCTGATTTACTTACATACATGTTGCAGCTTGTCATTTTACCCAAATTGTCAATGTTCAGTTTCAATTGACCAGCTCATTACAATTGAAGAACCATTTTAACCAAATTAAAGTGATATAATTGCTCCAAACTAATTTTTCTTACCAGTTTTATGCAATCGGTAAGTATTGAAAGTCACAATAAAAGTGCTCTGAATGACAATTAATTCTGGTGGACGGAGTTACAGACACCAAATCAAGCCAGTCTTAAAATGATGATGGTATATTTCCGTCCACTTTTGTTTGCATTGTATTGCCTTTCAAGGTGTCACAATTAAGTAATTTAACAAATTCAATAAAATTTCACATTCCGAGCATTCACTTTTTACCTGAAATACATGTATTTGTGGATGGAAATAGCCCAAAAAGAATAGGATGACCAACTGGCTGAAATGCACAAAAGTTCTGTGATAAGGTCACAGAATTTCATTGTTTTTTTTAAATCCCATATTGTTTAATCACCTGAATTGTGAATAAAACTAATTTCTCCTGCATTTACAATCGCACAACTGCATTGAATGTATTTAAATGCCTATATTCCAGAGAGTGGATGGATTTACCATCCTTGACAGTAGGGGTTTAGGCATATTAGCAAAATGATTTGAAAAAGAAATACTGAAATATTAAACCTTGTTTCAAGATTAAACCATGCAGGCTTACTTTTAATGGATTCATACTTACTATCAAGTCTGGTCTAACATTTGTTGAGTCCTATGACTTAGAAAAAATCAACAAGCAACTTGTTAATTGTACCAGCCATGGTAACTTGAACAATCCTCGCATCATAGCATGCGAGGGCTTGGACGGGACCCTACTGAAAATCGTGGAGCTCATAGTTCAGACATGTTTTGTGCCAATTGAAAGCTTACCAGCATTGTTCACACTCAGTGGTGTTGAAGTCCATAAGGTTAGGTGTACATTCGCATCAAGTTCCGAATTTTAGAGCCATTATACACTTTATTAGCCCACATTTCTACTCGAGAAACGCAATTCACCAACACAGCATGTTGACAAGACTAGTAGTAGTAGTGGTAGTTTTCTGTTTTCCCTGGACTCCAATGGAGGGAGGGAGGGAGGGCACTTGAAAGACTGGCCCTTGTCTGCAGTTGCCAGTTGGTGCAGGGCAGTGGCGTAATCAGAGGGGCAGGGGGGCCACTGCCCCCCTCTGTAGCCATCCTTGCCCCTCCCTCTTGCCCCCCTGTGAGTATTGAGAGTATTTAGCAATTCTTATATTCTTAATGCTTTCCAACACTGTAAACGTATACTGCATTATATTTCTGTTTTCTCTCTCATTCTGATATATATGTAAATCACACGTACTGCTTCCATTTTAGTATTTCGTCTAGTATACCTTTCAGAATACAGGTAAAAATTTCTCGCTCGCTCCAGTTGGCACGAATGCCCCCCCCCCCCCAGAAAGACCACTTGCCCCCCTCTGGAAAAAAACCTGGTTATGTCACTGCTGCCGGAGCGTACCAGAAACCAGGTAAAGGGGAGGGGGTTTGTTCCCTATTATGGTTTGTTTGGAGAATTTAAGGATTCAAAAATAGTGTCTCAGAAGGAAGTAAATTAAATGTGAAAGACAATTATTTTAAATAAAAGTTGTGTTTCCAACGAACAATTGACAGGCCCCGCAAGCCTTGATTTTGCATATATAGGACATCAAAGCCAACCAGCAGACATTTGCTATGGCTCCCTAGGTATCGCTCACCTGCTAAGATAAACTAAATTACACTTAAATTGCAAAATATTGCATTTAAAAATAGGTCAGATCTAAATGGAACGAGTCAATGAAAATTTTTGTAAATCCCAGTTAAGTCTGATGTCAAATCCCCTGGAAGAAACTGTGACGAAAATATTTGTCTCTGAACCCCCAGAATTTTGAAATTATATTCTCGCAATCAACGTTGCATGCTTTTGGCACTTGTGAGGACTTTTAAAAATCTGGTAGGTGACTTTAGTTTTCGACCAAAGGGGGGGGGGGTTCTGACCCCTATATCTCCCCTTGGCTACGCCCCTGGTTTAAATCCAATAAATTACTAAAATTACAGACACATTTAGGATCATGCGGAGACCACAAAAGTTGCATTAATGGAACTTAATTACCACGTAGTCACAAATATGCCAACTTTTCTGCCTGCACTACACATTGATTCGCCAAGCAATACATGGACATGATGGAGTACAGTTGCGCATGCAGTCCTGCTGATATGCATATGAGGATGGATGGATGATTGGGTTTTACATCCTTTATTTATGCACATGGAAGGCTCAGTAATGAGGCAAAGGATGATTGAAACAGCCATCCAACAAGCCCCAGGTGAATCGGCAAGAGAAGGATTTGAATCTTGGACCCAGCAATTAGCAGCCCGGCACCACTAGACCAACTTAGGCATAGGAGAGAACTATTAAGGATGCAATTTTATTTTCATGCCAATGGGGCTTTCTGCCCAAATTTTCCTTCTCTTTTTCTTAATTGAAAGTAAATAAATTTGTTCTCCTAGACTTTTTTTTGGGGGGGGGACCTATGGACTCTGGTTTAAAGTGGACCGAGTGACTGGTCGTTTTTTGCTCTATTATTCACCAGGTTGGCTTATCTGATAAGGAAATTGAGTACACAGCAATGAGATGAAAGATGACTGAAACTGCCCACCAGCACAGGTGCAGGTGACCTGATCGCAGCTGGAACTGAACCCGGGACTCAGAAATTCCGAGCCAATAGTGACATACAGACCAAGATAGCAAAGCACAGAAATTTTACAGCTCATATTAGCCTGTACAAAACATACAACCACATGTATTGAAGAACTGAGCATACCAACACAAGAGCCTTTAACCACTAAAGCTCACGGACAACCAAAGAGATTTTGGAGGAAAAAAGATTAGGGTAAATCAAAGGGTAAATGCAAACATACACTTTGATTAGGTTGATTTTTATGATAACATTCTGAAATATAATAATGTCAATGTCTATCAAATTAATTATACACATAACAATAAAATTATAATTCTTAAATTATAATAATGTGCTTTTTAATACAAAAAAGAGATAAAAGATTACATTTTTAGAAAGGTATGAGCCAACAACACCCAGCTTACAAGGGGCTAACATACCTGTGAAAACAATACACATATAGTCGCAGGACAAAAGATTAGTACTTCAAATTTGAAACTGAGGTCAAATGAAGCATCCATGGATACAGTACTATTTGAAACGAATATCTTAAATTAATCAAAGATGTTTTTTCTCATAAGAATTGTACAGAAATTCAGTAGTTAACTTTACTACATCTCTGGACATGAGTAATTTGAATTTCAGATAATCAGATAAATTAACAAAATTTTAATTAACACTTACGGCTTCAATATAAAACAATTCAGAATTGTTCGTTCGTTGAACAATATAACAAAAGGTACATGGCCAATTGTGCAGCGTACGTAAAATGTACGTTGCTCTTTCTTGTGAATTTCGTACGTAAATTGGTTGTTTTCACATATGAAATACGTACGAAAATTTACGTACGTAAAACATACATTTGTTTGTTTGTTTGTGTTTTACGCCTCTGCAGCACCTTAGTGGGCTATATCGAGGCAGGCGATCGCCGTATGATGATGAGATGAGAAGGTTGTGAGTCTGGCACATACCCTATTAATTCAGGGATGCCCAGGGTCTTTCAGTTGCCCCAGCATAGAACACTGGATACAACCCGCCTCCATTTAATGTCCCGTGGGCTCGGACTAAAGTGAGTTCCCAGGGTGAGATTTGAACCTACGCCCTCAAAGCCAGTTGACAAGCGCACTTACCAATTAGGCCACGGGGGAACTCTCGCGTAAAACATACGTATATTTTCATATGTATTACATACGTGTTAAGTTGGTTCTTGCCTTCTTGGGCTATATCTCGACTTATTTGCTGATTTTTTTCTTCAGATAGGCCAATGCAAGGCCTAAACATAAACCATTTGTGATAACCATATTGCACTAAAATGGCCAAAGTAACCGATAAGTACTTGTGTAAAATTTTTATGAATTCGTACGAAATTCGTACGAAAATGTACGAAAATGTACGTACGTACTACGGATCGGCTCTTTTTTGTGAGTTTCGTGTATAGAATTTACGTACGTAATTCATACGCTGCACAATTGCTAGTGATAAGACTCGTCCTCGATTACACTTTCATTACAGTAATTACATAATCAAAGTTATACAGGTAGGAAACATTATTAAAATGACCAAATAAAAGAGACAAATTTAGTCACAATAAATAGGCCAACCACCAATAAACTGAGCAATAATTGACCTATGACCTTTATTATTTATTATATGTAATTTTCTAATTGAAAATGATCACGTGACAGTCGTATAACAAACTCAGTAAATGCTGTAGACATTCACACTGACAAATTTACCTTCTGTATATTGAATGGAATTCAGAGCCAGAATTTTCTGGCGTATTCTAAACACTATCTTGATCGAATTGTTACAATAGAGATTCCATTTGCCTTTAAAACAATTTTTAGGTGAAATCAAATCTACCAATAGCTTTGTCTTCTCAAAAATTTTAACATAAATTATGAAATCTTCACATTTAACAACAAATCTTTTAATTATCCTTCGCTAGACATACTCAGTATGGTCATCCAAGCAATTTCACAGGCTAAATAGACTTTCCATAAATAATGATATAATTATATATTGCCACTAAATTTCCTACATGTTGTCCACACAAAATTTGCCCACCATCCTGCAAAATCTGAGGAGTATGCCAAATACTTCGAAATGCGAGTAGAGGACCCACAACTCATTCTGCAATACAAGAGGCACACCAAAATTACCAATAAAATACAATTAGTAAAGTAAAATCTGCTCCTTGAAAAACTTTTCCCGGAAAATAATCAGAATTCCAGGCCAACTAGATTGTTTCTGTTTTAAAGGACTTTCTAGGACCACTTATTTTTTAAAAGGACTTTAAAGGATTTCCAAGGACTGTGGGAAACCTGCACTAGGTGGCAAAATCTTTTGACTCCTCTTGAGTATTCTAAAAAAAATTGATAGTCACCAAAGTAAAATTAGTCATGTGACCCTAAAAGATGTTTTGTTCAAACTATTACTCACACTTCATTCTGGACATAACTCGGCTCTTACATAAAACGGTTAGAAGAAACTAATCAATGAACATTCCAACTTCACAATGGTATTAGACTTTAGGATCACTCAAATTCACTTAATAATATTGACAATTATGCACAATACGTTTCCTGGTGACATTGATGAGCCTCGGGTGACAGCTTCTCGCTTGTAGCCAAATTCTTTTCAATACATAATTAATTGTTCTCCGTCTTGCGTTTAGTTAGTTCTGCTCTGGACCTGCAATGGAAGAAAATGCATAAAATCAATTTGATTCCAGTCCCATTTAGGCAAACTTTAACAATAAAATACATATATATATAAATATATATGAAACAATTGCGTACCATTTCTTTAAATATTTTTTATTAGCTGCAAGAAAGCATAAAGGAAAGTAAAAAAAAAAAAATCCAGCAGCAACCTACAGAATTTGTAGTTTTAAGGGGCGGGGGGGGGGGGGGGGGGGTTGGGTAAACCAACTTTTCCTACAGTTCTTCCCAAAAGTTTATATACCCCGATGAAAAATGACCAATTTCTCTATTTCCAGTGCAATTTTAACAACAACAACAACAGGCAAATCATTCATCAAATGCAATGCACTGCATGTGGCTAAACACTTCTGAACCATTAAAAATTCAATAGCTATGAGATTCAATGATATTATCACTTGATTGCATTTTATGACAGTTTCAAAAGTTTACATACCCTCCTGTACTATCACATATTTTCCCGCTTAGGATCAAGAACAGCTTACAGAATTTTACCACAATGTGTCAAAAGTACTCAGACTACATCAGCAGTGATTTTAATCCATTCTGCATCACAGAATTTCTGCAACTCCACCTTCGTTGTTGGTCTCGGCTGGTGCACGGTCTGTCTCGGATCAACCCATAATTTATCGATAATATTCCAGACTGGACGGTGTTAAACCACTTAAGAAGCTTTCCCCAACTGTCCGAAAAAAATATTTGGACAGGATAGGTGGAAGGTTTTGGATTGTTGTCCTGTTGCAGCTCTGCTTCATCCCGTTCCTAACTTTCACACTAAATCATGTTGGTTCTCCGTCAAAATTTTCTGGAAATCAGTGGTGTTACAACTTGTATTAGTCTTGACCAATTTTCCAGTGGTATTTCGACTCAAATAGCCACAATGTTTCATAAATGCACCGCCTTGGTTCACTCTGTGAATGGTACAATTTAGCTTGCGTACCTGATTGACTTGCGTCCAACCATAGCACGGGTGATTATGAGACAAACTTGGATGCAATACACCAGAAGCAGTGTAGTAAGTCCAAAGCCATCTGCCGAAATGTTTTTAGGTGGATGAGACTTAGCTGAGGTGTTTTATCATTAAAATTCCTTGCACTCCCTTGCAATGTGTTTGCAGGATTAATTCAGAATTACGGCGACAAGAAGCCCATTGCCAAATTGAACCAGTGTGGTGCGCTTTCAATGCTTTGCAGCTGTTTCAGTTCGAATAGCACCAGAGACACTGTCAAGACTGA
Organism: Platynereis dumerilii; assembly: GCA_026936325.1. Lineage (NCBI taxonomy): Eukaryota > Metazoa > Annelida > Polychaeta > Phyllodocida > Nereididae > Platynereis > Platynereis dumerilii. The sequence goes on from JAPTHN010000018.1 coordinate 8,893,439, forward strand.
AAAATTGTTTAATATCACTGATTTCCAAAAAAATTTGGAAGAGAACTGATATGATTCAGTGCAAAAGTTAGGAGCGGGATGAACAAGTCATAGCAATATGACAACAATCCGAAACCTTCTACCAATCCTGTCCAAATATTTTTTCCGGACAGTTGGGAGAAGCTTGAACACTGGTTTAACATCGTCCAGACTGGAATATTATTGATAAATTATGGGTTGATCCGAGACAGACCGTGCACCAGCCGAGACCAACAACGAAGGTGGAGTTGCAGAAATTTGTGATGCAGAATTGATTAAAATCACTGCTGATGTAGTCTGAGTACTTTTGACATATTGTGGTAAAATTCTGTAAGCTGTTCTTGATCCTAAGCGGGAAAATACGTGATAGTACAGGAGGGTATGTAAACTTTTGAAACTGTCATAAAATGCAATCAAGTGATAATATCATTGAATCTCATAGCTATTGAATTTTTAATGGTTAAGAAGTGTTTAGCCACATGCAGTGCATTGCATTTGATGAATGATTTGCCTGTTGTTGTTGTTGTTAAAATTGCACTGGAAATAGAGAAATTGGTCATTTTTCATCGGGGTATATAAACTTTTGGGAAGAACTGTACCATTGGAATTGCCGGCAGAAATCGGAGGCTATATACTTTCATTATACAGTGCACAGCTAGTCTTCCAGACTAATTTTTGATTGAGTTGCGGTCTAGTCTTCAAAGTGATATTTGAGCAACCTGCTACAGCCTTAGTAAGGGCAATGTTAAATCAAATCATACATCTATTGCCACTGGCATAATTTCAAACATTCCTAATGAGTTCGTACAAAAACCATCACAGATTTCAATACACTTACCATTACAATGAGATGTCAGTTTTGGCAAGTAAACTTGTATGACCGTGAACCACAGCTGAAACACAAGAATATAGAGGTCAATTGCCTGTATTTTCATTGCGACCAACTGATATAAGAGTATTCAGTATACGCTCCCGGCCACAAGTTTGGAAACAGTATGTTGCTTCACTTGCTTGCCATTTGATTATTGTTACACAAAACGACTTGTAGGTGCTGAGAATCTTATTTGGATGACATATATATATACAGAACTGCCCTTAATAGAGCAGCATTTAGAGAAATAGCAAAATAGCCCTCAAAAAACTCAAAAATGCATTAACCAGGCCGAGCAGCAGAGAATGTCAGAAATTTAGGTGTGATCATGGACAAAAACATTACAACGAACAAGCAAGTAAACAAAATGTGCTGAAATGACTACCTTAATCTGAGAAACATTAAACTTCGAAAGTCTACTTAAGAGCCAAGACACAGTCAAAACTGCGGTAAATGCTTTGGTCACACCTAGTGATGGGAATGAGTCTGATTTTCAACATTGATTATCAGATGAAATCGATGTTGAGAGCAGCGATGATTGTCAACGATATTTTCGTCAATCACTACAATACTAGGACTCACAACCCACCTGGACAATGGAAATGGCCTTTTGTATGGCATATCTCAGCAATTAGTGAACAAACATCAGTTGGCAAAAAACTCTCATAGAGAGGTTCCAGGGCTTTGGAGTCAGGTAGCAAGCGAACGGACTACTGACTCCTTTCACTTCCTGAAAAACGACTCTGACTCGGACTCCTTAGGTCTCCTGAATTTCGACTCCAACTCTGGACTCCCCTTTATTGGCAATATTGGGCACACATATTTTGTGTTTAGCACAAAGAAAATATTAATTCCCTAATGTTTCGATTTTATTCTGTATGAGAATAGTTTGAAGAAAATTTAATTTTAAATACAGTTCACATTTGTGGAGGAGTCAGGACTCAGGAGTCACCAGAGTAACTTTTGACTCCGACTCCACCTGAAAGTGAGAGTGAAATTTTGACTCCAACTCCACCAAAAAACTCACGACTCCCGACTCCAAAAGCCCTGGTTAAAACGGCACGACAGTGGGGGACCACATAAAAAGCAGCTTCATTGGCTGCCAATTCCTGCCAGAATACACTTTAAACTGATGACCACAACTAGAAGGTATTATTAAACAGGCAAGCACATGTACATTCAGGAACTCCTCCAACTGAAACTCAACCGAGACCATAACCGGGGAGCATCAAGAAACTTTTGTTGACAGAACCAGCTTCAAACAACCACAATGAAAATTTTTGAAGACAGTGCTTTCTCTTTTGCAGCACCAAAACTCCGGAACAAGTTACCAGGAAGTGTCATGGCTGCAAAGACTCTGGTTCCCCCACTTGTTTAAGACATTTTACAAGTAACAGTCAACTCGCAATTGTAAGCAGTTTACTGGAAAAAGCACTATATAATTTACTATTATATTATTATTATTATAATATTATTATTATCAATAAGAAGTTTTGTGCGATCGGTCTTTGAAAATTGAATACAGTTCATAGTTTATATAATACTTTTTGTCAATTATTAACATAATTTTTACAGCTTTTAAAATTTAGTTTCAAACTGTGCTTCTGCCTGACAACCAAAGTTTGACTCTTGACTCGCCACCCCAAAATTCTGACTTCAAATTCCTTTCTTTAATTGCCAAACTATTCATGAACATTTCAGATGGTTAGGCCTATACAGGACACTATAATTATCAATCTTAATCAATATCACCTGGGTCAGCAGTGAACTAAATTCCAGATTGAAAGTGACAATGATCTCATCATGCAAGTACTTGATGCAAAAGCAACACAGAAGACCAGCCAATGAAGCCCTGAATCGATGCCTAATACACATGATACAGGTTTCAGTGTCTTGCAGTTCTACCTGAACCATTCTTGATTTACTCTTGTCAAAATCAGCCTGTGCGAAAATAGCAGGCTAATAAAAGGGTTGTGCAGATAACTTGGCGACAAATGAACTGGCTACTAAACAGATACAAATCAAGCAAATAGGAGAACGGAAATTTATCAATCAGTACATACTTGGCCAAAGTGAACAGTAGTGATGCAGAGTGGAGCACCTTTATAGTAGTCTCGTATTCCTAACAGTAGTTCGGTCCAAGTCTGGTCCATATCCATTCCAGCGTCCAGGGTGAGGTGACGTGATCTGACTATTTACATGACCACTGACACGACTTGCAGTCCACAAGTGGACCTGTCCATCAACATCAATTTTCTGAAATTATGATAACAAAAAAGATTTTTTTTATACTTTAAGCCATGCATTCTGTTCCATTCTAATTTCAACAGGTCATAAATCAGTTTATATGTATATTATGTTGTGAAATGCAAAATCAGTGGAGCTGACTGCCTGTTCACATGGAATGGACTCATTTTTTATAAGTGATCTGGTACTTTGGCATTCTGAGGCTGGAGCGCGGAAAGGACTGTTCCAAGGCAGTCCATTCTATACACATGATACATGTATGTCAACTCTATAATTGAAATGCACTGAAAAAGATCAGAAGTTAAAAATTATCTTTTAGATTCAAATTTACAAACTCGGGGGGGGGATGGGGTAATACAAATCTACAGTCATCCACCCTTGATAATTGTGACTTACACTTAATTTTGATGATTTCGAGCTGTTTGCATGTCACCATGATGTTGTTCCCAGACTGCAGTGGACTCCTGTTGCCTAGTTTGTAGAGGCTCCCAATTTGATTTGCCCAGTTGCTGGTGCTGTCATCCTTCAAGATGCAAATCTTGGCCTAAAACACATTGATACTTATATTAATATTTATAAATGAAATGAAACTGTAGCGACTGAGCTGCAGAGTCTAGTGTCTTACTAAATCAGAGTGTTTATAGTAGGAAACGGGCCAGGAATATTATATCATCAACCAAGGAAATTTGTTATCTATCAACAAATTAATACGAACCGCTAATTTCTTTCTTGCCAATATCAGGTAACACTGTGATCATTGGCACAAAACTAGAATTCTTAAGACCCCACGGGGTATTATGATAAAACCAAATGAGTATGGTGGTATTTCAAGTTACTCCGCGAGTTGAAGATATCCAAAGAACTGAAAATATTTTAAAGGATTTTAAACATTTTCTGAAGATATCCGTACCCACGAGTGTACTTTTAAAATGTTTATAAATGCAAAAAATTTTATGCAATGAATTCTTACTTCTGGGGCAGAATTGCTGCTGAAAGCTGAGGGTATGCTGCCACGCAGCCTATGCAGCTATGTTTTGTAAAGCAATATGTGACAAAGCTGGTTCATCTCTGCGTGCATTTTCAGGATAATCATGACAATTACACCATGTCCAAGAAGAATGAAACCCAATTTTAAGTCCAGTTCACTTCTAACTATGGGCCTATGCCACACAGACTGACATAGACATGCATACCATATTTTCTGTAGTAAAAGCACAAATCTTAAAAATGCCCATCAGTCTGGCCATCACCTCCATAAAGAACAAGTATTAATCATAATTTCATCAAAATATACTTTATCTAGTTTTTAATGCATTCATGCAGTCAACTCCTCCATTTTAGCCTATTTGTAGCAGGTCCTCTGCAACTCACCAAAGCGTAAAGGCCTAAGGAGGTGACAATTTAATATCAAGGGTCACCGGCAGAGGGCTTGGATCTTTTTTTATAAATAATTTCTCGTTCTGTTTTGGTGAAGTATTAAAATAAACAAGGAGTTGTTTGATTAAGGAATGATTCGGGGACTTCCCGCACTTCACTGCTCTACCACTGAGTACGGTAACGTATGTTACCGTCTCCAACTGTCATGGCAGCTGCTGTTGTAGTCAAGATCAGTAAGGGTTACACGTGACTAGTGCACTAGGCCTAGCTAAAAATCAAGGGGACTTGGATGTTTACCCCAGAGGGAAATTATTTATTTTATTGTTACGGCAAGTAATTATTTATTTCTAGTAATCTAGAGTGTGACGGTCCCAAATAGATCCAAATTTAACAATGAGTTAAGAAATACCCCAACCAGAAATAGTATATTTCAAGACCGCCTTTAGAAAATAAAAATAATTCATTTATTTCAAGAACATTGAGAGAAACAGTGGCGTATTTAGGGGGGGGGGCATTGTGCCATGCCCCCCCCCCCAGGCCAAAAATTAACATGAAACAGATAGGAAGTACCGCGGAGCGCCACCTATTCGCCCAGTGGCGTATTTAGCTGACTCGTCCCTGTCCACATATCAGCGGACAAGCATGTAGTACGTGACGTCACAGAGCAATTGTGAATGAGCGGATGTTGATTGCATTGTTCTCTCGACCAATCAGATTTGAAAGATCGGTACTAGCTACCTAAGGTCATTCATCGACCGTGGATTCCAGATTGTATTTAGGGGGCTGCCATGGCCCCCCCTCCTCGGGCCCAAAATTACATGGAAGAGATAGGATAGCGCCCCGTATTCACCCCATGTAATGCCCCCCCCCCTCAGGCCATTTCTAGATACGCCCCTGTATTTGCCCCATGGCCCAGGCAATTTCTGCCCCTGATAAAATATCAAGTCCGAGTAGTGAAGCAACCCCCGCCCCCCCCCCCCCAAGATTAAATAGTCAGACCATGAACTATGAAGACATAAGAAGAGAAGAAGAAGTCACATGGCCTGTAACTTTTTTTTAGTGTTACTAAATTTAACTTGCACATCAAATTTTAAGAAGTTATTTCCTCACCTTTAATTATCTATACAAAGCTCCAGGCAGACCAGTAACTTCTTTGGCAATAAGTGTCTCTTATAACACGTTTCCAATACTTCAAAATGTGTATAGCAGCCGTACAGAATAAAAACTTTGCCAAAAAAATGTCTCAGTCCTTCTTCAGTTCCTGGGATATCCCTTCTGGGAATTCCGCCGCGTGACGTCATAACACGTCGCCGGGAGATGGCGCTCCGATCAAAAACGACCATGCACCCCTACAGTAAATAAAATAAAACAAAATGGCGATGCATCGAATCATCTTGAGAATTTCGTGGTGGATAACGGGGCTAAAACATGGCTTAACTCTTGCGAATCGGCGAAAAAATGTTGCGAACTCTTGCAGGAGAATATGAAGGAGCAGAAAACCAGGTTGGTAATACATGACAGTGTGTTCGGTCCATGACAGGTCCTGCAGACTGAAGAGCTACAAGCTTTTTACAGTCAAGTCTTTCCAGCGATGTTTCATCACAATGAAAACATCGCTGTTCTAGTTACAGCCATGGGTACGTTCCAATAGGTAAATAGAGAACAATAATATAATATCTTTATTCAAAGAAAAGAAGAATCTGCACAAGTTACAATAAAAGAATTGTATGAAGACAATTAGCTAATGAAAAACAAACTCCATGGAAATGGCAATTAGGGTTTGAAGTGTCAAGGAAAGTTCAAGGAACTCCAGAATTGCAATTTAGCATGGTTGAAAAGTAATTAGTATAATACCTGCATCACCAAACTGAAACCCAATTGCAATGTTCAAGGCCTTAGAGATTGGCATATCCAAGCCCATATAACCAATTAGGCAATTAAATGCCGGCCGTTCCGCTTTTTACAATTCCGCGGAATGCAGATTTTATACAGTTCCGCATTTTACAGTTCCGTTTTTTACAGTTCCGCATTTTACAATTCCGCTTTTTACAGTTCCGCGGAATACAGATATTCCATTCCGTCAATTCCATTCCGTTCCGTCAAATACAGACGCCCTAGCTACATTACATTGTGTACGTTGATCTTTTGTCTGGAAATCATGCAATAGCCTAAGCCAGTGAAACTGTTGCATTTAGTTGAAGACTTTTAATTTCACAATGCACTAGATAAAAACAAAGCAAACTCAAAACTGTAATTAAATTTTATTTAGAATTGGATATTAATGTCATCCTTTCTTCAAACCAATGCAGCATGTAGCGTCGGCTGAAAGATCTCGATGTCTGATTGTCTGTCAGTAAGAGTTGTCAACTGTTACAATGTTGCTAAAAAGTACCCAGAATTTGTCAGAAGATTGATTATCAAGAAATAAACTTTTAGTAATGATACAGTCTGCCAAAACTCTTACTAAAGTAGCTTAAAGTAAGCAAAATTTCATTCGCGCCGAATTCACTTCAAGGTTGAAGGCTCGCCGAGCGCACTTCATTTGACTGGCTAATTAAAGTGAGTTCGGCGCCGCCGAATTCAGAACACGCCAAGTTCACCTTTTGTCTCAGGTCCTACTTTGCCTAATCCACTAAATACTAGGGCTGCAACGGTTTATTGCGGTACGAATAAACCGCGGTTTCAAGCGTCACGGTTCACCGCACCGTCAGGCCGACGAGTAATTCGGTTTACCGTAGTTCCGATTTCCGCCGCTAGAGGCGCCACCCTCACGCAAGTTTAATCTGCTGACAGCAAGTGCAGATGCTGCATGCTGCAGAGGGCTGAGCAATCAAGCAATTGTCAATTGGTATTGGGCCTATAAGCACTGATTGATCTGCACAATAGAGATTGATAATGGCAATTGAAACTTCACCCCAAAGGCCAATCAAAGGTGCCAAAGGTGTGAAGACTGGAGTGCAATTTACAGTGTAGGCCTATATGAAATGACAGGTATTTTAACATAATAAAGCATAGCATAGTCAAATTATTTAGCTCATTTATACATAGGTCTGTAATTCTATACCTGGTATAGAACTAGATGTAGGCCCTATATGCTCTCTGTATATTGTGCTGTCTATACTGCCCATAGTTTCAATATCTTTACCATGTAAAATTATGTTCTGAAATTAATTCTTCTTAGTATTTCATAATGGGCCTAATTTCGAATATATTGTTTTCTAAGAATATGAAAGTACATCCTTGCAAGTTACTTAAGTATATATGCAACAAAGAAAAATATGGATTTGCCGATAAAAGAAAAACCGTGAAAAAACCGAACCGTGGGTCTCAAACCGAAAACCGTACCGAACCGTGAGGTAATGAACCGTTGCAGCCCTACTAAATCCAGTCAGCCAACACATGCATGCAAGCTTTTGGCGCCAAACTTGTCAGCAAATGGTAGCGTCATGATCTATTTATAGACTGCAAGCGCTCGACCAATCAAAACGTAGCATTGTCGTTAGTGCACTGAGCGCCAAAAACTTTGTTTACTTCCGTTCGTTAGCGATTCCTCAGGGCCGTGAATGACTATAATTGCTGTTTACTGACATTTTTATTGTTCAAACCTGCTCATCTACCGTTTGCATTTGATAATAATCAATAAAGACACGATGTGACATTGTTTGTAGTGGGTAACAAAGGCTTGAATAGCCCCAAAGCCACCTGAGGGCTGTCAGCCTTTCTTATCCTCTATTATTGATATTTAGGTTACGTCACGAGACTGGCGTCCGTGATTATTGCCTGAGATGATCACTAAAATTTTCACGGAAAACCATCTCCCAGCTCAGAGGACTGAATACTGACCTTATACACCAAGGCAAATATGTGAATTAGGCCAGGGTAATATGATTCTGCACAAAGATTGCTTTGGATTCATGGTATTGACATACTGTAGCCATTGTCATGTGTTGCTTGACACAATGTGACAGAGAGCACATGCCTGCCAAATATTTACTACGTGGAGAAAGTGTAATAGCGTTGTTTCCTCATTCCATGTACATTGTAGGAGCAACATGCTTCATATAATTGTTGTCAGCTCAGTATCAGAGTGCTGGGCTGCTAATCTCTTGGACCAGGGTATAATTCCTAATCAGAGCAACCCATGTTTGATTAATGTTTCATCCTGGTGCTTCAAATATTTCAGCTTGACCGTCCTGTGGTAAAAACAGTAAAATACAAAAGTGAAAGTTTAACAGAAGGACATCAAAACTTTGTAGTATTCAACTATGTAGGAGGCAGGTGTTAGTTCTTGGCAATCTTGCAGTTCTTGTCAGATCGTTTGAAGTAAAGAGGCAAAACAGTAATTGCTTTCTGAGTGAAAATTTCACTTTCAAAGGGAAAGTTGATGAATTTTTTACCTGATTTCACACTTTAAAGATGAAAGAGTCTAGAACTTCCCTTTCATATTTTTAAAAATTAGGTGTGACAAAAACACTTTGGGAAAATTTATGGGAAAGACAACGCTTAGGTGAAATTAGACTCTGGGACAGATCTGAGAATCAAGCTCAATTGTTTTTTAAAAATTAAATGCCTTCTTTCAACCATTCAATGTAAAAAGAGTTGCGTTGTTTTATATGCATGGTCATAACTTTAAGAATAAAAAAAATAAAGTTTTCCCTCTATAAAGTTTTGTTTTTGGAAGAGTTTACACAATTTTTACAGTGTTAACACAGTGGACAGTAGGGTGGTCCAAAAACACTTTCTTCTAAATTTATCTGATTTGAATCTTGCATTGTGATCTTATATCTACAGAAGGTATTCAGTACAAGTTTCAGCAAAATTAATTGATATTTAGAGGTGGCGCAAAGCCATTGAAGTTTAACATGCGATTCCCCAGCAGCAGACCTCAAAATCATCGATATTTGAAAATCTTGCAAAACTGGCCAATTATTTTGATCAAATAACCTTTTTTTTGGTATGTCAAGGATGCCCAATCTAGTCCTGATATTCTTTAAGGCTTACAAAGTTTCATGGAAGGTCAGCATAGATATTACATAGGTCAATTATCAAGCGTTTTTTCATAAAAACAGGGGAATATTTCACTAACTTTAAATCAAAAATAACCTCCATGTATTACTTTGCCATGGCAACTTTATCATATACTAAAAAAACGCAAAAAAATATTCACTTTGGAGTAATATCTGGGAAATTTTTTCAGTTGCGCCAATGGGGAATTACATGATAAACTTCAAAGACTTAGTGCCACCTCTAAATATTAACCGATTTGCCTGAAATTTTGCGTGTGTTTGTTTTACTTATGTGGTCATCAATTTCTACTTTCAAATTGGGGGTTTTACAAGATTTAATTTTTTCCCATAGGAATGTGGACCACCCTAGTGTACAGTGTTAACACAGAGGATTGTACAAAAAAGAAATAAGAAGGAAATACATGTGGTGCATTTTGTCACTTTCAAATCATGTAATAACTGGATGCTTCCTAATTCATAAGGCGAATTAAAGTCATACACATAAGAAGACCTATTTACAATATTTGACAGGACAACAACTACGTTTTCCCTTAACATTATTCGTCAGACAAACCTTGTGAAGAAAATTTATTAAAATGTTTTGTGTGATTGCAGGACCTGCTTGCATGGATGAGAGACTGTTTTACAGACTTCTGCAAAGGCATTTACCTTCTAAGGAAAACCATCAACCAAAAACAAGGAAGCTAAATAAATGAATGATTAACAATAAAGAGATAAGCCGAGAACAAACTAATAAACATTGTTACTATATCTTTCAATGGCGTGCAGTATGTACATCACTGTTACATTTTCCCTTCCTTCTTCTTCTTCAGTGTATTCATTTGTATTTTTGCCAGTAAAACTAACACTAAAAGTTCTGCAATTAACTATATATACAGTTAACCACTTAGGCTAAATTTACAGTTTCAATTTCCTGCATCGACACACTTGCAGTAGTTTAAGAGAATTGAAGTGGCTTGTTTCACACCAGGACACCACCATGGAACCAGCGGGCCTTTTAGGTTAATAACTTAAGAGTGAGGAATAGCTGTAATAATGTGGCTGTCACGCACCCTGCAGGAACTCAGCATGCCAGGCCATTGCTTTATTGCCCCTCAGTGTCACAGCAGAGAATAAAAGGTAGCTCCTGAAATACTTGGAATTTTTAGTTTAAGGAATGGAACAAGACTTTGATCTAGTGGAAAACATGTAAAGAGACTTGAAATTCAGAGCCACTTAACTTTTGCAGTCATTTTGGCAGAACGGTGAGCTTGGATGGTAGCACTTTTAGCTGCCAATCGTTGGGTCCTGGGTTCAATTCCCACTCTGGCCGGGTCACCAGGACTCATGGTGGACAAATGTTTACTAATTGACACTGAATTTTTTATATAGTAGAGAATGATGAATTACTTTTGTTGTGCTTTGTAATTTTAGGCATTGGCTAGAGATCTGGAACAAATCACATTCTATTACAAATATTTCCACATAACTACTGGATTAATAGTGGCTACTGCCAACAGAAATATATCAATAGGATCAATTGGTCAATTTCAAAATGAAAGGGTAATTGGTCTCTAAGATCTCTTGAAATCTTATGTGGATCTTTGTGTAATAATTTGTTCTAACTTTCTCTTTACAGTTATACTAGAAGCAATTCCTTTTCCTTTGAAAGACAATCTGACCTAAACACAAACACATTTACTGAGTTCATATCAGTAAATATCTTTCTTTGGTCAAAGGGAAAGTCGACTGTTATTGTCTATATCTATGATATTTTGCAGACAAATAGGACTGGACAACATCTCAAGGTCTTACGCAGTTTAGTGTGTTTTGGGAAATTTCCAAAACATGCACACAATACTACATGTAATAAAATTAATATGATATATGCCAGATTCTAAGTCGTCTCATCACTCATTGTCACATGGCGATCACCAATAATGGAGAAAGTAATTCAATAGAAAGCCAAGAGATTAATATATTTGATAAATAACTGTTATTATAATATTTACAGCCGTTGTCAAAGCGAAAAAACAAAACAAAGTGAAGAGGCTGATCTGTATGCCTTCTGTGTCAAGGTCCACTCAAGTACAATTTTGGCAGCAGCAGAGAATTTGTAAATTGACTAAATTGCATTAAGTAAGTCTGTTCTTTTTAGCTCAGGTGGCCTGAGAGAATCAGAACAAAGATTTAGTCCTTGGACAACATCTGGTAAGTCTGTTACTCTGTTTTTACAACCAAGGACATTGTGGAAGTTAATTATTGTGGCGTGCCTGCAATTTTTTTGCATGGATTTAATCTTAACAGAATTAATTGCTCAGTTGCAAATACTGAGAGAATAGAAATAAAACCGTTTTAAGAAATTTAGTGATCAGCACATACCTAATAACGTAATCAAACCTCAAATAGACTGGATGTCACCACATTAAATCAAATGAAAACAGAAATTTCACCTTTCATATTTGCTGAACCTACAAAAAACAGTGTTTGTTCGAGATTTCTGTTCATTGTAGTGGACTTGCAAAGTCATTCCTGAGGAATTTTGCAGTATTGCATACATGGTAATCTCAGCATGCCGGGTCTCTGCTTCATTGCAGGCCAAAGCTGTGTAGTGTGTGAATGATGATGTTGCTTGGCAGGAAAGACCAAACTGGTAAAACCTTGGTGTAAATCTGGTGCAAATGGAAGAAATATTACAGCCGTTTTAATCAGCACCTGATTAACAAAATTGTAAAATGTAGTAATCTTTTACAGAAGATGTTTAGAATCATTCAATGTGAAAGTACATCTGCTCTGCAAATACAATTCATGATAGGAACTGTTAGTGAATAAATTCCTTTTTGACATTTGATAGCAACGTCGCTACTTGAAAATAGGAATTCCTTTTGATCAGTGTCAAAGTTTAGCAAGTGAAAATTCCTCAGTGTAGGGGTAAATGCATAGCATGATTGTGTTGACTGCTATCTCTCTCAAGCTGTCGTGATGGTGCTGAGGCCAGAGACATATTCTGTCATTCAGATATTAATATTACTGCAATTTCAAGAAGTATGAGTTTCTGTAATAGGATAGTAAAACGTAGCAAATGTGGTTGATGTGATTGGTCCAGACACTGAATTGCATAGCATAAACTCATTTGAATACCACTAAAAACGTATCTCAAGGCCAGTGACGTGTCTGGTGATGGCAGTCACAGGGCTTGTGCTTACTTGCTAATCTGATCAAATCATACATTTACTAGTTACTGAAACAGAAAATTAAATTTTCACAGCTTGCCATATGTCCAACCTGTGGATTTGAGGACGTTCTATTGCTCACAAACCAATCAGGTGATCCTAAAATGCTACGTAGATAGCCAGAAAACATGCCAGAGAAATTCATACTAATTGAAATTGCAGTAATTGAAACTTTGATGATTACCTGAGGTGATCACTACAACAGGAAAACCATCACCCATGAATGTCAGAGGATTAAATATATTGACCTAATATACCAAAGCAAATATGTGAATTAGGTGAGGGTAATATGATTCTGCACAAAGATTGTTTGGAGTCATGGTATTGACATACTGTTTCCATTGTCAGGTGTTTGTTGACACAATGTGACAGAGAGCACATGCCTGCCAAATATTTACCATGTGGAGAATATGTGATAGGGTTATTTCCTTATTCTATGCATATTGTAGGAGCAACATGCTTTGTATGATTCTGCTATGCTCAGTGATAAAGCGGTGGGGCTGCTAATTTCTTGGACCGGGGTTTGATTCCTAATCAGGGCAACACGTGTTAGATTATTCTTTCATTCTGTTGCTTGAAATATTTTAGCTTGACCTTACAGAGATGAAAACATTATAGGACAAAGGTGACAGTTTAACAGAAGGACTTCTCTATGGAGCATTCAAATGACTGTGTGCATGTAGGAGGCAGGTGTGAGGTCTTTGCAATCCTGCAGTTCTTGCCAGTTTGTTTGAAGTTAAGAGGCAAAATAGTAATTGCTTTCTTAGTGAGAGTTTCACTTTTCAAGCTTTCAAAGGGAAAGTTGCTGAATTTTTTTACCTGATTTCAAACTTCAAAGACGAAAGAGTCTACAACTTTCCATTCATATTCTTGAATCAAAACCCTTTGGGTTAAGTTTTTGAAAAACATCATTTAGATGATGCCTTTCCATAGAGGCAGATGTAACAAAAAAGGCAGATCTGAGAATCAGACAAAGTTGTTTTAAAATTATTTGTCGATTTTCAATCATTCTGATAATGTCAAAAAAGTTAAACGAAAAAGTTTTTGCTGCAAGTAGAAGATCTTTTTAGAAAGGTTAATGGCATCATTTCAAGAAAAACACTCTGCCAAAGATCAAAGATGATTTAAATGATTAACAACATGAAGAGATAATCCAAGAACAAACTAACAAACATTGTAACAATAATTGTCCAATGGTGCGCGGTATGCACGTGACTATAACATTTTTTCCTTCCTTCTGAGTTTATTTATTTACCTTTTTGCCAGGAAAACTAATACTAAAGTTCTGCAACTATATGTACAGATTACCACTAAGACTAAATTTACAGCTTTAATTTCCTGCATGGACACACTTACTGTAGTTCAAGAGAATTGAAGTAGCTTGTTTTCACACTATGACACCACTATGGGACCAGCAGGGCCTTTTAGGTTAATAACTTAAGAGTGAGGAATCGCAGTAATAATGTGGCTGTCACGCACCCTGCAGGAACTCAGCATGCCAGTTCATTGCTTTATTGCTGCCCCACAGTGTCTCAGTAGAGAATGTGAGATGGTGTTAGAGGGAGAGGTTGTGTTATTACAGCACCTGAAGTCATGAACTAATGTTTGGATTTTGAGCATGTGGAGTGACATCTGACCCTTGCCGACTTGTTGAAGACGTGTAAAGTCACCTTTGACCCTGAAGGCCCTGAAGGGATTTTCTTGGATTTAATTATAAGAGCTTGTTGTTTTCTGTTTCAAGTTTTGTTGGCTCTAGTTTGTTGTAATCTTTTTGGGTAAAATAGCAATTTTTTAATCCTGTGTTCTTTTTTATTACAACAGTTGTGTGAGTGACCACAATGTGTAAATTGGCAACCTCAATTTCTAAGATTTGCTGGAGCTTGTTTGTGGATGAATGCATACTAATCCCCTTAACTGCAAACATGAACACCAAAGCAGCCCTTAATAATGTTAATACAAAAACATTGTCATTATGGTGCAACCTTCTCAGTGAATCAAAGAAGCTGAGGAAATCGGGTCAGGTCAGTCAGAGGTTGTGCTGGGCTCCTGGAAAACTCAGACCAAGTGAGGAGTGAGCAACCTTGTTTCGTTTTACTGAAAAAGATATATATGATGAAGAAACAGTGCTTATTGTTTACAGCCTTTGTCAAAGCAGGAAAAACCAAGGTGCTGAGGCTGATCTGTATGCCTTCTGTGTCAAGGTCCACGCAAATACAATTTTGGCAGCAGCTGGGAATTTGTAAAATGGCTAAATTGCATTAAGTTAGTCTGTCCTTTTTAGCTCATATGGCTGGAAACAACCAGGTGTCCTTGGCAACATCTGGTTAGTCTGTTTCTCTACAAGAAGGTATTTTAGTGGCTTGCCTGCTTTGTTTTTGTTCAGATTTTTATTTTACAGATTAAATTGTTCAGTTGCAGAGATAGGAGTGAGAGAATAAAAAGTAACAAGGACCGGCATATTCACGTAATCAAACGCCAGATGGTGATGTATACAGTATACCACGTCAAAACAAAAAAACCCAGAAATTTCACCTTTCATAAATGCGGAACCTGCAAAAAAAAGTGTTTGCTCTTCCTGTTCAATCATTGTGGTTGACTTGCAAGCCCTTCCTGAGGAATTTTTCAGTAGTACTGCATCCAACATCACCAGTTCAGAGAGAACGTCTGATTACAGAGAGAGTGATATTGACAGGGCTTGCTTGTTGCAGTGATTTAGTTGTTGGAAATCAAAGGCATACTTCTAAAAATAACTCCAAAGCTTTCTTTCACTGTGATCTATAGTCCAGCATAATATGGATAGTTTTTAGAATCATCCTTTGTCTCACTGCTGTGTCCTCCTCCTGTCCTAATTAGCGTCCTGGTCCTACCAGGTGCATAAAATCTATCAAATTTCACTTTAATGACCAAAAATGTATGTTACATGTATGAAGTTAAGTCCCAATCATCCACCCTTGGAGGACTTACCACCCATAACTGAGTACCTTTATTTATGCATGCTTCATCAGTGTCATGATTAAATTATTTTGCTTTTCCCATTTCTTTGCTTGGCAATTTCCTTTCACCTCTGCGTTTGAAAGGAAGACGATACAGTATACATGTCTGCATTACTTTCGGCATGCAGCTTCTAAGAAATAGTATTTCCCATTGAGTTAAGATTCCTTGGTAGTGTTTTGTTTCATCTGCACTCGGTTGTCTTTGCAAACAACGATTACTGAATCCACTACATCAAAGAGCAGTGCCAACTGTCCACTTAGTTTTTTCCTGGAATTTTCTTGTACATAAGCTTACACGCCTGACCAGCAATTACTTACTCTCTACACTGTGTAGAGTCAATAAACAGGCTGTGTGATTTAGTGAGAAACTGAGCAGCATGCAAACAAACAAGGATCCATTTGTCAAGACACTGCAGTGGTCTAGGTTGGAAAGGGAAGACTGAGTAATTTTAAGCCTTCGATATTGTTTTCTTTTCATAAGAAATACCTCATGAAGCACTTCTGCTGTTTGCTCGAATATTTAAGCCACATCACATACAATATGATAGGTTATGGAAATATTTGGTTTTTTTAACGCAAGAACAGAAGCATGGTTTTTCCAAAAAAATTCTTGTCCATGCCAGACCATGCAATTACTTACTTTTTACACTGTGTAGGAAACTGAGCAGCATGCAAACAAACTAGGATCAATTTGTCACTGCATTGATCTATGTTGGAAGGTGGAAGACTGAGTAATTTAACTGAGCATAAATTCGATATCATTGTCTTTTCCTGAGATATACTTGGAAGTTATATAAATCACCTTATTTTAACAGTCACAAAATGAGGCACTCCCAGTGATTTGAAGATTGAAATAGCCCTTGGTGACTCCTAAATATAAAAGGAAGAAAGGTGGTTTTACAATGGGAAAGTTTTCGGTTCTAACAAGATGATAGAGATTTTGATTCATCCAGTTGGTCACTCCCAAGAGAGTGAATTATAAACCAAATACTGGAAATTTTTTCTGACTTCACAATGTGTCCTCCATAACCACAGGCACACCCCTGTATTAGTGAATCTATATTCAGTATAAATATCATCAAGGTGCATGACTCCCAAGCTGAGGCAAATACCAGCTCCATTTTCAGGGTCCAATTTCAAGCATCTAACACTGTGTCACAGCTGTAAGTTTGGTCAAATCTCTTCACAGATAAGTTAACTCCGAATTCCACACCTTAACTCTATGAATTTATAGGTAATTTGCCTGTAATTGAGGGAATTCCTTGCAGATTTGTGGCTTATTGAACAACTGCAAGTTTGCTCACCCAAGCTGGCAGGAGAGGTACCTATGGGGTTTTACACCACAAGTCCTTCCACTCAAAAAATGTCAATATGAGTAGGATTTTGTGATAAATCCTTAGAAATATGACGTATCACAAATAAAAGTAGTTTGTACCTACACATTTGGTTATTTTACTCAAATTGTCGGACTTGATTCTTGCATGAGGACTCACACATGGTGCCTCAGATATGAACAGATTCCTCTCTTGGATATTGCAGAACTAGAAATTTTGTAATACCAATGCTGATTGGCTCTGCCTTATGACATCACTACCAGCTAGGATGAGCGGGTTTTCTGCGTAGTCAGTCACCTTGGGTAATTTTAAACAGACTTACAGTCAGTCCAGGCGACTGCCTGTGCCATAACCTATGAACTTTTTTATGTGAATGAGATGGAAACTGTGAAGAAACTGTTGTAGTGCCCGGTCCCAGGTGTGTCACAGATTTCTCACAGTTTCCACTGACACCACTACTGACACCATCCATCTCATTCACACGAAGAAGGTTATGGATGAGATGTTGTGAAGTAAGCAAAATTTTCAGTTTTCGATTTATAATTCACTCTTTTTTGTTCTAACTTTTCCAGTTAAAGGTTACCGAAGTTGTAAAGAAGTTATCCCTATTTAGAATTCATTCACATCATCCCTTCATTTCCTGCATTGACAATATGTGGTCACTCTCAGGCACTATACATGTACGTAGTAACACGTGGCTTACACCAGGACACAACTCCACCAGTGGGGCCTTTTAGGTTAATATGGTCAAGTGAGAAATGGCTGTAATAACATTGCTGTCAGGAACCTTGCAAGGACTCAGCATGCGAGGTCTTTGCTTCATTGCAGCCAAGGCGGTGTAAAGTGTGAATGATGATGTCACTTGGTAAGAAAGCCCAATATGGCAAACGTTAATCGGGATGACCTGGCCAGAGCAAGCAGCTAGGGAATAATAAGTGCAATTACAGTTTAAAAAAGAATCAGTGATCAATTCAGTTGCTTTACGTATAATGTTCATGAACTATTCACTTTCTAATTGTTTGGCCTCAGTTGGTTTACTCTGTGCTTGCAGTGACTGTACCCCGGAAACTGGGTTTTAATTTCGGCTCTGTCTTCATCACTGAATTTGAAAGCAGCATCTTAAATAGATGTAAAGTGAACTGTATTAAATAGTATTATCATTATATTGCCTGAGTTGATTACTACAACAGGAAAACCATCTCCCAGTCAGAGGACTGATTATTGACTTAGTACTCCAAGGCAAATATGTGAATTAAGCCGGAGTAGTATGATTCTGCACAAAGATTGTTTTGGAGTCACAGTATTGACATACTGTTACTTTTGTTATGTGTATGCTGACACAATGTGACAGAGAGCACATGCCTGCCAAATATTTACTAGCAGACAATAGGTGATAGGGTTATTTCCTTATTCTATGAATATTGCAGGAGTAACATGCTTTATATGGTTGTGGTCAGCTCAGTGGTAAAGCAGCAGGGCTGTTAATATCTTGGACTGGGATTCGATTCGATGTTTTAGTCTGTGCCAAGAATGCACCTGACCTTATCGACTCCCTCAACTACTCAGTGCATAAATACATCATGTAAGGCCCTATTGCCCCTGCCTTGTGATTATGGTTTTGCATGAAAGATGCGATGTTTGATTAATGGACTCGCTGAAATTTTTGTGGCATTGCAATGTTATGAAGAACACTGTTTTTAGCTGGATGTCATGCCCATTGGAAACCGATAACACTGAAAATTTCAGTATTTAACAGCAAACTGTGAAGCATTGTATGGCATAGCCACATGAATTGTCCAGAAAAAGACTTCCAATTTTAAGGACAGAGCATTTGGTTCTTTGACCATGCAAAAGATACTTTTAAAACTAATCATATCATTGGGATAAAATGTTCTGTGGCATTGAAAGCAACGGTAATGAGTGTAAACCATGGTTAGTCAAGGTTCTATTGTATTACATATTTGGAAAATCTTAACACATTTATCTTCTTCATTCATTCTTTTCAAAGTGGTCCCCCCATGAGCCATTGTGGGAGGTCGGAATGAAAGGTTTATCTCTGCAAAGTGATGTTTCTGAAAAAGAAGGTCTTTTACAACATTGTCGCCCTGTGGGCACTTTCTCTTGCATTAGACGCCAAATTGCTCAACACATTTCCACAAACACTTTCGCCCAACTGTATCAGTCTCATGGCCTGAAGGTACAGGCAAGATGTAAAAGCATTGTTTTTTTGTTGTTGGCTACACCACACTTGCAATGGCTGTGTTGTGCTGGTCATGGCAACTTTTTTTCAGAAGACCTTCAGTGTGTTGGTAAAATGCTATCGTGGGATCATGGCTATTTTATTCTCAACAATTTTATTTGATTTTTAGGAGCTCGAGGTAATCTTAATTTCATGAAACATACAGGAAGTCTTGTGATGAAGGAATTGGTGAAAGTAAAAGGTATAATTATTTTGATATTCCTTTTGTGAATTAAGTATCCTGAGAATGGCGAGGAACTGCTGACACACCTAAAGTGCACAATGGGGAGAGATAACTTAACTTCCAGTTGTGGGACTTCTTTCACAATCTCTCCAGCAAGGCTGTGTGGAAAGAACATAATTCTATTTGGAACAAAAGCCTTTGTTGCTCTTGGTGATGGCTATTGTCACTCACTGAATAGTACTGTCTTAAGAGGAAGTTGTATGAATACAATGAATAGCCTGGCCCAGGCAGTGACCCTGCTAATCTTACTCAAACAGTATCCGGAAATAGAAAGACCATCTCTCCAGTTTGTCCAATTTTGTGACTTGATTCAATACAAGGTCGAGGAAGATGACTTTCCTTCAGAAAATGCGACACCAGAAACTGCAAGGACATTTTGAGCAAGTAAACACATTCAGATTTTCTGAATGGTTGTATCCTCTGGTCTCAGACATTGCAACAATAGTGTAACAATGCACCAAGATTCCACTTCAGGTTTCATATTACTACTTGTGGAGATACTTTTGTTGTGTGCTCCGGAAAGCACCCAAAAGACGCAAGAAACTATACATGGAAACTATAATAGAGTTACCTCTTACTAGTATTCTTATATATAAATGAACTAAGTGCCTATCAATACATAATATTTATGTAATATTGGTAATTTCACATATGCCTTGAAGGCATCACCCAACCAAACTTGCGTTGATTGTCTGTTGCAATATATCTGTGAATAGTTGTCAATTGGTCAAGGAATTTGAATTTGAATATTCTGAATTTATTTTACCTCTGGTCAATTTTTTACAAACAATAGTGTAACAATGCACCAAGATTCCATTTCAATTCGCACATGCATTCTACATTAATGTGTGTATGAGAAATGTCCTCCTAAACTTCTTCTTCCGGTAACTTTATATAAGTAATGTTATGGCAAACAAAATATAACTTTTAAAAGCTTTTATTTATCATAAAAACTTTCTCACAAAATACATGTGCTGGTATACACCGGCGATTGATAGCTGGAATAAAATTGGATTTAATTTGCATACAAAAGCCATGATGGCTAATCAGGCGTAGGGCTCAATGAATGTGTGTAGTTCTCTGCAAGGAAAGTCTTGGATCAACTTCAAGTTTAAAATGGTAAGATTCAATGGCTGATATAATGTACTGATTTAGACATGACACATTATTTGGCTTCTTAAAATATTTGTGAGCTGTATAAGCTAAGTACCCATAGCATAGTAGTAACTCAAATTTATCACACCTACTGTAAGAACAAGCTTTCCAATACAAATTTAGATGAGAGACATGGCATGATGGTCTTCCAAAGGAAGTGCGTGACAGCCGCATTATCAAAAGCATTTCTCATGGCAAGTTATTAACCTAAAAGGCCCTGCTGGTTCTGTAGTGGTGTCCTGGTGTGAAAAAGAGATTCCTCAATTATTTTAGGACCAGTTCAATAAACAGAGCAGGGGCAACATAGTGGCAGTGCAGGAAATGGGGATTGTAAATATCTCTTAAACAAGGATTTGTTGTTGTTGCTACAAGTGATACAGAAAGTTGGAAATTATATGTAAAGTGCTGCAACAAACTAGTGTTAAATTAAAACTGCCATGCTCATATACATTAAAACAACTTACCACACTCTCATACAAAAATTGTTGTTATCGCTTGAAAAAAATATTAATTGAGCTCTGCGGGCTCCAGCCAGGAGATCGACTTTGACAGCCAGACAAATAAGTAATAATTGTAAAATAAGCATATAACTCATTCACTGAGAGTTCCATTTTTATTGTTGTCTTAACAAAGATTCATCACAAACATGATTGTAGCTACTGAATCTGCAAAAGTTGATTATTTTAGAAAATATCTATAGGTGCATGTTGCCTTATCTCCTGCAATGCTTGAAAAGAAAATGTAGAAAACTTTATGTAACTTAAAGACTAGAATTCAAACTTCAAAGATTGATACGATTTTTAAAAATTCATTGAGGATTCTTTGGTCTTTCATCTTAATTTCCTTAAATTAAGAAGGAAGTTTTTCTTTGAATCCTGTCTGTGAATTGATTCCATTGAATCAAGCAGATGAGATCAGACAAACCATAGAGAATGTGTTTCTATTTCTGGATACTGTCAGAGAAAGATTGGCTGGAGCAGTCTATTCATACAACTTCCTCTTAAGACAGTACTATTCAGTGAGTGACAATAGCCACCAGCAAGAGCAACAATGGCCTTTGTGCCAAAGTAAAGCTCCAATCATTCTCATCAAAATGGCAGTCTTGCTTGTTTCAGCTCGGTATATACATTTGGATTACAGTTGAGCCAACTCGATGAGCTCTCTTAGCTTTGTTCTCTACATATTGTAAACTATAAAGAAATTCAGGACAAAATAGGTTTTTCAAAAAGCAAATAAGTCATTGAAAAAACCATGCTGGTGTTGGCCCTGTTGTTTGGTTTTTCAAAACATCTACAGCATTCATGACTACAGCTCAGGAGTGCCGGAACAGGGGGGGGGGCAGGGGGGGCAATTGCCCCTCCTGCCCTTGGCCAGGAGGGGCAAGGTTGCCCTTTTGATCTCAAAGAAAAACTTTATTAGGCCTTAATTTACAGTGAATTTAGGCAACAATTATAAGTATATATTCATTATTATTATTTCCGCTGCATAAATTTTTTGTCGCGTGAAATAGATGTGCCCTTTCTCGACCGACCACCCCTGCCGCCCTCGTTTCCTTCCGGCACCTTTGCTACAGCTATATGGTATTTCCACAAATACAGAATATGAGGTCAAACCCAGAAAAAAAATCATTTTTAGGGTTTTTGAAACCGTTGTGTTGAATCCTTGGTTACCTCCTTTGGAAATGCTATAAGTTGATGATGCACATTTAATGCAATTTGACAGAAGTATGACTCCTTCTTTTATTACCTTTCCTCATTTTATTCCTTCTTTCCTTATGTCTTTCTTTTTCCCTTACTGTCCCATTCGTTTTTTTGTGATTACTTGTCGTGTAATCATTTTCATGTGATATTAGTATTATGAGAAACAAGTTGTCTCTTATATATATTAGAGAAATACCTGAGTGGTCACAGTCCTAACGAATCTTTGACAATGTAAAAAAATGTTTTGAAGTAAATTTGATACCTTACAGTGGCAAAGTAACAACAAACTCTTTATTTGTTAGGCTGGAAGATGTTCCTTTAGACATTGTCTGTTGCTGCTGGGCATAAGGAGATTGCAGGTGTTTGTGCATAGGTTGGACAATTTGTGTCTAATGCAAAAGGAGACTGCCTCAAGGGTGATGATGAACAAAAGACTACCTTCGGTCTGGCAATACTGTCTGTGATCGTTTGTTAGTGATATCCCACTGAGTGTAAATTTCGATTAAAAGCTGTTTTCCAGTTTTGGAATTACATCTGTAACTTACTAGAGTATAAACTATTAAATAGCAATGCCATGGTTTGCAAATGACAAAAAAACATTTTATAAGTTATTGGTAAAATATTTAATTTTGAAACATCACCAAATCAATCCATCCCCTTGCCACATAAAAAGTCCATCAAAGACTGACCAACAACAACAGTTAATGGTTTTCTTGAACGAAATACAATTTTCGGTCTACACCCGATGCTCACTTCAGCAAAGCCTTCAGTGATTAAGTTCCTGATGCTTTTTTGCTTGATCCAAAAACACAGAATGTGTGAAACAACTGATAAGAATTCCCTTTGTGGTCTGTGGAGGAAGCTGTATGGCTGGACGATATTTGTCTTTGGAATGACCTTAGCTTTTGTCCGTTGCAACAGCTATTGTCACTTGCTGTTCAATTACTGTGTTAAGCAAATTCCATCTTATCCAATTTCCTTCAAATGATAGTGTCTAAAAACAAAAAGACACTATCTCTAATGTTTCCAGTTCAGTAGACTTAATTCAATACAAGGTCAAGCGCATTGAGCTTAACTCAAGGCACTGACTTCCTTCCAGAAAGTAGTCAAAGAACACCAGAGATTTTACCAAGACAATCTTATAGAGTCAGCACCTTTCAGTCAATATTATCGAGAGTGGTCCTGGGCTCCTGGCCTATGGTCACTGTGGTTGCCACAATGGCATGAGGGTGATTCAAGATACAATAGTAGTACAATACAAGTTCCATATAATATTAGACTGATTTATTAATCCTATACTGATTTCTAGCTAACCTAGAATATTGTATGTATACTGTAGTTGAATTTGTAACTGGTGTAATTTCATTAGTCCCTCTGCTTCCGCCAAAGAGGACAGGAACAAATCAGCTCAGACAATGATGACCACA
Organism: Platynereis dumerilii; assembly: GCA_026936325.1. NCBI lineage: Eukaryota > Metazoa > Annelida > Polychaeta > Phyllodocida > Nereididae > Platynereis > Platynereis dumerilii. The sequence continues at coordinate 8,917,283 of JAPTHN010000018.1, forward strand.
GAGTGCTACTGCTGCCTTGTCTGGAATAGAAATGCATTTGTTGTGATTTGGCACCACACATTTGTATGCAGGCATTGTCTTGGTGCTGTCTGTTTCTGTAGTCTCTCCCCTCCCTCTATGGGACTAAAACAAAACTTTTTTTAAGTGCCCCATGGTACTTTTTGTAAAACAGAAGTTTCTTAGTATCTTACAGTTGTTCAAACGCAAAAACTACGTATGTTAGGATGCATCTCCCATCACCAGTTGTGATTTAAAAATATCATCATCCCAAGTCATACCATGACAAAATGGCCCATAACCTTTGCTAATTCATGAATACTTAATTAACTGACCCGGTTTTGGCTCAGCCAATCAAGGACTGCTACAAATAGTGCTACATCACAGTTTGAAATTGTTGCTTCTGTTTCACACAGTTACAAATGGAGAAATTGTGTATTGTTGAAAGGTGCTATCACAGTTCCGAAAATTCCATTGAATTATGTATTTGCACAGTCCTGAAATGAAACTGTTTGAAAGTTTGCTTGTTTTACACTGTTTTTCTTAGTTGCCAGTGATCCTCTAAGTGTCCATAATTGGACTAAATCTGCCTGCAAAATGCTTATGACCTAAATAAGCAGCCAATCACAGAAGAGGTTGGAAATAGTAGAAAGCCCTGTCCATTTTAGCAGGGCTTGCGTGGGGAGGATGAAAAATATTTACGACTGATGTTCTCTGTCTCGCGTCAGTTATGACGACTCATCTCAGGCCATGGGTTTCATGATGTGATAACCAAGTGGAACACACCAAAATTTTCTGGATCTGCCTCTGAAGTACTTGTTATAGACATATCCTTCCTTTTTACAGCGTACCTGTTTATTTTTTAAATCCTAGGTGCCAGTCTGGCTGTGAAGGTGGTCGTTTATATTATGCCAAATTGTATGATATAAATGCTCTTAGTCAATAAAAATAATTTGAATCTTAATCTGAATCAAAACATTTATTTTTTCAACGTGATATTTATGTTATACCACTAATATCAGTTTAATGCCATCCTTAGCTGGATTGATTGCGCAGGGGCAAATGCTTATAATAAAAGTAACTTTATGGCTCCATAAAGTCTGCTCTCTAAATGTTTCTCATGGGCTTGCAATTAATAAGAATTAATAGCTGGAATAAAGCTGGATTTAATTTGAATAAAAAAGCCATGATGGCAATCAGGTTTATAGCTCACTCAATACATTTATTTGATATAAGCAAAGAAACTCTTTAGTTCATATCACATAATGTAGGGCCTATTATTTTAATGACAATGCTGTATGCTATGCATCTTTGTGACCTAAGTGATTATTTTAATGAAAATGGTGTATTCTGTACATTTTTTTGACATATATGTTATATCTATTTTCCATTAATTCTAATGCAGCTGTGGGTTTGGAGGACCTGTTATAAAATTTGAAAATTGCTTGCTGTTTTGATTGCTTTTTTCTGAAGCCATAGTTTTTGTTCTTTAACCTGATTTGATTTTGTCTCAAGATGTTTTCATGCGATTTTGAGAAGAATTCCTTGAAGGTTAATTAGTGTAGTCTTGTTTCAAATGTATTTTAGCTGCATGCCATGTTTATTGCAATCCATGCTGCTTTTGAAACGCAATTTTCATATTAGTCCAGGTTGAAACCAAGGATTTTTGACTAGCGATGAAATTCCTAAACTGACCAGCAGTCCTTTAGACAAACTTTAATTCACGAAGACGAAAGATATCTCAAGAGTCATGACTGATAACTTTTTAAAAATTTGTGGAATCTCTCGAAATAATTGTAGCTTGGTTGAAGAAAGATAATCTTTGAATCCAGTTGAATATTGATCTCATTGAATCAAGCAGACCCAAACTGAGCAGAAGCCGGAACACTACAGAAAGTGTCTTTCTATTTCCGGATACTGTTTGGAAAAGATTGGCCGCAACAGTCTATGCACACAACTTCCTCTGAAGACAGTATACTATTCAGTGAGTGACAATTGTCAATAGCAGTAACGACAATGGCTTTTGTACCAAAGAGGAGTTCTGCTCATTCCTGCCAAATCATAGTCTTGCCTCATAGTCTTGTTCCACAGCTTTTCACACACCACTTTGCTGAATTGATGGTTATTTTTTGGAGGTAGTTTTATTTGGTGTACCAAATGATCCTATGATGTCATGATGGTTCAAAATAATCACTTTTGGAGCATCACATCACAATTTAGTTTGATGAAAGAAATGGCCAATACTCTCAACAGACTGGATTTGATGAAGAACCTTCAGAGCGAAAAAACAACCTTTTTTTTTGCTTTACTGTGGTCCTTTAAGTCATATTTAAAAATAAGTAAACAACAACAACAGCTTGTCTCCCTCGGTTAGACTTACTTTCATGAGTCTCCTGGTTTCCATGACTCAAGAAGTTTGAAGAAACCAGAAACATGAAAGACCAAACAAAGCCCCCAGTAGTTTTATTTAAGCAGACTTCATTCAATTCTCTGGCGAGACAGCAGAACAATAAATGCCAAATTGGTGGTTTCTCTTGACAAAAAGCACTTTGTTGCCATTCAACTGGACAGAACTGGGCAGTTTACTTAATGTAATGACATGCTTTCAGCCAAGAGGCCCCAAGAGGTTGCCACTGACATGACTAGTGTTTTAGTAATCCTTCTGTCTGGTCTGAATGGTAATTCGAGTGAAAGTCTTTTGTGAGAGACTTGATGTTCAGTGATTCTTCTGTTGTCAAATTCAGTGCACACTATGAATGTTTTCATGTGCAGTGATCCACCTGATGATATATTGTTTTATTATTCCACCGATGGCAAAGTTCTAACCATGTGCTTGGTATGGCTTATATAACTTTGTGATATGCCTACTGATATATAGACATACTTAGATTTAGCTCTGTGGACAGTTACTTTTTTTTAAAACATTGACAGTTTTAAAATAAAAAAGTTTTAAATAAAAGTTCCTTAAAAAGAGAGTTCTGCTGACAAATTCCAAGTTGCAAGAGGCATTGTTAATAGGACGAAATTGTAAGTACAATTAGTACATGACATTGTGTGTCGAACATACATTTTATTCCTTCATTTGCAATGGAATACTGGGGAGCAAAATTTGACCAAAAATAGCTTAATTTCCGATGCTTATGATGCAAAAGTGTTGATAATGATGTGACAAACAAATATGAAAACTCCAACTTGACAGAAAAATAAACAGAAAACTCACAAAATCCCTTAAAAAGGCGTGAGTGACCACCTTGACTATTTCAACACTCCAAATATTGTGCTGTGACAGACTTCACATGAAATCGATTTTGGACTAATTTGCATTAATTGTGATTTTGGTTTTTGGACATGTTGCATTAAAAGTGGCTTAATCCAGCCGTTTCGTATTCTTTCTTTATAAAATATTCTGGACTTTCACAAGAGATGTAAACTGACATCACTTCAAACTTTCATGGAAATATCTAAAAAAAAATTAGTTTTGAAGCTGTTTAAAAATTTGTGCGTTTTAATGTTGCTGAGTTTATTTGAGATTGTAGTTGAAAACCTTGAAACTATACTGAGTGTCAAAACACTTCCACATGACTGCAGGTCTTATTCAGGTAAAAAGCTCAGGACTGTAGAAATTAGCCAAAGCAACAATCGACCAGAACTGCAGTCACCATAGTCCTTTGGTCAGAACTTCAGATTTTGCTAGTGCCAATTTGTATTCAGACTATGTTTTAGCGTATTCTGTTTAGAATTCCACCTTTCTTTCTTGCTCAGATCAAACAGGTTACAGTTTGTCAGTAGGTACCTTAGTAGAAATGAAGAACAAGAAAATCCTAATTAACATAATGATGCTGTATCTTTTGATGCTCTTAACTGTATCAATGAAAGAGTTCATGAAAAGCAAACCAGTCATTTGAAACCTTTTTTAAATCTTTAAAGTTAAAATGCTCAGGTTCCATCAAATTATTGTGAGCTGTGCATAACATTAGCAGCACAAATTTATCACAGCCACGGCAAAAACTCTTTCAAACACAAGTCCAGATAAGAGACATGGCATGATGGTCTTCCAAAGGAAGAGCGTGACAACGGCAATATCAGAAGCATTTGTCATGGCAAGTTATTAACCCGAAAGGCCCTGCTGGTTCCACGGTGGTGTCCTGGTGTGAAAAGGAGATGCCTCAATGATTTTAGGACCAGTTCAATAAGAGGAGAGGGGCATCATGGTGGCAGTGCAGGAAATGATAACTGTAAATATCTCTTCAACAAGAATTTATTGTTGTTGCTACAAGTACTATGTAAGTTTGGAATGAACAGCCAGTTCTTAATTGGCATGCCGTTTTCCATGCTTTTCATGATACTTTTAATATACAACTTTCTAATTTTATCATTTAGGAACTTTTTATCTTGAATAAGCTTTGGAATTTTACTTCTATTTTCTTTTAATGTCTGGAAGGAAATATCTATATTCTTTTCATAATGTTTGAGTCTCCAGCAATGCATCAAAAAAGAATCCAGAAAGCTTCTTCAAGCTTAAAGACTAAGATTCAATGCTTCAAGCTTCTAAGACTGAAAAAGGTTTTAAAAATTCATTGAAAGTTCTCCTTGATTCTTTGGTCTTTCATCTTAATTTCCTTAAATTAAGAAGGAAGTTTTTCTTTGAACCCTGGCTGTGAATTGATTCCATTGAATCAAACAGATGAAATCAGACAAGCCATAGAGAATGTGTTTCTATTTCTGGATGCTGTCAGAGAAAGATTGGCTGGAGCAGTCTATTCATACAACTTCCTCTTAAGACAGTACTATTCAGTGAGTGACAATAGCCACCAGCAAGAGCAACAATGGCCTTTGTGCCAAAGTAAAGCTCCAATCATTCCCATCAAAATGGCAGTCTTGCTTGTTTCAGCTCGGTATAAATACATTTGAATTACAGTTGGAGCCGACTCGATGAGCTCTCTTAGCTTTGTTCTCAACATATTGTAAACTATAAAGAAAGTCAGGACAAAATTGGTTTTTCAAAAACCAAATAAGTCATTGAAAAAACCATGCTGGTGTTGGCACTGGTGTTTGGTTTTTCAAAACATCTACAGCATTCATGAATACAGTACAGCTATACGGTATTTCCACAAATACAAAATATGACGACAAACTCAGAAAACAAATCATTTTTTAGGGTTTTTGAAACCGTTGTGTTGAATCCTTGGTTACCTCCTTTGGAAATGCTATTATTTGATGATGCACATTTAATGCAATTTGACAGAAGTATGATTCCTTCTTTTCTTCATTCCCTTTCCTCCTTTCATTCCTTCTTTCCTTATGTTTTTCTTTTTCCCTTACTTTCCTGTTCGTTTTTTTGTTATTACTTGTTGTGTAATCATTTTCATGTGATGTTAGTTTATGACAAAAAAAATTGTCTCTTATAAATTAGACAAATATCAGAGTGGCCACAGTCCCAGCAAATCTTTAACAATGTAAAAAAAGCTTTGAAGTAAATTTGATACCTGACAGTGGCAAAGCAACAACAAACTCTTTATTTGTTAGGCTGGAAGATGTTCTTTTAGACACTGTCTGTTGCTGCTGGGCATAAGGAGATTGGAGGTGTTTTTGAACAGGTTGGACAATTTGTGTCTAATGCAAAAGGAGACTGCCTCAAGGGTGAGGATGAACAAAAGACTACCTTCGGTCTGGCACTACTGTCTGTGATCATTTGTTAGCGATATCCCGTTGTGTGTAAACTTCGATTAAACCGTTGTCAAGATTTAGAATTACATCAATATCTTACAGTGTGAGTATACAACTATTAAATAGCAATGCCATGGTTTGCAAATGACAATAAAACATTTCATAAGTTATTGTTAAAATATTTAATTCTGAAACATCATCAAATCAATCCATCCCCTTGCCACATAATATAGTCCAACAAAGACTGACCCACTACAACAGTTACTGGTTGTCTTGAATAAGATAAAATTGTTCAGTCTGCACCTCATGCTTTTTTGCTTGCTCCAAAAATACAGAATGTGTGAAACACCTGATAAGAATTCCCTCGGGATGTCTGTGGAGGAAGCTGTGTGGTTTGGCGACGTTTGTCTTTGGAATGAGCTGAGCTTTTGTCAGTTGCAAAAGCCATTGTCACTCGCTGTTGAATTACTGTGTTAAGCAAATTCCATCTTATCCAATTTCCTTCAAATGATAGTGTCTAAAAACAAAAAGCTATCTCTAATGTTTCCAGTTCAGTAGACTTAATTCAATACAAGGTCAAGCGCATTGAGCTTAACTCAAGGCACTGACTTCCTTCCAGAAAGTAGTCAAAGAACACCAGAGATTTTACCAAGACAATCTTATAGAGTCGGCACCTTTCAGGCAATATTATCCAGAGTGGTCCTGGCCTTTGGTCAATGTGGTTGCCACAGTAGCGTTATCTAGAGTGAATCAAGATACAATGGTAGTACAATACAAGTTTCATATTACTTTTAGAACTGGACAATTAATTGCCTTGCATGTATTTGTGTGTAGTGTCAGCAGCCTTCAGATGCAATCGACTGCATGATGGAGTTCTTGTTTGACACTTTATTGTTTGTATAATGTTAGGTGTCTTGCAATCAAAATGTTTGATTTCGTTTTATGCTATCCAAAAGCAGTTGATAATGATAAATTGTAATACACTTCATATATGAGTTTGTGCATTTGCCTATTGAAATTTGGTCTTCCGTAATGGTACTAACTGATTTTCTGACTCCAAATTTTTAATGCGTCAAGTCATTTCTTTACTTTAGTACACGTTAAAATTCTTTTCAAAATTCAGTTCAATTAGACGATTGAACAAAGCTTGCACTGATTTCTAGCCCACCGAGAATATTGTATGTATACCATGGTTGAATTTGTAACTGGTGTAATTTCATTAGCGAAAGTCCCTCTGCTTCCGCCAAAGAGGACAGGAACAAATCAGCTCAGACAATGATGACCACAGAGTGCTACTGCTGCCTTGTCTAGAATAGCAATGCATTTCTTCTGATTTGCTACCACAAATTTGTATGCAGACATTGTCTTGTTGTGTTCTTTTTCTGTGTCCCTCTCATCTCTATGAGCGCACGGGACATTATTTTTGTAGAACAAAACTTTTTAAGTGTCTTATAGTTCTTTTTGTAAAACAAGTTTCTTAGTATGTAATGGCTCTTCAAACACAAAGAAAGTATAAGGATGCACCAGTTGTGATTTTTGAAAATATTTACATATTAATTTTCTCAACGCCGAGTTGGTTATTTCGAGAGCGATATCTTTCTTTGACATGATAACCCAATAGACCCCCACTAAATTACCTGGATCTGCATCTGAGGCACTTGTCTTTGAGATATCCTCTCTTTTTACTGCAAAAAATTTGGGGAGGGTTAGCTCAGTGGTAGCATGCCAATCACTGAGTCAAGGGTTCGAATGCAACTCTTTGCCAGGTCACCTGAGCCCGTGTTAGATGGCAGTTTCAATCATCTTTCTCCTCATCCTACATCCTAATTAGCCTTCCAAGAGCCAATACAAGAAAAAAATCCCCAATCATCGATTCCGTTCCGCTATAAACTATTTCAGGAAGGAACAAAGTATCAAAACTTTTTTATTTTCTCAACTTAATATTAATGTTATGTCACTAATATCAGTTTAATTCCATCCTTAGCTAGATTGATCCCACAGGGGCAAATACTTATAGTAAAAGTAGCTTTTATGGCACCATAAAGTCTGCTCTCAAAGTGTTTCTAATGGGCAAGCAATTAATACAAATTAGTAGCTAGAATAAAGCTGGATTTAATTTGAATAAAAAAGCCATAATGGCTAATCTGGTTTATAGCTCACTGTATATATTTATGTAGTGTTACGAAGGAGACTAATTGGTTCATATTAAAAGACATAATAATTATATTCTAAATAAAGAAGCCACCTGCTAAACATTTCTGTGACCGATTTGATATTTATTTTCCATTGATTCTAATGAGTGGCACTGGGTTTGGAAGACCTATTATTAGATTTGAAAATTTCATGCATATTTTGATTGCTTTTTTTCAGAAGCCATAGTTTTCTGTCTGAAACTTGATTTGATTTTGTCTCTTAATGTTTTCATGCGATTCTGAGGAAAATCCCTTGCGGATTAATTAGTTTAGTCTTGTTTCAAATGTATTTTAGCTGCATGCCACGTTCATGGCAATCCATACTGCTTTTGAAACGCGATACTCAGATAAGACCTAATGGAAACCAAGGTGTTTTGACTAGCAATGTAATTCTGAAAATGACCAGCAGACATTATAAACAAACTTCAATTCACAAAGACGTAAGATATTTCAATAATCGTGACTGATAACGTTTTAGAAATATGTTTAATTCCTCAGTGGTAATAATTGTTCCTTGGTTGAAGAAAAATAATCTTTGAATCCAGCTGAGTATTGATCACATTGACTCAAGCAAACCAAAACTGAGCAGAAGCCAGCAAACTGCTGAAAGTGTCTTTCTATTTCCGGATACTGTTTGGAAAAGATTAGCTGGAGCAGTCTATTCACACAACTTCCTCTGACGACAGTATACTATTCTGTGAGTGACAATTGTCACCAGCAGTGACGACAATGGCTTTTGCACCAAAGAGGAGTTCTGCTCATTCCTGCCAAATCATAGTCTTGCCTCATAGTCTTGTTCCACAGCTTTTCACACACCACTTTGCTGAATTGATGGTTATTTTTTGGAGGTAGTTTTATTTGGTGTACCAAATGATCCTATGATGTCATGATGGTTCAAAATAATCACTTTTGGAGCATCACATCACAATTTAGTTTGATGAAAGAAATGGCCAATACTCTCAACAGACTGGATTTGATGAAGAACCTTCAGAGCGAAAAAACAACCTTTTTTTTTGCTTTACTGTGGTCCTTTAAGTCATATTTAAAAATAAGTAAACAACAACAACAGCTTGTCTCCCTCGGTTAGACTTACTTTCATGAGTCTCCTGGTTTCCATGACTCGAGAAGTTAGGAGAACTTTTGAAGAAACCAGAAACATGACAGACCAAACAAAGCCCTCAGTAGTTTTATTTTAGCAGACTTCATTCAATTCTCTGGCGAGACAGCAGAACAATAAATGCTAAATTGGTGGTTTCTCTTGACAAAAAGCACTTTGTTGCCATTCAACTGGACAGAACTGGGCAGTTTACTTAATGTAATGACATGCTTTCAGCCAAGAGGCCCCAAGAGGTTGCCACTGACATGACTAGTGTTTTAGTAATCCTTCTGTCTGGTCTGAAAGTAATTTGAGCGAAAGTCTTTTGTGAGAGACTTGATGTGTAGTGATTTTTCTGCTGTTAGGCTCAGAGCACACTATAAATGTTTTTATGATGAGTACCAATGTGTGATGATCGAACTGATGATATAATGCTTTATCACAATATTCTCACTGTGTGCTTGGTATGGCTTGGCAGTTATATGAGTATTTTGCTAACCATGGACTTTCATTTAATACTGAAAGGAAGGTCCTCATGTATGTCATTTGGTACCAATTATTTTGTAAAAGAAACTGTATGGTCAATAATGGAAATAGCATGTAAAAAATGATTGCCACTCCTTGCATGGAATCTAAAAAAAGAGGGCTTAGAATCACCTGTATTTGCTTTTCTGAGTCAGACTTCTTAATACCAGAGTTGGCTATGGACTCTCTTTACATTATCTTAGCCCATATTTATTTTTCTTGTGTCATTTCAATATGGGCTGAGAGGTTATTTTCATGTATTGTGCTGACCACCTCATGAAATCATCATACAGTTTCCTTTTACATTGATAGCTGATATGATGGAGAATATCTCCTGGCATGCTCCTGACACTTGACCGGCATTGTACATTTAATTTTATTATGGTACCAGAGTAAGCCATATATGCTTATTATATCGAGCTGGCATAGATACAGTGCGACTAAAAAAAAAAGTGAGAACTTTTTGGTCAGAAGTCCTTTGTTATTTTGGCCTCCTTTAGAACTCATCTTTACCCCAAATCTCCATACAACTACCTTTGCCTCTTCACCTCAACTTTACCCCCATATTAAAAATTCTATTAAGTCAGATGGAAATGTAAAAGCAATTAGCAAAGGGGCACAATATCAAAGAAATAAAACACAATTGGGTTGATGGAGTTAGAATAGTTATTGACTTAATGTAAATTTAATGCAACTTTAAATGGTTAAAGTAGGTAAAGGTAGGAAGTGATTTGGAGAGAGCAAAAAGGTGTGAAAGGGTAAAGTAGTGGCCGGTTAATTCTTCTTTCGTCCTGGGGTAGTCATATTGGGTCGAACTGTTGAGGTACTGGAATTGTCACAATACACATTCTTCCTCCATCAGAAAAACTAAAGTTCAACAGACCAGAAAACTATTTTTCCTATGTGTAATTTGTTTGGTATACTAACTAAGCCCTGCCACACTGAGACAAATATACTTTGGCAAAATTACTTTGCATTCATTGAATCGTATAGGACGTAATTCAATGTCTATTTCACAAAATTCAATGGTATAATCCCAAACAAATTGAGTATCTCATCAAGTCTGATATCATGTGATATTTGACACCTGAAAAATATGTTTTTTGAAGCTGCATGTAGTTGTTCAGCTTCATCTAAAACAACAGACTATCATTTGCATCATGCAGTAATGGAATTGCATATGAAATGTGAATCCTGACAAGCTCACATTCTGAATGCCATCCCTGCTATGATATTGTGGGCTTTAAATAGACCTTCAAGTCTTGGTTTTTTTTTCTTTTTTTTGCTTTTGTTTTGCTTCTGAATGCCATATGAATTCTCTACAGTGAATCAACATCACTGCTAATTATATTAATTACTGGTGAAATATTTTTTTAAAAAGTTAAATTAAGTTAGAAAGATTGAATAAAGCCTGGACTGATTTTTAGCAATCCATGAGTATGTATGCTGTTGCTCAATTTGTAATTGATGCAATTTCATTAGCGAAAGTCCCTCTGCTTCCGTTAAAGAGGAGTGGAAGAAATCAGCTCAGACAATGATGTACCACAGAGTGCTACTGCTGCCTTGCTAGAATAGCAATGCATTTGTTCAGATTTGCTACCACAAATTTGTATGCAGGCATTGTCGTGGTGTGTTCTGTTGCTGCGGTCCTCCTCCTCTCATTGTAGGACATTATTGTTGCAAAACAAAACTTTTAAGTGTCTTTGTATTGTCTTATGGTCATTTGTAAAACAGAAGTTTCTCAGTTTCTTATGTTTCGTGAAACTCAAAGGAAGTATGTAAAGATGCATGTCCCCCCCCCCACCAGTTGTGATTTTAAAAATATTGCATTGTACTTTTCTCAGCTGAATCAATTACGTTGAAGGTTTTGTTTTCCATGACGTGATAACCCAAAAAACCCCAAGGGGGTCCACCAAAATGTTTTGATCTGCATCTGAGGTACTTTTCTTAAAAGATAACCCCTCTTTTTTCTGCGATAACCTGTTTCTAGAAAGAACAAACTATCAAAAACTTTTTATTTTCTCAACTTAATATTTATGTTATGTCGCTAATATTGCCTTTCTCAGCTGGATTGATCGCGCAGGGGCAAACGCTTATAATAAAAGTAGCTTTTATGGCACCATAAAGTCTGCTCTCAAAGTGTTTCTAATGAACATGCAATTAATAAGAATTAATTGCTGGAATAAAGCTGGATTTAATTTGAATAAAAAAGCAATGATGGTTGTTTAATAGCTCACCCAATATATATATTTGATAATAAGTGAGTAGACTATAATTGGTTATATTGAAAAGGTATATATATGTCATTTTAATAACAATACATTAGCCTATACATTTTTGTGACCATGTTCTTTGCATTCCTTTCCACTTTTGAAACGCGACTCTCAAATTTGACCAGGTGGAAACCATGATTTTTGAACAGCGATGAAATTTTAATAATATGTTATTAAATGGCTCATAAACAAAATTCAATGCACAAAGATGCAATATCTTTCCAGTCTTTTGTCTAAATATGGGGGAAATTTCTAATGGGAAATAACTGTTCCTTGGTTTAAGCAAGGTAGTCTTTGAATCCAGTCGTTCTATTGATCTCATTGAATTAAACCGACAAACAGTAGACGGAATCGGAAAAACAACAGTAAGTATCTTTCTATTTCTTGATACAGTCAGAGGAAGATAGGCTGCATGGAGCAGTCTTTTTTTCATACAACTTCCTGTGCTAGACTGATGTTTCAGTTAAAGTGAACTGGTTGTTCTTATCCGATCTCTTTTCAGAGTAACACATCACTGGTTTGAGTATGCCGGTCTCCGTGACTCTTGAGACGGACTTACACTGTTACAAAAAGCATTATTCAGTTTTATGTAAATTTAGCAGACTCAATTCTCTGGCGAAATAGCAGAACAATAAATGCTAAATTGGTGGTTTCTCTTGACAAAAAGCACTTTGTTGCCATCCAACTGGACAGAACTGGGCAGTTTACTTAATGTAATGACATGCTTTCAGCCAAGAGGTCCCAAGAGGCTGCCACTGACATGACTAGTGTTTTAGTAATCCTTTTGTCTTGCCTAAAAGGATATTCAAATAAAAGCTTTTTGTTGGAGGCTTCATGCATGATATTTCTAGTGTTATGCTCTGTAAACTGCATGTGTGCTATTTTTCCTTGGTGAGGACCAATATTCCAGCAAGAATATTTTTTGATGTGAATAGAAACCAAATGATGTAATGCTAATATTTTGAGCACAATTTTTTGATGATTAAACTTTTGTAGGGGAGAGCGGGGCACAGTGAGACGGCAGGCACAGTGAGACAGTGCCCCTAGCATCAAAGTGGTACTGTTTACAGAACTATCTTTTATGTTGAAAAAAAATTACATAAGTGAAAGATGAACTTAAATCCGGAAAAGTTTTGAAGCATAGGTCGAGTGATATTTCAATTTTTGGTTTTTAGCCTCGATAAGTAAATAATTTTTCCTGATGACTTTTTGTTCTGATGCCTAAGCATTAGGAGTTTAATGCAAATCGTTTACCAGGGATTGAAGCTATGGCTTTTTGACTTATTTTAATATGCTGGCGATCCCCAATTTTGGCATGTGTCTCCACGGAATTTTCAAATTTAATAAAGAATGCTGTGCGGGGCACAGTGAGACGGGGCACAGTGAGACACCACAGAATAGAGTAGAAATGCCTTGAATTCAGGGTATAACTCATAATTCATAATCTTCAAAGAGATGCCTGTCTTTGGCCTCTTGTCTTAGACAGTTATATCAAAAGGGAAGCTTATGGGATGAATTTTAATTAGTAAGGCATAAGAAAGTAACAGGTGTGGCTGGTTAAATATGTTATGCACATGTCCACCGACATGAATTTGTCATACTTGCACAAAAAAGGAACTAGAAACTCTACCACCCAACTTTTCATTATGAAATATATAGGTTTTCATAATATCCATTGACAAAGTTATTCTGCATGCCTAGAGGGTTTGCAATTGTGGTAGCAGACTTCCCTGTCTCACTGTGCCCCGCCTGCTGTCTCACTGTGCCCCACCTATGGGGCACAGTGAGACACTTTTCCGGCATGGACTTAATATGATGTATCCAAACCTGTAATAGTTTGGAACCTAAAACTGCCGGACAATATACCCAACTTCATCATCTACAATGTGGGTCTTAATTGGTTTGAATGTTGACTGCCAAAATTTTGCTACACTTGAAAATAAAAAAAGTGTCTCACTGTGACCCGCTCTCCCCTACTGTCTTTCCGCTTACTGCGCTGCTTTTACATAATTTCATCAGACACCAAAATATTTGAATATATGGCTTAAGTGAACTTTGCCTGAACGAAGCTTGATGAAGATTTTCAGCCCAATCCGATGATTATGTGAAAACCTATACTTGCATGATGTCGTCAGATGCGGTGCACATTATTACTCATGCGGAAAGACAAAGTTTAGCAGGCTAGAAAACATGTTTTTCCAATGTGTAATTTTCTGGCATGCTATTACTGAGTACTGCCATATTAAGTGAAAAATATTCTGGCTCATGCATTCATCTTGACAGAATGATACTATACAATATACATGCAAGGTTCATTTAGCGAAATACGACGAATCCAAAGGTATATCCCATCCCATATACATGTCGAGTAGATCTATCTCATTAAATCTAATATGTGGCATAAAAAAATCAGTTTTTCTATATGCGGGATGTAAAAGCCATGGAATTGTTCGGCTTCATTTAAAACAACAGACTATCATTCGCATCATGCAGTAATGGGATTTCACAGGAAATGTGAATCCTGACAAGCTAACATTCTGAATGCCATCCCTTCTATGATATTGTGGATTTTTGAATAGTCCCATTAGCTATTGTTTTTGCTTCTGAATGTAAGAGAATTCATTTGTGTGAATTAACATCACCGCCAATTGCATCAATTACTGGTGTAGAGGGCTTTATTATTTATTTTTAACTTGAGGGTCCCATGAAATGATTTGCAACTTACAGATTGGAATCCAGTAAAATATCAGCAAATCATGTTCAATGGTGAATCATGTTCAATGGTGAATAACTTCACCTTTATTTTGAAGTCCAAACTAACTGGTGCTTTTATTCGTGACACTGTATACACTGAAAAAAAAGGTTTGTGTGAAACAGACAAAATGAACGTTAGCTGGTGTCCGTCCAAAATTTTGTGTAAATTCAGACAAAAGCTATGTGTATTTTTGACACATCCTTGATCAAGTCACACAAAAAATTGATCAGGATTGACAATTTCCTTGTCTTTTTCACACAAAAATCTTGTAAATTTACTCAAAATTTTGGATGGGCACCAGCTTATGTTTGTTTTGTCTGTTTTACACAAACCTTTTTTTACACAAACCTTTTTTTCAGTGTAATCTCTAAAAGTTTATACTTCTCATTTCCAGCATTGACATTCTGTTGTGACCAACTTGTCTATTGCATTAGTCCAAGAAGAATTGAGGTATCTTGTTTTCACACCAGGCTACCACTCTGCGACCAGTGGGGCCTTTTAGGTTAATAACTTGGAGTGAAGAGTGATTCTAATAATGTGGCTGTCACGCAGCCTCTGAGGAGTTGTTGGCATGCCATGTCTTGACTTAGTTTGCTACAATACAGTTACAGTTGTAGCTCATTGAAAATGGAAATGTAGCCTAGAATCTACCAGCTCACAAATTCCAGTATAGGAAAATATTATCAAGCTTGATTTAAAAAAATGCTGACAATTCTGAAAAGTAACATGAATGTGCTTTTTGAGGAAGTTAATGCACAGCACACAGCATATTTTACCAAACTGTACATATACACCCGGCAGCAAAATTATTCAACCCCTTTTATGTTTTCCCATAGACTCCAACAGTAAACAGGTTTTGAAAAAATAAGTGTAGTGACATCAGAATTTATCAAATCATAAAAAGTATGATAGCATCACATACTAGATGACATATATTAAATCTGCTGTGAGGTATAACTATAATTAATAAGAATGGCAGGCTCCATTTCACACATGGGTCACAACTTTTGAAAAATTATTCAACCCCCTGCTCCAATGCTATTCCAAGGGAAGGAAGGGGGTTGAATAATTTCGCAAAAGTTCGACCCATATCGGAAATGCAAACTGCCTATCACATCTGGGTCTCCTTCACAGAAGTTTGGCATTATGTTGTCTAATATGTGATGTTATCTTTTTTTCAAGATTTGATATAAGTTCATATCGCTGCCCTCATTTTCGCAAGACTTGTCAACTATTGAATTCAATGGGAAAATACAAAGGGGTTGAATAATTCTGCTGCCAACTGTATGTTGCAAAATTACTTCTGGTGAGAGATGATGGAGTTATATTTAATTATATTCTGTTCAGTTCTACTTTGTTCCATTCTATTCCACACCGTTCTCCTCTATATTTTAATGATTACCATCCACCAACAACACATTGATATGACATCATGTGAGTATGATAAAAACAACGAAGGTGTAACCATCCAGGATTTAAACCCATGCAGGAGCTGCTTGTATCGTTCGCATTGCACAGTGTTGTCACTTATTATATTTACATAACTTATAGTTATTTTCTCGCCATCCAATTATGAAACAAATTCATTGGGCTATACACCTAATGTATCACTGATCAGTCTTTTTTCATGCAAATGGTATCCGTTTTTATTTTGGCCATTAATTCTGGCCATTAATTCTGATTAATCACTGCTTATTACAAACAGCGCTTTGGTCAGAAGAGTTTATGGTGTATAAAAGCCACTTTTATTTTGCCCTTTTGCTCTCGCACATCCATTCTCAGCTAACTGTGTTATTGCAGCACCTATTTCAACGTTAGGAGAACATGTGATTTATAACTGTGTTTCCTTACAACATCACATTATCATGTATATATTTTTCATTATTTGGCATGTTCACGAATTCGTGGAGGTGTAAAAACGAGCGTAAGTGCTCGTTAATATGTTATTACTAACACTAGTGGACGTGCTTTATTATTCATTCGTGGACCTGCCAATACTAACATTCGTGAAAGTGCTAGATAATTAGGGTTTAGGGTTCGAATTAGGGTTAGAGTTAGTTTAGGCAGTTTCAGGGTTAGCATGTTCGTGATTACACCTGTACAAATTCGTGAAATGCAATATTTGGCACTTAAACGAATACAAAATTCGTGTATATGTTCGTTTTTGCAGGTTTACAAATTCGTCCACATGTAAAATATTGAACCTGTGAACCTGCATGATTTTACATGAGCATGTTATCTTATATCTTCTATCTTCTTCTTCTTCTTCTTCTTCCTCTTTTGTAAATGGCAGTTTTGATGTTTTATACAAGTGAATGACCAAATAGAATTTGGGACATCCAGTTCAGGTATCATTGGTTACAATTATCATAGATTTTTGTTTTGACTGAGCACAAATTTTTATTACAGAGTCGTCACACATTAAAATAAGATGACTACGTGTACAATGGATAAAACTCCCAGTTATTCTGGACAAGGAACATTTCAAATGTACCCAGAAAATTCGTATTTTAAAATCAATTATAAAGCGGCTGGTGTGTGTTGCTTCCAGCTGTCATTTTTATGCCAACCGACTTGGTTCGAAGAATGGAACTGTCAACAAATTGACAAAGCACGCTTCCAATTGTGACCAGACTCAAGTTCATGCCAGAGCAAAACAAATGATTGATGTGCCTTTGGCCATACATCACTCGTGTTTTACTGAAAAATAAATAGATGACATATTTGCAGAAACCATTCCTGACAAAGTTGGGTGTGCTGTAGTTTTTCATCAATGGACTGCCCTGAAGGTTTTACTCCACAAAAAGGGATGTTTTAGATGTTGTTCCTTGAAGCCATGAGATGATAGAAAGGTGTCTGTGGAAATGTGTGGAGCAATTTGGAGTGTAACACAAGGGGACTGCCCTAAAGGCATTGTGCTAAAGTGGTAAAAATTCTTTCTAATGGAAGATATTGTTTCACTGTGTTTGCTTTACCATAAAACTTTGGTACACATTTTCCCAAATTTGAAAACCCCCCGTTCCATCTTATAGCCTGCAGTTGGCAGGTTGTATATATATGTACAGTACATCTATCAAACAGTAACATAGTATCATAGAATCATGTGGTAATGGTATGATTGTGTACCAAGGAAACCATATGCTCCCAATGGGCACTTCTACATTGCAACAACATTGTAACGATGTCGCACTGTTTGTGAAAATGATGTAGGACTGTGTCGTAGGAACATTGCACATGACGCAATGTCACAGAAGTGGTGGTGTAGCAACGTTTGACAAAGTTTTTAAAAGGTGGCATTGTTCTGTTCATGTTGTGGCAACATAATATCTACAAATCATTTCTAGCTCTCGGCCAATAATTATTGGCAACATTTTGTTTATGCTGTGTGCCCCTTGGGCCGGCTGTAATCTATTGATGTTTGTCCAAGTCAAAAGCGTCTCATCACATCATCGACAATAGTAATTGATATATTTGAGTTGGATGTGTGTCAATCTATTATAACTTGCATTAGAGTGGCAACATCTCATTTCTTAACAAAGAATCATATAACCTTATTCATATATTTGCTTGGTTGTATTGAGTCAATAACCATCTCTGTGTGCAAGAAGATGAGCGTCCTGTTGTGCTAACTGCCCCAGGCAATCATCACACAGTTTCCATCATGGTAATAATTGGTGTGACAGAAATTGTCCCCTGGCACGCCCCTGATGCTTGACCAGTGGATGGGTATCACTCACAGGTGGTAGTACAGCTGACTTGCTTTATTGTTGTGTTACTAACCAGTGTTCGAAATAAGGAGGGTAAAGCCATTTTGACCCCCCCAAATGCAATAAGGACCCCATCAAATACATTTTTTAGAGGGACCCTGAAAAAACCCCCTTAAATACTAAATCGGCCAGATTTAGTCCAGAAATGGGGCTTTAAAAAGTAATTTTCTATGATGATACACGCTTAAAACACTCAGAATAATTTATGTAGTCCTTTCTAAAACCCCTCAGCTGCTGGGGGGGGGGGGGCTTCGGCAGCCCTCAGACCCCCAGCGGCTGACAGACCTCTGACCCTAAAAGCTTTGACCCTTCGGGCCTTGCCAGAGACAGACCCCAGATATCACATGGGCTATTTCGACCACTGTTAGTGTTACTAACAAAGGCAACAGAATTTGCTTTAGCAATATCTGTTGTGTATATACATATCATTGTTTGTTTGTTTGTTTGTTTGTGTTTTACGCCTCTGCAGCACCTTAGTAGGCTATATCGAGGCAGGCGATCGCCGTATGATGATGAGATGAGAAGACTGTGAGTCTGGTACATACCCTATTATTTCAGGGATGCCCAGGGTCTTTCAGTTGCCCCAGCATAGAACACTGGATACAACCCGCCTCCATTTAATGTCCCATGGGCTCGGACTAAATTGAGTTCCGGGGTGGGATTCGAACCCACGCCCTCAGAGCCAGTGGTTGTGCAAACAAGCACTCTTAACCATTAGGCCACGGAGGAACTCTATATATATATATATATATATACATATCATACATATCGTTGAACAACACAGATGTAAAAGACAAGGTTTTGTCAAAATTGAACCTTTGGTGTTTAGATCTAAGTTACTTCAAAGATTTACATGTTTTCACAAAAACTATCAGAGGGAGCATAATCCTTAATGAGAAGGATTTTTTTCCTTTATGTTGGCTTTACACTTCTTGCAAACAATGTTCATGTACCCGGGTAGGTGATTCATGAAGTATATCTTATTCCATGATCAACCATGTATTTTCCCCAATAACACTAAACATGCCCAGGGAAATAACAACGTCATTCAAGGGAAATACAAGTTATTGTCCTTCAAAAGACGTTGTTATTTCCCTTAGATGACGTTACCCCCAGAGCCCTCTTGTGTTGATTCACAATTTACATGTTGGCTTAGAGTTACTTAACCTAAATGGAGGCATGATGCCAATATTAGTACTGATATTTTGGCTTGTTATTAAAAAACAGGTCATGGAATAAAAACATTATTATATGGATTGTTTTGAATTGACCCTCGTATTCTCCCTGCCAGCCATATTTTCCCTCGGGCCTAGTGGCCCTTGGGAAAATATGGACTGGCAGGGAGAAAACTCGGGTCAATACAAAACAAGCCTTGTAATAATATATAAATATCGTATTGTATCGTGATTGAGGAGAACGTTTTGGCAAGATTCTCCTATGCGACAGAAAGATATAAGCCTTTGAGTACATGCAAAAAATGCACTGTATATTTTATAATGTATATTTCTTACTCAGTCTTAGTCTCTTAGTCATTGGCTATCATTGCATAGTATCTATTTGAGCTAATCCAATATCAATAGTGCCAGTCTTGTGCTTTTGTTCTTGCAGGAAGCATACTATTGTAAAAATGTAGTAGGTTGTATCTTCAATCAAGGCTGTAGCTACATCTCATCAGTCTTTGTCAACAGTCATTTGCTTACATCTATACAGATTACAGAAGCAAGCAATACTGAGGAGCTATATAACTTTGGTCTGATGCGACGATGCCAGTTACATTTGTAACTGAGGAACTATGCTGTCACATCCTACCTTTAATGATTTAAAAAACTTAATGGTTTATGTTCTTGAAGCTGTTTTTAACACAATGGTACTTACGCAAGCATGTATTCATTGTCACTAAAATGCATCTGGAAAGAGTTAATTGAACAAGATTTAGTCCCTAAGTCAACATCATGTTGTGAAAACGTGTAAAAATCTACCAACATATGTTACATATGTTATTCCCATTCTACGTTTTTACCAGCTAGGTCTAATCATACTAGAAGTCCACATTGGTGAATGGAAGTTGCATTTTCCCTTGTGAGATAACAATAAATCACCTGCTTGAATAATTGTTGTATGGAACTTTCCAATTATCACAGAAAATGAAATTCCCAGGGATTCCAGCTTTTTTTTTCATTGTCATTGCAGAAGTTAACCTGTTTTTGCCTTCTAAGGAGAATCTAAGAGGATGAAAGGTAGTTAGGCTTGACAATGATTGATCTCCCCGGAGATCATTGAGTGACTCTTTTTAGGAGCTAATTAATGTGATCTATCGGTTTATGTCATGAGTCATGATCGGATAAGCTCAGTCAGTCTGAGATTGAATACGAATAAAGTTTTTTAAAATGCTCAATTAACAGTTGAAAAAAATGATGACAACCTTGATATTGCAGACTTTTAAATAATCAATCGTACTATTAATTCATGGATGCTTTACTCTACTCCAACCAGACTACTCAATGCTCAGGCATGAAAACGTGCAACCAGCTTTATTTCACTTCCCACAACAACTTTAAAAAAAAATAATTTGTCATTTTTTTGCCGAACATCATTATTCTCAATCATTATTTTTTATTCCCATTTCAGTCATTTCCAATTCTTTTATCTCGAGGTGTCACGCCTGCATAACATGTCTCGTATGTTTGAATGACAGTCAAAATTTAATTTATCATCTTTATTACCCCACTTCACGGGTACTATGCTAGTTTTACTGAATTTGTGTCAGTTTAGAATATTTGACCTGGACACACAAACATGTATATCAGACTTTTCAAAGTTCTATCGTTTTGTTAGTTTTTTCCCCTTCTTTTAGGCAGGCTCCTTGTCAAGTTTTCAATTAAAGCAACCTTTCTCCTAAACTATTTCTGCCATTGCCTAAAGCAACTGGTAACCCCAAAAAACTGCTTCGTAACCTTCCTCAAGCAAACTCTTTTTACTGCTAGTGTTTTGACGGACAGTCCACACACAAAAGGAAATATAATTTCAAGACGCCTTTGGGTATTGTCAGTTGCTGTAATGAAAAAGGGGAAAAAGACACGATTTGAGACAGGCACACAGTTTTATCTACAAAAAAAATATTATAAAGCCATAAGCAACTGGGGTCCCTAAATGGTCTTACTAACATCTTGTCTTCGGCATCTTTATTTTCTGTCAGTGTTTTGATGGACTATCCATAGACAAAATAAAGCAGCAAAAAAGTTTGCTTTTGGTTGTTGATAGTTTGAAAGTCTGACAAAGTCCCACAACAAAATTTTTTTTTGAAGGTTCAAATATGTTTCTTTGAGCATGTATTCATACAAAAAGAAACTAGATCAATGATTATTATAGTAGTTGCTACATTATGAGACCTCTTGTTATAACAAATTGGCCTAAAAGTTATGTCATCACTTTATGCTTATGTATGTTATGCTTATGTATGTTATAAGTATAGGTTATACAACGAATTTGAGGTGTATAACTAACATTTCAGGTGGTTATTTACCGAGGGCTTTAGCCCGAGGTAAATAACCCCTGAAATGTTAGTTAAGCTTATACTCCATATGACTCCTGAAAGATTTTTAACTGAATTTTGTGGCTTTGTTGTCAGTTTTAGGTGCGTTGTTTGCAAAAAAAAACAGTACAACATGTTGGCTAACTTAATCCCCAACAGTGGTATAACTAACAAATCCGTTGGTTATACCACGGCAAAAGACAATAGAAAACTGTCTTTGTGGAGTATAATATAATATATATAATAATAATAATTTATATAGCGCCAATTCCAAGTATTTTGCTCATCGGCGCTTCAGTCTTGTTTGTCAATAGTATTTCTTGAAGAGATGATTTTTCTGCTTTCTCTTAAAAGATTCTATTGTATCTAGTTGTTTTATGTGCTCAGGAAGGTTATTCCAGAGCGTCGGACTCACCCTGCTAAAAGCCCTATCACCCCAACTGTTGTTTAATCTAGTTGAGGGTATTTCAAGGAAATTTCTGTCTGAGCTCCGAAGAGTTTGTGGCTCTTGTTTTTTTTGAAATGAGATTTGTCAGGTAGGTTGGTGCCTGGTTGTTTAGTATTCTCCAAGTTAGTGACAGTATCTTGTATTCAATTCTAGCTTTAATTGGTAACCAGTGTAACGCTTTTCTTTTCTCAGTGATGTGGTCTCTTTTGTGTAGATTCTCAATCAGCCTCACAGCTGAGTTTTGTGCCACTTGAAGTTTTTTCAGGTTCTTACTTGCAACTCCATGTAGAAGTCCGTTGCAGTAATCAAGGTGGGGAGTTACCAGTGCATTAACAATGGTTTTCAAGTTTTCTTTGCTTAAACTCTTTTTGATGAATGAGATGTTCCTTATGTTGAAGTAGACTGATTTGCACATTTTGTTTACTTGTCTTTCAGACGTCATCCAGTTATCAAAAATAACTCCTAAATTTCTCACATGGCTGGCAAATTTGATCTCTACATTATCAACCTTTAGAGAGTCAACTGCTAGTTTTTCATGCATTTGCTTTGTACCAAAAAATAATTACTTCAGTTTTTTCACCATTGTTACAGAGCTTATTTTGGTGCAAAAAATCTGTTATTTCGTTTATGCATAGCTCCATTTTGACTCATGCTGATTGAACATCAGTGTTGTTGGGTTTGAAGGAGAGTATAAGTTGTTCATCATCAGCGTATTTCTGGTCCTCAACGTTGTGTCTCATAGCTACATTGCTAAGCGGTGCAATATAGGAATTAAACAGAATTGGACCCAGCTTAGATCCTTGAGGTACACCAAATTTGAGCAGTTTAGGATTAGACATGGCTTCTTTTACCACAACTGCCTGTGTCCTGTCCGACAAATATGTCTGAAACCAGTGCAGAGCAAATGTTCTCCTGCTTATGTTCTCCTGTAATAAGTAGTATCTTTGTGCCTCTTGCACCTACACTGTGTCCCAAAAGTTCGTTCCTCTCATACTTGGCTCTTTGTTCTCTCAAATAATGGCAAAAGAACCAAATTTTTTTCAAATCCAGGATTTATTTGTTATACCATACACGATTATATCGTGCTTTTTCTTTGTATTTATCATAGTTTTGAAATTTTGAGGGATGAAGTCGAGCCTTCTTTATGAGACTCCAAATTAAGTTATTTTGTGAAAGTCAGGATAGCGTTACAAAAAGGCCTCCCATTTAAAAACGATCAAATATTTTGATTTGAAATCAAGTCAGATGACTTACCAAGATCTTTTTCATCGCACATAATATTAAAAGATCTTCTTTAGAAATGATTTGTTTTGCAAATTTACAATAAGCTTGAGTGACACATTTTGACCCTAGCCATTCCGCCATGTGACACGTCATGTTTCATTTGGGATTTCATCCAGGTTTATTAATTTTTCCTTGTTGCGAAACCATTTTTGTATCTTAAATATGGCGACGAATGAGTTCTATACCCTTATTTGTGCTCTTCGCCATTGTATGTGAATAACTCAGGCCATATCTCTCATGGATCATGTGGTGCTTTAGGACCACTCTGCGTCGATTGCTCCATTTAATTTATCGATGGTGAAAGTGCAAAACCTCGTATGTCAAAATTTTGCCATTTTTAGATTTTGGGTGGAATGACTATTTCAATATCCAATACATGTTGCCAATTGGTCACCTTGCCAGTTTGCTGTTTTTTGAAGCTGTAACACACTGGTAACAGAATGATTTCACCAAACCTTGTATGTCGATTTGTTCCAAAAAGTGAAAGTGCAAAACCTCGTAACTCAAATCAGAACTTAGAAGCTCATATTTTCGGATATTTCAACTTTTTTTGAAAAACAATGATTGCGGCACTTTTTTATGGCTCTCAGGAAATTTCCCTTTTAAAAAATCTATACCTCCCTATATTTGTTTTAGTGATGTAGGCTATTGAAAAAAATTGTGCATGAAAATTCGAAAAATTGCTATTTTCCTCATTCTTGCTATTGTAGCCACTAATTAAAATTAGCAGTTGTTATTTATTATGGTCAAATCATGATTTTTACTGTATAGCTATAGATTGGAAGTACATTCAATGCTGCAAGTTGCTTAGAAATGTGATAAATGATCGAGTTACGAGGTTTTGCACTTTCACTAACTTGCAAAAAGTGAAAGTGCAAAACCTTGTAACTCGACATTTTCATTCATATCTGATGGTAGCATCAATGCAGGGGTCAATGACCTATGACAAAAAATTATGCTAAAACAGGGTCTCACTTTCTATAAATCACGTAGAGCCTAACTCGCATATAAATGAACATTACCATAAAAAATTATCTGTGATAGTTTTTTCCAATTTCTGAAAAACAGATTTTTTTGACTTAAGAGGTTTTGCACTTTCACCAATGTTATGGATGCCAGCTAAGAAAAACAAATTTTTGGTATTTCACTGTCAGAAAATGATAAATGGGACTCTTCTTAAAGCATATCCATACATTTTATATGTTTCCACTGAAAATATTGAGCTTCACAGCTATATAAGAACTCGTTTTTCTCTGCTAAATTGTGAAAATAAATAAAACTGGAAATTATATTACTAATTGGGCACACAAATTAAGAATTCAAGTGGAGGGAGATCCACTATGTCCTTAGACATATGTTCCAACAGTCTTGAAAAACTACAACAATTATTTTGGACCTGGTGCCATTCTAGGTAACTTTAATTCAAGCAGTCTGTTTTCATTTTTGTAGCAGCATTTGAAGGTACCTAAAAGTAACTAGTTTAAATGGATTCCAAACATTATTAAGCACCTGAATTTTTCTAAATATATTTACACTCGTTTACACAGCTTAGGCATCAATCTCTGAGATTTTCAACCAATTCCTACCCCCTCAATTTAAATTACAAAGTAGAAACTACAAAATTGTAACTTGTCCACTTGGGGTCTTTTTCACGATGTACATACATGTAGTTCATTCTTCAATGCCATAATGACAGTTAAAATCATCCGAACGATTTGAAAATAGGTTTATCTGGTAGATAAAAGTTCAATGATCAACCAACAGGTGTATAACCCTTCAGAGACATTCAGTTTAGAAAATACAAGTAAAGTTATGAGAGGCAGTGAGAGGAACGAACTTTTGGGACACAGTGTAGACAGACAACACTCTCTCAAGACACCACTTCATGACTACAGAAAGAGTGGTCTTATTATGCAGAGACCAACACTTTGCATTTCAAGATATTCAGTATTTTATATATAAAAATATAGTTTGGCATATTATCCTCAGATAAATCTAGTGACATAATTCCATTCAGCAACATTTCAATCATGTAACTTAGACACATATATTTTTCAAACCAATGATGTAATCTGGTCTAACCTCTTCTGGCTGGAGAGTAGTTTTAAAGCATTGTAATGGTTGTCAGTAATGGTTGGCAAAGGTTTCTTTGATTCTGGTTTTGGAGAATTGGTAAAAAAAGTACACAGACAAGGAAGGACAATTTCTGTTGTTGGAAGTTCCACTCTGAATACTATAAATCCTTAGGGGATTTTGTTGAGTTTCTTTTGTCTGGAAAACTTTTCAAGTTGAGTGTTATTCTAGAATTTGAAACTAACAAAGCAACACAGCTAAATATTTATTTCAAACTGCATCTGAAAATGTACATAAATTGGAATAATACGATACAAAAAGAAGAACTGACATTTTCTTGCATCCATGTTGTTTTAATGTTTATGAAATAAAATGTTTTGTAACATTGGTTTGACAAAGTTAAGAATCAGATGAAATCCTCTTTCAATTCAGCTGTCTGTTGCATTCTGGATTAATGTCTATGAAATAAAATGTGTTTATTACATGGCCTTTACCAAGATGACAATGGGAGTTCTCAAAATGTTCATGTGTAATGTTGCTGGGATGAAAGAGTCTTTTAAAACCTGCAGCTTTATGATGCTTTTTGCATTGATGGAATTTCTCTGTACTTCACATGTATTTTAAAATAACATGGAACCTTCCAAAGTGTCAAGCTTACAAAGTTCATTTTTGGAAAAAAAGGGAATTTGGAAAGTTTGTTCTGCTTCAGGTTGTGCCTCCAAGGGCAAATGACTTCATGATATGCCTTGAAGGACTCCTTTGTGGTTCTTTATACGTACTGCAGCATTTGGTTTTAATAATGATGCAAATGGGCAATTCAAAAGCTGAAGCCAAGGTTCAAGTCATGCTAGGAATTTGGAGGCCCAAGTAGTGAAATTATTCAGCAATCTGTAAGATATTTTTATGGCTGTAATAGTCATATTGTGGCAATGCTCTACAGTTATGAATTAATATAAGTCTGAGCTATTTACCCTATATGAATGATGCTTATGATCAACTTTCTAGATCATGAAGCTTACACAGGACCTTCCGAGGAGCAGAACTCAGACATTACCTCAACCCGTCACTACCGGAAGATCCATGCATAAATTATGTTTGTCAAACCAGCATTTTCTGATTTCCAACCCACCAATTAATCTATTGAGTTTTAAACCTACTTTTGCCTTTGTGTTTTTTCATCGTAAATTTTGTTTGCCATTATTCGTGCTACTAATTCCGATTTATCGCTGGCTTATTAGAAACAGCTCCTTGGTCTGAGGAGTTTATGGTGATATAAGAGCCTCTTTTATTGTGCCCCTTTGCTCCAGCACATCCATTCTCAGCTAACTGTGTTATTACATCTCTTATTTCAATGTTAGGAGAGCTGCAGTGTGTTTGGTAAGATTGTTTTCTTAACACATCAGAGTTATGCAATGTTACGTTCCAGTTAAGTCCTGACTTTGCCAGTATTTTGATTATGTAAATGATTATTATTGAAACATTGATGAGCACTTGAAATACTATGTGGAGACTTTGGATTCATTGTCAATTTGGCGTCAATAGCAAGTTTCATACTCAAAGCAATATTAACATTGTGTCGACATCCCTATTTTTAGCAAAGAATCATATTCCTAAACCTTGTTCATATATTTTCTTAGTTCATGTGTAGGTAAGGTGGCACTGTTGTTGCACTTCCTGTTTGATCATAACAATGTCTTGAGAAAAGCACATGTCTAAAAAAAAAGCCAAATTACTATAAATCTAATTGTTGTCAGCAACATAACACCATGCAGAACTGTCTATGTAGTCATTGTTGGCTATATCTATGCAAAATTATAACTTCAGATTTCTTTGATACTGAATTAAAGGGTTTCAAAATTGCCAGGAGAATTGGCAAAGTTGTCTGTGTTGACATGGTTTTGGGAGAATTTCAATCTCTTACCTTGCATTTGATCATCTACCGGGCAATATGTTTAATTTGCCCTCTCCAGGTATATCCCTTGCAATGAAGGTTTATTAAGTAGATAGTCCCATGTCAATAAATGGATGTTAAAATATCCAATTAAGATTTTCTTTGGCAAAAAGTTCATGTCTCTGACACATATTCTTATGTTCTGACAGTGTTTCAAGAGGCCCTGTTACAAAATAGCAGGCTGGATTATCTTGTTTAGCATTGTTTGGCATTGACTGTTTGTTATAATCACCTGTTTTGCACCTCAGGTCAACAGAGTTCACACTTGAAATGTGATTGCCAAAGCAATAGGTTGTGTGACCATGTTAGTTGTATTGAGTCAATAATCATTCTTATGTGCTCAGAGATGGGTTTTCTGTTGTGCTTACCACCCCAGGCAATCATCACAGTTTCCTTTACAGTAATAGCTGGTGTGACAGAAAGTGTCCTCTGGCATGCATGACCATGACACTTGACCCAGCAGATTAGTGTCACGGGTGGTATTATAGTTTGCTACACTGTTATGTTAGGGAACTTAGATAAATGTAACACCAGTAGTCTAGTATCTAAAGATATGCCTGAGATTGGTTTTGAAGTGACAAGTTCAAATTTGATTTAAGAAACGTAATGACTCCGCCAAAGTTGTATCATGGACACACATATAATTGTTACCCTCTTTGTTGGAAATGACTATATAAACGTGTTACCGTGTCGGCTGTGACACACCTTGGTATACCGTGTATGAGTCTCATACTTCAGAGTAGGACAATGATTTTGTTCCATGACGGCCATGTCTGTCATAACATGCTATGTTAACTTGCACAAGGAATGAGGAGAAAAAGGTGTTTTTACTCTTTGGCTGGGTTTACTTGAGAAAGATACTGATTTTTAAATTTCACCGTTCAATGATTTTACAATGATGATTATTGTCATACACATTACACAATATCATTGTTGTGCATACTAAGAGCCTTATTTTGCGGAAAATTATACACATGCCTGACTAGATAGTTTGCCCTGATTGTGATTTAAGTGCAAATTGTGGGCCACATTCTTGAAGCTGGAGGTCAGTGATTCCAGGGAACTGTTGAGAATCAGTGAAAAGGCTGAAATTGCATTAAGCAAATACTGCTCCCTTGGGTAGAAACCAAGTCAGCCTTAAATTACATCTGGTTAGGTTAGCAAGGACGCTTAACCAGTTTGAAAAATAAACCAATCATGGTGTCACATCTGTGATATCTGCACTGCTGTGACTTGATTGTGTATGGGAAGAAAGAGAAACCATGAAAAAGACACTTTAAAATTCAGTTTATTTTGCATCAATTGTCTTCATGTTTTTTCTTTATAAAATTTTCTACATGATGTATGTAATTATGACAATACACAGAATTGCAGTTTTGCTGATTTTATTCCTCACAATTCGCCATTTAATGTTCTGAATTTACTTAACATCAGTTTCAGATGTCTACTAACAGACCTTCAGTTTGTCCTTTTGTTTTCCATCAAAGACTAAAAGGATTTTACTTAGATGTTGTTCCTTGAGGCCATGAGATGATAGAAAGACCTGTATCTGTGAAAATGTGTTGAGCAATTTGAAGTTTAACACAAGGGGACTGCCCTAAAGGTTTTGCATAAAAGGGGTAAAGACTCTTTCGATGGAACTGATTGTTTCACTGTGTTTGCTTTAAATACCATTACACTTTGGTATTTTTTGTTCTCAATTGGAAAGTTTGTGTATCATCTTACAACCTGTAGTTGGCAGGTTATCTGTATGTACTACTCTCAAACTGTAACACAGTATCATAAAATCATGTGGTAATGGTATGATTGTTTGTGAAAATGATGTAGAACGTTGTGGTAGGAACATTGTGACTCAACTTCAAAGAAGTAACCTTGGCATGTGACATTGTGGCAACGTTTTACAATGTTTTGAAAAAACTGCATTGTTCTGTTTATGTTGTGGCCACACAATTTCTACCATACATTTCTCTTTGACCAACAGATGAGCCCTCCACCAATTGGCACAATTAGCTATGTTTTGTTTATGTTGTTTGCCCCTGGGACTGTAATCCATAGATGGTTGTCTGTATGAAAAGCACCTCATCACATCATCTCCAAAGGTAATTGATATATTTGAATTGAATGTATGTCAATCTATGCCAGTGTACACACGACAATAGAAACGTACAACAACATCCCAATTTTTAGTAAAGAATACTATAACCTTAGTCATATATATTTGCTAAGTTTTATTGGGTCAATAACCATCTCTGTGTGTAAGAAGATGAGCTTCCTGCTGTGCTAACTGCCCCAGGCAATCATCACACAGTTTCCATCATGGTAATAACTGGTGTGACAGATATTGTCCCCTGGCATGCCCCTGATGTTTGACCAGTGGATAGATATCACTCACAGGTGGTAGTACAGCTGACCTGCTGTAGTGTTATGTTACTAACAAAGGCAAAGGAAATTGCTTTAGCAATATATGTTGCTTATATATGTATACATACTTATCCTTGAACAACAGAGATGTAAAAGACAAGGTGTCTTCAAAATTTATCCTTTTGTGTTTAGATCAAAGTAATTTCAAAGCTTTAAATGTTTTAACAAAAACTATCAAAGGGAGCATTATCCTTAATGAGAAAGATTTTTAGCAGCGCGAAGCGCTAGCTCTTACTTAAGAAATTTTGCCATTACTTATGACCATAACCGTGGGTGCTCCTGCTTACCAATCTCATTCGGACTAAGCATACAGCTTCTACTGAATTTTAAATCATGACGATAAAATTTTGGTGCCCCGCTGTCACAATACAAGTTTAAAATAAAGAAAACAAATAGGCTTCTTTTCATGGGGTCAAAGATCAGCTAAATTTGCATGCAGCATGTTTACAGTGCGCTTGGCCACGTGGCTGCATTGTGCATTCAGCCATGACAGTCTGGATCCACTGTGGGTCTACTGCTAGATTTTAAGGAGGGCAGCTGCCCCGTGCTTGGTGAGCCTACAGGGTGACCCAAAAAAAAGTTGACACTCGTTTGAGTGGTCATAAGATAATCAATTTTTGCCACAAGACTTTGATTTATTGCTCATTTTGTTGGTAATTGTCAACACATTACATTTGAAAGGCAAAAACGACAGACATACCTGCATAGCCTTGCTGCTTTAACAAAGTGTGAGTTGTCCTTGATTTTTGTTGTGCCGGGTTTAAGAGGATGCCTGAATAAGGCTGTTGAAAATGTCTATATGAGTGGTCTGAGATATAGAAGAAAACTGATTGATATTTGTTGAGTGGCATGTAAAGAGGCTTGACACAGGAAAATGTGGTCCTGGAAACATCAGAATCCCTTAGAATAATGTTAAATGGTCATGCAGGGCATAATTAGCCTGGTCCAGAAGAGATTATTTCACATTAACATGAAATGTTTGAAAAGTAAAGTCACAAAGTGTCTTGTAATGAAGTATGGACGCCTAACATATGCCTTGACCTTAGGAATGAATTGCTTTATATCTATCTCAGAAATTGTGGAATATGAAATGGAGATGTTAGGACTTGATTGGTCATTGTGTACCACCTTGTGAGACAATTACTGAGGACGCTTTAATCCAGTTTTTGTTATGATATTGACAGAAAAAGTAGTTGACATACTACAAAATCCAAAAAATGTTGTTTAAGGACCATGCACATTGTATTAATGGAATTTTGGAAATTACTACCCTTGTGGTTGACGGACAGCCATATGTTTCATTATAAATAAAGGAGCATATAAAATATCATAGTCGACCTGGATGAATAATACATAAAATTACAGCTAGAGGTGCAAAAACTATGTTCTTAACATAAATTCACATTCCGGCCAGTTTAAACTCAGTACAGGATCTCAAAAGTGGTCAGTCAAAATTTCGGTAAATTTTGATCAGAAGTAATCTGTTCCTACAAAGCCTTGACTACCCGCAATATGACTAAATCACAATGGAAAATATAAATGGCATTACCTTTAAGACTTTCAACCTATCAGCTGACTTTTTAAAAATGTTAATGCAAGAAACAGACAAAAACTTTGAAGGACATCGATTTCAAGGATATAGGCCTAGGTTACATTAAGGGTCACTCTGAGGTCAAATTTGCAACTAGGACAAAAATCAATTACGCAGTGTTTTGTCAATATATAGGTAAATCTCTGTGTGTAATTTCATGAAGATCATGTACTTTTCAGCTGCAGTGTGCGTTGCTAAAGTTCATTTACAAAAGTGTCAACTTTTTTTTTAGTCACCATGTATATTATGTCAATATTTCGCGCTGCTTAAAGTGCTTGCATGTTATTTTTTCATTTACGTTTGTTGTATACTTCTTGCAAAACAATGTTCATGAAGGTGAATAATAAAGTATATTGTATCGTATCATAATAGAGGAGAATGTTTTGGCAAGGTTCTCCTACATGTATGCGAGAGAAAGATACCAGCCTTTGATTACATGCAAAAACTGCACTGTATATTTTATAATGTATATTTCTTACTCAGTCTTAGTCTCTTAGTCATTGGCTATCATTGCATAGTATCTATTTGAGCTAATCCAATATCAATAGTGCCAGTCTTGTGCTTTTGTTCTTGCAGGAAGCATACTCTTGAAAGAACGTAGTAGGTTGTTTCTTCAGTCTATGTTGTAGCTACATCACATCAGTCTTTGTCAACAGTCATTTGTTTTCATCTATACAGAAGCAGCCAATGCCAGGGAGCAGCCTAACTTTCAAAGCCTTTGCTCTCATGCAATGATACCAATTACACTCGTATCTCAGTGACTATGCTGTCATATATTAAAAATTTGATTGGGCTTAAAGGAATCATATTTGACATGCATAAAGATTTTTTCTTACTCCATGTCAATGTATTCTTTATCACTCATTATTCTTTTAGAAAAACAAGAATTAGGTATATTTTGTACTCCAAACATCAACATCATGAATCAATTTGTTTGAGAAACGTTTCACAATCAACCAAAACATAATTCATTTATAAATATACTTAAAAATAACATTATTCTATTCCCAGTCTACTTTATTTAGATGCCAGAAGTTGACACTGGTGAATGGAAGTAGCATTTTCTGTGTGAAATAACAATAATTGATTGCTTAAATAATTGCGTATGTAATTCTCTAATTATCACATATCAGGAAATAAAATTATCAGGCATTCCACACGTTTTCATTGTCATTGCTAAAGGGAGCCTCTTCTTGCCTTCTTACGAGAATCTAAGAGGATGAAAGGTAATTAGGCTTGACAATGATGGATGTCCTGGGAGAGTCATGATCAGACCAGCTCAGCCATTCTGAGATTGAATGAGAAGAAACATATTTAAAATGCTCAATTAACAGTTGAAAAAATGATGACAACCTTGATATGGCTTACTTTTGATTATATTGAATTTTTGGAATTATCAGTTAGAAAAATACCCAAAATGTACTTTTGGTTGGTAGGCCTTTATCAGTTGCTGTAATGAAAAAGGAAAGAAGACAGGAGTTGAGACAGGCAAACATGCAGTTTCAGCTATAAAAAATCGTATAAAGCCAAAAGCAACTAGGTTCCCTAAATCATGGTCTTCCTAGCATCTTGTCTTCTTTATCTCCCTTTTCTGTCAGTGTTTTGATGGACTATCCATTGAAAAAATAAAGCAGCAAAAAAGTTTACCTTTGGTTGTTGATAGTTTAAAAGTCTGACAAAGTCCCAGAGTGAAACTCCCACAACAAAATGTTTTTTTTAAAGGTTTGGTTTAAACATATTTATTACCTTTGCTAACGAGCCGTAGGCTCAATTACAAGCTCAGGTGTTAGTAGTAAAACATGAAAACAAAACACACAGCTATCGGCTAAGGTCATCACCCACACAAGCATAAGCATAATAATTCACTAAATTGTTACACACATGCAATGGTGCGGCCATACCACAGCACCGTTAGCCGCTCTTGCTGCCTACAGTGCCATGGGTAGCCACACCACGCATTGAATGGTACCAGATCACAATAATTAGAGTCAAATGATTAGAATCTGCTTGAAGCGGTAATAAAACTAGCAGTGCACTTAATAATGCTAAGGGAGACATCCAGTTGCAGAGACTTGTCTCCAAATAGGAGTAAATTCACAGTTGGTTCCAAGGAAGTTAAATTGTTAATATCATTTATTAATTTTTGCCTTGGAGCAATATAAAGAGGGCACTCGAGCAGATAGTGGTGGGAGGTCTCAGAGTCATGTTGACAGCTACATCGCGGAGAGTCAATGCAACCTTTGTTAAACAAATGAGCACAGAGATCACCAAATTGTAACCTCAATTGACTGATAACAACTTCCTCTTTGCGCGACAGTTCGACAGGCAACAGTGATGGGCCATTCAGATTTTGCACGGAGGTGGCAATCTTCTTAAAGGAAGCGAGACTACTGGATGCCCTTGTTTGGACCTGTAGGGAATTCCACAGTGATATGCTACTTGGAATAAAAGATTTACGATATATTTCTTTGCGCATAATTGGAAAATTCACCTGAAGGTGATATGGCCCTCTAGTGCTATAATTGTGAGCAGGTTTCAGGTTGTCTAAGATAGATGTCAAGTAATGTGGGCAGTGATTGTAAAACATCTGGTACATTTTGAAAAGTTTCCGTCCCTGCCTTCTTGAGGATAAGGGAACCCAGCCTAACTCCCGATAAAGCCCATCATGAGAAGTATATCTTTTCGCACCAGTTGCAATTCTGGCTGCCTCAAGTTGCACCCCCTCAAGTTGGTCAGATTGTTCATTGGTGCAGCTATCAAAGAATATGTCACCATATTCAAGGATGGGCCTAATGAACGACAAATAACAACGTGCAAGAGACTTCCTAGAAGCACGGTACTTGAAACGTTTAAGAAGACCAAGGCGTTTGTTTGCTTTAGCCACGATACTAGAGATGTGCTTGCTCCAAGAAAGGTCACTTTGCAAAGTCAATCCCAGATGTGAATGAGAATGAACCTGCTTTAAGTGATAGTCACCAAATTTAACACAAGGGGTCACTTGGGTGTTAGTAGAACAGCTAAAGACCATGAACACTGTCTTCTCTGCATTGACTGTAACTAGCCATTTGTCTGCCCATAGCTTAATGTTATAGAGATCCCTGTTTATAACTTCAAGAGCTGATGGCTCAGTGGCAGAGCAGGGCTGGAAAAGGCAAGTGTCGTCAGCAAAAAAAAAGGTTTAAATGTGTTTCTGTGAGCATGTATTCATACAAAAAGAAACTAGATCAATGATTATTATAGTAGTTGCTACATTATGAGACCTCTTGTTATATAACAAATTGGCCTAAAAGTTATGTCATTACCTTATGCTTATGTATGTTATGCTTATTTTCTCCTGTACTGCGTAGTATCTTTGCGCCTTTTGCACCAAGAGAGACAACACTCTCACAAGAGACCATTTTATGACTACAGAAAGAGTGGTCTTGCAATGCAGAGACCAGTGCTTTGCATTTCTAAATATTCAGTATTTTATATATATAACAATATAGTTTGGCGTATCATCCTCAGACATATCCGGTGACATAATATTATTCAGTTACATTTCAATCATGTAACTTAGACACATATATGTTTCAAACCAATGATGTAATCAGGTCTTACCTCTTCTGGCTGGAGAGTAGTTTTAAAGCATTGTAATGGTTGTCAGTAATGGTTGGCAAAGGTTTCTTTGATTCTGGTTTTGGAGAATTGGTAAAAATAGTACACAGGCAAGGAGGGACAGTGTCTGTTGTTGAAGTTCCACTCTGAATACTGACAATCCTTAAGGGATTTGTTGAGTGTCTTTTTCCTGAAAAGTTTTCTAGTTGAGCGTTATTCTCAACTTTGAAACTAACAAAAGCAACACAGCTAAATATTTATTTCAAACTGCATCTGAAAATGTACATAAATTGGAATAATACGATACAAAAAGAAGAACTGACATTTTCTTGCATTCATGTTGTTTTAATGGTAATGAAGTAAACTGATTTGTAACATTGGTTTCGCCAAGTCCAGAATCAGGTTCTCCAAAATGTCACACATTGAATGAAATCCTCTTTCAAATCAGCCACCTGTTGCGTTCTGCATTAATATCTATGAAATAGAATATGTTTATTACATGGCCTTTACCAAGATGACAATGGGAGTTCTCAAAATGTTCATGTGTAATGTTGCTGGGATGAAAGAGTCTTTTAAAACCTGCAGCTTTATGATGCTTTTTGCATTGATGGAATTTCTCTGTACTTCACATGTTACACGGAACCTTCCCAAATGTCAAGCTTGCAAAGTACTTTTTTTGAAATGAAAAGATGAAATTTGGAAAATCTGTTATGCTTCAGGTTGTGCCTTCCAGTGCAAATGACTTCCTGATATGCCTTGAAGGACTCCTTTGTGGTTCTTTATACGTACTGCAGCATTTGGTTTTAATAATGATGCAAATGGGCAATTCAAAAGCTGAAGCCAAGGTTCAAGTCATGCTAGGAATTTGGATGCCCAAGTGGTGAAATTATTCAGCAATCTGATAGATCTTCTTATCACTGTAATAGACATGTTGTGGCAATGCTCTACAGTTATGAATTAATATAAGTCTGAGCAATTTGCCCTATGAATGATGCTTATGATCAACTTCCAGGATCATGAAGCTGACACAGGACCTTCCGAGGAACAGAACTCTTGTCATATCAGGATTTTCTAATTTCCAACCCACCTGTTATCAAACTAATATATTGAGCTATTATTACAGATCTCTTGTAAGTGTGCCATGTTCTTTTCAACTGCCACAGTGCTCTTGTGATGTCAGTATCAGCATAATGATTTCACAGTTGGTATATTCGCAGTTTCAGCTGTGTCACTTGGAACCAATACTGATCACACCATTACAAATCCACAATAAGCTGTTAGATTGTTGCTCAACATTGATTATTCAGTTTGATGTTTTGAATAAATCCAAAGGTTACAATAACCAGCTATATATAATGCATGGATTTTGTGTATAACTGCTATCAGTTTTAGTACTTTTACAACAAAACAAATTCATTCACTCTCACATTCATTTGTTGGTCTGAGACGTTATCATGTGCTGCTCTGTCTTGGCAAAAATAATATACTCAGAAACCATTCAGAATTTAAGACCTAAGTGGGGGGGGGGAGTATTTTGCTTGGGGGCATCCTTATCACTGATTTCCAATAATGTTTATTTGATGATCGAATTCTTAGCCTCCTTTTCTGACCTTTTCCCAAATTTTTGGGGAGCAACTACCCCCCCCCCCCCCCCATTTCTGGTCCTCTAGTATGCCCATGCAACACCGCCATGTTCATTTCCAAAAAATCTCCCCATCATCCCCATCCCAGTCATCAATTCTGAACAGTTTCTTTGGCAAAGATCTCACCTAAAGGGCTGAAAAGCCACAAGGTGCTGCCCTCAAGGAGAAATTTCACAACAGGACACCATGAATGTCCATGATGGATCAAGCAAGTGGCTCAAACATATCAGTTTCACCTGCTCCAACTGAATCAAACAACCATACCAATGAATGCAGATTAATCAATTTTTATTCACACTTAGCCCATAAGCGTGACTTGTTGGTAGCAGTTGGAATCGACACTCAAGCTTGGAGTGCCAATAGTGATGTCAGTATTGCAATACTGACATCAGCTGTGCATATATTCACATGGAACATGGCACACTTATACGAAATCTGTAATAAACTATTGTAGTGTCAGTGTTTTTTTTTCATGTAAATTTTATGCCCCGTTATTCTTGGTACTAATCCTGATTAATCGCTGGCTTATTAGAAACAGGTCTTTGGTCTGACGACTATATGGTGATATAACAGCATTTTTATTGTGCCCCTTTGCTCCAGCACATCCATTCTCAGCTAACTGTGTTATTACATCTCTTATTTCAATGTTAGGAGAGCTGCAGGGTGTTTGGTAAGATTGTTTTCTTAACACATCAGAGTTATGCAATGTTACGTTCCAGTTAAGTCCTGACTTGTCTGTCTGTTAATAACAACTTTGCCAGTATTTTGATTACATTCATGGATGACTGTTATTGAAACATTGATTAGCACTTGAAATACGATGTGGAGACTTGGACTCATTGTCCATTTGTTTTCTATAGCAATTTTCATACGGAAAGCAATAGTGACATTGTCTTAACATTTCTGTTCTTGGCAAAGAATCATGTTACTGTTACCAAGTTCATATTTTTTCTTATAGTTGCATTGAGTCAATAATCATTCTTATGTGCTCAGAGATTGGTTCACTGTTGTGCTTACCACCCCAGGCAATCGTCACAGTTTACATTAATAACTGGTGTGACAGACATTTCCCTCTGGCATGACCATGACGCTTGACCAGCGGATAAGTGTCACATGAGGTATTATAGTTTGCTACACTGTTATGTTAGATAAATGTAACACCAGTAGTCTAGTATCTAAAGATATGCCTGAGATTGGTTTAGGAATGCCAAGTTAAAATTGGATTTAAGAAATGTAAGATCTCTGCCAAAGTTGTATCACGGAGAGAGATGAAATTGTTACTCTCTTTGTTGGAGCTGACAATACAAACGTGATACCATCTAGGTTGTGACATGTGTGACACACCATGGTGTATGTGTCTCATATTTCAGAGTATAGGTCAACAATTTTGTTCCATGATGGTCATTTCTGTCAAAACATTATGCTTTCATTGCTGGCATTTGAAATGAGGTAATTTACAGCATGTTAACTTACATGACATATTATGCTATGTTAATTTGCATGAGGAATGACGAGAAAATAATGTTTTTACTCTTTGGCTTAGTTTGTTTCAGAAAGCAATTGATTTCTTAATTTCACCGTTCAATGAATTTAAAAAGATGATTATTGTTCTGCAACATCAATGTTCTGCAACAAAAGCGCCTTACAGGATGCAAATCCAATTATTTTGCAGAAAATGATGCACATGCCTGACTTGATTGATTTGGCCTGATTGCAATTTAAGTGCAAATTGTGTGCCTCATTCTTGAGGCTCAAGGTCAATGATTCCAGGGAACTGGTGGGAATTACTGAAAAGGCTGAAATTGCATTAAGCCAATACTGCTCCTGTGGTTGGAAACCTATTGAGCTGCACAAATTTGGCCTTGGATTACATCCGGTTAGGCAACCAAGGACGCTTAACTGGTTTGAAAAATAATCCAATCATGGTGTCACATCTGTGACTTGATTGGTGTGACTTGATTGTGTGTGGGATGGACAAAAAATAACCATTACAAAAGACACTTGGAAATTCAGTTTATTTTACATCAACTGTCTGTTAATATTTTCTCTGTATAAACTCTTCTAGATATTACCATACGCCTAATAATTGTAGTTTCGATCATATTGTTTTTCATTGTTTGTCTTGAATGTTCTGCAGTTAAATTAACATCAGCTTTAGATATATAGTTTCAGAACTTGACTGGACAGAGTCAAGCCTGCCCCTCAATCAAACTATTCTGGATTTCTGACACCTTTTGGAACTCCTCTTTCTCCTTATAACAAAGCAGATGCAAGAGAATAATCAGAATATGTCTTTACAATATAAGGGTCCTATGCATTACACTGTATAATGATCAAAGATTCAAATTTCTGAACAAAAACATTCAAGGATAGCTGGAAAAGTATATTATTTTTTTCCACAATGTGTCAAAAAATGCTTCTCAGATTTCATGTGTGAAGAAATAACGAAATCCGTCATGAAACAAATACATTTTTCTTTTTCGTCTGCCAATTTATCTTGGGGGTTTTTCCTTAGGATATATGGGCAAAGTCTAGACTCCTTTATGTACACATAAAAACCCCTCTGCAAGTCTCTTTGAAGGACAATGTATACGTTTCTTGGTCAGACTTGGACTCGTAGTTATTGCATAGATATAGTTTCTGTTTGAGTAAAGCCAAGGTGTGTCATTCTTGTTCTTTGGGTACTGCAGTAGGGAATCTGTTTTTGCCTTCTTGGGAGAATTTAAGAAGATGAAAGGTAGTTAGGCTAATAGGCTTGACAATGATGGATATCCTCGAAGACTCTTTACTGACTCCTTTAGGCCATACTTAATTGATTCTTAGCTTCGCGGACCCGCCGACACAATAGATACACTGCCGATGGAAAAAAAAATTGAAAAAAAAAATAAATTTTTTTTTTTGACATTATAAAAATTTTTTTTTTTGTCCTACCGACCGACCCTAGAAAAAGTGCCTTGAGAGGATCCGAGAAGCTAAAGATCAATTATGTGTGGCCTAATAAGGAACTAATTAATGTGATCGATCAGTTTAAGTCATGAGTCATGATCAGATGAGCTCAGTCAGTCTAAGATTGCATTGCATCAAATGATTTTATATAAATGCTCAACCTTAATACGGCAGATTTTTAAATATTGAATTTGCATAATTATAAGTAAGAAAATACTAAAATATAAACTTTTGGTTGTATTTCATCCTTTTTGTTAAATGTTGACAAGTTTTATAGTGCAATCAGTTGAGTTTAGTGGCCCTGGACACAAACATGTTCATCGAGAATTTTCATAATGCTATTGCTCTGTTAGTTTGTTTGCTTTTTTAGAAGGAAATGATCCTTCTTGTCAAATTTTTTATTAAAGTAACCTTTTCCCCTATTTTGGACGTTGCCTGAAGCAACTGGTAACCCCAAAAAACTACTTCGCAACCATCCTCAAGCAACTCTTTTTACTGTCAGTGTTTTGACAGGCAGTCCACACACAAAAGGAAAATAATCTAAAGACGCCTTTGGGTACTGTCAGTCGCTGTAATGAAAAAGGGGTAAAAAACTAAAATAATTTTTCTGTGTAATATTGACATAGCCGGAAGTAATTGTGCTTAAAAACGGGATACCTCACATCTTGTCTTCAGTATCAGATTCTCCCTTTTCTGTCAGTGTTTTGATGGACAGTCCACAGACAAAAACAACAACAAAAAGTTTGCCTCTGGTTATTGTCAGTTGCTCTGATCAATCTGACACAGTCCCAGAGTGAAACTGTCACTACAAAAATTTTGTTATTCCATTTTATGTTCTGCTGTACTAATTAATATATTTTTGTTTTTTGCACCCAAAGAGAACGCTCCCACAAGAGACCACTTTTATGGCAGTAGAAATGGAGGGTGGTCTAATGATGAAGAGACCAGTGCTTTACATTTTTAGATATTCAATAGTTTGTGAATAACAATACAATTTGGTTCATGATCCTCACATATCTAGTGATATAGCGTGACATTTTTTAAAATCATGCAGCTAAGACACCAAATCCAGTGTTATATTAGGGATTCCTGGATTGTTTCTTATTGCATAATGGAGCTCCCATAATGTTTACCACATGTCTCAGGATAATCCTACTGTCAATAAGTTGCAGAGCCTCGGGAATTCATGTGGTTTGCACTGTTTGGAAGTCAATCTCAGAACAGCCAGATCTCAGATAAAGAAGCAGGATTTTGCCATAAGAATGTAATAATCTTACTTTGAAAATAGAACCTGTAGTTTAATGATATATCTAAGATGACTACCTTTTTCAGATTTTTCATGTATACATATATTTTCATTATTTGGCATGTTCACAAATTCGTGTAGGTGTAAAAACGAGCATCTACGAATTCGTGGACATGAACTAACACTCCTGAATGTGCTTCATTATTCATTTGTGTATCTGCCAATTCTAACATTCGTGGAAGTGCTATATAATTAGGGTTTAGTGCTAAAATTAGGGTTAGAGTTAGTTTTAGCCAAGTTTAGAGGTATATATTTTTCAATATTTGACATGTAGACGAATTTGTAAACCTGCAAAAACGAACATATACACGAATTTTGCATTCGTTTAAGTGCCAAATGTTGCATTTCACGAATTTGTACAGGTGTAATTACGAACATACTAACCCTGAAATTGCCTAAAACTCCTAAAACTAACTCTAACCCTAATTCTAACCCTAAACCCTAATTATCTAACACTTTCACGAATGTTAGTATTGGCAGGTCCACGAATGAATAATAAAGCACATCCACGAGTGTTAGTAATTACATATACATGAGCACTTATGC
Source organism: Platynereis dumerilii (assembly GCA_026936325.1). Classification (NCBI taxonomy): domain Eukaryota; kingdom Metazoa; phylum Annelida; class Polychaeta; order Phyllodocida; family Nereididae; genus Platynereis; species Platynereis dumerilii. Next base: position 8,958,893 of record JAPTHN010000018.1, read on the forward strand.
TCGTTTTTACACATCCACGAACTCGTACATGCTCGTTTTTACACCTCCACAAATTCGTGAACATGCCAAATAATGAAAAATATATACATGAAGTTTAAGGTTGCAATGTTCGTAATTACACATACACAAATTCGTGAATAGCAATATTTCACACTTACACGAATGCTAAATTCGTGTGTGTGTTTGTTTTTGCAGGTTTACAAATTCATGTACATGCCAAATAGTGAAAAATATATACCTCTGGTAGTATTAGAAAGTTTTTCATACCAATGATGTAATAGGTCTTATTTCTTATGGCTGGATAGTAGTAAGCATTATAATGGATGCCATTATATGAGCGAAGGTTTTTTCTGATTCTGGTTTACGAGAATTGGAACAAATTAACCCAGACAAGGATGGACAGTGGATGTTGTTGGGAGTTCCACTCTGAATACTGAAAATCCTCAGAGGATTTCCTAAGTGTCCTTTGTCTGGAAACATTTATAGTTGAAGTATTCTTCTCAACTTTGAAACTTACAAAACCTATACAGTATAGTCGTATAGGCAACTATGGCTGAAAACAATTTTTTTCTTTCGCATAAACTGCAATACATAAGGAAATACAAAAAACAATGTTCAGTCTGTTGTATGCTGAATTTATGAAACATGGGTATCGCTATGTTAGCAATAGGGTTCTCCAAATATTTCTGCATAATGTTGCTGAATGAAACCATCTTTATAATCAGCTGCCTGTTGCATTCTGTAATAATGCTAATGAAACAAAATTGGTTATTGTTGCATTGCCTTTGGCAAGTTGAGTTCCCAAAATGCACATGTGTAATGTTGTTGGAGGAAAGGCCCCACTAAAACCAGTTGTCTGTTGCATTTGGCATTAATGGGATTTCTATGTACTTCACATGTAACATGGCAGAATTTTTGCTCACGATGTTCAATGTGTTCATTTTTTAATGAAATTATGGAATTAAAGGAAGTCCATTCTGATTCAAGTTAATTGTGTCTCCGAGTGCAATTGACTTCATGTTACATGGCTCAAAGGACTCCTTTGTGGTCCTTTATTCTGCAGGATTTGGTTTTAATGAATAAAATGGGCAATTCAAAGGCTGAAGCCAAGGTTCAAGATCATGAGGCTTGTAGTGTGGAGCATGCTGGGCATTTGGACGCCAGAGCGCTGAAATTACTGGCGATCTGCAAGATCTTTTTAGGCTTGCCAAAGGACAGGTCTAATGTTTTCATTCGCGGATGTCTGTCCTTCTGTCCAGATGTTTGTCTGTTTGTTGGTTGCTCTCCAATGAAACTCGGCAGGATTTTTTCAATCCCCACAACGAAGAACTGATTAGATTTTGGTGAAGGTCTGCGTACCGAATACGCTACAATCACCGAATAGAGATCTTCATCTAGTTCAATATCATTTGGTGACCCTGCCTGTCTGTGCATGATGCATGGTCAAGGAGCAAAGACTACTAACAGCCACACCAGGCAAAGAGGGAGCCACTGCATCCTGAATACTTTGTCTTGATTACATATCTAGCAAGAGTGCCAACCTCTTGTTATCACTGTTATAGACATTTTGAGGCAATGCTCTACACATATGAATGAATAACTGTAAATAATTTACCTGAGAAATGATTCAAGACAGACTTCTTAGATCAGGAATCAAACACAAAACTTCCACAGGAGCAGATTGCTGCAGATAAAATGGGATCTGTGCCTCAACCAGTCACCAGTGCTGGATCCTTGCATATCCTTATCCAATCAGCATTTTCTAACTTCCAATCCTCCAATTATCAAACTAATCTATTGGGATATAATCCTATTGTAGCCTCTGCGGTTTTTAAATGTAAATTTCATACACCATTATTCTTGCTACTAATTCTGATTAATCGCTAGCTTATTAGAAACAGGTCTTTGGTCTGAGGAGTTTATGGTGATATAAGAGCCTCTTTTATTGTGCCCCTTTGCTCCAGCTCATTCATTCTCAGCTGACCTGTGTTACTACATCTCTTATTTCAATGTTGGGAGAACAGGGTGTTTGGTAGGATAGTGTTCTCGTCACATCACTGTATAAAGTAGTCTAGTTCCTACTGGTCTGTCTGTTCTTTACAACTTCCAATGGTCTTCCTTCTTTACAGACATTTTGACAAAAAAAAACCCCACTAATGATACGTATTGTTTGCTTTTGAGATTTTATACAGAGACTTTGGATTCATTGTCGACAAATTCCTTTACATCACTTGATTCAAGCCCCTCAGTAGGAATTGTAACTGGCATCATTGCATGAGACCAAAGCTGTCTTGCTTCTCCTTTAAGCTTTTTTCTGCCGATTGGGAAGTAAGCAGATCACTGTTGACAGAGACTGATGTGGTGTAGCTACAACAACATAGACCAAAAAAAAACATACTCAATGAATATACGACTACTTCATGCAAGAGCAAAAGCCCAAGATAGGCACTCCTGATAGATAGGATTAGGCTCAAACAAGTACTAATATATATAATCACAAGGAGACTAAGTGTGACCAGGAGAAGTATATATTTTTGTAGAAGTAACTTACAGAGTTGTTTTTAAGTGAACAGAAAGGACAATATCTTTTGTTCCAGGAGATGACACATTCTCTGAGGTATACATTGCAAGAAATATTAGAAAGACCTTATTTTCTAAAACCGTGAAATTGTAAGAAGTTTCATTTATCCTGTTTTTTTCTTCTTGCTTTTTTTCTGAACATTGCAGAAGAAACGATCTACGACTCCCTTTGATTGTCTTTGCTACTGCATTCAAATCTTTGATAACACTATGATCTAAATATTGAAGGTCAAGGGAACCTAAAATTTTAAGGACATCCTGTCCAATGCATCATCATTGTCACAAAAAAGAAAGGACTTTTCCAAAAAGAGATGTCACAAAGCTAACTGGTGAAGCATGCTTAAATGTGTGCTTGTAAATGAAATACGTACAGGAAGTTGACATCGAAAATTGAGGAACAATAGCAAGTCTGTGTTTGGTTATATCGACAAGAGTGTTATATAGAAAGAAAATATTAACTTAATAGTAATGTAATTGATGTAACATGAATTGATTACTCCAGTGTTTTATGCTGTTTTGATTTTCCTTTACACATGTAATCAAGACAGACCAATGGAGATGCCATGGATGTGCCACCATAATAGAATTTAATTTTCCAAACCAATTTTTAAAGTGTCTTTGGTTGACAAACCAGATGTTATCCAAGGCCACGTTTTTGTGGTTCAATTGGTTTTCAGCCATCTGAGCAGAACAGGACATAATTCAATTTTTGGCCTTTTTACTAATTCAGCTCACTTAAGTTGGTGTCTTGGTGACCTTGAATACAAGAAACATTTAGCAAAAAACATTGAACTCAAATTTGGAAACGAGCCAAAAGGGGTTTTTGCATCATCATTTTTAACAAACACTGAGGTCATGTAATAACATAATTAGTTGATCTTGGAAACATGGAAATTTATTTTATAATAGCTGAATTGTTACACCCTCCGCGACAAAACAATAATTACCACTAAAAGTTTATTGGCATCTGCAAGCAAAACCCCAAAAAGATGGAGACCTTTTAATATAAGGCACATTTAAGTTATTCCCAAATACGCTTTTAAGTCCAGTGTTGCATTTGTTTGTGACATGACTATACTGCCAGTCAGCTTCACTACCAGCTGTGAGTGATGTCAATCTACTGGTCAAGTTTCAGGTCATACCTGGGGACAACTTCTGTCACACCAGATGTAGACATTAAGAAAATGTGATGGTTGCCTGTGTATAGATGTTGACACAATGTCACAAACAAAGATTTTAATTGTACCATTTTTAAAGGGTGTCGTAGGAATATTTTTGACTCGTGATTCATATCTGTGGATAATGCTCTGTCATTTCTTTGTTGCACATAATACCATGCTGTTCCATCACTGTCGTTAATTGACAATGAGCTCAAAGTCTCGGCATCAAGTTTTCAAAAGGCAACTTTATGTTTCAAAATGCAGGCATCCACAAAGTCAAAAAAGCTAAATTTCAGTTTAAATTAAAGTGGAGAAATACTAGCCAGGTCTGAACTGGACTACTTCACAATTGTGCTGGGACCCTGCTGCTTTCCCAACATTGAAATAAGAGATGTAATAACACAGTCAGCTGAGAATGAATGGGCTGGAGCAAGGGGGCACAATAAAAGAGGCTCTTATATCACCATAAACTCCTAAGACAAAAGAACTGTTTCTAATAAGCTAGCAATTAATCAGATTTAGTAGCAAGAAAAACCATTAATGAAATTAGGGAAGAAAAAAAAAGTCACTTTTAAGTTGTGAAAGGTTTACAACTCATTGTTAAGCTCAATAAATTAGTTCAATAACTAAATAGCAAGTGCAGGTGTTTTCCTATCCAAGGACAATTATGTAACATTCCAGTCCAGTCCTGGCTAGTGTGTCTGCACTTCCATTTAAATAAAGTGAAGATTGTTGATTAAGTGGCTACCTGCATTTTAAAACATATATATTGATGTTTAGAAATTTGAGGCTCCGACTTAGAACAAATTGTCAATTTGCAGAAGACAATAGTACAATATCTAGACTGGAATTCAGATCTTTTCCTTTTGATTTTGAGGAGTGTAATTATGCAGATCGATCTACTTACCACGTGGCACTTGGGTGAAATTATAGGAAACTTCTCGTGTTATACAGGATGAAGAAGCAAATTTGACAAATTTTGGCTGATTTTAATCTTTGATTGAAATCAAAAACTTGGTCAATATACCACAAATTCATATTACTTTAGTGTGGGGGATTTAAAGGATTAACTTTTGTTCAAGTTGTTGTCGCAATATAATATAAGAGGAAAATTTTATGACACAGTGAAATGTCTACTTATGAATTCTTCAGCTAAAATAAGGCTTAATCGCAATTATACAAATTGGTTTAATGTTCAGTCAGGTGTGCGGCAAGGAGATACGCTCTCGCCAACGTTATTTTCTATGTTTATAAATGACCTTGCTGTTGGTATTAACGATCTTGATTATGGTATTGATATTGGTAGTGATAAGGTTGGCATTCTACTATATGCTGATGATGTTGTGCTTATTGCACCGAATGAAAAAGAGCTGCAAGAACAACTTGATTTTGTGAATTGCTGGTGCCGTAAATGGAGATTACTAGTAAACCAAAGTATATCACAAATAGTACATTTTAGAAAAAACTCCAAGCGCAGAACAGGTACTGAATTTAAGCTTGGTGATACTTCGCTTAAGATAGTAGAAAAATATAAATACTTAGGTTTGGTGTCAAATGAGTTTCTTGATTTCTCCCTTACAGTTGATGTATTATGTAATGCAGCAAGTCGAGCTTTAGGAGGTATTATTAACAAATTGCAGTTTATTAAGGAAGTTAGCTATGCTACTTTTACTAAGCTTTACGATACATGTGTTAAACCTATTTGTAATTATTCTGCTGGTGTATGGGGTTACAAGCACTCTGAAAGAAGCGCTGTTTTACAACGTAGAGCTTGCAGATATTTTTTAGGGGTCCATCGCTTTGCGCCCAACCAAGGAGTTGAGGGAGACATGGGATGGGTTTCAGCTAAAGAATATCAACAGATAGAAATGCTGCGTTTATGGAACCGTTTTATTTCTCTACCAGACCATCGTTTAACAAAGAAAATTTTCAGTTGGGATTTAGCTGTTCGTCATCAAAACTGGGCATATGAGATGTTACAATTGTTTAATACATGTGAATGTACTGATGTATTTACTAACAAAGAATTATGTGATATAGATTACATGAAGAATCTGCTTAAGTACAAAGAGGTAAACAATTGGGATGTTTCTAGACATAACAAAGACAAGCTCAGAACTTACAATTTATTCAAATGGACTTATGGCTGTGAAGAATATGTCTGTCAAAATTTAGACAAACGAGTAAGATCACTCATTGCGCAATTTCGCTTTGGAATCCTTCCATTACAAATTGAGATTGGTAGATATCGCAACATCCCAATTGAAAACCAAACCTGTCACTTCTGTATTAATGTCATTGAGGATGAGTTTCATGTCCTTTGTGAGTGCTCTTTATACAATAATTTACGATTAATTTTATTCCAAACTATACAATCAATTGATTCTGATTTCCAAAATGCTGATTTGCTTGATAAATTTATTTGTATTTGTAGTAATTTTCAAGTGCTGTTAGGTAAATTTCTTTTGAAAGCTTTAGCTTTAAGAACTGAACTATTATTTGCTTCGTCTCACTAGACTGTTGGTCACTTGTTTGTATCTAATCTACAATTCTCATTATGTTAAGTTTAAAATCAGCTGCTGTCTGATGCATTTGGTATTATTGGAATTTCTCTGTACTGCTCATGTAACATCATGAAATGTCAAGCTCTCAATGTAAATGAGTTCATTCCTTAATGAAATGGTGGAATTAAAAAATTCTAATTCTGTTGCAGCTTGTGATCTAGGTGCAAATTTGACTCCATGATGCACTGCTCTAAGGACTCCTTTGTGGTCCTTTGTTCTCTGGGATTTTAGTTTAATGAACATTGAACAAGGTATACGGAAGTTCGAAGGTTGAAACCAAGGTTCAAGAGGCTTGTAGTATATATTGAGCATGCAAGGCGCTGGATGCCCAAGCGGTGCAATTGATCAACGATCTTTAAGGCCTTTTTACCATGGTTATATTAATTAACAACAGGAAATAAATTCAACCTGGATATAATTCTCAAAATGGACTTTCCCGATCAGGAATCACACGCAGGACCTACAAAGGAAATGATAAACTGAGATCAATGCCTCAACCTGTCATCACTGCTGGATCCATGCACATCTTTGTCAAATTAGAATTTTTTTATTTTTCCTTTAATCATGCACTTCTTGGTCAATTATTGAACTAATTTATAAAAAACCTTTGGTAACTTACAGCGGAAGTGTTTTTGTCCCCCAAATTTTATTCATTGTTTTTCTTGCCACTAATTCTGATTAATCCGTAAATCACTAGCTTTTTAGAAACAGCTCTTTGGTCTGAGTCATTGATAACACACTACGACTTTGCCAGTCAACATAATATTTCAATAGCCAATGATTTTTTTTTTTTTTCATTATTTTTTTTTTTCTTATAACTTTTTTTTTTTTTTCTCTCCCTTCTTCTTTGCTGTTTCAGTATAATAATTTATATGCATGTAATTAATATTGTAATTTGACTGACTTATATATAATACGAATTATATGTATCTATTGAAAGGTGGCCACTCGCTAGCGGTTTTTTAAAAGCCTTTGAGGGGTCTCCTGGCTCTGTTACTTTTTTATTGAGTCTTAATAAATATTGTCTGAGTCTGAGTGGAGTTTATAGTAAAACCAGTTGTCTGTTGCATTTGGCATTAATGGGATTTCTACTTCACATGTAACATGGCAGAATTTTTGCTCACGATGTTCAATGTGTTCATTTTTTAATGAAATTATGGAATTAAAGGAAGTCCATTCTGATTCAAGTTAATTGTGTCTCCGAGTGCAATTGACTTCATGTTACATGGCTCAAAGGACTCCTTTGTGGTCCTTTATTCTGCAGGATTTGGTTTTAATGAATAAAACTGGGCAATTCAAAGGCTGAAGCCAAGGTTCAAGATCATGAGGCTTGTAGTGTGGAGTATGCCAGGCATTTGGACGCCAGAGCGCTGAAATTACTGGCGATCTGCAAGATCTTTTTAGGCTTGCCAAAGGACAGGTCTAATGTTTTCATTCGCGGATGTCTGTCCTTCTGTCCAGATGTTTGTCTGTTTGTTGGTTGCTCTCCAATGAAACTCGGCAGGATTTTTTCAATCCCCACAACGAAGAACTGATTAGATTTTGGTGAAGGTCTGCGTACCGAATACGCTACAATCACCGAATAGAGATCTTCATCTAGTTCAATATCATTTGGTGACCCTGCCTGTCTGTGCATGATGCATGGTCAAGGAGCAAAGACTACTAACAGCCACACCAGGCAAAGAGGGAGCCACTGCATCCTGAATACTTTGTCTTGATTACTTATCTAGCAAGAGTGCCAACCTCTTGCTATCACTGTTATAGACATTTTGAGGCAATGCTCTACACATATGAATGAATAACTGTAAATAATTTACCTGAGAAATGATTCAAGACAGACTTCTTAGATCAGGAATCAAACACAAAACTTCCACAGGAGCAGATTGCTGCAGATAAAATGGGATCTGTGCCTCAACCAGTCACCAGTGCTGGATCCTTGCATATCCTTATCCAATCAGCATTTTCTAACTTCCAATCCTCCAATTATCAAACTAATCTATTGGGATATAATCCTATTGTAGCCTCTGCGGTTTTTAAATGTAAATTTCATACACCATTATTCTTGCTACTAATTCTGATTAATCGCTAGCTTATTAGAAACAGGTCTTTGGTCTGAGGAGTTTATGGTGATATAAGAGCCTCTTTTATTGTGCCCCTTTGCTCCAGCTCATTCATTCTCAGCTGACCTGTGTTATTACATCTCTTATTTCAATGTTGGGAGAACAGGGTGTTTAGTTCTTGTCACATCACTGTTTTAAAGAATTTTAATTCCTACTGGTCTGTCTGTTCTTTACAACTTCCAATGGACTTCCTTTTTGTACCAATATTTTGATTTTTTAAAGTGAATTACCACTACTGATAGGTATTGTTTGCTTTTGAGATTTTATACAGAGACTTTGGATTCATTGTCGACAAATTCTTTTACATCACTTTAATTCAAGATGTGACAGAACAACCCCTCAGAATGAATTGTAACTGGCATCATTGCATGATGTTGTTTCTCTTTTAAGGTTTTTCTGCCGATGGGGATGTAAGCAAATGACTGTTGACAGAGACTGATGTGGTGTAGCTACAACAACATAGACCAAAAAACATACTCATTGAATACAAGACTACCTCATGCAAGAGCAAAAACACAAGATAGGCTCTCCTGATAGATAGGATTAGCTCAAACAAATACTGATATATATAATCACAAGGAGACTAAGTGTGACCAGGAGAAGTATATATTTTTGTAGAAGTAACTTACAGAGTTGTTTTTAAGTGAACAGAAAGGACAAAATCTTTTGTTCCAGGAGATGACACATTCTCTGAGGTATACATTGCAAGAAATATTAGAAAGACCTTATTTTCTAAAACCGTGAAATTGTAAGAAGTTTCATTTATCCTGTTTTTTTCTTCTTCTTTCTTTCTGAACATTGCAGAAGAAACGATCTACGACTCCCTTTGATTGTCTTTGCTACTGCATTCAAATCTTTGATAACACTATGATCTAAATATTGAAGGTCAAGGGAACCTAAAATTTTAAGGACATCCTGTCCAATGCATCATCATTGTCACAAAAAAGAAAGGACTTTTCCAAAAAGAGATGTCACAAAGCTAACTGGTGAAGCATGCTTAAATGTGTGCTTGTAAATGAAATACGTACAGGAAGTTGACATCGAAAATTGAGGAACAATAGCAAGTCTGTGTTTGGTTATATCGACAAGAGTGTTATATAGAAAGAAAATATTAACTTAAAGTTGAATCCCACAGAATACAGCTACTCCACCTATTGTAGTCCACAGTTCAACAAAAATACCCCAGCTGGTGGCTCCCCCGCTTGGTAAAATTGTTCATATGCATTGGAAAAGCCAAAGATTTTTGAAGACAGAGGTAGGCTCACTCGAAGGCTGCTGGCTCAGCCAGGAATAATGGCACTAAACTATAAATGCACACATTTTTGGTCGATATATAGGCCTATAATCCAATCCAACTTTCATAAAAATCGGAGAAGGAATCTTTGAGATATTCAAGTTTATTTTAAGGAGGACTTATTTTTGTTGAACTGTTTTGCATAATTGACTCATATGGTACACCACGTAACTCTCAAAAAACATTGGTAACCCCCCTTCAAAGACTTGTTTTTCAATAAAGTGTATGTTCAGCTATATTCCTTTAATTTTTCATAAATATCTCATGGATATTATTCGAGTGATGCTGCTTTTCGTTATAAATCCCACACGTTTTTAGTATTTTACTGTATGTTTTAATGTAATGACACACGATTTTGAAAAGATCATAGTTCAAAAATTGTGTTGGATAGCCCGCCTTTTTTTTTAAACGTTGGAAAGCTTTGTTTTTGAAGAACTTTTTGGCAAAATTTCATGAATATCTCATGGATTTTAGATTTCTTGCCAAGTGTGGGATTCAACTTTAATAGTAATGTAATTGATGTAACATGAATTGATTACTCCAGTGTTTTATGCTGTTTTGATTTTCCTTTACACATGTAATCAAGACAGACCAGTGGAGATGCCGAGGATGTGCCACCACAATAGAATTTATTTTCCAAACCAATAAAGTGTCCTTGGATGACTAACCAGATGTTATCCAAGGCCACATTTGTGGTTCAATTGGTTTCTAGCCATCTGAGCAGAACAGGACATAATTAATTTTTAACCTTTTACTAATTTCCAACAGATAACTGAAGTAGGTGTCTTGGTGACCTTGAATACAAGAAACATTTAGCAAAAAACATTGAACTCAAATTTGGAAACGAGCCAAAAGGGGTTTTTGCATCATCATTTTTAACAAACACTGAGGTCAGGCAATAACATAATTAGTTGATCTTGGAAACATGGAAATTTATTTTATAATAGCTGAATTGTTACACCCTCCGCGACAAAACAATAATTACCACTAAAAGTTTATTGGCATCTGCAAGCAAAACCCCAAAAAGATGGAGACCTTTTAATATAAGGCACATTTAAGTTATTCCCAAATACGCTTTTAAGTCCAGTGTTGCATTTGTTTGTGACATGACTATACTGCCAGTCAGCTTCACTACCAGCTGTGAGTGATGTCAATCTACTGGTCAAGTTTCAGGTCATACCTGGGGACAACTTCTGTCACATCAGATGTTGACATTAAGAAAATGTGATGGTTGCCTGTGTATAGATGTTGACACAATGTCACAAACAAAGATTTTAATTGTACCATTTTTAAAGGGTGTCGTAGGAATATTTTTGACTCGTGATTCATATCTGTGGATAATGCTCTGTCATTTCTTTGTTGCACATAATACCATGCTGTTCCATCACTGTCGTTAATTGACAATGAGCTCAAAGTCTCGGCATCAAGTTTTCAAAAGGCAACTTTATGTTTCAAAATGCAGGCATCCACAAAGTCAAAAAAGCTAAATTTCAGTTTAAATTAAAGTGCAGAAAGACCAGCCAGGACTGAACTGGACTATTTCACAATTGTGTTGAGACCCTGCTGCTTTCCCAAAATTGAAGTAAGAGGTGTCATAACACAGTCAGCTGAGAATGAATGAGCTGGAGCAAGGGGGCACAATAAAAGAGGCTCTTATATCACCATAAACTCCTCAGACCAAAGAGCTGTTTCTAATAAGCTAGCAATTAATCAGATTTAGTAGCAAGAAAAACCATGAATGAAATTAGGGAAGAAAAAAAAAGTCACTTTTAAGTTGTGAAAGGTTTACAACTCATTGTTAAGCTCAATAAATTAGTTCAATAATTGAATAGCGAATGCAGGTGTTTTCCTATCCAAGGACAATTATGTAACATTCCAGTCCAGTCCTGGCTAGTGTGTCTGCATTTCCATTTAAATAAAGTGAAGATTGTTGAATAAGTGGCTACCTGCATTTTAAAACATATATATTGATGTTTAGAAATTTGAGGCTCCGACTTAGGACATATTGTCAATTTGCAGAAGACAATAGTACAATATCTAGACTGGAATTCTGATCTTTTCCTTTTGATTTTGAGGAGTGTAATTATGCAGATCAATCTACTTACTACGTGGCACTTGGGTGAAATTATAGGAAACTTCTCATGTTATACAGGATGAAGAAGCAAATTTGACAAATTTTGGCTGATTTTAATCTTTGATTGAAATCAAAAACTTGGTCAATATACCACAAATTCATATTACTTTAGTGTGGGGGATTTAAAGGATTTACTTTTGTTCAAGTTGTTGTCGCAATATAATATAAGAGGAAAATTTTATGACACAGTGAAATGTCTACTTATGAATTCTTCAGCTAAAATAAGGCTTAATCGCAATTATACAAATTGGTTTAATGTTCAGTCAGGTGTGCGGCAAGGAGATACGCTCTCGCCAACGTTATTTTCTATGTTTATAAATGATCTTGCTGTTGGTATTAACGATCTTGATTATGGTATTGATATTGGTAGTGATAAGGTTGGCATTGTACTATATGCTGATGATGTTGTGCTTATTGCACCGAATGAAAAAGAGCTGCAAGAACAACTTGATTTTGTGAATTGCTGGTGCCGTAAATGGAGATTACTAGTAAATCAAAGTATATCACAAATAGTACATTTTAGAAAAAACTCCAAGCGCAGAACAGGTACTGAATTTAAGCTTGGTGATACTTCGCTTAAGATAGTAGAAAAATATAAATACTTAGGTTTGGTGTCAAATGAGTTTCTTGATTTCTCCCTTACAGTTGATGTATTATGTAATGCAGCAAGTCGAGCTTTAGGAGGTATTATTAACAAATTGCAGTTTATTAAGGAAGTTAGCTATGCTACTTTTACTAAGCTTTACGATACATGTGTTAAACCTATTTGTAATTATTCTGCTGGTGTATGGGGTTACAAGCACTCTGAAAGAAGCGCTGTTTTACAACGTAGAGCTTGCAGATATTTTTTAGGGGTCCATCGCTTTGCGCCCAACCAAGGAGTTGAGGGAGACATGGGATGGGTTTCAGCTAAAGAATATCAACAGATAGAAATGCTGCGTTGATGGAACCGTTTTATTTCTCTACCAGACCATCGTTTAACAAAGAAAATTTTCAGTTGGGATTTAGCTGTTCGTCATCAAAACTGGGCATATGAGATGTTACAATTGTTTAATACATGTGAATGTACTGATGTATTTACTAACAAAGAATTATGTGATATAGATTACATGAAGAATCTGCTTAAGTACAAAGAGGTAAACAATTGGGATGTTTCTAGACATAACAAAGACAAGCTCAGAACTTACAATTTATTCAAATGGACTTATGGCTGTGAAGAATATGTCTGTCAAAATTTAGACAAACGAGTAAGATCACTCATTGCGCAATTTCGCTTTGGAATCCTTCCATTACAAATTGAGATTGGTAGATATCGCAACATCCCAATTGAAAACCAAACCTGTCACTTCTGTATTAATGTCATTGAGGATGAGTTTCATGTCCTTTGTGAGTGCTCTTTATACAATAATTTACGATTAATTTTATTCCAAACTATACAATCAATTGATTCTGATTTCCAAAATGCTGATTTGTTTGATAAATTTATTTGTATTTGTAGTAATTTTCAAGTGCTGTTAGGTAAATTTCTTTTGAAAGCTTTAGCTTTAAGAACTGAACTATTATTTGCTTCGTCTCACTAGACTGTTGGTAACTTGTTTGTATCTAATCTACAATTCTCATTATGTTAAGTGTGTTTCGTATCGAGCTTCCTATTTTCAACAGATTTAAAATTGACTTATAAGCCTGTAAGGCTAGGTGACGATAATACAGTTTATATTTGTATGAGAACCATGTCATGTCACAAGTCAATAAAGAATATCTAATCTAATCTTAAAAAAATAAACACGTTGTTTCAGTTGTAACTGTTTTTAGTATGGTTTTATTGACTCTAAAATGTATCATGGGGTTCTTGCAACGCCTCAACGGGAATAATGTCTAGTCAAAGACACTGGTATACATGTTGATTAATTCTTTCACATCCAAAACGCCGTTCTTGTTCTGGTCAAATTTGCGAATTAACCCCAGTGTTTGCTTGCCATCAAAACCCAACTTCCAAACTAGGTTATGCATGCTGCTGCTGTTGTTGTTCAAATGATTAAATTCCTTTGTAATCTGGTCAAGCCTGGAAAAAAATCCACATCATGAGTACAGCGTAAAATTAATTACCCATTTACTCCCAACATAGATTAATTAGCAATCCATGGGCTTGAGGTAAAAATAACAAGGCATGTGAGATTCAGTAAGAAAGCACAGCAGGAATCTCTTATTAAAAAAAGAAGTAATCTGTCAAGATTGACTGAGCAATAAAGTTATATATTCTGTATCAAAAATTTACGGCCAATCATGTACCAGGAGATCAGTTACATGACAAGCCAATAAATAATGTCTGGAAAGTGTTATTGGCGTGCCCCTATGCTCTTGGCAGCAACAATGCACTTAATTGCTTATTACTTAAGGGAGGGCCTGGGTAGGGGAAATATAACTTCTTGAAATGTCAGTATCATTTTATAAATATGCTCATTGCAAATGATGGGAAAGATTAAGAATATCTCAAATTAAAAAAGTAGGTATCTTCAGAAAAAACAGTATTTTACAAATATGTATCTGTCTGAAAATTTTGGTGCAGAATATAACAAATAGTAGATGTTGAGTCGAACAATATTGAGTTTTATTGGCCTTAGCAGGTAATATAGGTCTCGGCCTACGGCCTCGACCAATATTACTGCTTTGGCCAATAAAACTCAATATTGGTCTCCTCACCATCCACTATCTATACAATATTTGAGGCTGTATTGCATGAAGGGGCCTCCAGATCAAAACATTACATTTTCGCGTATCCCATTAACAGCATTATCTTGAACACAAATGCAAAAATCATGAACCAAATCATATTTAGCTGGTGGTCATTATGTTCAGAATGAGTGAGATTTTGCTTACGAGTCAGTTGCATCCTCATAGAAATCTTCGAATTCCTCAATGTTGAGTTTCCCATTGCGATTATCATCCCACTTTGCAAAGAGGAGGTACATCTTTGTGATGATGAACTTGTAAGGGAGTACATTATGTAGCGCAATTTCTTTGGCCTCATTGAATGTGACAGATCCATCGCCGTTCAAGTCGTACTCTGTGAATTTAGCCTTTTTTTGATCCCTGAAATAACAAGCTCTGCTACATGTTCTTGCAAAAAATTAAATTAGCTGTAATCTGAGTATGACAGTTTTTGAAAACAATTGGATATATTACTTAGTTATTCATTAAAGCAATCGTATTACATAATCTGATTACTTGGTTTTCGAATAACTGACAACACTTCATGAATGGACCAAGTACTCAGTACATGTACAGTACCGCCTGTAAATAAGTGAAACACATGATATTGTGCCATTGCATCAATGTTAAACATCCTCAACCAAACTGCTTTGTGGAAGCATGAATACTCTTCCAATGAGCTGAAAACATATTGGGTCATAAAAGCCGATATGTGAGGTATGTAGGAAGGCCCAATGTTATTTAATAGGGAAAGGTGGTTCACTTACTTATCAATGACTTTGACCGATACCTAACTCCGACTACAGCAAAGAAAATTGGCTACCATTGTTATCCCACATGCCTCACATATCGGCCTTTATGACCCAATATGTTTTCCTCTCATCGGATGACAATTTGTGCTTCCACAAGCAGTTTGGCTGAGGATGTTAGCATTGATGCAATGGCACAAAGTCATGTGTTTCACTTATTTACAGGCGGCACTGTATATATAGAGCAATGGAGAGCGTGTACGAAATTTGAATGAATATAAAAAAATAAAATTCATTACTCAGCTTTCGATTCGAGAACCACAATGGAAAACAGCAGAAGTTCCAGGAGTATTAACATTGAGATCCACGTTTGGCAGGCCATGATTCCAATATCTTTTACCAAGCAGTTGTGTGCTAACCGGATTTACGTGTAGGCCTACTGAAAGCTGGTATGCACAGATTGATGTATCATGTTGACCTACTGGAGGATTTTTTTATATTTCTGTTTTCTTAATCCGGATGTTTTGCTCAAAAGTAAATTAAATTTTTTCTGAATATTTCAGATTGAATGTATAAAAACTCAATTTCAAAGAATGACGAAATTGAATTGAGTATTGATCTTTCTGGAAGCTTTCCTCTGGATATGCTCATCATCATGATACTTCAAATAAATATATCATAGTTAATCAAAATACAAGTCGACATTCTAAAATCATCCAGGAATGAATAATAAATGCAGACAACTCCAAAAAATTAATTGAATTAAGTCCTGTTTAGATAAAAAATATAGTGAAGGAACAAATTTTAAAACTAGACAAAGTATCAGCTGAAGCTTGAGTTTTCAGATTGTCTAACCTGATGCAAATATTGCATTTCGGTGTATCAAATTTCTTATATATCATGATAAAACCCATGTGATCCGCTGTCATATGCAGTGATATTTCAATCATTCTGCTTACACAGTACACACCAAGTCCATTGATTTGATTTGGGAGGCTTGGATTGTTTCTCTGTAATGAAATGAAATCTTTTCTTTTCATGACATCTTCTCAATCAGGTGCCTGTTGCATTTTGAATTAGTGTTCATTAGAATAAAATCTGTTTGTTACATGGCCTTCGTCAAGTTGACAATGGGAGTTTTCAAAATGATCACGCGTAATGTTGCTGAATAAAAGGCTCTTTTAAAACCAGCTGCTGTCTGATGCATTTGGTATTAATGGAATTTCTGTGTACTGCTCACCTAACATGGTGAAATGTCAAGCTCTCAATGTAAATGAGTTCATTCTTTAATGAAATGATGGAATTTAAAAATTCCATTCTGCTGCAGGTTTTGCTCTGGGTGCAAATGACTCAATGTTACATGGCTCAAAGCACTCCTTTGTGGTCCTTTGTTCTGTGGGATTTTAATTTAATGAAAAAGGTTTACGGAAGTTCCAAGGCTGAAACCAAGTTTAAGAGGCTTATAGTGTATTGAGCATGCAAGACGTTTGCATACCCAAGCGGTGAAATTATTAACGATTGATCCATAAGACCTTGTTATCATTGTAATGAATGAACTACTGCCAGTTATTCAACCTGGAGATAAACTCAAAATAGATTTCCAGATCAGGAATCAGACACAGGACCTACAAAGGAAATGATAAACTGAGATCAATGCCTCAACCTGTCATCACTGCTGGATCCATGCACATCTTTGTCAAATTAGAATTTTCCATTTTTCATTCAATCAAGCACTTCCTGTTCAATTATTAAACTAATTTATTGAGTTAAGAACCTTTGGTAACCTATATTCCCCCCCAAATGTTATTCATTGTTTTTCTTGCCACTAGTTCTGATCAATCACTAGCTTATTAGAAACAGCTAATTGGTCTGAAGACTATATGGTGATATAAGAGCCTCTTTTATTGTGCCCCTTTGCTCCAGCTCATTCATTCTCAGCTAACTGTGTTATTACATCTCTTATTTCAATGTTGGGAGAACTGCAGGGTGTTGGGTACAGGTGTTTTCCTATCCTAGCACAATAGTGAAGTATTCCAGTTCAGCCCTGGCTAGTCTTTTTCCACATGCATTTATACTTATGTACAACTTTTTCACGAAGCTGATACCTGCTATTCAAAACATGTAATTGATGTTTGGAAACTTGATGCTGAGAATTTGCGCTCATTGTCAACTAATGATTGGGAACAGCATGGCATTGTGAGCGACAAGGAAATCATAAAACATTATCAACAGGTACGGATCATGAGTCAGAACAATTCCTACTACATCTTTTAAAAATGGTAAAATTAACATATTTGTGTTGGATATATCCCGTGCGTAAGGCAATGCCAATAGTGACATTGTGTCAACATCCCTATTCGTAGCAAAGAATCATCCACATGTGTTGCCTTGGCATGTTTACTTGGTTGCATTGAGCTAATAATCATTCCTGTGAGCTGTAAGAATGGTTTCATGGTGTGGCAATCATCACATATTCTTAACCTTAATAACTGGTGTGACGGAAATTTGCCCCGGGTCTTACCCAACTCTTGACCTTTATATTGCTATCCGTTGCAGCTGGTAGTATAGCTGACCAGCAGTATTGTTATACCAAAGAAATGCATGCCTTCAGTGGTCCAAATAGCCAATGTCATTTTGGGGGATCTTTCACTGGCAAGGTCGGAAGCTTTTGTGCTTTTGGGGCCGGAGGTCCAGGGGCCGTCGGAGGCCCCCAGTAGCTGATGAGCTTCAGAAAGAACTACATGCATGCACTCTGAAATGAATTCTGAGTGTTTTAAGTATGTATTTATTGTATTATACTGGAAAATTACTTTTGAAAACCCCATTTCTGGATTAAATCATGCACATTCTGTGTTTGAGGGGGTTTTTCAGGACCCCCCCCCCCCTGGTCCATCTCAAAAATGTATTTGGGGGGTCAAAACCCCCTCGACCCCCCTTATTTCGAACACTGCAAGTTGCCTTTTACAATTTTCTAAGCGTACTGTACGCAATTATCTACTAAATCTACCCCAACTTAAAAGTTATCTTCCTCCTTTTTGGTTTTCAGTGAAGATTATAAACCTATGGTCCCTTGTGTTGCATTGCAGCACAGTTTGTTGAAAATTATAATGCAATGCTTCTTTTGACTTGATTCCAAATTTGAGTGCCTTGTTTTTGCTAAATTTGTCTTGCATTGAAGGCCACCAAGACACCAAATTCAGTGAGCTGTTGTGAATTAGAAAAAGTGCTAAAATTGAATCATGTCCTGTTCTGCTCAGGTGGCTGGAAACCAACTGAACCACAAAAATGTGGCTTTGGATAACATCTGGTTAGTCAACCAAGGACACTTTATTGGTTTTGAGATAAATTCTGTTATGGTGGCACATCCATGGCATCTCCACTGGTTTGTCTTGATTACGCGTTGAAAGGCAAAAAACAAAACAATAACATGAAACACTGCGAAATTCAATTAATGATACATCAATTATCTGACTGCACACTGTTGATATTTTCTATCTATAACACTCTTTTCATTATGGCCATATGCAGAATTGCTGCTTCAGATATTATACTGTTAGATACATCTCTCAGTCAATCACAAGCCTCCATGCAATAAATCCATTATTCTTTATTGTTCACTTATTGTCTCTTACAATTTCACGGTTTAAGAAAATAGGTACTTCATTAAAAAGAAAATAATTAATGTTTCTTGTACTACTTGCAATTTATACACCGGGGAATATTTTGGAGGTTCTTTTCCATGCAGGAACAAAAGATGTTGTCCTTTCTGTTCACTTAAAAATAACTGCGTAAGTAACTTTTATCACAATATATGCATCTGTTGGTAAGACTTGGTCTCTTGGTGATTGCATCATATCAGTATTTGTTTGAGCTAATCCTATCTATCAGGAGAGCCTATCTTGTTGCTTTTGCTCTTGCATGAAGTAGTCTTGTACTCACTGAGTATGTTGTCTATATTGTTGTAGCTACACCACATCAGTCTCTGTCAACAGTCTTTTGCCTACATCCCCATCTGCATAAAAAAAAACCTTAAAGGAGTTCCAGAAGCAAAACAGCTTTGGTCTCATGCAATGATATTAGTTACAATTCTTTCTGGCTGGCTGCAGAAGCATTGACATCTTTCTTTTTTCCCTACTTTAAGGGGAGATAATATTTCTTGTCAAGATTTAGATTATAGGAGACTTCATTCTGTTTTTGACATTCCCAACGGTTACTGGCCACCCTGAAAAAAATACCTTCTTTCTGCAACTCCCTTTACTGTCAGGGTTTTGAAGGACAGTCCACAGAAAGAAGGAAATACAATCTAAGGATGCCATAGGGCATTGTCTGTTGCTGTATTGGAAGGGTGAGGAGGAGCCAAGTTTAGATTAAAATGTTTTTTTTTGTATATAATATTAAAATAGGCAGAAGCAACTGGGTGTCCCAAAAATTCTTCTTACAAGTAAACATATATTCTGCATTTCCCTTTGGTGTCAGTCTTTTAACGGATAGTTTAAACAAAAAAAAGAACAATTCAAACCAGCCACAAAGACCGAAAGTCTTAGAGTCGGTCTCTCATTTCAAATTTGTGTAGGTTCCTTGAATTAAAAATTCTCAGTACAAAATATAACTTTTGATTAACTGTGAAAATAACTCTTGAAATTAAAAATGTCTTATGTGGTAGAGTAAATTTACTTTATATTGAAAGTATCATTATTCTTTTTGACAAAATGGAAGCTATATAATATAATAATTAATAGCAGTGATTAATAAGTTCTGCCATGAAGTGCATGGAAAACAGAAGGTGAGAAACCAATCTTTGAGATCAAACTAAATTGCAGCTAAACATGAAATTTTCGACTACTTTATCTGATGCAAATATTGCATTTCCGTGTATTGAAATTCTCATGTATCATAATACTACCCATATGATACACTGACATCGTAGTGACATTTCAATCATGCAGCTCAGCCACCAAATCCAGTGATTTGATTTGGGACTCCTGGATTGTTTCTTATTGCTTATTGGATCCAGCTGTGATGTTTACCATATGTCTAAGGTTAATTTGATTGTCAATGCAGAACCTCAGGACCCAAATAATCTGCTATGTGTTGAAGCTACATTTCGGAGTTGCACATACCATACTACTAAATTACTAATATAATGCAAAACCAGTCAGCAACAAATACTAGTTTTTGTAGGCATAGTGATGAAATGGTGGACCTCCAAAGTTAAGATGCCCATCATGTCCCGCCTTCACCTGCTTTTTTTAAAATCTGAGCTTTAATTTGTCTTGTCTTTTAAAAACTAGCCAAAAAAACATATGGGTTTTATTGTTGTACAGCTAATTCTTTTGAGATTCAACTGTTGAAAAACTATATATTCGTACAAAAAATGTAACCCACAATAACCTATCATGGCTGGAGAGTGGTTGCCTTGTTGAGCATTGTAATGGAAGTCATTACATTCACAAAAGCCTCTCTGATTCTGTTTTAGTAGAACAGGAACAAATTGACCAGACAAGAATGGACAGCTGGCAACATTGAGTGTTCCACTCTGCATACTGAACACCCCCAAAGGATTCTTTGATTGTCCTTTGTCTGGAAACTTGCACTTTACTAATGGATAATTTTCTCAAACTTTGAAACTAACATAAGCTAGACAGAATCATAGGATTCAAAAAATTACCTAGTTCCATTGAACTTAAAACGTTTTAATTACCATGACAGGTTCAGTAATACAATAATGGAATACAATCAATTAACACAAAAAGTGAAATTTGCATTTTGAATCCGCTTAAATCATTGAGTGAGATGGTTGAAAGGAATTGTGAAACCATCTCACTTAATCATTGAAGCAGATTAAATAATTACAAATTTTACATTGTAGAATGAATCATACAATTTTACATTGCTAAAAGACATCCCAAAAAGTTCCCTGTGCACCAAAAACCCATTCATAAACTGGCATTTTTAAAGCCAGCATTCAGTATCAACTGTTATGTATTTTTTTTGTTGTATGGCCTTTGCCAAGTTGACAATGGTAGTTATCAAAATGCAAATTTATGTGCAATTATGATGAAGAAAGGCTCTATTAAACAACCTGTTTGATGGATTTTGTGTTAATCGAATTTCTTTGTACTTCACATGTCACATGGGAGTTCCTCCGTGGCCTAATGGTTAAGAGTGCTTGTTTGCACAACTACTGGCTCTGAGGGCGTGGGTTCGAATCCCACCCCGGAACTCAATTTAGTCCGAGCCCATGGGACATTAAATGGAGGCGGGTTGTATCCAGTGTTCTATGCTGGGGCAACTGAAAGACCCTGGGCATCCCTGAATTAATAGGGTATGTACCAGACTCACAGTCTTCTCATCTCATCATCATCATACGGCGATCGCCTGCCTCGATATAGCCCACTAAGGTGCTGCAGAGGCGTAAAACACAAACAAACAAACATGTCACATGGAAGATTTTGAGCTCGCAATGTTCATTCTTTTATGAAATTTAAGAAGTCCACCTTGCCTCAGGTTGTGCTTACGAGTGCAAATGACTTCATGTTACATGGCACAGAGGATTTCTGTCAGACTCCAGGTCGCATTTCTGTTTTTATTTCTGCATGAACTTCTAGAAATCTGAGCTCTCTATTAAGATGCAACCCAATCTTCAGCAGACCATAGTTTATAAATATTTTGTCAGATGAAGTCACTAAATTACACACTATATATATATGTTCTGAAAAAGGCACTGTACTAAGTATTTCGTGAAAATTGTATCAATTGCCAACTTTTACATAACTTCATGACAAACTCTGTATCATTTCAAGCACTATATGATGTTTTTGTTATAGTTCTGTTATAAAAGTTTAGGTATGCCTCCTTTAAGATACACACAAGCCTGAAATCGAAAGATGGTAGCTTTATCTCTCTGTCACAATTGCATGCAGCTTGTATTCAAAATGAAAAGGATCAGCTTTGCAAATTACATTCAAAACACAACATTTGCCATCCCAAACATGACAGCTCTCATGTTTCTCACTGAAATTCCATTAAGTTTTGTCATTACTAGGGATATTTGAAAGATGCTTCATGTCAGCTTCTACACTCATTTAAAGTTTCATTTCCTTTTGGTGACAAAATAAGCAACCAATTGTCCTTTGTGCATTGAAATTGAAATCTTAGAAATATATATCAATTAAATTTTGAAATTATCCTTTGTGAAAACAACTTTATGTCAAATATCGCAACAATACTTGATGTAATTATAAATGCAAATGCCGGGGGGGGGGTGGAAATAAGAGGTAAATGCACTGGTTTACATTCCTGCTCTGACCTAATCACTTGTTGGACAGCAGTTTCAATCATTCTTTGCCGCATTGCTGTGTCCTCCTTCTGTCCTCGTTCATGGGCCTAGCCAGTGCATTAATACAGGATGCAAAGGGGACATAATCTGCTTTCTTGCAAGTTTTAAGCTTTTAAAGTTTTTTTGAACTTTTGAAATAGCAATGTGTACTTTGAAGTTTCTCTCTATTGTTTACCTAAATTAATTCCATGATACATGAGGATATCCACCATCAGTGTTTCTAAAAGAACACCTGCTTTACGTATTGTTTGACACTTCATTATGTTGCCAGAAATGTTCTTTGCAAAATTTTTGACGAGGGATTATGCAAGCTTGCAACATCTGAGAGCAGTGGAATAAAGTCTGAAAACAGCTTCAGATCTTCTGTGACATAGAAGCTTGTCCAACCGAACAAGTTTCAGTCAGGACTAGAATATTTGAGATAAATATTCTGCAGTTTTTTTGTGTTGTATGTACATGTATGCACAAGGACAAGGATTTCAGACCTTGCTCTGGTCATATCCAGGTTATCTCTAAAACAATAGTCATCATCTGATGTTTGCGATGGCACTCTTACACATGTTTCACTCATACACAAGTATATCGCCAGTTGACTTTAGGCATATCATAGCATAGGGCTAATGATACTCTGTATTATAGCACTGTAAGTTAAAATTTCAAACAAAAAATATGGCTGAACATAAGGGTGTTTCAGGTGCCCCCAATGTTTTCCGATCCAGCTTGACCTTGTTCTGGTATTGCAGTTTATATAGTAAAAGTCACATGTAAAATTTTGGCCAATTCTATAAATACCTACCTTTACCAGAATTCACTTGAAGTTTATAATGTAATTCCCCATTGGCGAATATGCAAATTCTCAAGATATTTCAAAAGCCAATGAAGAAATCAATATTTTTTTTCTCAACCCACAGTCCCTGAGTAAATGTTGGGAGGGAAATTCAAATCTGGTGTTAATTTTTGTATAACCCCACTTGCCAAGCTGCCAGAAGCTGTCAAATTTGTGAAAATCTGCATAAAATGGCAGAATTTTAGGAAATCCAACTCTTCCTAGCTCATTAGGAAGACCTGCTGTAAATAGCTGATGCCAGATTTGAATTGCCCTCCCAAAACTTACTCAGGAACTTTGGATTGAGGAAAAAATATTGATTCCTTCATTGTTTTTTGCAATATCTTCAGGATTTGCGAGTTCGCCTATAGGGAATTACATTATAAACTTCAAGTGAATTCTGGTAAAGGTAGGTACTTATAGAATGGGCCAAAATTTTGCATGTGACTTTAACTATATTAACTGCAATACCAGACCAAGGTCAAGCTGGATCGGAAAATATTGGGGGCACCTGAAACACCCTACTGAACATTTTAAAGTTAGATTGCATCAGTAACAATTGCCTGCTTATGTAATATAAAGCTAGCTACTACTATAGCTTACAATCAAAATCATATTTTTCATCCACACAGTACAAAGTGTGTTGTTTGGTGCAGTATGGAAAGCATTTGTTACAGTATGTCTCTCTAATTTTCACATTCATTTATTCCAACCAGAGTTAGTAGTTTGCTGTAATATATGATGACATCGTAGTGTGTATGTGACAGTATGTCACTGCCTTATTCGCACAACTTAACAAGGTTTCGTGTTAGGGGGAACAGGGGCACATTGGGACGCTTTTAACGTCTACTAATTTTGCTCAATGCTGAAAGCACTGAAGAACTCATAAGTTTGCATGAATATCACCAATACTATTGAGCTTAAATGCAAGGCATAATAAACTAGACTGCACCTACCCTTTTGCAGCCAGAGAGTCAAAAAAATGACTGTCCCAATGTGCCCCGGCTAGCACAGCCGGGGCACATTGGGACATCAATTAAAAAATCATTTTAACACTCCACGTGCAATAGATATCACATATAAGTAGTGCGTAAGATAATATACAGTGCATTAACACCTTGTAGTGCCAATAGTTCATAACTTTAAACAGTTTTAAACATTTAACATAAACTGTCCTCAGTGTCCTGGGTGCGGACATCTATGTAAGTAACACACAGTGCTTTGTGACAAATTTGTTCACAGAGCATGGTAATCCACTATGCCTCTATTCACTGTGGCCTGAATACCTGTTGTGTGCTGTACCAGGTCATTCAGTTGCCTTGGACACTTAAATTCTGCCATATTAAGTGCGTCCCAATGTGCCCCGAATTCACTGTCCCAATGTGCCCCGATATGACTTTTACACCAAAATGCTAATTTCTCGGACACCAGTGAGTGTGTTTATCACGATAGCAATTCATAACTCTTCGTTACGATATATAAAATTCATACAAGCACTGAGAAAGCCTCATTGTTCATGGTTTTTCCACAGAATGGTTCGAATTGAACCCGTCCATATTTACTTTAGTAGTAGGAAAACAAACTTTTGCTCGCCATACTTCTGCATGTGGCTGTAATTTGTCTATAAAACCATGGAAACACCAGGATGTGAAATTACAAGATATGATGGCACTACCATATCATATGCCTTGCCAGGATCCAAGAAAACCCCACCGTCCCACAGTGCCCCGCGTCCCAATGTGCCCCCGTTCCCCCTACACTAAACTCTTGATACCAAATTCATCTGACAGCTGATTTATAAAAAGCTGGTTCATGACAGATCTTATGGCTCGCCATAGATATTTTGAGGTCTATCAAACACAAGGGTTTGTATTCATGAAAAGAAAGGACAGCATGTGGGATCATGCAATTTGATAAATTCATACTTGTCCTTAAGCTCAAACTGAATTTGTATAGCTCGATCACAATGCATCTTTTTGAAAAATGTATACAAATGAGATTGTATCAATCATTACAATACAATTTACTGTATAATGATACTGACTCATGTTGTGTCTTTTTTCTTTTTAGGTGAGTACAGAACTTGTTGCCTTGACCTCTGACTGTTGCAGTCTGTAAGTATTCTCTTGTTAGTGATTCAGCAAATTTTGATTGCAATGAGTTTCTTTGGCCAGTTTTCTCACAGTCTACATAGCATTTTAAGCTTGCCTGGTTTGTCTATGAGCAATCAAATGTTTTCCAAATTGACTTTATGCAAATCTGTAAGTTGAACTCCATTAAGATTTATTTATATCCTTCAGCAAAAATAGACCTTCAGTCAAAAAAGTTGATAAATTCAATATCACTATTTTGTTTGAATGACCCAATAATATCCCATTCTTAAGAACCCGCCGCCCGCCCGCACGCCCGGCGGACGGACAACATGCCGCCCAAGGAATTACAATACCTTCTTCAAACTGTGTTTGCTCAAGGTAAAAACATGCATGGCTATTGTTAGTTGCTTTACAGGGAAGGGGAAAGGAGCCAATTTTAGATTGAAGCAGTTTTTCTTAGAATATTGAGATGCCAGAAGCAGCTGGGTGCCCCAAATTCTTTCAAAAAAGCCATTTTTAGAAACTCCCTTTGGTGTATGTCTTTCAAAATTTGGAGATTCCTTGTATCAAAAATTCTCATTATAAACTATAAACTGTAAAAATAAACCTTAAAATGTAATAATGTTGTCTAGTACATTTACTTTTGAAAGTATCATGATTCTTATTGACTAAGTGGAAGCTCGATAATATTTAAGTCCATGTTTACTACTATGATGGAAGTATAGAAATTAGAAATCAGTCATAAAGATAAAACAATATTGCATCTACATGAGGTTACTCAATCTGATGCAAATATTGCTGTTGGTTGTATTGAATTTCTCAAACATATGTCATATTGCAACACATATAATCTTCTGACATATGCAGTGACATTTCAATCATGCAGCTCAGCCATGAAATCTAGTGATTTGATTTGGGACTCCTGGATTGTTTCTTATTGCTTATTGGATCCAGCTATGATGTTTACCATATGTCTAAGGTTAATTTGATAGTCAACGCAGAGCCTCAAGACCAAAATATTCTGCTCTGCTTCGAGACCACATTTCGGAGTTGCACACAACACAGAACTACAAATATTATGCAGTTAAAAAAAATCTTAGCTTTAATTTGCCTTGTCTTTAATTACTTATTTTGAAAACATCACGGATAAATAGTTGTACAGCCAATTCCTTGGAAACTGTTGAAAAGCTAAGACTAATCAATCATGGCTGGAGAGTGCTTGAATTACTTAACATTGTAATGGGTGTCATTACATTAGCAAAAGCCCCTCTGATTCTGTTCCAGGAGAATGGGAACAAATTGACCTTGGCAAGAATGGACAGCTGGCAACATTGAGAGTTCCACTATGCATACTAAAAATCCACAGAGGATTCTTTGATTGTCCTTTGTCTGGAAACTTGCACTCTAGTAATGGATACTTTTCTCAAACTTTGTAACTAACAAAAGCCAGACAGTAGCATAGGATACGAAGCTAAATATTTTATTTTTAATAGAATACGATCAATTACAAGATAACAAAATAGAATAGAATGAAACAGACAGTTTTACTCAATGGAAAGACTTCCCAAAAATGACCCTGGGCCATGTCAATAGGCCTAGCTCATTCATTAACTGACGTTTTTAAAGCCAGCATTCCGTATTAATGGTAACGTAATTTTTTGTTGCATGGCCTTTGCCAAGTTGACAATGGGAGTTCCCAAAATGCAAATGTTTAATCATGTTGAAGAAAAGCTCTATTAAAACCAGATGTCTGATGGCTTTGTAGTGATGGAATTTCTGTGTAGAGTAGGTCGGGGCATGCGGCCCCCCTTAAGTTCGAGGTGCGATTTGACCTACTTTTCATGGGTGATTATTTGAATGCTTATTGTGTCAGGAGTAGCCCTGGGACCCACGTGTGCTAGCACGTGGGTCATGGGTCGCTACATTGGAAAAACTTGAGATTTTCAACAAGGGTTTAGGGGAATGGCTGTAGCTAAGTTTTCAATGAATTACTGATATTGTGTGTTGGTATATTAAAAATAGACAATTTTTGCTGCTGATAGCACATATTTTCAATTTTGTGAGAACACTGATACCTACAATACAAAGGCATTGAAGTTGAGCTTAATGATTTTTTCTTATACATTGTAGTGAAACTGCGCTCTGATTGGCTAAGAGAGAGTGACAGCTGCATGGTGATGTCACAACATGATTGTTTACACAATCGCTATGACATCACCAGAGATTGTGACGTCACCAGTGTTTATGACATCATAACAGTGCTGCTGCTCTGTTTAGACCAATCACTGTTGAGCAGCCATTTTATTTTCTTGAGGAGACAGTTTTTATGGGGCTTAGAAAATTTAAAACTGTTGTCTACAGTCTATGTGAGGACGTTCTGGGCTGAAATGATGTGCTATCAGCAGCGAAATACATGGAGATTATTGTGAGATAATCACAATGATCAATAGAGCCACAACAATGACACCATTCTGATCCTCCTGAAGGGTATGCTAACATCTCAAGTTTTTACTATGTAGTGATTCATGACCCCTGCGCTACACGCAGGGTCTCAGGGCTATGTCAGGAGAGGATCACTTGACTCTACTAATAACTAGTGAAACAAATGTCTACCAATTTTATTAAAGGAGTTTTGTAAAAAATTTAAAATGGCCTTCTTACCCCACCCATCGGGCAAGAAGCCCCCCTATTATAATCCTATTTCAAATTTTTTTGTGAGCGCATTCAGCCTAAAAGTTATTTCTTAGGGTTCTTCTATCATTTTTAAGGCATTCTATTCACTTTTTCTGAATTTCAGAATTTTTCTGTTCATACTTTTATTTTTTAATATTTTTTGCCCTGTTTCAATTTTGGGCCAAATTTTTTCTATTTTAATAAGCTATTCTATTAAGATTTAATTTAAAGTACACATTATTAAATGGTTCCTGAAGCAGCTTTGACCACCCAGTGAAGGGGGGCTCATGCCTCATATCATGTGGGGCCTCTCGCCCCAAACCCACAAATTTAAATTGACCTCTATATTTTGAACTAAAATGCAAAAAACATGATCCAAACCATATTTATTTGATGGTCATAAAGTGAAGCAATGCAGATATCCATTATACTTTTAAATATTTCCAAAGTTATTTCTGACAACCCGTTTCAAAGAATTAGTCAAAGTTACAAAAACCATGCACATATTTTTGTTTCTTTAATTTCTACTATGGTTTGGTGCTGTTTGCCCTGAAAATTTGTGACATCACCTAGAAAGTCTCTAGCTTCAATCCTGTCAATAGATAAACACACCGAAAATGTAAGTTTGGATATAACCCTGGGGGAGGGCCTCTCACCTAACCCGGGCTTCTTGCCCCGACCTACTCTACTCCACATGCAATATGGTAAAATGTTGAGCTCACAATGTTTAATGAGTTCATTCTTTAATGAAATGATGGAATTTTACAAGTACATCTTGCTTCAGGCTGTGTCTCTGAGTGCAAATGACTTCATGTTACATTATACAAAGGATTTCTGTGTCGTTCTAGGTAGATTTTTGGTGTAACAAGCAAATGTAGGGCAATTCAAAGCTTCAAGCCAACGTTCAAGATTTGTGATACATATCATCTTTTAATGCAGATAATCAATCTTGAAGGAGTCGCAGATTCACCGCATCCTATGGCAAACACTACACATGGTCTGATTTCTAATGATCCTTTATTTTGGAAAATGAGCAGTTCCTCTGACCTCCATTGTGTGCAGATCATGACTTGCATTCAAGGCGTTCTGTTTTCAAAAAAGAAAAAATGCCCATGCTTCCGGAGAAAGTGTGGCTTAGGTTGCAACCATTACATCTGAAAGGGGGGAGTTATAAAAAATAAATCATCCCCTGCTCAGTTTTGTTTTTAAAATAAATAAACATTTTCTAGGCTGTCTTGACATAAAAAATGTATTGAGGGTATTTTCTAAACAGGGTGTTGTTTTTATGTCTGCATAAAGTTCTAGAAAGCTGAGCTCTCTATTAAATTTCAAATAAACCTTCAGAAGACCACATAATTTTTTAATATTTTGTCGGATAGTGTGACTTAATTACATAAGTATATATTCTGAAAAAGGCACTGCACTCAGTATTTCGTCAAAATTGTATCAATTGCCAACTTTTACATAATTTCATGACAAGCTTTTGTATCATTCTAAGCCCTACATGATGTTTTTGGTGTAATTCTGTTATAACAGCAAAGGTATGCCTTCATTTAGATGCACACAAACCTGAAATCAAATGATGCTAGCTTTATCTCTCTATCCCAACCACATGAAGCTTAGATTCAAAATGAAAAGGATCAGCTTTGCAAATTACATTCAAAACACAACATTTGCCATTGCAAACATGACAGCTTTCATGTTTCTCACTGAAATTCAATTAATTTTTGGCATTGGGGATATTTGAAAGACACTTCATGTCAGATTCTACATTCATTTAAAGTTTCATTTCCCTTTGTAACAAAATGAGCAATCAATTGTCCTTTGTGCATTGAATTCTTAGAAATATATGAATTGGACTTAACATTTATCATTGGTAACAACAGCTTTGTGTCAAACATTGCAAAAACATTTCGTAAAATTATTCTTGCATGTACCAGGGAGACACTCAGGTCGGTTTGAAGTGCATTGGGCTACCCTGTCAGCGTGCCTCGGCGGTCCGGCATCGGCCCGGCGTCGGTCTGATGTCAGCAGCATCGGACCGGCTTTGGGCCGACGTTGGGCCTCCGAGGCACGCTGATGGGGTACCAATCTCTGGGTCCAGGGTTTGATTCATTGCACTCCTGCCGTGTCACCTGGATTTATTTCGGACCACATTATCAATCATCACGCACATCATTGCTGTGTCTTCCTGCTTTATCTACAATTAGTCTTGCAAGTGCATAAATACAGGACATAACGCCTCAATCATCCATCTGTCCAGTGTGTCCATGGTGTCCATTGTGTAAATACCAAGAAAGTTGAAGCCGACTGCTTGCATCAGAAAGGTTACATAATCTGCTTTTTAACCTTTTTTGAACCTTTGAAACTGCACTATGTACTATGACGTTCATCTATTGTTTACCGAAATTAACTCCATGATAAATGAGGATATCCATCACAAACGATGTAGAAAGCACCTACCTTATCCTTATATATTGTTTGACTCTTCATTATGTTGTCTGAAATGTTCTTTGCAAAAATGTTGATTATGCAAGCTTGCAACATCTAAAACTGCAAGGTGTTGTTCTGATCTCTTCATTTTGCGCCTTTTAATGATACATTATAAAATGAATATTAGAGTCTCCTACCTCCAATTCATAAATATAAAACAAACTGAATAAGAACTGACTAAGTCATATGCATCACTTTTCATATCATGACACGCTCCTGCATTATACTGAGGGCTACTTTATGTTTTATTATAGTTCTGTGATATTAACAGCTTAGGAAAGTCTCTATTTAGATGCACAAAAGCCTGAAATCAAAAGATGGTAGCTTTATCTCTTCTTTATCCAAACTACATGTAGGTTAGATTTAAAATGAAAAGGATCAACTTTTCAAATTACATTCAAAACACAACATTTGCCATTGCAAACATGACAGCTTTCATGTTTCTCACTGAAATTCAATTAATTTTTGGCATTGGGGATATTTGAAAGACACTTCAATTCAGCTTCTACATTCATTTAAAGTTGCATTTCCCTTTGTAACAAAATGAGCAATCAATCGTCCTTTGTGCATTGAATTCTTAGAAATATGTGAATCAGACTTAACATTTATCATTAGTAACAACAGCTTTGTGTCAAACATTGCAAAAACATTTCGTAAAATTATTCTGGCATGTACCAGGGAGACACTCAGGTCGGTTTGAAGTGCATTGGGCTACCAATCTCTGGGTCCAGGGTTTGGTTCATTGCACTCCTGCCGTGTCACCTGGATTTAATTCGGACCTCGCGCATCATTGCTGTGTCTTCCTGCTTTATCTACAATTAGTCTTGCAAGTGCATAAATACAGGACATAACGCCTCAATCATCCATCTGTCCAGTGTGTCCATGGTGTCCATTGTGATAATACCAGGAAAGTTGAAACTGACTGCTTGCATCAGAAAGGTGGCATAATCTGCTTTTTAACCTTTTTTGAACCTTTGAAACTGCAATATGTACTATGAAGTTCTTCTATTGTTTACCAAAATTAACTCCATGATGTATGAGGAAATGAGGATATCCATCATGAGCGATGTAGAAAGCACCTGCCTTATGTATTGTTTGACACTTCATTATGTTGCCTGAAATGTTCTTTGCAAAAATGTTGACAGGAGATTATGCAAGCTTGCAACATCTAAAAGTAGAGAAATAAAGTTCGAAAACAGCATCAAACTTCAGTGACATGCCTTATAGAAGCTTCCACCATCCTAAAGCATTGTTGAGATGCAGCATTCTACTGTGTATTTGAATTTTATACATGAGGACAAGGATTTCAGACCGTATCTACGTTATCTCTAAAACAATAGTCACGATAAGTAAGTAAGTAAGTAAGTAAGTAAGTAAGTAAAACTTTATTTAACGTCGAGTAAAATATAAAACAGAATAACATAAGCAGAAGTGCTTTTAATCGACATAAAAAGAAAGATGGTTATTTACAATGTTAGATGAATATATACAGATGACGTAATAATGATGTATTAAGCATAAAATCATATAGCATAAAAACAATCTGACAACTTAAAATCACAGAGTACAGTTTAGACATGATCCACACCTACATGAAGGTCTCCATGACTGAATACTATTTTTAAAATCATTTAAACTCAATTCTTTAAAAGCATATTATTGTAGAGCATAGCACCATTATATTTAAAAGATCTAAAACCGAACATCACAGTATTAACTTTAGGCTGGACTAAAGAGCTGTTTCTTAAATTGTAGTTCACTACCTTCTCTTCAAGAAAATCGGAGGTCAAAGGTGGTAACCCAAAATGCCTCAACTTGTGTACATTAAACAAAATATCATGTATACGACTCAAATATAGTGACTTTCTACGAGCTTTTAAAAGTAAATCCTTATATTCGGAATGAAAATCATTATACACATAACGAAGAGCTCGCTTTAACAATTTTTCAAGCTGCATTGAATCACCAACACTACAATAGTGATAAATAGAATTACAATACCTCAAATTAGAACATACAAACGCATCAACAATTTGCAATTTTGACTTCGTTGTTAACACACTACTCAGTCTACTTGTCTGCTACATTTTTCGAGAAGATGTTTGATGTGATAAGAGAATTTCAATTTGTCAACAATCATCTTTTTTAAACAACGGAGACACTTCAGCCCTCTTCAGATCATTAGGGTATACACTTTTAACAATGCTCTGGTTAATTATACTCATCAAACTAAAAGCAAGGACATTAGCACCAATTTTTACAATTTTTGCAGGAATGAGATCATAACCTTGACTCTTATTAATCTTGAGTGATTTAAGTTTGAGTACAACCTGATCATATGTAACTGGAGAAAATTCAAATTTAAATTCCTCACAAACATTTTGTTTAATTAGCTTAATACTACTATGACTGGCATAATTATCAATAACATCAACAACAGGCATGTTTGACACAGCATCAGGTTCAGCTAGATCTTTAGTCACATTAATTAAATATTCATTAAATATATTTGACACTTTAACTGGGCAAGACACTACATGGTAATTTTCAAACAAAGAAATATCAGTACATGATTTTTTGACATTAGAAATGAAAGGTAAAACTGTCTTCCAAAAGTCATTTTAATTATTTGTAGATCATCTCTTTTCAAAGTATTTAACAACAGAAGATCTTTTAAGTGAATTAACATAATTTCTTTGACAGCGGTATCTATTCCATGCTAAACTGGTCTTAAATCTGTGAAATTTTCTCTTTAGCATAGCTTTTACATTAATAGCTTTGCGAAGCACACTATTCATATAAGGTACTTGTTTGATTTTAACAGTTTTCTTTTTCAATGGAGCATGAAGTTCGATGACCTCAGTTAACAGTTTGTTTTGGAACCACAGCTGATCTGATGGATCATCAAATATATCACTTACATGAAAAGGAGCCATGCCCAAGTCATTATTAAATTTGACATCATTGAATTTTTTATAAGATCTGTATA
Organism: Platynereis dumerilii; assembly: GCA_026936325.1. Lineage (NCBI taxonomy): Eukaryota > Metazoa > Annelida > Polychaeta > Phyllodocida > Nereididae > Platynereis > Platynereis dumerilii. Next base: position 8,992,616 of record JAPTHN010000018.1, read on the forward strand.
CTATATTACGTGGTACAATTTTTGGGGCATTCATCTTTGTGATCCCTCCAACTAAATTATGACAATCACTTATGCCAATACATAGATTAAAATTTGTTAACAATCGCAGTGGCGTGTTTGAAATTACACCATCTAACAAAGAAGGATTATTAACATTCATAAAACATGTTGGTGTGGCAATCACATTTTTTAAGTTATATGCATCAAATAAAGTTGTCAATGAATTAGGAGTTTTCATAAGATCCACATTAAAATCACCAATGAGATAAAAACTTTTACTTAACACAATGCATTTGTCAATTATATTCGAAATGGCATTTACCAGGTGACTATCATTTACATTAGGTGGTTTATAAAATAACAGAAAGAAAACCTTCTCCTTTTGGAGTGAAATTTCAAGTACCGCACATTCAACACCATTAGTTTCAAAGTCACACAGATCTTTTCTCTCCCTGTTAGGAATTTTAGAATTCACATATAGCATTACACCACCTCCGAATGCATTTCGGTCATTTCTGTGCATGTCAAAATGAGGTATCTGGAATTGAGAGTCCGGAAAAGAGTCATCAATCTTGGTCTCTGTTAAACCCAGAATGTCCATGTTTTCTAGCACAGCTTCGATTTCAGTCTTCTTGTTTCTGATACTGTTCACATTGAGATGCGCAAATATGAGTTTGTTACTATGAGTTCTTCGATAGTTCACTAACTCAGGAAAGCATTGAGCACTTTCAGAAGTAGACACATCAGCTTCATGAATCTCTGATGCAAAAACGGATGATTCTGTGTTTCTGTCACAAGGCCGAATAGTGGGGGGAATTGGGGTAATGGGGCACTCGTCACAAATATAATCCAAGGTCATTGAGACACTGGCCTGCTCTTCTTGGCCTACTTCCTAGTACGAACTGTGATACTTGGATTTATGACCTGTGCCTCCACAAGTGAAGCACAAGACAGGTTCACCGTGCCTGCAACGATCCTCACGGTGATTGTCTTCACCACAAAAACCACACGTTGTGGTACGTTCTGCTGGATGCCAATCACTGGAAGACCTGCTAGCTCCTTCATCACGTCCGTAGCCCTGGCTGTAGCCCTGGTTGATGTGTTCGTAGCCCTGGTTGGTTTGTCTGTAGCCCTGATTGACGTGTCCGTAGCCCTGGTTGTTTCGTCTGTAGCTCAGGTTGGTCTTGTTATATCCTTTGTGGTTCGTCCATCCGGGTCTTTGCTTCGGCTTGGTCGTCTGCCATCCTTCATCATCATTGCCATCTTTTTTCTGGGGTCGAACTTGGCTATTTCTAGCTGGATACCTATTCACTCTGCACACATTATTTTCATTTCCAGGTTTTGCATCAATTTTCAGATTTCTTACCAGCTGCAGGACACCTCTGTTCGTAAGATGTACTCCATCAGGTTTAAATAACATGTCACACACAGTCCCATCTTTCATTCTAAACACGATCATCTGAAGTTTGCCATTGCATCTCCTAAGTATGCTTCATTCATTTGAAGTCCAGCCAAAGCCAATCACAATCAAGATGGCCCGATACCTGTGAACTCTCAAAGATGGAATTTCTTCAGAATAGTTCGAAATGATCCAAAATATGGTTTTAGCAAGAACATGTAAACCAAATTGTGGGACTAACATTCGTTTTTCAGAATATTTAAGTTATGTACAAGAAAGTTGGTGCATACAAAACCTAAAAACATCAATTTTTCTCTTGGCTTCTTTACTGTGAAGTTTTCCAGGCTTCAGTGACCATGCAATACTATACAGTGTGTTATGTCTATCCGATTGATAAATTCATTAAATTTTATTCAAATTCTGAGTTATTTTTTCAACCACAAAGCACACAGTCTGTCATTTGCTGTAATATGTTGTGACATTAGTTGCAGTGTGTCTGTGACAGTATTTCGCAGCCTAATTCGCACAACTGGTAACATTATTGACTTAGCTGCAGAAATAATTACTCGGCTGGCACACTCACACTGAACTACCATCCTCAAAGAACTCCAGATCTTCTGATGCATCTGAGAGATTCTAAGAGCCATCCATTTGTTGACCAAAGGGGATGAGTGCATGGAGTGACTATCACTTAGGATCTGTAGTGTCACCCTACGGTATCTGTCATGCTACAAATGTGTGTAACAAAAAATAGAATATCTCTCATGCTACCAAGTCTGTGTCATCAAGTCCTAATATTACAAAAAGTATTTTGTGTAGAACAGAATGTAAACCACATCTCACTGGTTAAAGTCTTAATGAAACTTTTCAACCGATATTTCTCATTTTTTTGTAATACTGCCAAAATTAATGTTTAGGATTAAACTGATATACATGTAGGTCTTCGCCAAGAAAAAAACAATTTTTAATCCAATGATTTGGGCTTGTGATCTAAATTGCCCTGACATCCAAAATCTGTGTGTATTCCAAAACAATCAACCAATTGAACCATGAAACTATGACATTTTTGCTAATTCAATCAAATTTCTCAAATGAAAGAGCACAAGGAAATTCTTAACATCATGCAACATGGAGTCATTTGCACTCAGCGACGCCACCAGAAGCTGAAAGGACTTTTCGAATTCTATCATGTTCTAAAAGAATTGGATGATTCAACATTGTGAGGCTGTGAACATGACAGGGTTTTGTGTTATACCAAATTTCAATAAAATCTTAATACTAAATTCATTTGACAGCTAATTTAAAAACAGTTGGTTCATGGAGCTTGCGGTTTGTCATTGAAACATTGTGAAGTCTCCTGATTGTAACAGATTGCATTTAAACAAATAGAGCAAATAAAACTTCGTACCGGCCTTGACAAAAAGGATATCAATATTTTCGAAATTGTGGTATAGTTTATTGACTTGACTTGACAAATGAATTTTGTTTACAGTGTGTCTCCATATCACAACATAAGTTTGGCATTTTGCTTTTTCTGGCATCATAAAATAAACAAACATGTCTCTCTTAAGAAGGTTGAACCCAACTGCTCCTGTCAGAAAGATAACCCGCTTTTTTCCCAAGTTTCAAGCTTTTAAACTTTTCTTCTTACCAAAATTAACTTCATGATGTATGAGGATATCCATCAGAAGTGCTTGGAGAAAAATCACCTGCCTTGTGCATTTTTGACACTTCATTATGTCGCCAGAAATGTTTGTTGCAAAAAAGTTGACAAGAGATTATGCGAGCTTGCATATTCTAAGAGCAGTGAAATGTGAAACTCTTTGCAAATGGACCCTCTTGTATTGTGTCTGTATTTTTATCACGATGGAAAAATCCAAAAATAAAATATTGGCTGAACACTTTAAATTCTGTTATTGTAACAGTTACTTAATATTCAGTTGATTCCTCACCAACATAAGCTCATTACTACTTCAAAACCAAATTTTCTAGAATAACCAAATTTAAGATTCCAATCAAAGTATTTATTATATTTCATTGAGATGGACTTTGGAACACAAAGTCATGCTGTGAGTGTGGTGCAGTACATGTATGTAGTACATTTATATGTGACAGTAGCACAATACATGTGTCTCTCTCTAATTCAGATAAGTTCTTACCCTATTGACTTAGCTGCAGAAGTAATTACTCGACTGGCACACTCGTACTGAACCACCATCCTCAAAGAACATCTTCCTATGCATCTGAGGCATGAGAGATTCTGAGGTCCATTCATTTGTTGACCAAAGAGGATTTAAGAGGAACGAGTGGCCATCTGGAGTGACAAGAAATCGAATATCTATCATGGCAATACGTATGTGTCAGCAAATCCTAATATTTCAAATAGTTTTCTGCGTAGTAGTTTTAATGAAGTTTACGATTGGATTATTTCCAAAATTAATATTTCTTAGGATTCAACTGACATGGGTTCTCATAGCAAACAATATTTTTAACTAGATGATTTTGTCTTGCAAACTCAATTGCCCTGACATCCAGAATCCGTGGTGTCTCGCAAAATAATCAGCCATTTGAACCATGAAATTATTATATTTTTGTTAATTCAATAAAATTCCTTAGACGAAAGAGCAGAAAGGAATTTTTCACATGATGTAACATTGAGTCATTTGCACTCAGCGACACAACCAGAAGCTGAAAGGACTTTTCAAATTCAATCATGTTCTCAAAGAATGAGATGATTCAACATTGTGAGGCTGTGAGCATGACAAGGTTTCATGTTACACTAAAATTCAATAAAATCTCAATACCAAATTCATCTGACGGCTGATTTAAAAAAGCCTGGATCCTGACAGAGCTCGCAGTTTGCCATAGAGACATTTTGAGGTCTGCCATTTTGTAACAGTTTGTATTCATTGAAATAAAAAGATAGCATACATCTGTAGATAGAATAATAGATAGATAGGAAGATAGATAGATTGTTAGATTGACAGATCAATAGATAGATATTTAAGTGCAGCCCTCTAAACCTTGTTCTTGGCACTCATGAGGTTTGATTGACGAGATGAGACTGAGAGAGAGTGAAGATACTCAGCAATGTTACAAAACTTACCCCAAGTAAGGAATATTTTACCTACTCAGTACAGCAACTGACACAAGGGACACATTCTTTACTTTACTGACAGAAATTAGTAGAGGAATTATATAGTAAGATCATTAAAAACAAGCTCAACAAATTTTTCGGCATTGACAACGAAGCCATACCAAGAATAGAATGGTAACCACCTCCATACAATAGTAGGAGATGTAAATCAGATTCATGGAAGTCTAATCATGGGATCTTGCTGATAAGCTAACTGATTGAAATGTCCGTTGCTATGTCACAAGATCATATGCAGAATCATTTTATGAAAACACAATTAAGAAACTCAATATCCATTTATGCAGTATTGGCACGAGATCAGATTATCTAGAATCTAGGCCTACAAGTAATTGCATAACTGTAATGAAGTTTGTCAAGAAATGTATTTGTACTCTAAAAGTATTATTCTTGGCCCAAATGTCATCAAATTCTTTCTCTTCTATCCACCATATCATAGCATCTGTGACATGCATGAAAATGGTTGCCAAAAAGGTAACAGATTCTTCTTTGGTTAAGTTGGCATGCAAAAGCCTTTTTTTTGTAAAAAGATACAACCTTCTAAAGTTCACTTTCATCCATTAGTTCCAAGGTTTAGACAGCACTAACTGGAGCAGATGTTTTGTATTGCTAAAATTGTAGTCTTGTCTGTCAAGACCTTGGGAAAGCTCTGGACTAAAAAGCCTGTTATAACAGCAAGGAAGTTGGCCTTTTGAGTCCAGTTGAACTTGAAATCTAATTGTCTGCATACTGTACTTACTCTATTTTCGCGATGTCTGACCCTATTTTCGAAGCCGACAGTCAGCTTCTGGCACTGAAGAAAACTGTCAGTATCTACTGTTCTTCAATTCCTGCAATTCCTGTTCTTATCATTAGTACTTTTTTGACAAACTAATTGTCATCTAATCAAGAGAGCAAGGCAAGTCATACCTGGAAATGTGTATGAAGGTATCTGAATGGTTGTTGTTTATTTCAATAATATTTTTCTTAACATGATGACAGCTTCATGAAATATTATGACAAGCGATCCCACGTTTTTAAGTGAGAATGTCCAAAACCGTGATTTTTGTGGTATGTACATGAATTATGTCGGAAGAAATGTTCAGTTCTGGTTTACTGTTCTTTAAAGAAGTTAAAATAGATTTTAGTTTGACTTGAAAATGTCCCTATGCCAGAATTTGTTTTTGTATTTCTTTTTAACTGAAGTATATTTGTTGCAACAGATGTAGATAAATTACATTGTTGAATTATGGGATATGTATTTCATTTGGAAGTTGCAAGCTTGCATAATTATTCCATAGTAAAGGTTTCAGTTAAGAACATTAATTTGATGGAAAAAAAACCATTACAAAGGGAAGGCAGTTTTTTTTCAGAGATAAGGATGATGGATATCATCATGCCTCAAGCTTATTAATATAAGGTGGCATTATTCAATAACTAACTTTATTGCATGTTGCATATTGTTGCTTGGTTTCAAAGGATGAAATAACTTAGAAGTTAACGAGAAAGCCGATTGTTCCAGCTCTCTGAACAGGGAAGTAGGTTTTAACCGTCAAGGCATTTGCATGATTTCTTAGAAATATTGCTGTGATGTGCGTCATAATGTAAAGCTGATTTTAAAACGATACATGTCAAATTTAATTCTTAGAATTCTTTGTGTTACACACACAAAGGACATCTGACTGATTATTTTATTAACAATACGAAATGAAACTTGAAGTGAATGTGCAAAATATCATGGTATCAGAATATTAATAATTACCATAAACTTAATTTGCACAGTTCAATTACATTGCAGCTGTTTTGTAAAATGAATGTAAATGACATTACCTTAAACAGTACAATACAATTCTCTGTATATTTGATAATGACTTACGTTGTGTTCTTTTTCTTTTTAGGTGAGTACTGAACTTTTACTTATAATCATCTCCAGTGTCCAGTCTGTAAGTATTCTCTTATAGTAATAAGGATTTGCTAGACACTAATTTGGTAGCATGACAGATACTGTTGGGTGTCACTACAGATCCTAAGTGATAGCCACTCCATGCACTCATCCTCTTTGGTCAACAAATGGATGGCTCTCAGAATCTCTCAGATGCTTCAGAAGATCTAGAGTTCTTTGAGGATGGTGGTTCAGTGAGAGAGAGCCAGCCAAGTAATTACTGCTGCAGCTAAGTCAATAATGTAGTAAGTTCTGTGAATTACAGAGAGACATACTTTCACAAATGCAGTGTACAATGTACAGCACTCACAAATGACACAAGTATACACTACATATCTGAATGAAATGTACAGTACAACCCAAAATAAAGTAAGAACATTTTCTGTCAGAAGTCCTCTGTTTACCTATTTTGCCCTCTTTTCTCCTCTCCACCCCAAATCTCCTTACAACTCCCTTTGACTCTTTACAACAACCTTAGCCCACAACAAGAAATCTATTTAGACAGCTCTCAATGTAACTGCAATTAGCAGAGGTGCAAAATATCAAGAATATCAAACACAATCGGGGTGATTGAGTTCAAATTGGTGTTATTTAAATGGGATTTTAATGTAATTTTAAAAGGTATATTAAAGTAGGTAGACGTAGGAAGTGATTCAGAGGTAGTCAAAAGGTGTGAAAGGATAAAGTAGTGGCTGATTCTTCCTTCCTGCTTGGGTAATCGTACTTTATTTTGGGTTGTACTGTAGTACATATCTGAATGAAATGTATACATGTATAGACAGGTGCTGTTAAAAAAAAAAAAAATTATAGAATACTAGCTGCAAATTTCAGACACAAATCAAGACTACATTGTTTTGTTGACACGTTTTCCTTTCTTCTTGTATCAGTGTAAGTTTTGTATTTGGAACATGAATTTCAAAACTGGTCCTGCTAATTTTGAACATGATCTACATATAGCCAGAAAAGGTAGACAAAGCTGGCATTATTAGATTTCTTCTTTTGTGTATCCAAAGAATGGCAAGTTAAAGAAAGCCATGTCTAATTTGATATCACAGAAAGTTTAGTGACATAAAAATTAAGTGGGACTTAGTGATGCTATTCGCTCTCCTGTAGCAGTGTAATTTGCATGTTTCACATATATGAAGTGTCTTTGGCGGTCTTGCCTTGAAAAGCAGTGCAATATTGAAAATATATATGTTTCGTAAGAATTTCAATGTCAAGATCAATGTGAAAAAAATATGTTCAAGAATGAACTATTATAAATCTCAGTCATTACCAAATGAGTTTCGATGAGAAAATTTGTGAAGGTAAACTTTCCAGTTCCCATAATCCAATATGTATTTCACTGTAGTTTTGGAAATACAAGTAAGAATGCGTACCACAGAATGTCTGAGGGAATGTGAAAATGCCAGATCTTTCTTCTTTCAAGAAGTAATTGTTCTTTTTGAAACCGAACCACTGGAATGCAAGTCATGAACAGCACACATTGGGAACTGTAACAAATGTCTCGTCTTCTTCCAAATGAGGGATCATTGAAATTCTGATCATGTAGAGTATATGCCTGAGATTCCTCGAATTTCCATCAACTTGAAGATAGATTTCACTGCATTAAAAGCGAAGTTTTGTTGTTGTCTGCCTGATGAAAGAAAGGCAATTTTTACATTAGCAAAATGAAACCATTACTGTTATCTTTCAACATCATAGTTTTCATTCAACCAAAATTGAATAGCATTTGAGAAGTGTGATAATAGCAGAGGAAAAAATACATTACATTTTAGTGCTTTTCCAAGGTTTTGAAGACGAATCAATAAAGTTCATGCAAATTTGGCATTTTGACACTTCAATGCACCTGTACATTAGACTTCGAAATTGTTCCAATTTTGATAATTGAATAAATAAAAAACCTACATTTTCAACAAAAATGCACAAAGGGTCCTCAGATCTTGTGCAGAAGCACAATCAGAAGCTGAAAGGACTTTTCAAATTCAATTACTTCATTGAAGAATGAGGTTATTCAGCATTGTGGGCATGACAAAGTTCCATGTTATGGAGAATTACATTAATACAAAATGCATTGAGCAGCTGCTGGTTTGAAAAAGCCTTTAATCCTGCAACATCACACAAGAACATTAAGAACTCCTATTGTCAAATTGAAAGCCAGACATGTTACTAAGCATTTTACGAAACCATTAATTTTAGAACGCAACAGACAGCTGATTTTAGCGAAGTCAGTTTTTTAAAGGAGACACAGACATTTCACAAAGTCAACTGATTAATGTGGTAGACAAAATGATAGGCCTAAGGGTTACGCCCAGTCCAGATCAATTGACAGTTTCCTCCTAAACCAGAGGCAGAGATATCTTTGCTGATGTTTGACTCCCATGACAATGCTCTACTACATTCCAATTAGAAGAGGTTACATGATATTTCAACAACTTGATTTCCAAGGTGAAAAAAAAAATTCCTCGATTTTTGTTAATTAAAAAGAAAACAGAATTGTGTGGAATGTACATGTATACCCAATAATCACCGAAAGATGCTATAACACTGTCCCTGGGCCATTTTGTTTCAAGAGCAATCTTGCCTATGCAATATACAGCACACATGAACATTTGAAACATTTCTGTAATGTCAGTCATATGAAAAGAATTATCCTCTGTGTAGCCAAAAATCCCATAGATGAAGATTCAATAAGCATTCCGAAAAAGGACAGGAGTCACAAAATCAAATCAGAGGATCTGGTATCTGAGCTGCATGATTGAAATGTCACTGGATATGTCAGAGGAGTATATGCAGACTTCCAGTAGGACTCAAGAAGAGCTCAATATTTGAAAAAGCTACATTTGCATCTGATTAGATTTTCCAGAAAAATAAATAATTGTTTGCCCTGAAAATTGTCTCTCATCAGATTTACAAATGTCACTTACATTTTCAATCTCATGACAATATTACCAATTGACAAATATTGTATAAGGGAAGTTCTAAATCCAGCTGGATGGTAGACATAGGATTACAATAATTAAATGTGAAGTTTGATTTACACATTTTCTCAATGTCCTAAAAGTTGCCTGCCATACATATCAATAGCATAATTATGAAAACTCACAATTAGTTGAGAATTATTCAAATGTATATTGCATGTTTCAAGCAAAAACTGAAATTTCTGGAGAGAAGCAAAGAAATGTATACACAGTATTAATTTTCTATTTTGTGCATTTTAAGGCTTCAACTATATATCTAACAATTTGTTATAAACAGTCGTCAGTGATGCACATTCAGGCAGAATGTCTGTTACTCAATTTTACTCCCTAATCACCATGTTTGGCAAATTTAAGTTACTGGTCACAGACACTTTAATGTCCAAGAACACAAATACCTCATTTAACAGCAATAAGTGAAACAGGTCTACAACAGTTGCCAGAATGTGTGATTTCTTTTGAAGATTTGCATTGCTTGGAGAGATTGAAATAGCTTTTTTCGTTTAGGCATTGATGTGCAATAGTCATTCTGTTGCCGAAAGATCTCTGATGCCAGGTTCCAGATATGCCATTGTTTTTGAGAATGAACGAAATCAGATCTTAATGTTGTGTAAAATGGTGGCTTTCTTGCGAGAGTTTTGTTCAGCAAACTATACTCCTATCAAAGCGACAAACGTCAGAATTTTTGTGGCCTCCTTTCTATGAGGTTTCCAAAGAAAGCTCTCCGGAGACAGAAAATTGAATATATCTTTTTCTCTGAAATTTTTACATGGAAATCACAAACATCACATAATGAAGCAGGCTGAAACTTCTGTTCTTCTCAAAATGTGGTCGACATTAAATTTTGATCATGTGTGACATGTCACTGCATTTAAACGAAGTGTCTATTGCTTAAAGGTCACATTCCGCAAATAAGATATTGTGAAAACATCTTAAACCTACTTGCAGCAAAATCTGTACTATTTTATGTATTATAATCCATTGCTTCTTCATTCTTTCATGGAAATAAAAGCCAGTCATTTATAAAGGGAATTTACGGTCCGATAAGCACGTTTTATGAATACATAAAACAAGGTTCAGTCGAGTTATGACTCCAGGCTATTTTCTGAGGCTCAGTCTTGGGGGAATTTTCATTACCAACAAGGCTCTTCCCATTCTTGGGTGGTGAATTCATATCGTAAAAGATGATGAAACCAAAATGAGTCATCACGTCAACCACAAAAGCTGAGCTGAAGTAGCTTGATCAAAGTTGAGTATACTATGACTGGTTTTTCTCCAGTATAAGCGTAAAAACTTTCCAATTACCATTCCTTCTTATTTTCTCAGCTTATGTTATTGACTTAATTTCACCAAACCCTCGTAATTGCAATGTGGCCTGTATTCAGTATACAGTTAGTGTATACATATCATGATAATAAAATTTGCATATTGGAAAAAGTTCTTGTAAAATGATTTCGTGCACAGAGAAGTGAAGTCGCAAAAATACAACAACAAAAAAATTCACAAGGCTAAGGATGTCACTTCAGTCATGGCTGCTGTTCTAACATATTAGGATTTAGTCATTAACAAAAAGAGCTGCAAACGTTAGAAGGCTCTATAACTATAAGATTGTCTTAGTCAGTGTTAGTTTACACCACCTTTAGTTTGCCTTAGGCAACAGGGAACTCTAGTGTCCGGTCAATGAAAGACTTGCTCCTACCACATCTCATTCCCCAGGCAATGTTTTAGGTTTTAAGAAAAGCAGGATTAGAGGTGAATTGATTTTCTGTAATCCAGATAGACAATACAGAATATTCTCTGCTGGAATATCATACATCTAAGATATGTCTATCACATGACTAAAATGATTGAAAGGGATGGCTGGGTGATTCAGGCTTTATGTCCTTATTTATGCAAGGGGAAGGCACTTGAGGAGGCCACAGCACTGAGACACAGTATGACTGAATCTTCAGTCCAACTTAGGTCCAGGTGAGCAGACCAGAGGGGGGATCAGACTTTGGAAAACTGAATTTATGGAAAAGCCAGGAATCTTGCATTTCATTTTGATAGTTGCATATTTTCCATGGATTCAAAGTGCACCAAACAATGCTCTTCAAAATTCCATTCTTTATGGCTTAGCCTAATTTCTGAGTCATCCAACTGTCCTGAACAGCCAACGAAGTGCATAAATATAGTACATGTACTTAAAGCCACAATAATCCATGATCCATCTATCTCCTATGTTCCAGTCAAAACAAAGACACTCAAAGGGTCGAAGAATCGTCAGGGTATTACAGTCCACAGAATTGAGATTAGAAGGCCTAAAAAGTGTGTCCTCTGTAGAAGGTCCAGACAAGAGAGACTCTGAGGAGTCTTGGAGGTATTACAGTATTCAGAGTGGAACTCCCAATAACACACACTGTCCATTCTTGTCTTCACCAATTTGTTCTTTTCTCCTAAAACAGAAGCAGAGAGACGTCCACTAATGTAATGACACCCATTACAATGCTGAACCACTCTCCAGCCACAAGAGGTTACACCATTAGTATGACAAGTGTTTCAACAACCTGATTTCCAAGGCAAGGAAGTCCTTGAGTCAGGTAAATTGTGATTTACAGCTGACAAATTACAAGAGCTTGCAGATACGTACTAGAATGTTCCTTCCAAGATCAAATTCCTATCCATGCAATGTTAATCTTTATGACTCATAATTGGCTAATCTGGTCATATATGTATCCTATATTTCGAATGCTATCCAAGTCACTGACTGAGCTACAAATAAGGATTTGCTTGACACACATTTGTAACATGACAGATAGCTTCTGCAGGGTGTCACTCCAGATTCTAAGTGATAGCCACTCCATGCACTCATCCTCTTTGGTCAACAAATGGATGGCTCTCAGAATCCTCTCAGATACATCAAAAGACCTAGAGTTTTTGAGGATGTCGGTTCAGTGAGAGAGAGCCAGCCAAGTTGTAAGTTCTCTTTCATAGTAGAAAATTAGCTGAATATCTTACTGATATGATAGGTTTAGCTAAACTGTTCGATAATTGTTTTATACAGAGTAACCAAGCAATGTGAGTCTTAAAAAAAGAACACTCAAGTGTCAGTAATTTTACAAGTTTGTATCAATTATGCCTATCTGGGCAGGAACCTGGAGATGATGATTCATACTTGATACATCCAATTTCTCAGTTATATCTGCTCAATAACCTACTTTCTGGATACAAAGTCATTATAAGTCATAGGTTTATAACTCACCTTCACCAAAGCAACGAGTAACCAGTATGGGAGTTGGTGTGTCACTATAATTGCCTTTCTGGGTAATTTACATGTGTCACATTCACGGAGTATCTTTTGTGGTCAGACGTTGAAAAATATTGTAATTCAAATGAGAGATTTTTGTGAAGAAAATTCGATGTCAAGATGATGGTGTGGACAAAGAATGTTCAAGAATGTACAATTAAAATCTCAACCACCAACAAATGAATTTCAATCAGGTCTTGTTTGAAAACCTTGTTTGATTTAATTTACGAAGTAAAAATTATTCCCATAATCTGATATATGCATTTCTAGCGCTCAGGAGTCAGATTTGTAGAGTCATAGGCTTTTGGGATGGAGTCTTGAGTCTGAGTCAGATTATTATATACAAAAACATAGCTTCAACAATGTGAAAAGGATTCAAAATTTTACACAAAACATCTGAAACGAGTACTGTTACTCAATTTACTTTCTGCCCCCATTCACTGTATGGTACTTATATGTGTGCAATAATGCCTATGAGCAGAGTCGGGAGTTGGAATCATAGTCGCAATTCAGGAGACCTGAGGAGTCGGAGAAGGATTCCAGAAAACCAAAGGAGTTGGGAGTCGGAGTGGGTTCTCTTCCTACCCGACTCCAAAACCCTGTGCATTTCACTAAAGTTTTGAAAATACAAGTAAGCATGCGAAGCACAGAATGTCTGAGGGAATGTGAAAATGCAAAGACTTACAAGAAGCAATTGTTCTTTTTGAAAGTGAACCACTGGAATGCAAGTCATGATCAGCACACAATGGAGGTCACAGAAACCGTAACAAATATCTCGTCTTCTTCCAAATGAGGGATCATTGAAATTCACATCATGTACAGTATATACCTGAGATTCCTTGAATTTCCATCAACGTGAAGATGGCTTTCATTCCATTAAAAGCAACTGAAATGTTATTTTCTGAAGAAAGAAAGTCAGAACTTCTACGTGAGCAAATGGAACAGTTATCTTCCAACATCATAGTTTTCATTCAACCAAAATTGCATAGCATTTGAAAAGTGTGATAATAGCAGAGGAAAAAATACATGATATTTTAGTGCTTTTACAAGGTTTTGAAGACGAATCAATAAAGTCCATGCCAATTTGGCATTTTGACACTTCAATGCACCTGTTGAACCTTGGAATTGGTCCAATTTTGTTAATTAAATTTAAAGTCAACAAAACTGCACAAAGGGTCTTTCAGATCTTGTGACATCGAGTTATTTGCCCTCAGAAGCAAAACCAGAAGCTAAAAGGACTTTTCAAATTCAATTACTTCATTGAAGAATGAGGTTATTCAGCATTGTGGGTTTGACAAAGTTCCATGTTATTGAGAATTACATTAATACAAAATGCATTGAGCAGCTGCTGGTTTGAAAAAGCCTTTAATCCTGCAACGTCACACATGAACATCAAGATCTCCTATTGTCAAATTGAAGGCCAGAAATAGGGGAACGAGGGGCAAAACGGGCCGCCTAACTTCGAAGGCTCGCTGCGCGAAGGTGGTATGTCATGCGAATGCCAAATAAGGTCTGATCCATGAAGAAGTACCAGTACCACTTGCTCAAACACAGAAAAGTGCTTTTTTAATAGTTCCAATTCAAATTTTTCCCTATTTTCAAAAATGCAACTTTATCCCATTTTGCCCCATGCTTGGGGCAAAATGGAATTTCATATGGGGCAAAATGGGAAGAAATAAAGTTGCAAAAGTTCTGCAGTATATCAGCTGTTTTGATAATAGCCTAACTAAAAAGCATGTTGACAAACAAAGTGCATTAATTCATGTCATTGCAATGTGAGAATATTGCAGAATACTAAGAGTAAACACAGCAATAAATTGTGAAATCAGCATCTCTATACAGGACGCAATTATAGCTGGGAAGTGATGCTAGTATTTCTACATTCTATGTAATTATTTGACAAATTATTTAACCATAAACATTTGGTTACAAAAGAAATAATATTAGTTAAATTTTGTGGTAATGTGACATTTTATGAATATTCACGTAACTCTTATTTCCGAGTTTTCTTAATAATTTAACAATTTAAACTGGTATTGGATTTGACTATGCTTTTTGAAAGGCAGTTACATTCGTTTCAGTTTCAACAATACAGGGTTTTACCACTAAGCCTAAATCCTCAAGGTATTACTGATGAAATGGATTAGATCCACAAATCTCTTGTGATTTTTTCAAATTTTGTCTGTTATATGACCAGAAAGTGTATCAAATGTCTCAAATGTCATGGTTGAATTGACCCAATATCAAACTTCAACCTTTTCTAGGCTGGGATTGCTTTTTTGTGCTTCCCATTTTGCCCCCGCAGGAGGACTCCATCTTGCCCCAACCATGCAGGGTAGATTAATAATGGCCTACTTACACATGACTAAGCACCAGACTACATTTTTTTGCTTAATACGCAAGCTTAGTAGTCCTCTAATAACACTGACTATGAATTATTTGGCTGGGAACGTCATTGGAGGTATTACACCATTTCCAAAAATTATGATTTTTTTAAGAAAATCGATCAAAAACTTCAAATCAACGTGGCTGCATACCTGTAACATTCTCATTAACGAAACTCTCATGAAAAGTTGGTCATGTATCCTATTTTATTTTCCAACCAAAAAATTAGAAGGCAGGTAACAACATTCCGAGAAAACTTAAAAAAACCATTTTGCCCCGCCGCTCCATTTTGCCCCTCGTTCCCCTATTACAAATCATTTTACTAAACCATCAATTACAGAATACAACAGACAGCCGATTTTGGAGAAGTCGATTTTTTTTTCAGCATGACACAGACATATCATGAAGCCCACTGATTAACGTGATAGAGAAAATGATGAAAGGTACTCCATGTCCAGGTCAATTTACATTTCCCTGCTAAACCAGAGACAGAGAAACCTTTTAAAAATGTTTGACGCCCAATTTACAATGATCTACCACTCTCAAATAAGAAGAGGTTACTTTCAAAGGCCAAAAGAAAATCCTTGATTTTGGTAAATTAAAGAGAAATGGAATAGTTTGGAATATACACAATAATTACCGTAGAATGTCTTCCAGCCATGGAAGTTTGATGAATGTCTGCTTTCTCAGCCTTATGAAAAGAATGCTCCTCCATATGGCAAAATATCTCGTAGATGTGAATTCAATAAGCATCGCGAAAAAGCACAGGAGTCAAAAATCAAATCAGAGAATCTGGTATCTGAGCCACATGATTGAAATGTCATTGGATATGTTGCAGGATCATATGCGGACTTGCAGCATGAATCAAGACGAGCTCAACATAAGGAATTGCTACATTAGCATCTGACCAGATTAAGCAATTTGTTTCCATGGCAACCACAGAATGACACCCAGAGAATCTACCCTAGACGAATCCTGCCATTGCTGCATATTATCATAAGATTTTACGTCAGAGCGTCACAGCCAATCAGCGTGCAGGATTGCTGTCCACTTCAAATGTTTAACGGCGATTTGCGTAAAGACTATTCGCTTCCCAAGGACGTAAGACCCGTCATTTTAAAGCTCTTGGAGAGACGAATCTATTGATATGTGAATCGTACCTGTAAATCTTACGGGAATGCGTGTATAGTCGTAATCGGCCTCATTTGCATAACATGCTTGAAGGCCTGGTCATTGGTCAGCTTTGGGGGTGTGTCTGACAGAATCACTGAAGGCTTTGCTGAAGTGCAGAATGACTTAAAAATGTCCAAATTGTTCAAAAATTTGGAAATCCATCCTGAAACGGCAGATTTTGCCCTGTGAAAAAATTCATGTTTGTACATTAAAAATAAATGTCTATATAAAAGAAAGCCTCAAACTTTCTGAACGCCCCTCGTACTCATCATTCATCGATTGTAACAGCAATCAGTGAAGTAGGCCTACAACAGTTGTCTGAATGCGTGATTTGTTTGAAGACGTTCCCCATTTTTGGCAAGGCATCAGATTCATGAGCAATTATCCTTCTGCTGCCGAATTCTGCTTTCGGAAGATGTCTGATGCCAAGTTCCTGATATGCCACTGTGTTTGAGAATGAACAATCAAATCTTGAAGTTGTGTAAAACGGTGGCTTTCTTGAGGGAGTTCTTTTTGGCAAACTTTACTCCAATTACAGCGACACATGTCCGAATTAGTCTCTGGCCTGCTTTCTCTGAAGTTTCAAAGAAAGGTCTTTAGATGATGAAAATTAGTTATGTGTTTTTCTTTGAATTTTTATGTGAAAATCACAATCATCGCATAGTGGAGTTGACGGAAATTTCTGTTCTTCTTCAAAATTAATGTGATCATAAAAGTTGGAGCGTGTGCAGTGTCGCTGCATTTAAGTGAAGTATCGTTTGTTAAAATGTCAATTTCCACAAGAAAATTAGCTTAATATAATCCACAGAGAGTTCTAGTGAAAACATCTTAAACCAGCTTGCAGCATAATCTGAATTATATTCACTACTTGTTTATGCATTATAATCCATTTCTTTTATATTCTCTACAGAAATACTATTGACATAAAACAACAATGCCAGTCATTTATAAACAGAATTTATGGTCAGATAAGCACATTTTATGAAGACATAAAACAAGGTTCAGTCAAGTTATGACTCCAGGCTATTTTCTGGGGCTCAGTCTTGTGGAATTTTCATTACCAGCAAGGCTCTTCCCATTCTTGTGTGGCAAATTCATATCATAAAAGATGATGAAACCAGAATGAGTCATAATGTAAGCCACAACAGCTGCTGAAGTAGCTTTCAAGATCAAAGTTAAGCATATTATGACTGATTTTCTCAAGTATAAGCATGAAACTTTCCAATATCCATTCCTTCTTTTTTTCTCAGCTTATGTTATTGAATTTATTTCACAAAACCCTCAAAATTGTAATGTGGCCCGCATTCAGTGTACAGTGTGCAGTGAGTTTGTGCATATCATCATTAAAAAAATTGTAGAAGACTTATTTGGTAAAGTTATTTTGTGTGCAGAGAAGACAAACTATAAAATTGCAAAAACAAATCCTGACGCTGATGAGGTCATTTCAGTTCAGGCTATTCCTGTATTGAAAATTAACTTAACATCATGTGTGATCCTCTTTTTATTTAGTAAAAAGGATTTTTAGGAGATCATTTGCCAAGCGTACGAAGGTTTCGGGTATAAAGTTATTTATATGATCCTCAGATCCAGTGCACTTAATCATTGAAACATTTGAACCTTGAAATTGTTAGTTTTTTTCTTTAATTGTGCAATGAAAGCCCCCAAAAACAAAAAGCGATCCTTTTGGGCCTTGTGACATTAAGGCAATTGCACTCATACAGTACAACCTAAAGTTGAAAGAACTTTTCGAATTCATTTTTTGTTTGAAGAATAAGGTTAATCAGCATGCTGAGCTTGATAAGGTTCAATCTTACTCAGAAATGCCAATAATAGTGCAAAATGCAACCAACAGCTGGTTTATGAAAAAGTTCTATCCAAATAAAGGAAAATAAAAAGGACACGTTTTTTTAAAATAACATCATTGTTGTTTGCCAATCCAAATATAGTGTAGGAATAAAACCAATGTCACCACAGCTTTACAAATGAATAACATATTGGCTGGAGAGTCTATGTAGTAAATGTTTGCTGATAGACCGTATTAACAAAGACTATGGTATTGCCTCATAGTTCGCTGTCTCTGTCTCATACCTCAGGCAGCCTGCTACTCAAATGTCTGGTTGATAAAAGACTTTTGCTTGCAATGTCTCATTCCTCAGGCAGTGTTTAAGGTGCTAAAGGAAAGCAGGACCCCTACCAAAAGAACTGTACACATTAAAAGACTTTCTAACTAGAGGATTGCCTTAGTCAGTGTTCGTTTACACCACCTCTAGTTTGCCTCAGGCAGTAGGCAACTCTGATGTCCAGTCAATGAAAGACTTGCTCCTACAACATCTCATTCCCCAGGCAATGTTTTAGGTGCTAGGGAAAGCAGGATTAAAGGTGAATCAATTTTCTGTAATCCAGATTGACAGAATATTTCCTGAAGGGCATGCTGAACGATGGTCATCTTGTCCAGATGCGTGTATTTTCACAGAATATAATTGATTCAAAGAAAGCTATTTCTATTGCTTGTAAACCTTTGAAGACTGGTAGCCAATAGAATTATTACTACAATAACTCAGTTTGCCCTGTTAGGCGGCATGATTGTTTTTGTAGAAGGCGCTACTCCTACCATTGAACCAATGTTTTTTCTCCGCAAGCAACTTAATGGATACTGTGTTTTATCAATGGCTAAAATTGTTAAGATTTGAAGGCTTAAAATATATCCTCAACAGAAGATGCAGACAAGAGGTCTTCTGCGAAAGGTATTACAGTATTCAGAGTGGAACTCCAAACATCAGACACTGTCCATTCTTGTCTGCACCAATTTGTTCTTTTCTCCTAAAACAGAAGCAGAGAGACTTTGCTAATGTAATGACACCCATTACAATGCTCAACCACTCTCCAGCCACAAGAGGTTACACCATTAGTATGACTAGTGTTTCAACAACCTGATTTCCAAGGCAAGGAAGTCCTTGAGTCAGGTAAATTGTGATTTACAGCTGACAAATTACAAGTGCTTACAGAAATGTACTGGAATGTTTCTTCTGAGGTCAGATCCCTATGCCATGTTAATCTTTGAGACTCATTAACAGCCAGTGAGGTCATGCACGTGTACATGTGTCCTATACTTCCAATGCTTTTAGCAAAGTCATAAACTACATCAATGCGAACTAAAGGGCTTGTTGTGCATGAAAAGCCAAATGTAATTACTCGTCATTCCTTGACTCTAACAAAAACTGGTGCTGTTCAAATGTCATCTGTAAATATCACAGATATTTAGTATAATTTTGAGCAGTCTTTCAATGAAAGACCATGCAGATAAAACACAAACACAGGTGCAAAAGCTAGGAAAGATTCTCTCATGTGAATTTAATTAGCTGAGACATATGTGAAATGTCACATGTGGAATTGTGGATGCAAAAAGGAATAGAAAAAAATCGGAGAATCAAATATCAGATCAGAATATCCGGCATATAAGCTGCATGATAGAAATGTCACTGGATATGTCAGAGGACCAAATGCAGGCATGCATTATGTCTCTTGTAAAAGTAATTTAATTGTCTCCTCCTCACATATGCAGAAAGGATCAGACAGGTTGTAGGCTCCTATCTGACTTTAAATTTGATAAATCCACACACAGACTGCACTATTCCTTACTGTCGAATTCTTGTACATGTGTACACTTACACGTGTGGACACTGTATACATGCATGCAGTAGCATTATCATTCTAACACAATTGTGACAGTAAAATGTAATGTTAAAATATGTTAGATATGATTCCGATTGATTCAAGCAAAAAAGATACCTTTTTTACTGTATATTTGTCCGTCGTAGAGAGTTTGTCCTGAACTTGGAGTTGGAGTAATTACATTATACCATAGCATAAAAATTATCTATACAATGTATGTTGGAAAATAAATATGTTTACGTTTGAGGCAAATGCACTGCAGCCAGATTTATCCATCTTCTTATATATTGTGCTATGAAACATCCCATGCCATGTTTGAAGGAGAAGTATCCATTGATTATTTTGTCACCAAAGGGAAATGGAATTTTGAATGAATGCTGGAGCTAACATGAACATGTACGGAATTTCCTTGATGTGAAAAATTTATGGAATGGAATGAGAAACATGAAAGTTGTCATGCTTGGAATTTTGGGTTGTGGTTCGAAACAAGGCAATTTAAGGTTGGTATTTTCATTCTATTCAGTAATTGAGTTAATTAAACTGCCGAAGAGAAATTGTCTCAATTTTAGTTCTACAAAATGCCTAGACGTATAATGGAACATATTTAACTATGAGAAGAGAAGCAACATTTTTATTGACATTTTATTGACATTTTACACGAGATTCTCTGGGGGGGGCACCCTCTATACTAATGTATATTTTAGCCGGAGTTGGAAAGTTCATATGGGGGGGACCTGGGGGGCACAGGTCCAATATGGGGGGGCCTGTTCCCCCCGTGCCCCCCATATGTACGCCACTGCTTTTGAATGCTATAATTTTGCATTCCAGAGCTAAACGAATGCATGGCAGGCCACGGAGGCGAAGGATGCAATTACTTTGTAGTACAGGCTAAGAATGTAATTACTTGGTTTGGCGGGTTCTATTGCTTGACATGCGAATATAATTTACTTCACACAAAGACATTTTTGGCAAGGAAGCAATGTCAAATATTAAAATGATGATACGAAGCGTTTCAACTTCCAGGTATTGTTGATGCCAATTTGAATCATTTCCTCGAAAAGTAGTATTAGAAAAACATCAGTGGTTTGTTGGACTGTCCCTGCCAATTGTTGGGTTCTGGTTCGATTGCTGCTGGATGACCTTGAATTATGTTGAATCTTGTTTCGATCATACTTTGCCTCACTGTTTTTTTCTTGATCCTCTTGTCCAAAATAGACTACTATAAGTGCAAAAGTACAGGACATAAAGCCCCGCTCATCCATCCATCCATGGACTGTGTCCCATTGTTATAATAATAAGTTTATTTCACTGAAGTTTGGGTGGAGTAAAAGTAATATTTTACTTAACTGGATAAAATAAAATCGAGGCATCTTTGAAGTTCAAGGCCTGTTTTCTTTACCAAGTTTACAAATGAGGTTGTTCAATAGATTTCTTGTTGGTATTGTGTTCGGCTGACTTTGTCTGGCAGAGCATCCCGGAGAGCATTGTAATGGTGTCATTACATTAGGTAACAGTCTCTCAGCTTCTGTTTGCAGCAAATTGGCTGGACAGAGATGGATTGTGATTGGTTATCTACTACGTCTGCTGCGTACAAAACTGTTTAAGAGGTTTTTTTATTTCTGGTAGTGCTTTTGTCAAGGCTGCAGGAGTTTTTCCTGTTTAATGTCTTCTCATTGTTAATAAAGCCTTTTTGCAGATAAAGGAAGCTTTATTAGATTTAAGTTACTTGCTCAACCACCGCTGATGTATGATAAACATTCAACATACATGTAGAAACATTTTTTGAGTGTGCTCCCTTCGACATATATATGGCATAACAACATAGTGATTTTTCCGTATAGAGACAATGACTGGTAATTATAAATGAGTCTAATCTTACATAGTAGAGGATGATATGCTACCTTGGGAGTGATTAAAAATCATCTCTCATTACTGCTGGAAACAACAATTAACTCCTCATATATCATGATAGAAGTGTATGTTTTTCCTTTCTGATATCATATATATATTATGGAACCTGACGTTTTGTTGACCAGCATTGTAATTGGATGAGCTGGTCCCATTGGTGGCAGTGTGGTCTTAGCTGCCACCCTGACTGCAGCTGCCGGCTCCTAGGAACTGCAGGGTCTGGCTGCAGGAGTTGATCCAATGCAGTGATTCTCAAAACATGGTCTAGTGAGGAGGACTTGATGCAGCGTAGTGTGTATAACAACAGTCTGCCAGCCTAATGTGGTTGTGGAGCATCTCTGAATGAAATTTGATATCCAAGCCACATGCATATAGATATTGACAAGTGTGCACTGGTTTCAGATAGCATCTTGCAAACTTTTGGCTCCCGAGGCATCAGTTGTCGTGATACACATTCTGAAGCTTGTCCCATGTATGAGAGATACTTTTTGGCAGTTGGATTATGAAATAATGTTTCTTACTGTCGCACTAGAAGTTGACATATGAAAGTACCACTTTTCTCCATTGATATTTGTGTTTTGTGCCCTCTCCGTGGATTTTACCTAGGGCACATTTACATTTTGCAAGACGTATAAATGAATTCATGTTACAGTTAGATTGATTTGCCGATTACTACAGTTCAGAAGACACTAGCAAGTGTCACATTGCCCATGGATATTTACCATGGATCATCACTACACAGATAGATAATTCAGATATCTTGCGATCACCATGATGATGACCGTGGAGGAGGACGATGAAGGCAACCAGGATGAACTTACCCTGGGGTTGCTCATGGAAACACAGATGCAACAGGTAACCTCTTTTACTTTACACTGCAGCTTCATGTGCCTCGGTCTTCTCAGCTCAGTCTGGGTTGTTTTGTATGAAAAGTAATATTTCTCAGCAGGTAGCTTTAACTTTGTATGAAAAGTTAGGCTGATAAGCATATCGACTTTCAAAGTTAGATTGTTTTATTGTTTATTTAATCTCAATGCCATATAATTCACTCAATTCACCTGTTGCATAGTCTGTATTCTTGAGAAGCAGAAATCACAAGGAAAGTTTCGATAAGCCTATGTCTTCTGAAAGACAGCATCACACTTTCATAAATAGGATTGGAGCTAGAATTTTGCACGTATTCACTCTACCCATTAGAATTGCTGCCTTGCTAGCCATGTATGATTATGATTAAGGTGCTTTCTAGATTTAGGACCCATTGATATACTTTTATGCCTCTCTATTGGGCATTTATCCCATGGGTTGCAACAGTCTGGGACTGATATCAAGGCAGTGGGAGGGTACATAAATTGACGGCTTAGAGCCACTGATATCAGAGTGCCTATCTGGGAGTCCAGGCACTATGGGGACTGTGGGTGTAGCAGTGTCCATCAATGTCAAATGGGACTGTTTCAGCGTCATGACATACTACTAGCTTTCTTTTAACCTTGTCATATCAATATTGTGATGGGCAACTCCTTCAAGAAAGCTGCTGCATTCTTGAGGTTATCTGACCAGTGACAACCAGCTTAAACCAGACTCTTCATTTTCTGTCCTTGGTCTCAGGCCCAGTGCAGAGGTAGAGTGGTGGTCTGCCAACCTGTGAAACCCAGGTTTTGACTATCTGCTCATGCAACCCATGCTAGAAAAGATGGATGTTTGGATATTTCATCCAGTGTCAACTGTGCACCACTCCACATTTCCATGGTGTCTGTCTCTGCAAATATACATGATGTAAAGTCTCCACACACTTGCCCATCCACCAGTTGTCCCTATTTCTTAATTTCTGATAGTATTCATAGACACTGATGAAAGGTGAGCCAAATGAATAGCTGTCTTCATATATTTTTCTTTCTTGTACTTTGGCAAACCACGGTCTATGAGGTTCATTGATATGCTGTAATCCGCATTGAGTTGCAAAAATATTCTCTTCAGGAAGATTATCAAATACCAGATGTTGTTCTTGTCTTTGGTCACACAACTTTTTGCAGAGCGTTATCATATAGCCCATCGGTTGTTTTCACTTCTGCTAGGTGTTTAGTGGGCAAAAATGTTATTGCAAACATCATGCACAGTAAACAGATGTGTGACAGAGATAGTAACTCAGAGAATATTTTTTTAAGGAATTTCGACTGGGAGACCGACGGAACAACCTAGAACTGTTATCCGTATCACCAGTTTACATGTAGACATTGGACCAAGAACCCAGGAACCTATTCTATATTGTCAGATAATTCTCCACTGCACCAGATCTTGACCAAAAGTTATTAATCTTTTTTTTTGGTACACACGTAGTGGATGTCCTTCATCTGAGAACTTCCTTCGCAAATTTGATTAACCACAGGAAATGTCATGTTATAACCTGAAAAAGTCATATCTTGATATCTGGCATCTGGGTCACATGATTGGAATGTCACTGGATATGTCAAAGGACCAAATTAAGAAGTCTTACAATATGGCAAGGGTGGAATTTCTTATACCAAAAAGCAAATGCCAAAGAGTAATATCAGTGGGATGCTGTTTTTATAAGACAATCTCTTGGTTCTCACTTGTGTTTATGAGTGTAGGCACTTGCATCTCCCACTGATAATTATAGTACATATCAATCTATCTAATAATAGTGCATGTCAATCAAACTGTAATATTATAATAGTTTGAGAGATTTTTCTGGCTTTGGAATGATTCATTGATTTATTGGATGCTCAACCATATCGTATGAAAGGGCCATTATTGTGCAGAACAATACCTGCAAAAAGACAATTACTATTATGTTTGCCACATTAAAATGATTAATATGTTTTTCCCTGGACATTGTACAATGTATGTTGCTCACTGCGATTCATGTACAGTTGAGCTAAAGGCACTGCATCTTTGAAACTAATGTTCTGATATCTTGAAAAATTCATGTCCTTAAAATTTTTGATTAACTTTAAAGCTACTAGGAGACCATGATATTTTTAACTGATCCTTATTTTAATAATTAGACATCATGAAACGTGAAGGTTTTGATCTGCATGCCATCTATGCTGAAAGGGATCCAATGATTTAGTTTTTCAATGAGGAAATGGAACGTGAATACATGAGTTGACATGAACATGCTGAGAATGTTCCTTTAGTGAAAAATTAATAGAATGTCGTGAGAAACTTTTGGAATTGAAAATGTAAGAAGCTGATGCTTTTCATTCAGTGGTTGCAGCAATATTATGTTTAGATGTTTACACACTTCCTTTGCAAGGATGTATTCTTGTTCCTATAAATTTATTTGCCATATAGGTAGGTCAATGGTCATCCAGTGTGGAAATTTCAAGTGTTGCAGATTGTTAAGACTGAGAAGAAGCAGAAAAATTTACATCTTTCCAAAAAAAAAAGGAGTCACTGCGTGTGCCATGTAGCTGGTTTTTTCAATGGATTTTTCACCATAATTCAATGTTGCTTACGCCATAAATATAATGGATGACATCTGTCAAGATGTCTCATTTGTCATCGACATGCTTTAAATCCTCAAAATCTGTTTGAAACAGGCATAATTAGGCTACAATTGTGCATGATTTCCTTAAGCAGACTTTGATCCTTTCTGCCTTTGATGGATGGCTGGCAACCACCCTCTTTGGCTGCACCCCTCTAGTCAAACCCCTTCTGTATTGTCATCTTGTTGGCTGTTTATATGATTAAGGTCTTCGAAAGATTTGCCTTCTTTGATTTGTCTGTTATTGGGTTCCCTGGGGGTGTTTATCTTGTTTGGGTATGGTGGTTTGTGACTGATATCTTGCTGCAAGATGCAGTTTACACGCTTGAACTGGCATCTGATGTAGGTTGGCTACTTTACCAAAGGAAAGACAATTGACTGGATAGGAGATATCCATGAAGTCAAGATGACTTCAGGTTTGGACAATGTCAAATGGAACAATTTCGAACAACTTCGATGTCGTGATAACATGCCTGACTTTCTCATATGCTAATATCTACACATAAATAATTTTACATGTTTTTCACTTTATTCTAATGCAGCTTTTTGTATTGCCTATTTCATATACTTACATATTTCAAATATGCATACCCTTTGTTGTTGCAAATAAACATGTATCATATAAAAAAAAAAAATCTTGTTGCGGTTTTATGATATTGCTGGTTTTTGCACACAGAGCAGCACTGGTGTCAATCTCGGGTCATTCTCAGGAAATAAAAGGGAATTCTTTTTGAATGAACTAGGCAAGAGTGTGAAGCAGACTGGTATTGCCTTTGGTCGAATAAATCACTTACACAATAAAGACACCTTTCACTGGCAAGCGGTTAATGCTCTGGTTTGGCCTTATATCTGCCCCCTAGGAAGGCTGTTTGTCAACTTTGTTGTGTTTTATTGTAGACTCATTTTACTAATATCTTAGAGCACAGGCTAGGGTTTTAGGCTAAAGGCAGATCACTGTCAATGTAGTATATTCTATTGTAGAAATTACATACATAGTGTTGTAGACCTTAACAGGTTTACCAGGTTTCTCTTCATGCCATCAGTGGCAGCTATGATTATAACTTGCCAAATGAGGTTGTTAAACAGATTTTTGTTGAGCACTTTTAGTAGAGCATCCTGGTGAGAATGTGATAGGTAGTAGTCTCTCTCGGCTTCTGTTGGGTGGAACCACAACAAATTACCTGACAAAGATAGACTGCAATTGCTTGTCTGTTCTTTCCTTTACATACAAGACTGCCATTTAGAGTTTTGCTTAGGAAGTCAGAAGTCTGTTACTTTTCTCCTGATGAATTTTTTCTGTTGAATTAGAATTTTGCAGACACAACTTGAGATTGGGCTCAAGAATGCCAAAGTTTTGTCTTGGTTTTTCTTTGGTTTCTCTCAGACCTTTTCTGGCTTCAGGAGAACACATGATGTAAAGAAATGTGTTTTTGTGTGGCTTGACGGCTTCTCTGTTTATTTTGGGGCCATGTTTGTGTGTATTTCTGCAAATATCACACATTTCAATGAAATGCTCATGCAGCTGGTAGACAAGTGCAAAATCTGCATTATTCAGACAAAAACTTCTTCAATATTGAGATGAAATGTGGTGAGCACTTTCAATATTTATATACATTGTTTCCATTGTGATTTTGCTGATCATCATCTAGAGAATTACTTGTTTATGAAGATATATCTCATTATTATTTTTTAAGAAGATGCTTTGTTGCCTTGTTGGTGATTATAATATTCTTTAATTACTACCAGAAAGAAAAATTAGATTCCCATATAACATGATAGCATCTAATATTACATGAGTTTCCTCAAGGATATAATTATGGAGCTTGACGTTTTGTTGACCAGCACTGTAATTGGATTACTTGGTCCCACTAGTAGCTTTGTGGCCTAAGCTGCCACCTTGACTGCTACTGCTGGCTCATAAGAAGGGTCTGGCTGCAGGAGTTGCTCCGATGCAGTGATTCTCAAAACGTGGTCTAGTGAGGAGGACTTGATGCAGCGTAGTGTGTAGAACAACAGTCTGCCAGCCTAATGTGGTTATGGAGCATCTCAGAATGAAATTTGATAGCAAAGCCACATGTATGTAGATATTGACAAGTGTGCACTGGTTTCAGATAGCATCTTGCAAACTTTTGGCACTGTGGATTACCGTGTCCTTCTGAGGAAGCAGTTGTGGTAATGCATATTCTGCAAGGCCTTACCGATGCATGGTGGAAAAGTTTTTTTGGACAGTCAGATTCAGGAATAATGATTTTTACTATTGCACAACAAGTTGACATTTGAAAGTTTTTTTTTCTTTGTTGATATTTGCGTTGCAAGGTGAACAGTTTTGGAGATGAATATCGCTTTTTGATGCTCTGCATCTGATCAGTCATAAATGTATACCAATTCATGCTTTATTTCACACTCTTCATTAATCACAAATTTGATGCCCTCTCCTTGGATTTTACCTGGGGCACTTTACATTTACATTTTGTATGACATATGAATTCATGTAACAGTTGGAGTAACATTTATGATTGATTTGCCGATTACTACAGTTCAGAAGACACAAGCAAGTGTCACATTTCCCATGGATAATTACCTTGGATCATCCCTACATAGATAGATAGTACACTTATCCTTGGATCACCATGATGATGACCGTGGAGGAGGACGATGAAGGCAACCAGGATGAACTTACCCTGGGGTTGCTCATGGAAACACAGATGCAACAGGTAACTCCTTTACTCTGCCCGGCAGGTTCATGTCTCCATCTTCACAGCTCAGTCTCGATTGTTTTGTATGAAAGTGATATTTCTTAGCAGGTAGCTTTAACTTCGTATGAAAACTTAGGCTGAAAAGCATGTAGACTTTCAAAGTTAGATTGTTATATTGTTTATTTCACTCAATTCACCTGTTGCATAGTCTGTATTCTTGAGAAGCAGAAATCACAAGGAAAGTTTCGATAAGCCTGAAAGACAGCATAACACTTTCATAAATCGGATTGGAGCTAGAATTTTGCACGTATTCACTCTACCCGTTAGAATTGCTGCCTTGCTAGCCATGTATGATTATGATTAAGGTGCTTTCTAGATTTAGGACCCATTGATATACTTTTATGCCTCTCTATTGGGCATTTATCCCATGGGTTGCAACAGTCTGGGACTGATATCAAGGCAGTGGGAGGGTACATAAATTGACGGCTTAGAGCCACTGATATCAGAGTGCCTATCTGGGAGTCCAGGCACTATGGGGACTGTGGGTGTAGCAGTGTCCATCAATGTCAAATGGGACTGCTTCAGTGTCATGACATACTACAAGCTTTTTTTCTTCAACACGTCATATCAATATTGTGGTGGGCAACTCCTTCAAGAAAGCTGCTGCATTCTTGAGGTGCTCTGACCAATAACAACCTGCATAAACCGGACTCTCCATTTTTCTGTCCTTGGTCTTGTATTGGGCCTAGCGCAGAGGTAGAGTGGTGGTCTGCCAACCTGTGAAACCCAGGTTTTGACTATCTGCTCATGCAACCCATGCTAGAAAAGATGGATGTTTGGAGATTTCAACCAGTGTCAACTGTGCACCACTCCACATTTCCATGGTGTCTGTCTCTGCAAATATACATGATGTAAAGTCTCCACACACTTGCCCATCCACCAGTTGTCCCTATTTCTTAATTTCTGATAATATTCATAGACACTGATGAAAAGTGAGCCAAATGAATAGCTGTCTTCATATATTTTTCTTTCTTGTACTTTGGCAAACCATGGTCTATGAGGTTAATAGATATGCTGTAATCCGCATTGAGTTGCAAAAATATTCCCTTCAGGAAGATTATCAAATACCAGATGTTGTAGTCTAGGAGAGATTCTCAAAAAAGCCTCTGTAAAAAGTTTAATAGGCATTTTTTGTTAAAAGTCGGTAACAAGTGGTTTTAACCTAATTTGAGGGTGCTGATTCTGAATCTGCTTGTTACCGAGCTGGATTTTTAATTTTAAGGGGTCAAAATGGCAAATCAAAATGGCCGCCAAAATGACAAAAATTTTCAGAAATATGACAATATCAACCACACATTCAGCTTTTTGCTGCAAATAGTTCCTTATGACCAACCAAATTCATTAATTCTAGTATAAACAGAGACTGTTGTAAATATTTCAGTAACATTTAGTGCTCTAGTTGTAATTTTTAAGGGTTCAACAGCCTGGAAAACAAAATGGCCGACAAATAATCAAAAATGCTGGTTTTGGTACTACAAAACAAACTCATTTGTGTTATAAAACATCCCTAAATTATTCATATCACCACTCAAGTATAATTGTAGGTTGCTGTATATATTTGATTTAAATTTTTTAAGTTAAGGGGTCAAAATGGAGCCTAAATCAATGTTAGGGTGCAAATCGCAGAAATTCTGATTTTTCCATAATTTCCAATTTCAAAGTAGTTTTCTGACTCAATCTGGTTTGTTGTTAATTATATTCAAAGAAACACATAATCACGAAGTAATTATGTATTTATTGCATTACTAGTGTCCATATTAAAACATATTTTTCATTTTTTATATGGTATTTAAGCGGTTGCAAACTGAAAAGGCTGAGTTGGATCCTTGCCAAAAGTTTAAAATGTGCATAAATCTAGGTCCTTGATGAAAATGATACGTTGTGTAGTTGCAAGGAAGTCTTTTTTCTCAACTAAATATACATTTTATGAATGGATATAATAATGTTGTTAACAAACACACAATTAGCAAACATGAAATTGAGTTTTATATATAAAGACCAAGTAGGTCAAACATGGCATCTGAAAAATGTCGAAAATCACCGAAATTCGACAGCTTTGAGCCTTAATCGTCAATTTCTGTGCGATTGTCTTAACTCATTCCAATTTGTCTAATTTATTAAGTCTGACAGTATCTGTTTATCACACATTTATGTCTTTTGTGAACTTATTCTATGGACATTTATCAGAGGTTGATATATGGCAGAAGAATTTAAAAAAACGAAACCTACGAATGGCAAATCTTGCTAAATTGGATGCTTTCAACGTTGGAAAATGACAATTCTTTGTTGTTGCTCATTATGATTGGCCAAATCTACATTATCCCTATATATATAACCACAGTATTTTCTTACTTTTGAGGGTCTATACATTGACCTAGACAAATTATACAGCCTTGTAATGAAGATTCTAAAAACATGCAATTACAAAAAATATTACAGGTTTATTCTTGTTTTCATTTGCTTCAGTTTACGAAACCTATTATGATTCTATAGGCCCAGTGTCTTAATGCTTTTGTACATTCATACATTAGGATGGATTTTTATTTGTGCATTTTATATTATGATGTACCAGCTGGAAGAGCAAAAATCATTCCTAATTGGCTATTCGATGACAATTTAATGCTGTCAATAAAATCTATGCACTCTGACAACCAACTATCTTTAAATTGTACCTGCAATGAACAACCAAGCTAACAGCATCCTCCATGCTATTTATCCCTTCTTCCACTTCTATTCCCTATTGTCCAAGTTTCATCTTCCTTTGTAATCTCCTCCTTCCCAATCTCTGCCCTCCCTCCTCTTTCCTAGTCTCCTCCTTCTACCTGCCAGTCTCATCAATCCCTCCTCATAGCTTGTCGCCTTTTCCACTTCGATTTGCTGGTCTCCATCATTCCTCTTTCCTATTTTCTTCCATCCTTTCCACAACTTGGTCTCCCCAAAGCCTCCTCATTGCTGGTCTACACTACTTCTCTTTGATATTCTACATACAAGAAGGTTTTATGGGATTGGTGGTGGGAAACAGGACCATGTCCCTTTCCTCCATCCTACCTCCTTAATAATATCCTCCCTTTTCCATTCTGGTCTTCTCTTTGTTGGTCTCCTCCCAGGTCCCCCCCTACTCCACATTCCCAGTCTCCGGCTTCCCTCAACCTTCCTTGATATTCTTCTGCTATCCTCTTTTTAAGGCTCCTTCGATGGGTTTACTAGACGTGTTTCTCTATGTTCTCCTTCCTTAGTTATTTCTAATATCTTTCCTCCGTCCTCTTTTCTAGTCTCTGATTTTGGTCCTTCCTTTTCTGCTCTTTACTCCTGCCAGGCTCCAGCAGCCTGCTTGATTTGCCACTGGAGGGAGCTCACCTCCTTTACAGCTGACAGGATTATCAGTCAGCTGTCCCTCCATTTTGCAGCTTTACTCCTGGCCCTTCTTAATTCTTATTCCTCTACCTCTGTCCTCTTTGAGTATTTCCACTATCCTAGTCTCATCCGTTCCTCCTTGTCAGGTTCTTCCACCCCCCATTCTTGCAGTTTCCATCATTCTTCTTTCCTGGTCTCATCCATCACTGCCTTTTACTTAGCATCCTCCAACAGTACTCCTCTTTCTCATTCCTCCCCATTCCTCCCCATTCCTCCTCATTTCTATTCTTCTCCATTCCCCCTCCTTCCAAGCCTTATATCTCGCTCCTTCATACTCGTCTCATCCCTCTCACCTAATTGTTGGTCTCCTTTGTCGCTCCATTTTTGTAGTATCAATTACTCCTCTTTCCTAGACTTCTTGTTCCTTGTCACCTTCATCTCTCCTCTTTCCTGGTCTAGCCTCTCCCCATTTTTCCCTCATCTCATGCCTCTAAATAGCCTGCACTGCTGCTGATGGGGCATAAATTACTCACTCTTCATTGTCCCATCACTCCTTTATCCCTCCCATTACTGTTGTCTCCTCAATCTCTTCTCCTTCCTAGTTTTCTCCAACCCTCCTCCTGCAAGTCTCCTCCTTCCCTGCCCTTCCTAGTCTCAACTCTCCCTACTTATTGGTAATCTCCTAACCAGTGTATTTTTGGTATTAAATTCTGCCTTTGAGCAAATAAAACACAAACCAATTTCAGCATGGTTCATGTAGACTAAGGGGCAAACAGTATAAGTTGAAGATTTAAAGGAATAATACAACATTATCAGGAAAATACACTTCCTTACATTTTATAGACATAATACAATAAATTAAGTCCAGCCCCTCTTGCAGGTCTTCAGCTCTGTGATAGCATGCTGGACTACCAATTCATGGGACCAGTGTTCGAATCAGGCTATTGCTGGGTCCCCTGTTGCTATGTTGAATGACAGTTTCAATCATCCTTCTCCTTATTGTCATATCCACCTCCTGTCCTAATTAGCATACCAAGTGCATAAATACAGGATGCAAAACCTCGCTCATCCATCCATCCAGTACCTCTGGCTCATATCAGTTGGGTAATTGGCCAAAATTATGTTACAAAAGATTTATATTATACAGAGATTACTGTCAAGCTTGAATAGTTCATATACATGGTTTGAGCAGTGTAAAAATTTACAAACTTGACAGGAATTGTCGTCAAGTAACAGATTTGTGATAATCATGCTTTTTGCAAAGATCAAGGGTTGAAAGCATCCAAATTAAACAAGTTGTACCATGAAAATAATTATTATCTATATTTCATTCACTACCATAGGTCCAGTAAGTCTGTTAGCTGAGAAAAAGATTTACCAGCAACATGATTTCGTCCACAATTTTAAATTCATTGCCAATCATTTAAATCCTTTGGAACTTGAAAATAGGCTTTGAAATTGACACTCTAAATTCAACAAATATACAATAAATTGGTGATTACGGATCTTTTGAAATAGAATTAACAAAAATCCAAATTGAGTGAGAAAACTGCACAGAAATCAGAAAATTTGTGTTATTGTGGTCGTCCGTAACATTGGTTTTGGCCAAATATTAGCCACTTAATTAAACAATGTTCAATTCTGTGAGCAATTCACATTCATGTATCCACCTTAAGTTATTCTAAAATTAAAACTAGTAGGTTACGGTCGATTTTAAACACAGACAAGTTTGTTTCGTGGTACTAAAACCAGTATTCTTCATAATTTGTCAGCCATTTTCTATACCTGGCTGCCGAACCTTATAACTGGAAGTAGAGCTCAAAATGTCATTAAAATAGTTCCAACAACCTCTGTTTATACCAGAATCAATGAATTTGGTAGAGTATAAGGAGCTATTTTTACTATCTATAATGAGGAACAACGTTCCAACGTTGCAAGCATCCCATTTAGTAAGATTTTACCATTTGCAGGTTTCGTTTTTGTATTGTTCCGCCATATATCCCTATGATAAGTGTCCATAGAATAAATTCACAAACAGACATAAATGTCAAGCAAAGAGATACTGTCAAACTTAATGAATTAGCTCAATTGGAATGAGAAAAGAAAATTGCACAGAAATTGACAATTGAGGCTCAAAGCTGTAGAATTTCTGTGATTTTCGACATTTTTCAAATGCCATGTTTGACCTACTTGGGCTTTAAAACTCAATTTTGTGTTTGCTAATTGTGTGTTTGTTAACAAAATTATTATATTCATTCATAAAATGTACATTCAGTTGAGAACAAATATTTTCTTGCAACTACACAAGTATCATTTTCATCAAGGAGCTAGATTTATGCACATTTTTAGCCTTTTGTCGAGGACCCGACTCACCCTTTCCAATTTCCAACCGTTTAAAAACCATTTAAAACTGAAGAATATGTTTGAAAATGGACACTTGTAATGCAATAAATACACAATAACTTTGTGATTATGTGTTCCTTTGAATATAATCAACAACAAACCAGATTGAGTCAGGAAACTGCGTTGAAATTGGAAAATTTGAAAAATCAGAATTTCTACGATTCGCACCCTAACATTGATTTAGGCTCCATTTTGACCCCTTAACTTAAAAAATTTAATCATATATATACAGCAATTTACAATTATACTGGAGTGGTGATATGAATAATTTGGGGATGATTTATAACACAAATGAGTTGGTTTTGTAGAACCAAAACCAGCATTTTTGATTATTTGTCGGCAATTTTGTTTTCCAGGCTGTTGAACCCTTAAAAATTACAACTAGAGCACTAAATGTTACTGAAATATTTCCAACAGCCTCTGTTTATACTAGAATTAATGAATTTGGTTGGTCATAAGGAACTATTTGAAAGAAAAAGCTGAATGCGTGGTTGATATTGTCATATTTCTGAAAATTTTTGTCATTTTGGCGGCCATTTTGATTTGCCATTTTGACCCCTTAAAATTACAAATCCAGCTCGGTAACAAGCGGATTCAGAATCAGCACCCTCAAATTAGGTTAAAACCACTTGTTACCGACTTTTAACAAAAAATGCCTATTAAAGTCACAATTTCTGGAATCTCTCCTAGACTATTGTTCTTGTCTTTGGTCACACAACTTTTTGCAGAACGTTATCAGAGACCGTCGGTTGTTTTCATATCTGCGAGATGTTTAGTCGAAACAAATTTTATTACAAGCATCATTCACAGTAAATAGAAACTTGTGTGTCAGAGGCTATGGAGTATGCTGAATACGATAAGTTTCAATGCAAAATGGAATATTCCTTCATATGTGTATAACAGCATGCAGAGTAAAATTCCAGATATTGCCAAAAAATGATACATTGATAATTCATCTGGAAAAGTCACACATTTTCACGACCTTTTCTACAGTCATAACCGGAAAAATGATAAAGGCAAAATTGAAATTTCGTCTCATAAAAGCTTTTTATTCACTTTACCCGTAGACTTTGATAATCTTTATTTTTAAATACATTGTAACAAGACATCA
Source organism: Platynereis dumerilii (assembly GCA_026936325.1). NCBI lineage: Eukaryota > Metazoa > Annelida > Polychaeta > Phyllodocida > Nereididae > Platynereis > Platynereis dumerilii. Next base: position 9,027,621 of record JAPTHN010000018.1, read on the forward strand.
TGAAATCATGAAGCTTTGATCTGCATGCAATCTATGCCGAAAGGAATCCATTGATTTTAGTTTTTTCAATAAGGAAATGGAACTTGAATACAGGAGTTGACATGAAAATTCTCAGAATGTTCTAAATTTGAGAAATTAATGAAACTGCAGTAAGAAACACGAAACCTGTCACGTGAAGAATTTGGGTCTTGCATTAAAAAAAAAACGTTAGAAGCTGATGCTTTTCACTTGGTGGTTGCTGCCACATTTTTACCAGCGCAGCTGCTATTACCCCTAGAATTTTTCTACAAACTCTGACCATACAGGCGATCGCACTGTTACACCTATCACTCTGAAACTTGCGATATGGTCTCATCATGATTCATGAGTTTATCTTGCTTCCATCAACTTTTGGTAAACTTCTGTGACAATAATTTTTTTATTTTCTCAACTAAAAAGCTAGTTTTTCCCGCAAAATTTAAATGATTGTACATGGTCAGCTGCTGCTGCTCTCCTGCTGCACTGCTAAGTCACGCTTCACTGAGCAGCTGCTGGGTAATAATGGCTGGTTCTCGCATGGAGGTTTGTTTATAGCTTTTGACATTTCAATTGTTTCAACTTGCAGAGGGTTGTCAGTCGACTTTATTAATGTATTTTGACAGGTATTGATATCCTGAGGGTTAAGCCAGGGTTGTAGCATTGGTAGACTCACAATTTGTCAGTTTTATAGATCAGATTTATCCATGTGGAATTTTCAGAGTGTAAACACTGGGCAATAATGGGCTTGGAGAGCCAGAATAATTAGAAAGGGGATTACTGGTGAAGGGATAGAAGTGCGAATTTCAATAAGTGCAATTTACCAATTAGCCAGTTCCATGCAAGGCACACTGGCTGAATGCATAAAGTGGTAGTCCCAGAACACCTTTTAGCAGGTTGGAGTGCCGCGGTTCGAATCTCGGCTGATAAAATATTTTAGAATTTCTTCAAATTTTTCATTTGATGACTGTTACATCAGAAGAAAAATAGATAAATATGTAGATAGATCTATAAATTAAGAGATACATACATCTAGAAAGATACACAGATCATGGATTGCCAAGGAGATATGTAGATAGACATCTATTGATTGATTGAATCAGACTAATTAATAGTCACATAGCCTACATAGATTTAAAGCTCAAGTTGTACTGTTCATTGGTCAGTGGGTTGCGCTGCTTAAAGTGCTTGCACGCTATTTTTGTTTTTATGTTTGCACACTTCTTTTGTAAAAATTCAGTCTTGCTGCAAGACATTAACTCACAAGAAGAAGCAGGCAATCCAATATGGAAATTTCAATTGTTACAAATTGTTGAGATAGGAGTCTTTTTGAAATAGTTACATCTTTCCAAAAAGGGTGTCACTGCGTAGACATTGTGTATCTGGCTTTGACATTGTTTCAATGTTACTTTATTATAATATGCCATAAATATAATGGATGACATCTGCCAACATTTCTCATTTTGCATTGGCGTGCTTTACTTCCTCAAAATCTGTTTATAACAAGCAGAATTGAGCTAGAATTGTGCATGATTTCCTATAGTAGATTTTGATCCTTTCAGCTTTTGATGGATGGCTGGACACCACCTTCTTTGCCTACAAAACTTCGGTCATACTCATCCGGTATCATCATCTTGTTGTTTACGGATATGATGAAGGTTTTCAAAGGATTTAGGGTCTTTGATTTGCCTGTTATGGGTTTCCTTGGGGTGTTTATCTTGTTTGGGTATGGTGGTTTGTGACTGATACATCCTGGAACTGGCATCTGATGTAGGGTGGCTACTTGACCAAAGGAAAGACAATTGACTGGATAGGGGATATTTATGAAGTCAAGGATGACTTCAGGTTTGGCCAATGTCAAACAGAACAACTTCGATGTTGTAACAATAAGTCTAACTTTCTCAAATGCTAATATTGTTTAACAGTTTGATAAACTTGCTAGTTTGTGCACAATGACAGCAGCACTGATGTCGATCTTGGGTCATTCTCCGGGAAATAAAAGAGAACATTTTTTGAATGAGCTAGAAAGGAGTGTGAAAAAAACTGGTATTGACTTTTGTCAAATAAATCACCTACACAATAAAGACGCCTTTCACTGTCAAGCAGTTTTAAAATGCGCTGGTTTGGCTTTATATCTGACTGCTAGACTGAGGCAGGCTGTTTGTCAACTTTGTCTGGTTTTATTGTGGTCTTATTGCATTAATATCTCAGAGCACAGGCTAGGGTTGTAGGCCAAAAGCAGATCACTGTCAATGTAGTATATTCTATCATAGAAATTACATACATAGTGTTGTAGACCTCAACAGGTATGTTTTGTAGGCTTCTTTTCATGCCATTAGTGGCAGTAAGGAATTAAAGCTAGACAAATGAGGTTATTAAACAGATTTTTGTTGACTATTTTTGTAGAGCATCCCGGAGAGAATGAGTTAGGTAATAATCTCTTTCAGCTTCTGTTGGGAGGAACTGCAGCAAATTACCTGATGCGGATAGACTGCAATTGCTTGTCTGTTCTTTCCTTTACATACAAGACTGCCATTTAGAGTTTTACTGAGTTTTTCTTTTCGCCTGATGGATTCTTTCTGTTGAATTAGAATTATTGCAGCATGCACTTGCGACTGGGCTCCAGCATGCCAAAGTTGACTGGGTTTTTTCTTTGGTTTCTCTCAGACCTTTTCTGGCTTCAGGAGAACACATGATGTAAAGAAATGTGTTTTTGTGTGGCTTGACGGCTTCTCTGTTTATTTTGGGGCCATATTCATGTGTTTCTTCAATTATCACACATTTCAATGAAATGCTCATGCAGCTGGTAGACAATGTACAAAATCTCCATTGAAATGCGGTGAGCACTTTCAATATTTATATACATTGTTACCATTGTGATTTTGCTAATTAACACAAATGGAATGACTTGTTTATGAAGATATATCTCATTATTATTTTTTAAGAAGATGCTTTGTTGCCTTGTTGGTGATTATAATATTCTTTAATTACTACCAAAACAGTAATTAAATTCTCATATAATATGATCACATTACATATTGCATGAATTTCCTCAAGGATATAATTATGGAGCTTGACGTTTTGTTGACCAGCATTGTAATTGGATGAGCTGGTCCCACTGGTGGCAGTGTGGTCTTAGCTGCCAACCTGACTGCAGCTGCTGGCTCAAACTGCAGGGTCTGGCTGCAGGAGTTGCTCCGATGCAGTGATTCTCAAAACGTGGTCTGGTGAGGAGCTCTTGTTGTATTGCTGTGAGTCGAAGAGCAGTATGCTGGCTTAATGTGGTTATGGAACATCTCTGAATGAAATTTGATAGCAAAGCCACATGTATGTAGATATTGACAAGTGTGGACCGGTTTCAGATAGCATCTTGCAAACTTTTGGCACTGTTGATTTCCATGTCCCTCAAATTCTGAGGAATCAGTTGTCATGATACATATTCTGCAAAGTTTGACCTGTGTATGGCTGATACTTTCTGGCAGTTGGATACAAAAATAATGTCTTTTACTATTACACAAGAAGTTGATACGTGAAAGTGTGACTTTCTTCCATTGATATTGGTGTTGCAAGGTGAACATGCTTCTTGGAGGTGAATATCACTCTGTGAAAATCTGGATCTGATCGGTTTGCGAAAGATATAACATTCACCAATTTGATGGCCTCTCCTTGGATTTTACCTGGGGCACATTACATTGATATTTAGTAAGAGATATGAATTCATTTAACAGTTGGAGTAACATATTTGATTGATTTGCTGATCACTACAGTTCAGAAGACACTAGCAATTGTCACATTGCCCATGGATAATTACCTTGGATCATCACTACATAGATAGATAGTTCAGATATCTTGCGATCACCATGATGATGACCGTGGAGGAGGATGATGAAGGCAACCAGGATGAACTTACCCTGGGGTTGCTCATGGAAACACAGATGCAACAGGTAACTCCTTTACTTTACCCTGCTGCTCTACATGCCTAGAACTCTTTATTGCTTAGGTTGGGTTGTAGGAAAGTTACATTTTTTAACACACAGGTCTGAATTACTTTGTTAGATAATTCAGGTTCGTAAGTAGGTAGACTTTCAAAGTCAGATTGTTAGACTGCTTTATTTCATCTCCATGCCACATAATTCACTCACTTTCGAATTTATTAAATATAGAACTATTGCAGCTGTCGACATTGCACAGTGCTTCTGAACGATTATAATTTTCTTGATTTTAGTCAACATAATATTCAAATTTATTGAATCCAGTTTTGCAATGGTGCACTTGGAAAATACCAGTTTACTGTTTTATGCTGTTTCACACAGTATTTGAATTCTAAGCAAGCTTTGACTTGTTGCATTGTCGGGATTTTTTAGAAACAGATGTCACGAGGAAAGTAGAGACGAGCTTACATTGTGTGTCTTTTTTAAAGAAAAACCACATTCTAGTTCATGAATCGGATTGGATTGAATTGGTCTAGAATTTTGCTAACATGTTTTGATCTTTCTTCTGGTGATGGATGTCCAGTCTGACACCCTTCAATCTAACCATTTCTGCATTGCAGTGTGTTGCTAGCCATGGATTTGATTAAGGTGCTTTTCAGATTTAGGTCCCATTGATTTGCTTTTATGGTATTTCTTGGGGGATTTATCCTATAGGGGTCACAATAGTCGGGGAGGGATATTGAGGCCATGGGAACCACCCCATGGAGGGTGCATGAATGGAAGAATTGGAATCTCTGATGTTGTGTCACTAGAATGAAAACAAGGAATTGCCTTAGTTTGGGAAACTTCTTCTATTGTCTTGAGCCAGTACAAGCAACTCATGTCAATTGGACACCGTTCTTGACCCAAAAATATCTCATTCCCCAGGCAGTATTTTGGGTGGTAAAACAAAGTGGATGCTGAGGTGATCGATTTGCTGTAATCCTCATTGACCTGCACCTCAAGGAGGATTATCAAATCCCAGATGTTTTGCTTGTCTTTTTTCCACAGAACTCTCACCAGATTGTTATCAAACAAATACCTATCAGTCTTATGCAATTCTGTTAATTCGTGTTTTGGTATAAACTTAATTTGACGTCAGTGAGATGTTAGCTGTTGTATCCCAACTTCAGATAAACATAAGGCCACACATAATTGATCTTTAGCTTCTCGGATCCTCTCAAGGCACTTTTTCTAGGGTCGGTCGGTAGGACAAAAAAAAAAAGGTAAAAAAAATATTTTTTATAATGTCAAAAAAATTTTTATTTATTTTTTCAATTTTTTTTTCCATCGGCAGCAAATCTATTGTGTCGGCGGGTCCGCGAAGCTAAGAATCAATTATGTGTGGCCTAAGGTGACATCAGATGCCCACTGTGAAGGTCCTTATTGCCAACATACACTCTAACTTAGCTCTATTCTACGGAATAAATTTATAATAGCTTCAAGAATTAAAGAGGAACAGCAAAGTATGCAATAATTTTCAAGACAAAAGACAATCCGATATTAGCCATTTGCTATGACGCAGTATGCTGAAAGAATTTCCAATTACACCTGCTCTCCATCCTTGTCTGTACTGATTTGTTTCATTACTCCTAAACCGAAGCAGGGAGACTCTTGCTAATGTAATGATGCCCATTACAATGCTCAACAGCTCTCCGCCGAGTCTCCAGCCATCAAAGGTGAAGCGACATTGCACCATTACATTGCCATTAGTATGACCAGTGTTATCAAGTCTTTACAATCAGATAAACTGGTTTAACAGGAAAACAGCTTTGCTTCAAATATAATTGGAAATCATTAAAAATGTCCCTTTCGTTAAAGAACCTTTCCCATTCGCAGATAATTGTGCAATGTACATTGCACCAGATCTTGAACAAACATTATTACTCTACTTTCGGTACACACTTAGTGGATGTCTTTCGCCCAGAAACACGCTACACAAATTGAATTACTCACAGGAAATGTCATGTCATTCATATGGAATACCTAAAAAAAATCCCATCTTGGTATCGTGCATCTGAGCCACAAGATAGAAAATGTCACAGGATATTTCAAAGGACAAAATGATTACTTACTATATGCCAAGGTTTGAACCAAAGAGCAGATATCAGAGGGTTGCTGTTTTGGCAAGACATCACACCCTAAAAAATTTCAGACAAAATTGGTTTTTTAGATTCAAAATGGTTATTTTGAAAAACCAAATCTCAATGCAAAAAACCAACATGGATTTTTTTAAAAATCCATGTTGGTTTTGCATTGAAATTTGGTTTTTCAAAAAACCATTTTGAATCTAAAAAAAAACTATTTTGTCCCTCCATTTTTTAGAGTGCAGTTTGGTTCTCTCTTATGACACTGGCTTCTCCCACTGATAGTACCTGTCTATCCAACTGCAATATTATCATGATTTTGACTGGTTTTTCTTGCTTTGGATTGATTGATTTATTTGGATGCTGAATCATATCCTTTGAAAGGGCTATCATTGCCTAGAAAAATTTCCAAATTTGGCAACTTCTATTTATACTATACTTGAGAATTATCAGTATGCTTTTACCTAGACATTGTACAATAGCAGGCTGGTCACCAGGACTCATGCACAGTTCAGCTGAAGGCACTGCTTGTGACATATTTCTAATGTTTTGAAATCCTGAAGAATTATATGGGCATATTTGAAATTTCCTGTCATTGAAACTTTTTATTTACTGTAAACATACCTGGAAACTTTGATATTTGTAATTCCATATTATTTTATTTATAAGATATGAAGCCATGCAGCTTTGATCTGCATGCAATCTATGCTGAAAGGAATCCATTGATTTTAGTTTTTTCACTAAGGAAATGGGACTTGAATACAGGAGTTGACATGAAAATTCTCAGAATGTTCTAAATGTGAAAATTTAATGAAATGCACTGAGAAACATGAAACCTGTCACAGGAAGAATTTGGGTCTTGTATTAAAAAAAAAGATTGTTAGAAACTGATGCTTTTCACTTGGTGGTTGCTGCAACATTTTGCTTTAAGGTGGCTCGCTACTCATGCAAAGTGGTAGATAGCGCACATTCACGCGCAGCCAGGGAGGCCCTATCTATCATGACGTCACCACAGCAGCTGAGCTCTGCTGACACTGTTCAGCATCTTTTTTTGATTCTGAGAATTTCAGCAGTCGGCCGCTTCGTTTGCAATTTGCGCCACTTCTATTGGGGTTAGAGACTTCCCGTTTAAACATTAGATGCGCCATGAAGAGTACTACAAATTGCCGGAGTTTCAGCTTGATACTTAGAAGAGAACATTTTTACAGGCGATTTTCCACAAGCAATGACTTGGTGTTAAAAAAAAAATTTATATCAATTTCAAGCGTGGTAGGAAGAGTTGTCTATATTATATTATTTTTCCCCACTATTTTTGGAAGTAAATGACAAAGAAATAAAAAAATCCTATCCAGTCAATTTTTTTTAGCACTATGGTTTATAAAAAAAGTTAAAATTGTCAAAATCAAAACTTTTATTCCGAGGCACTTGGAAAGTCCTTTAAAATAAATATATGTCTTTTAAATTTTCATCAGCTTTTTCATTAAAGTGTCTTCTTTAAATTCATGCTTCATTGCATAATATCGGATTCAGTGCCACTGAATGGCAGGGAAATTTTCACAGTAAAAACGTTAAGAAAAAAAATTGAGTTTTTCAAGCGTGCGTGGACTGACTTTCATGTACATAACCTCGAATATTTTGGAAAAAAGGCTGGTAGCAAATACTTCCGTTTACATATCCTTGCTATAAACTATATTTTGGATCATTTTAAACTATTTTTAAGAAATCCTATCTTGGAAAGTTCACGAGTATCGAGCCACCTTAACATTTCTTTTGTCAAAATTTAGTCTTGCTGCAAGACATTTACAGACAAGAAGATGCAGGTCATCCAATATGGAAATGTTAATTGTTACAAAGTGTTGAAAGAGGTGAAACAAGAAAATTAGTCTGAATTTTTCTTTTTGATACAGTTACATCTTTCCAAAAATGGGTGTCACTGTGTAGACACTGTGTATCTGGTTTGGACATTGTTTCAATGTTGCCTTTGCCATAAGTGTAATGGATGACATCAGTCAAAATGCCTCATTTATCATTGGCATGCTTCAAATCCCCTAAATCTGTTTGAAATGCGCATAATTGGGCTAGGGCTGTGCATGATATCCTTAGCAGATTTTGATCTTTTCTGCCTTTGATGGATTGCTTGCCACCATCCTCTTTGGCTGCAGCCCAACCCCCCCCCCCAGTCAAACTACTTTGGTAGCATCATCTTGTTGGCTACAGATATGATTAAGGTCTTCAAAAGATTTAGCTTCTCTTATTTGTCATTTATGGGCTTCTTAGGGGTATCTGTCTTGTTGGATTATGATAGGGAGAGACTGATGTCAGGCTAAAAAATGACATTTACTTGCTGCAAGCGTTACGGGCATCTGATGTAGGTGGCTACTTGGGGCACAGGGAAGATGATTGACAGGATGGGGAAGTCTATGAAGGTGAGGTTGACTTGAGGTTTGGCAAATATATCAACTGGAACTGTTCAGTGTCATAACATTACAACTTACTTTCTGGCATTCGATATCTTGGCTGTCATTATGCAGGATGGTGTGACTGCGTATTTAGGTTTTTATTGCTATTGTCACCTTAAATTCCAAGTACATCGTGCAGTTTCATAAAGCACTATTATTATTTTTATAAACTTTACATTCATTGTTATTTGTTATATTTGATCCTGTTATAATACTTGGTCACAATAGCCTGTAGCTAATGTTTTGTATTTTGAAAAACAGAGTTTTAAAAATTCTTTGTGTCTTAGTTTCATGAAAAGTACTGGTTTTGCGGACAATGTGAGCAGCACCAATGTCTGTCTCAGTCCATTCTCCAAGAAATACCAGAGAATGGTTTCTGAATAAACTAGACAAGAGTGTGAAGCAGACTGGTATTGACTTTGGTCTAATAAATCACTTACACAATAAAGACGCCTTTCACTGGCAAACAGTTAATGCTCTGGTCTGGCTTTATATCTGCCCGCTAGACTGAGGCAGGCCGTTTGTCAACTTTGTGTCGTTTTATTGTAGTCTTATTGCACAAATATTTCAGAGCACCGGCTATGGTGGTAGGGTAAATTCAGATCACTTTTACACTGTATACAATACACTTTGACACTTTCAAATGTAGTATATTCTGTCACAGAAATTATATACATAGTGTTGTTGACTTTAGCAGGTTTTCTAGGTTTTTCTTCAAGCCATCAGTAGCAGTTGGAAATTCCAACTGAACTCTCAAGACACCCGACATCCAGCAAAAGTGTGATTTGTGCATAAACATGGCCAAATCCAGTTACTAATATCATTTTCATTCCTTTAGAAAATCATATGAAACATAATTACTTTGTTGAGACTCCCTATTCTATATATCTTGCTGCCAACTGGACAAATTAGGTTGTTAAACAGATTTTTTGTTTACTTGTTTTTGTAGAGCATCCTGGAGAGCATTGTTATGTTGCCATTACATTAGGTAATAGACTCTCTCTGGTTCTGTTTGGAGGAACTGAAGCAAATTACTTGAGGCATATGGACTGCAATTGCTTTTCTGTTCTCTCCTCTCCGTACAAGAATACCTTTTTGGAGTTTTTGCTGAGGAAGTCACTGTGTTGAGAATATAGACGTCTTTTGCTTTTCGCCTGATGGATTCTTTCGGCTGCATTAGAGTTAGATCTTGATAAGTGTTGTCAGTGTTTTTCTTCGACTTCTCCTACACTAGCAATTGTGCTGCGTACAAATTATGTACGAAAATTCTACACACGAAACTCACAAAAAAGAGCCGATCCGTAGTACGTACGTACATTTTCGTACGAATTTCATACGAATTCATAAAAATTTCACACATGTACTTTTCAGTTACTTTGGCCATTTTAGTGCAATATGGTTATCATAAATGGTGCAAGTTTAGACCTTGCATTGGCCTATCTAAAAAAAATCAGCAAAAAAATCAAGTTAAAGCCACAAAATCCAACTTATTGTCATTATTGTCATTAACAAGTATGAAATCCATACGAAAATTTACGTATGTTTTACGTACGTAAATTTTCGTACTTATTTCATATGTGAAAACAAGCAATTTACGTACGAAATACGCAAGAAAGAGCAACGTACGATTTACGTACGCTGCACAATTGGCCATGTAGACCTTTTCGGGTTCATGGAAAGTGCATTGTGTGAAGAATTTTGTTGGTTTTGATGACTTTTTAATTTCATTTATTATCGTTTTCATAGCTACGTGTTTTTCAAGTTTGCACTTTGCTTTATCCTGAGACTGTGATGTCACAGGTTTTGTTGCACAACTGCAAAATAAGAGAAGGAATGTTTATTAATTTGCGTCTCCCAGTGGCATAACCATGGGGTGGGGCACAGTGAATGTGTATCTCTCATATTGAAGCTTTGCTCATCAGGTACCCACCCCACATGAAAATCGTAGCCTGTGAACCCCCCCCCCCACGTTCCTGGAGCTGTGCTCTATGTACATGCACTCTCTGTTCAGCTCCTTATAATCATCGCATCTGGTCCATTTTGAAGCTCACATGTCTTCAGTCCAGAGGCATTCCTTGAATCTTACACACAAAACTGTGAGGTCACTGCTGAGCAATTTTCGTTACTTTGGCATGAACTGTGATGTCAAACTCTAAACTGAGTGTCACAGGTTGAGGATCAGACCAATCGCATTCTCAGATATCCACTGATGTCACAGTTCATCTCTAAAACAAGATTTTCAAAAAACGCGTAGCTATGAAAACGATAATAAGGTGATATTTTTTTGTTTCTGCAGAAGTTTTGCAAAATCTCCATTATTGAAACATCATTTTTATGGCTTTTAAATGTTGAAATACAATTTTGGTCATTTATAGATTTTCCTTGTTACCATAGTGATTTTTCCATTGGACATAAATATAAGACTTATTTAAGAAAAGTAGACATATCTCATTATTCCTTGAGTACTCATTCCTATGTTGTGGAAGATGCTACGTTGCCTTGGTTGTGATCATAATCTTCTCTAATTACTGCCAGAAACAATAATTAAATTGTCATATAAAATGGTGGCATTATATATTGCATGAGTTTCCTCAAGGACATCATTATGGAGCTTGACGTTTTGTTGACCAGCATTGTAATTGGATGATCTGGTCCCACTGGTGGCAGTGTGCTCCTAGCTGCCACCCTGACTGCAGCTGCCGGCTCATAGGAACTGTAGGGTCTGGCTGCAGGAGTTGCTCCGATGCAGTGATTCTCAAAACGTGGTCTTGTGCAGAGCTCTTGTTGTAGTGTCCTGTGTTGAACAACAGTCTGCCAGCCTAATGTGGTTACAGGACATCTCTCACTGAAAACGAGAGCAAAGCCACACGCCATTGATAGGGATCAAGAGTTGTGCATTGTTTCAGATACAATTGGAGCCACAAAGATGTAATTTGGATAATAAGTTTTGGCAGTTGGATTACCACGTGTTTTGTTCTTTCCATAGTCTAATTCATTATTTGTTACGATGCACAATAACTGTCATTCAACAACAATGGGAAAACATAAATTTTTCATATAAAACAAGCAGATTATCTTGAAATTGTCGAGCTTTTCTGCATTGTTACATGGATTTATATATCCGATAATGATTACTGCATTGTGACAGTTTGCAATAGATTGATTCATACACACAGTCAGTGCTTCATTACCTACAGCAGTAACTGTGTACCGGATGAAATAATAATTGCCAGTGTAATACCATTTCCTTCATTTTTTTGGGAATGTCATGATGTATACAGTTATTGGATAAATGAAGTTATGTAATAATTTGCAAAATGGACTTGATCAAATTCCTGATTCTCACTGCATTCCAAACTCAATAGGAAGTGTCACATTTCTCATGGATATTTACCTTGGATCATCACTACGTAGATAGATAGTACACTTATCTTACGATCACGATGATGATGACCGTGGAGGAGGAAGATGAAGGCAACCAGGATGAACTTACCCTGGGGTTGCTCATGGAAACACAGATGCAACAGGTAACTTATTTTACAGCCCATATCCCCCAATGTGCCTTGTCCTGTTCAGTTCTGGCTATGTAGATTCGTGTGAGTTGTATAAGTTGATAAGCCACAAGTAGCTGACTTAAAAAGAATCCAAATCAATTTATAATGCACATAGATGCATAGACCTCTCAGAACACTGGAGAACACTTTAAATGTAATCAAACAGTCACATAATTATCATTCATGTCCATGTCTCCAATTGTGTGTCCATGTGATATTCAGTTCAGACTGCAACTTTGTGCGAGTTGTATAAGTTGATAAGCCACAGCTGACTTAAAAATAATCAGAATCAATGTATGTCTCCATATAGATGTACAGACATAGTTACATAAACAGACAAACTTTAAGGAGACATCAAAACACCCAGATGAAAGTTTATAATCATTGACCTGTCTCCAATTATGTGCATGCATGCAGTTTGCAAAGTCTTCATTAACCTGTAAAAGGAATCCTTTAAATGGCAATTATGTTATTTGTGCATTCTTTAACATTATCTGTGATCCCTTTACTTCACTCACTCTATTCTATGGGATATAAAAGTTGGCCTCTCATCTTTTTATGTCTTTGAAAGGCCGGTTACTACTCCTCAATAAAAGCATCATCACACATAGTGAAGCTGCTTTTTGCCGATGATTCATCTGTTGCTTGATAAATATGACATGAGGTTTGTGAATGATATCTACCCGACAGTCTCTTTTATCATTGACAATGTGATGGATTGCAGTTTTATTGGCAATGCCTTGAATTTACAAAATCTGATTGGAATCAGGCGGAACTGGTCCAGAATTGTCATGATTTCCTTTTCCCATATGTTTATTTTCTCTTCCTGGAGTGGATAATAATAATAACATAATAATAGTAAGAATTTGTATATTTTTCTTGAAGCAGGGTGTAGTTGTTGCAGATCTCACACATTCTGGCAAGCTGTTCCAGAGTTTGGTGCAGCATAGGAGAAGGCTCTGTCTTCTAACTTGTTTTTGTTGCATGAATTTGGCTCTGCTAACAGGAGTTTGTTGGTGCTTCTTGAGTTATGATTTTGCTGGGCTTTTACTGTGATGAGTTTCTGAATGTACAATGGTGCCTGATTGTTCATTGCTTTCCATGTAGTTGTCATCAGTTTGAATTGAATCCGTGCAGGAATAGGTAGCCAGTGAAGTTGTTTCCTACTATTGCTTACACTGTCATGTTTTCTGAGTCGCACAATAAGTCGGACAGGTGAATTTTGTGCAATTTGAAGTTTATTTACAATTCCCTTAGAAGTGCCGTATAGGAGACTGTTTCCATAGTCTAGATGAGGTGTAACAAGGGCATTGACAGCAGTTTTAACAGTTTCCGTGTCAAGGTTTTTCCGCAGTTTAGATATATTTCTCAGGTTGAAATAGGCTTTTTGGCACATTTTGGTCACTTGCTTTTCCATATTCATATTTTTATCAAACATTACTCCTAAGTTTCTGACATTATCTGCAGGTTTGATTCTGACTCCGTCAACAGTGATTGAAGACAATTGAAGTTTCTTCAATTGAGTTGGTGTGCCAATAAGAAGAAATTCTGTTTTGTCTCCATTATTGCAAAGTTTATTATCATGGAGGAAGTTCCTAATTTCTGTAATGCATTTCTCCATTTTTTGTATGGCATGCTCCTGACCCATGAATGTTGGTTTGAAAGAAAGTATAAGTTGCTCATCATCAGCGTACTTCTGATCATCGACTTGATTTCTTTGTGCGACTTCACTTATTGGAGCAACGTAGGAATTAAATAGGATTGGACAGAGTTTTGAGCCTTGTGGGACGCCATACTTTAGGGGCAGTTCCTCTGACATTTTGCTGTTTATTATCACTGATTGTGATCTGTTCAAAATATATGATTTGAACCATCTTAGAGCCGAGCTGTGTACACCATACCTAATCTTTAGTAGGTTAAGCAGAATGTTGTGATCAGCTGTGTCAAATGCAGCTGATAAATCCAACAGCACAAGCATTGTCACTTCTCCTTTGCTCATGCTTAACATAATGTCATTGTGGATTTTTGTCAGTAGAGTTTCAGTGCTGTGAAATTGTTTGTGTGTAAGCAGATTGTTTTTCATCATCAAGTTTTGTCCTGGTAATATGATTCACATGTTGCTTGATTACTGCACCCTCGATTATTATGCTTAGAAAGGATAGGTTTGAAACTGGGCGATAGTTCTTTTTCTCAAGATCAAGGCCATTTTTCTTTAGAAGAGGCTTGATTAGCGCATGTTTTAATTCATGGGGCATTTCACCTTACTTTTTGTTTCCGTAGCATGGTGGATATCAGGTCCTCCATGCACATAGTTATCACTACAATGATTGGTATGATTACAATATGGTCAGGGATGGTGAACATATTTATCTGGAATGCTTATCAAAATCTTTCAGATGTATGTTATATTATATTGTTTCTTCAGTTTTATCCCTTTACTAAAAGCCCGCAATGGATCGATTAAATAGCTTTTCATGATTGGCTTTTATTGCACCGCTAAATCTGCCTCTTTCTAAATCTTTCTGACCTCATTCATGTAATAACAGTCTACAGTGTCATATTGTGATATCGACTGGCCAGCTTATACATTGCTTACTAATATTTGAAACTCCACTTAAAAGAATTGATACACTCCCACGGGAATATAGTTCCTCAATATTTCAAAATGAATTGCTTTGTAGTCTGCCGAAGTGAGTGTGCTGCTGGGCAATTTTATACAACAGCTTCTGCTTCTGTTCTGTTATTCTCTCCTAATAAGATTTCTGAGAATAGTTTCTGGACAAACTAGACAAGAGTGTGAAGCAGACTGACAAACTGGTATTGACTTTTGTCTGATGGATCTCCAGCACAATGAGGAGTCCCTTCACTTGCAAGCAGTTAATGCTCTGGTCTGGCTTTATATCTGCCCTTGAGTCAAGAGCACGATCATTTGTCAACTTTGTCTTGTTTTATTGCCAACTTACTTTAGTTGTGTTCCTGAGAGACCTAGCTGTTATGTTCTGCTGAACACTGCTCACTTTTACACTGTTGACACACAAAGGCATTTTTTTCAGACTACAGTCAGGAATGCTTTCTAAGTTTTATTTATTTTTTGTTCCAAAGCTGCCATTTCCGCCGCCTCATCTGTTGTAACATAAAAAAGTTCATTGCATGCACTATGGTTTTATTAATCAATTAGTTTATAGATCTTGCTGTTTTGTTAGTGTGCCTTTTTCTATAATGAGTCAGTTTTATATATTAATCTGAAACAGTGAGTTTCCAAATGGTGTGTATTTAAGATTTTCCCATTTGATATCAACTGCTGCAAAATACAAATTTTATGAAACAGAACGCCTGAGTCACAATTACAATTTTCCAAATACAGATATCACTGGGAACAGCATGTGTTTTATGAATCCGGTTTTATTGCTTTGGAAAAATGCTGCTTATGTTATAAGTGTTATGAATGACAAAGCCTACTGTTGAAGGATCACTTTTGCCATCTGTTGTGTGGCTTGCATGATAAATCATCGTTGTATCGGAATGCTTTGAATCTGACAGGATCCGTTCTGAGCCTGTTGGAGTGAGGCAGAATTGGGCCATAATAATTGTGCATGATTTCCTTTTCCCAGATGTTGATCCTTTCTGCCTCTGATGGATGGCTGGGCCCCATCACTCTTCAGACTAACCCTTTTTCCCCAACCCCTTCAGTATTGCCGTCTTTCTAGGCAAGGATATGATTAAGGTGCTCCAAAGATTTAGAGCCCGTTTATTCAGCTTTTATGGTTTTCTTTGGGGCATTTATCCTAAGGGTTATGACGGTCAGGGACTGATATCAGGGCAGTGAGATGGCAGGGTGCATGGATAGTAGGGCTGGCCCTTTTTCAACTTTTTTTGAAAAGTCCTGCTCCATCATTCTAATATGAGGCCTTTAGGTCTTAGAAACCACCTAATACCAAAATTTGGCAGATTTGATGAAAAAAACCCAGGCCCCTGGGCCATTTTAGAAATTACGTTTTAGACAATAAGAAAAACCCCAAAAATACCCTCTATCTTGAGAACTAAAGCAGCTAGAGACATGATATTGACACCAAAATCTCCGGAATACCCACATTTATATTCATCATCAATACATTTTAGGGCCCTAAACCCAATACTTTTTGAGTAATTGGCAAAAAACCATATTTTTACCTTTATTTTTCATGAAAATCGTCAGCAAAAATTCAATTAATTGTGTAAATCATTGATGATAGGTACCTGCTGTGCCTCTGTCTATCTCCAGTATATATTATGTAATATGAGCCTTTATATTTGTTGTTACTAGTACAAAAATGCTATCAATTAGCTGTTGTGAATGAGTATTACATGCATTATTTACATCCAACCACTGCCTCGTTAAAGCAAGTCACTCAAAAAGTAAGAGGAGTTGCATTCTTACAAAAGTTACAAAAGGATCTGCCCTTACTGTAATTTGTGTCCGATATGCTGCTAAAGCAGCTCTAGCTGTTATCAGTAATTATGAGTGTAAGTGTCTGTAAAATAATTGGTTATTTAAAGGAGGTATGCTAGTGGATGGCTTACTCATGACTCAGGAGTCTGCCTTCATCGGCAGTGAACAACAAGAAATTGGCACATTTTGTGGACGGCAACAATGAGATGGAACTTGAGAAGGGTAAATTAGTGCAATACATAATCAAAGATGTAATACTGTATGCTATTAGTCTTTTGAAGTTGTTCTTGTGGTTCATTAATTTCTCCTTGTGAAAACTAAGGAATGGACTGACCAACCATAAATATTTAGAAAATGTTTTATTTAAGATTCTTAGAAATGTCAAGAAATATGAAGCCAATGAACCCATAATGAATGAGAATAAAACAAATTGTTATCTGTGGTGGATAATACAGTGAATGCCATTAGGTATTTTAGCATAGACAACAAACTCAAAGTCATTTAACAGGGTCAATGGCAAATAAATCCAGAGAGACTTAATTGACAAAAGATTCAGCAACACTCTTTGTTTCATATAAGATAATCCAAAGCATGAGTATGGTGATGGCATAACTAAAGATAATTGATTAAAGATCAAGTGGGTCCCAATGAATGGTAATTTTAAAAAGGGTGCACTCAGCCATGAGACACTGACTGTCATTAATAAAGCAATTATTATATCATAGATGTTCACAAGAAGAGAGAATTAAAAATTTGCCAACAAAAGAAATATTTAACAATCCAGCCAAAAAGTGGCTTGTGACTGCGAATCAGCTCTCTGTTTATCAATTCTTGGCATTGTTTTGTCATAAAATTCAAAAGCTTTAAACACTGAATGAAAAATATTCTAATCAGAGTGGGCAATCAGCATTAAACCATACATGTTGGCTGTAGAGTCAGTGCAGAAACTCACCAGTTAGAATATTATTGTGCATGCAAATTCTATCATAGGAAAGATATACTTTATTCATTTATTAGGAATAATTCAAACATTTTCAATTAGAAAATTAAAATGTAGACCTATGTTACACCTGCAAGCTGCATTAAGTTACCCTTTTCAAGTCCCATATCAAATTGCCGGTCACCAAAATGTGTCAATGTTAGTTTTTCTCTGCCAATGATGGTAGACCCCTGAGTAAACCATCCACTAAGCATACCTCCTTTAAATAACCAATTATTTTACAGACACTTACACACATAATTTCTGATAACAGCTAGAGCTGCTTCAGCAGCATGTCGGACACAAATTACAGTAAGGGCAGATCCTTTTGTAACTTTTGGAAGAATGCAACTCTTCTTACTTTTTGAGCGACTTGGTTAAATGAGGCAGTGATTTGATGTAAATAATGCATGTAATAATACTCATTCACAATAACCAATTGATAGCATTTTTGTGCTAGTAACAACAAAAATAATGGCTCATATTACATAATATATACTGGAGATAGACAGAGGCAGAACAGGTACCTATCATCAATGATTTACACAATTAATTGAATTTTTGTTGACGATTTTCATGAAAATAAAGGCAAAAATATGGTTTTTTGCCAATTACTCAAAAAGTATTAGGTTTAGGGCCCTAAAATGTATTGAATAGGAATATAAATGTGGGTATTCCGGAGATTTTGGTGTCAATGACATGTCTGTAGCTGCTTTAGTTCTCAAGATAGAGGGAAATTTTACGTTTTTTCTTATTTTCTAAAACGTAATTTCTAAAATGGCCCAGGGGCCTGGGTTTTTTTCATCAAATTTGCAAAATTTTGGTATGAGGTGGTTTCTAAGACCTAAAGGCCTCATATTAGAATGATGGAGCAGGACTTTTAAAAAAAAGTTGAAAAAGGGCCAGCCCTAATGGATAGGGCTTGGGTCTTAAGCTCTGATGCCAGGGTGGCAACTGGGGGATGATGGGTGACTGGATAAGGGTCCAATGAGGATATTAGAGACTTTGGGTGTGGCGCTGCCAGTCAATGTCGAATGGGACGTTTTCAGTGCCATGATATTTTTTAGTTTTTTTTCACCATGCCATATCAATATCAGCTGGTCCCACTTGTGGCAGTCTGTTCATGGCTGCCAGCCTGACTGCAGCCTTGAAGGCTACCCGCCTTGTAGAACTGCAGTGGTTTATGAGATGCAGTGATTCTCAAGATGTCTTCTGGAACCACAATCCTATTGTAGTATGGTGTGCAGACTGCAGCTTGCAAGTATAATGTGGTTATACAGAATTTCTATATGAAATCTGACAAGAAAACCACATGCCAGTTGAGCCGAATGCCATCTGCAGTCAGTAGTTTTTGTCAGAAAAGAAACACTTTATTATGTACAAGAATGATAAGGAGTCTTAACAGTACCCAAAAAGTTGTGAGCATAAATAGCCTGGATGTAGTTCCTCATTTACACAAATGGGTTAAAGGATTTATTGGACAACATAAGACTCAAGTGAAGAATAGCTCTCCATTGCTGAATGTTGTCTCCTGGTAATTTTCTATACAGTCTTAACGCAAAAGGTTCTTGATAGTAAATATAAAGAATCCACTGCCGAAAAATGGTTCTAAATTAGCTATAGGTTTCAAAATGAATTGATAAGGTTCAATAGGTGTCGATATTTATACCAACTTATAGAACACTTAAAGGTTCTATATAAAACCATTTTGTTCTGAGTGTAGTGAATTTATTCACAGGACTTTGGATACATATAATTTTTGATGGCATATATATCTGAAAATGCGCCGGAGTCCAGAGACAATTAACAGAGAGCATTCCCTCCATATCTGAAATATTACGCATTTGGAGTAATGTACAGATTATATAGAATGGTGCGCAAGTGGCTGCTGCTGGTGACAACAACTCCATGCATGGATTTTTACCTTGGATCATTGCAACATGGATGCGTAGTACAGAAATCTTGCTATCACAATTATAATGACCCTGGAGGTGAAGAAGAGGGCAACCAGGATGAACTTGCCCTGGGGCTACTCATGGAAACACAGATGCAACATGTAGCTCCTTTGTGTAAGATAGCAGTTCAGTGTGCTTTTGTCTTTCCCAGCTTATGGACTAGCCCATATATGTGAATAATGCCTCATAATAAACAGCAAAGGATAAAGAGATGCTTATATAAAAGTCTTTCAAAAGTAAATGTAGTGCGCTTGATGCTTTATTGGGAATGGTTATTAGCCTTTTTAAACTTTGTTTAAGTTTTTCGTTGTTTAATCAGGACTGCAATTGTCAACATTGTTAATTTTTTCTAGGTTTTAACTTCAAAGAGGGTGCATGGTAGACAACAGTAATACAATCTCAAGTGTTACCGACTTTTTACTATAGAAGCAGGCTATAATATACAAATACGGCATGATATGAGTGCAATATGAAAATTTATTTGCACGAGGAAATTCATATTGAACGAGGGCGCAGCCCGAGTTCAATATGAATTTACGAGTGCAAATAAATTTTCATATTGCACGATAATAAGTGCTGTATTTGTTTTATTACATGACCACTATGCTTCCAAAAAAATTTCGGAAATTTTTTTTTTCAGTCAAAAAACAAAAATTAAAAAAAAATTTTTTTGGAAATTTTTTTTTTTTTATAAAAACTCATATTGCACTCTAACCATGCAATATGAAAAAATCTGAAAAAAAAAAATGTAAAAAAATTTTTTTTGAAAAAATCTCATATTGCACCCGAACCATGCAATATGAGTTTTTATGATGTCGTCATGTGACTGATATAGGCCAATCAGCATCGCTCTAGCATAGTGGTCATGTAATAATACGCCTTATTGCAGGTTTTTATATCTGTCTTACAACTGTGGTGTCAGTTGCATTGCCTGTCTGTAAGGTATATATGCCTCCTAAGCAGCTTAAGATTGACAATTCCGATAAGGAAGATAGCTGTGCAACACATAAAAATGTATCTTTAGTGTTATATTACTTTAAACAATACATCCGTATGTTTCCTGCTGTGTACCTTGTCAATACCAAAATCGTATGTAGTATGGTGTTTTTGGAATCTTACAAGTTTGATTTTGTTGTTTTGTGTCAATATTACCTCTGAGATAACTCGCACAGTGCCTAGGTCATTTTTGTTTGGTGTGTTTCTTCTAAGACTAGTGTGATGTATGCTATCTGCCTAAGTTTTTCTTTTTCTTACTGTCTGTTGTATGGTAGGTATGATAAATCATAGTTATAGTGGCATGCTATAAATCTGACAGAATCCGCTCAGAGCCTGTTGGAATCAGGCAGAATTGGGCCAGAATTGTGCATGATTTCCTTTTCCCAGATGTTGATCCTTTCTGCTTCTGATGGATGGCTGGCACCACCCCCTTCAGTTAGTTCAGTCCAACCCCTTTGCTGCAGTATCAAGGATATGATTAAGGTGCTTAGATATTTAGAGCCCATCGATTTGCCTTTTATGGGTTTCATTGGGGCATTTATCCTTGGGGTTATGACGGTCAGGGACTGATATCAGGGCTGCAGGATGGTAATATAAGTGAGGGTGCCTGATGCAGGATTGTGGACACTTCTGCTATAGTTAAATCATTTTCATGACACATAGGCCTACATGCCCCTACTTTCTGTTATTCCTTATCATAAGAATCTTTTAATCATAGTAGTCTAGTCAAAAAAGGATTTGAAGCGTGGTATGACAGAGTAATTGACTGGCCACATGGCCCAGATTTTCTTAGAAAATATCATGTTTTATTATTCACACAATATAAGAATGGTCCTTCTGAATAACAAGAAAATGGCCTGGACTAATAATTTCTTTCACTATTCCCACCTTTGTATGTCTTGCCAGACCTTTTCCCAGATGACAAATAAGTGCCTGCTTACTTTATTTTAATGATAGAAAAATATCAAGAGCTAATTTGTAATGAATTTTAGATTCTCTTGTAGTTGTAGACCTTAAACAAATTTATTGTTTGTGTACATGACGTTTTTAATTGTAGCAGCTCCATGTTGAAGAAACTGGCTGTCCTGAACATGCTGACCGTGCATTATAATATATTTTCAGTCCATCATAAAATGGCGGTTCCCTGTCATTATCTGATGGTTGAATTCAAGAGAACGGTTTCTGATCAAACTAGACAAGAAAATGAAGCAGACAAGTGGTGATAAATCACATACACACTAAAGCATCCTTTACTTGCAAATGGATTGCGTGGCTTTATATCTGCGCACAAGTCAGAGGGCGGCTGTTTGTCAACTTTGTCTTCTTAAAAGATCTCATTGCACTGATGTTCTTTTCAGTTGATGTTGTGCTAAAGACTGCTCAATTTTGTGCTGAAACATACAACAGTGTCAACTTCACACTCCCATAGCGTACTTTATTTTGATTTGACTTATGTTTAGTTGCTGAGTTAGTAACTTATAGTGACCATTGCGATAAAGCAATACTAGTAGGGGGCGCTAACCAAAAAATCGTTACGGAGTAGATAAAGCGATGAAACTTGGCAGCCTCCTAAGCTCAAAAAATTATTTTAAGTGGAGCTGTTTCAAAAATGCGTTTCCATGGCAACAAGTCACTGAAATTTACAGTTTCCAGAAAACGTATTATTTTCCCATAAAATTCACAAAAATTTAGATATAAGCAAAATATCTGGGATTATCAATCTTAGTGATGGGCCGCATTAATCCAAATTTG